>JARHVA010000573.1:1507500-2736250 GCA_037957365.1 Torreya grandis
CCTAAAAAATGATTATATGTTTACCCAAAATGGACATCAATTACAAGGGTTACACTCTAAAATCTCTAGGTTCAATACTAAAATCCTAAAAATTACTAAGTACAAACTAGATTAGATTTTTAAAAACTATCTTCCAAATCATAAGTCGTGTAGTTGTGAGACCAATTATAAAAGATGCAAAGTGACCATAATTTCTTATATTTTTTGAAATAAATTTAAAGTATAAGGAATATAAATGTAATAATGTAAATTTCAACTTATGCCTTTAGGAATATTATGCATTCCTAAAATTATAAGTTGACATTTACATTGTTACACTGATATTACTTATACTTTTAGGAACATGTACGCATTATAATGCATTCACGTTCTAGGATTTTTTTTAACCCTTTTGTATTATGTGTGGGTTAAATGGTAGAATATCCTAATAAAATGGATGATTAAAACTATTCTAGAGTAGGCCAATAGTTCTTACAAGTATAAGTTAACATTTGCATTGTTACATTTATATTCCTTATACTTTTAGGAACATGTATACATTATAATCTGTTCACATTCTTAGATTTTTTTTAACACTTTTGGATTATGTGTGGGTTAAATGGGTAGAATATCCTAATAAAATGGATGATTAAAACTATTCTATAGAAGTCCAATTAAACTTATTTATATAACACAACATACTAAATTTTGGAAAATTAGTAAATATAGAAAATATAATGCCAATTGATATTTTGATAATTAAATCATAATGAAAGGATAATACTTATCTTATTTATAGATATGTAGGTAGATATAATTTATGGAGATTTTTAATCAGGTAGGCTGATGTTTAGGATCTAGTCATCAGATTCTAGAAATTTCATTTCTAGAGGCCTGGACACTGACATCGATCTATGGGCACTTACATCAATGGTTTTATTTGAGTCTCAACAGATATCTCATACGTAGTATTCATTGTATTTTGAATGAACTTCCTATGCCTATTATGGTTTTATATCACCTTTATATTGATGTATCTACATCATGCACACAAACTTTGTATGATTGTGTATATCTCAAACCCTATTTCTTCACCTTAAGATGGGTCACCTTGCCAAAAATGGGTTAATGGGTTCATCAAGATGAGGTAACCTCAAGTACCCATCTATCAATGAGCATTTCCTACATAGTCAATACTCTAAGGAGGGCCTTAGACATATGTAGTTCTCTAGTAAATGTGGGCTTGTGTGTGTATAAGGATGAAATATGTTATATGTAAGGGCATTCAATGATCTAACTTTTAACTTGAAAAATACTATGCATGGGATATTATTTGAATTCTTTAGACTTATAATATGATTAATCCTATGATTGATATAGAAATACAGAAGAATATGAGAGTATAACTAAGTTGTGTAACTGACTAAATGAGTTTGAATAAGTGTTTTCTTGGTATTTGGTACATGTGTGATTAATAATGATGAATGGTCTTTGTTTTGTATTTATACCACACCTTTTTAAAATATCTCATAAAATTATTAGATAATACAAATAGGTAGAACCATACATTTCAAAATATTTTCAATTAGGATGATTTTTGAGGTAGAAATACATGATAAGGAAACTAGACACTAGTGTCAATGCTAGTCTCCCTATGTAAACCTATTAATGTATAAGGATGAAATTAATAGGTTAAAGGAAATAAATGTGTACCTAGGTGTGTACAACACACCTTACCTTTACTTGAGCCCTAGTGAAATTTGTTGCTAGTGTATGACATATGTGTTAATGTAACCATGCTACCCCTTGATACTTTGCTTTAGTAAATATGATTCCTTATGAAGCATTAGATATGAAATAAGTTCAAATATAAACCTTGAAGATTTTAAGTGTAAAATTTAGAGGGTAATTATTCCCCTCCAATCTAGTGCAAGTGGTAAGATACGACATAACCATCAATATAAATGAATCTCAATCACACAACTCATGAAAGTATAATAAATATAAGTTAAGTGGTATAACCAACTCAACTTGAAAAATGGGATTAGTTATAAGGCCATTGAGGGAGTTTAATCTCCATCACACTACTCAAAGGAGCCAACTACTATATATAGTAAAATATCAAAATGGTGCTTCTTGGTAAAAATAATGCATCTTGGTAAAAATGGTGATTCTTGGTAAAAATGATACTTATTAGTAAAGTGTTTTGATTATGTATTTGAAATTTTTGGTGCGCTTTCATGGGATATACACCTATAATGTGTTTTGATCCAAATTATCTATCAAAATGTAACTATTTCTTTATAACTATGTATATTATCTATCACAAATCTAAAATAAATTATCCCAAATATATATAATTGATGCCAAATGTATAGGATTATGACCCAAGTGTATATCTGAATTGTGTAAATCATATTAAATTATTCCAATTGTGTATGTGTGGATTCATGTCTCTATGACATGCACCCACTAATATGCCCTACCTTTCGAGTTGATGGGAATGTAATCTAGTAGTAACCTTACTCTAAAAGGATAAGATAATTATATCAACTCTATATGAATCATGTATCATATAGGAGTAGCATGTCTAAGTAGATTTATCAATGGAACTCACAATATGCAATCACAAAAATCAATAATATGAATGATATATATCATGGCACTGTCGATAAGGTAATAAAAATATCAAAAAATAATCAAGCATACACATGAGCACTCAATGTAAAACATAAAGAGGGTATAAAGAGATTATACACAAGGGGCATGTTCAAATGCCACACACTCAAAAGGATGACATATTCAAATGTCCACATACCAAGAAATAATAATCAATGGCATAGGGGCCTAAAAGTAAGGAATATATTCAAATGTTCAACAATAAATATAATAGAAGTTAATAAGTACACTCAAGGAAGTGACATTGTGAATAAATGAATTATAAACAACCAACATAAACATATCATACTAACACCTACATGTATTTGTTAGAAAAAAATGTCATGTAACATAGCATATCAAGTACATTGTATAAAATGTAAACATGAGTGTATGCATGTGTAAGGATTCATATATATGCTTAAAATGATGATACAAAAGTGATCATAAAATAATATAACCTATGTTGATCATGAATAATGAAGCGGATGCCCCTAGCATAAAATGCCATGTAGGAAGAGGAAAGGTCCAAAATTTGTATGTGAAAGTATCATGGCTCTTTTGTATACATGTACCACACTCAATAATACATGAAACATGTGTTTATATAAAATAAATGATATGCTATATACTAACATAAATTAAACAACATAGATGCCAATGAACTAATAAACATGTGTATGCTAAAAAAAAAATTTGTATTTTTGATTTATTTGAATGTTTTTGTATTTTATTTGGAATTTGATTTTTTTTTTAAATATTGGAATGGAAAACGTTCTAACCTATGATCCCATCGAAGGGATGCTCATAAGAATCTCCAAACTCAGAATATGGTACATCAAACTAATGATATTACCAAAGGGCATGCATATGTGTCATATTTATAATTATATAATTTATGGTACTTTGTGTATGTCTCATAAGACTTTGTGGCTATGAATAGGTAATAGTAAGAGTATTGGTTTTTGGAACCCATTATGTATTGCTCTATGGTTTCTTCAGTGTAGATGTAAAGTGGAAAATGTTTATTTTCTCTTAGCAACTACATGAATTGTGTTGGTGTAGATGGGGATTCTTTGGATTCCACTATGTATCTATGGGGAAATGGTGTCTTCAGTATCATTAAAATATGAAAGGGGATTGTCAATTGCTTACCCTTTCATTCTTGATTAACCTTAGTAGGTTTTATAATTATATGTCTTGGAATAAACTTCCCTTATTCAAGTGAATGTTCATATGGAATTCAAAAAATTATAAGTATATTATTGATATGAATATATTTAATACACCCATGTATTATGGAAGGTATTATATGGATATTATGTATCCAAGGTCATCTCAATGACATATCAAAGAATCTAGTGCATGGTATAATATAAATGGTAGTGACCATAAGTGTTGATCCAACTTGTAAAGGTAAATAAATCTCACCAATAACCTACTATGATGTCCCATCAAATGCTCTGATCATTTTGGTTGAAGGGTATAAATCATCATGTGCATACCCTAAATGTGTGAGTAATGTCATGGTACATATGATCTCACTAGCACCATTATCAACCATAACATTGTGTATGGGTTGATCAAGATAAGATCTAACAAACAATGAGTGAATATTTGAATCATCATCCAAAATTTCTCTCTCATTGAATGTAATAGAAGGTATTTGAACCATAAGATGTATAATGCATGTAAATGTCCCAATAATCCCATATAATGGGTACCCATAATATGGTGGAGGAGGATTTGCATTATATGTCATTTACACTTCTAGATATTTCTTAGAATGATCTTGTAATATATTGTTAAATATATTTTGGTTTTGATAGTCATCAAAGGTAATCTATTGATTATCAATAAGGTTTTGAATCTTGTGTTTCAAGGTATAACATATATTTTTATAATGTTTGGGGCTATGGTGAAACTCATAATATACTTTAAGATCATATCCTTTTGGTATAAGTTGACTCATATCAACCTCTATAGGAGGAGAGAGAGAGAGAGATAGGAGATGACACTCCACAAGCTTCTTAAGTAAAAAATCTAGAGACTTAGTTAATTGTGTAAATTATATATTAGGTGTATTGGATAAGGTGAGACAATTAAGTTATTGTGACACTACATTAACCATTGTGGTTTCTTCATTTCTATGTTCTATAAGTTTTACCTTGTAGTTTAGTTTTATATGAAACTTGGTAATATATGTAGTCAATTTGTTTGTTATATACTTAAACTTGTTCGATTAAATAAGTTTCATTTCATGATCTCAGAAAATATAGCATAAATCAATAAAATATTTAAACTTCTTAAAGATAATGGAATCATGTAAAGGTATAATCATACTTTACTTAAAGATGTCTTAAATCTCTTTATCTACCATTTGATTTGTCATTTTAGCCAGCATTATTTTTTACCTCAAAACATATTCATTAATAGGTTCATTGGTTCCTTGTTTTATCTTATAAATTTGTGCGCATGAAATATTTTTAGTGATGTTGATAGACAAATGTGTTAGAAATTGAAATTATATAGGTTTGAATGTTTTCACTAATTGGATTGGTAAGGCATAGAACCATATTAAATGATAGTCTTTTAGGATCTATGGGAATAATATAGTCAAAATTTAATCATTTGAATCATAATCAAGGCATGTTACATAGAAAGACTGAAGATGTTGTTTAGGATCACTCTTGTCATCATAAAATTTGAACTTGTGTGCAATAAAACTAGTTGGTAAAAGTGAAAATATATTTCAAGTCCTAGAGGATTATGTAATAAATCCTATTGCTTTCATTTAGTTATATTTCGCAAATCATTTAACTTTCTTTTATTAAATTTAGTTATTTGTTGTTTTAATTTTAGTTTTGTTGTCATTTAATGCAAGTATATTTATTTTATAATTTCAAACTTAAATTTTTAAATCATGTGGATTGATAGCGTCCTAGAAAGTTCACACTTCTAGGATCTAGTTCACACTAGGCAATCCACCCAACTACTTGTCTAACCAACACGTTTTGTGGTAGTGCTTTCTTATTTGCAAGTATTCTTCCCTAGCCAAAGAAGAGTTCTCATAAAGTCTAGACTTAAACGAGTGTACAAAAACTAGGTATTATTCTATAAACCCATTAAATATTTTATTTATCTACAACACTAATAACAAAAAATAGTAAAAATTAGCTAGAAATAGTGTCATCACCTTGGTGAGAGTAAATTTTTTTCCTAAGTCATTATATGTCACTTAAAATGCATATTAGAGTCATTTATGAAATTTTTAAGGTTTTACAATGTGTATAAGTGTTATAATCTCTCTTAAAACATCCAATATGTCAGATTACTTGTCAATAATGTTAGTTCTAACTTAAACTTGTAGGTTCCTAACTAAAATCAAGAAAATAAGTGAAAAAAGAGTTTTGGTAGTTGTAATACCTATAGAGGAGAGTGGCATGTGGGAGAAGCTTGCAAAGTGACCCTTCAACTTCCATGACTCCATTTACATGATTTATTTACTTTTTAAGTGCCAAAAATATACCAAAACCATTTCTCTTCTCCATCACTCCACTAGAAAAACAAGACTGGTCAATAGGTCTTTTGATGGTATGGCCAGTAGGAGAGTTTCTAGGTTAAATTATCTTGGTGGTAGATATTAAACTTGGTATAATTAATTTTAATTGAAGGATTTCCAAATATTTTTTACTTGTGCTTTATTTACCATGATTAAGAAGTTGACAGTTTATTTTTGCATGTTATTTCCTACACCCTGTAGGTTTTCTTCTTGTATAAGCTTATCCCTATATTCCAATTGATAAAACTAATAATAAAATAGGTATACATCCTTCTCTCATGATTCCAACCTTTGGTTTCATGTTTTAAATTGATTTTATGGGCCAAACATCTTAAGTTTCAAGATGGCCTCATATGGAGTGATAGATAGGTTTTCACCATTTGTAGAGGTTTCATTTCCTTTTGGTGGTTACATATGAGGGTGATATGTTTTTATTCATGTATTCCATGTTTTTATCAACCCATTCCTTACAATTTTAGTATCAATGGTCAAAATTCATGGAGATGCAGCAAAGAACATAACACACAGTTAGTTCTTACAAGTATCATCTATAGCCATGGTGTATGAAGCTCTGAGCATGGTAATGTAGATGTATTGAATATTAAAAGAGGTTTTTAACATATTATTATAACATGGTAAATCAATATAATCTTACAAAAGTGGAATATGATTGACTATGACTAATTCTCATTTATGCATAGTCTTACATCATTGATGAACATCTACATGTTTTCATGGAAGCCCAAGAACATTGAAATGAATCATTTGAAAAGGTTTGAGCTCTTTTATGTCAGAATGAATCCATTTAAATACCTTGAGAATGTCTAAGGATTATTTTAAGCATATGCACTATGAACATTTCTCATTTCTCTACTCACTGCCCTGCAACCTGTAAATGACCACCTACAAGTGGCTTACACAGAAACCTAAAGTTATTTGTAGAGGAGTTTAACATGTTTGAATATCATCATGAAGTGTTTGGAGTTATAAAATGTCATGATAATCATTATTTAGTCCATATATTGGTAGGTATATTTGAGAAGTCACTTTAAATGAATAAATTTGAGTTCAAGGATTTGCTTCCCTAAAAACCCCAAAACAGAGTCTAGCTACTTTTGGTGTTACTATATGATGATGTGACATAGAATATTGATGAATTTAAATTCATCCATATTGTAACACTCATGAAGGGGTATTATATTATAAAATTATAGTGGGTGTTTGGCCCCCAGTGATGTTAGAAGGTTTCAAATTCATGCATTTGTTCACTACACTTTTGTTATTGTTTTTATAGGATCTTGAGCTCCTAGTAGATTTACACCCTAGAGTAGCACATCAAGAGCATACCTTCATGTCTAAGTCATTATATTGAGGTAAGGAGGATGTTTTTGTTTCAAATAACATAAAAAATTATGAAATTTTAAGATTTTGACCTATATACGCACCTATACATGTACCTTTGCTCAGACAAGCCACCTATAGCCTAACTAAAGGGATTCATAAGCTCATAAGGTACACTTGAGAATATTATAAGCATGAAATTCATAAAACTTGATAATGAGAGTTTTTAAAAAGAATATAAATAGATATATGAGGTTTATCATAGATTTCAAAGGCTGATATGCATCTACAAGCCCCTTTTGCCTCAAGGATGGTCAACTATGATTGACTGTAGTAGACTAGTGATCTATGATCATAACCAGTATTGAGAATGGCCTAACCTAAAGCATGGTTTATTAAATTAAAACTATTATATGAGCATAAAGTACCTCAATAAGGTATTTTTCTATTGATATAAGGTCAAATTTACAAATTTCACCTACAAGTGTTACTTCCTAAGCAAGACAACACAGTCACAATTGATTGTAACTGAGCATATCAGGTAAGAGGTGAATAATGTAAGGTTTGATAAGGATTTTATGATAAAAATGTTTTAAGTTACTCTAAAATTAAATTAAACACCTTATGATTCTACCTTATTATATAAATATGGCATGGATAAGTTTTCAAGAGTAGCATATAGTCCATATGAAAACCCTGCATAGTGAGATTGTCCACAAGACTGTCTTAGGTTTTGAGACATTTAAAGGTGATGTTGATGAGATAAAACCCTAAAAAATTGTGTATAAGGTATAAATTACCTATTAAATCCTATCATGTAATCAAATTACCTAATATAACATGGGGAATGCCCTTTTTTCTATCTTAGATAGAGGGCACTCCTAGAGAACTAAAACCTAAAGGTTTAGAGGATTCTTGATGAGAAGGTGAGCTAGAATTTTATGAGACCTTAAAGAAAGATGTTTAGAGTTATATTAGACATGAATAATCATGATAAAATTATCATAGGTGTCTAAGGATAAACAAAGTGGCCCAAACTCATAAGCATGCAAATAAACCTATTAGGTCTTGATTAGGCCTAGTACCTAAAAGGGTCCAAATATCATTTCTAGCACTAGGTGGACATTATAAAGAATTATAACATGAACATGGGGAGATATAAGGTGTTTTATGACCTTAAAATTGTAAAGGATACCATATATAATCCATGTTTTAGCTCAAACCAACTCAGATCTACACAAATATGAAGAGAGAAGCTTAAAAGGTCAACTTTGGAAACTCACAACAATGTGGAATCTTAGCATGGGAGCTCAAGGAGATAGGATATGTTATATAGGGTCTTGGACTTGAATTTTGAGGAATTTTTTTAGGGTTCTAATATTATACCTTTATGAAAAATCCTTAGAGGTCAAAACTACTCTAAACCCTCCAAAACCCTTGGTAATGCCCTGATGGGAAAGATGAAGAAGGAGAGGAATTTAGGAGGGATATTTTTACTGGTAAAAAACTTTAGACTTTTATAGGACTCCTCAGGGCTACTTATCATCAATTTGGTTTTCACTCTACTTGTACAAACAGGGTGAAAAATGGATTTTATTATCATTTTTGGGTGTCTTTTAGGTATAAAAAGGTTTTAAAGGATGAAACTCACTTTGGGAGGAGTAATGGGACTTGATATAACTCAAAATGTTCATTTATTTTCTCATCTAATTTCACAAGTGCCTCTGCTAACACTTTCATCTTAGCTAGTCCAAACTGGCATAGTGAATAAGGAATGATTACTAAGTGTGAAGGTGAAAAATCTAATTGGGAGGATTTTTAAGGTCTACCTAATGAATATAGAGATATGAGGACCCTTGAAAAGTGTCATACACTCTATTTTATGTACTTTTTTGGAAAATTGAAGACTTCTTTGGTGCCAAGTATGAAGGTTGATTATCACTGTAGGTAGTAATAACTCATGTCTAAAATAATGCTAATGATTAGGGACACAAGAAATTATTGTTTTGGATTATTTATGACCCCCCCTTCATAGTACGATCATCTCATATATCCATAGTTTGTTTTGGAGCACTCATGGAAGGTCAAATGATGAAGGCAATTTCTAGACAAGTAAATGAAGAGTCTTATGCCACATTTTAGGAGCTTCATGCTTTGAGGGAAATTTGTCCAATAATAAATTGCATATTAAGTAAAATATTCCTTTATCCTACATATGTAACTACTTATCTCATCTTTACAAGTGTGTTTGTGACTCTTGGACTGCATTTTTCTCACTTATCTCTCAAATTCTATAAGTACTAGCCATTTTGGCTCATGTAGACTAATTCCACACCATGTATGGTGAATCCCTAATGATTTGATGTTTTAATTTTCCTTTAAAAAATAAATTAAATCTATTTTTAGTTCATATATCATCTTGTAAAAGTGTGTGAAGAGATGTCTAGTGAATAGTTAAGAGATATTCATCTATCCTTACTTTCTCTCAATCCTTCCATGTTTGATGCAAGTTATTCCACTCTAACAGGTCATATGAAGTGTTGTAAAATGTATGGATATATTTTTAAGTGTAAAATGAGCCTTTAGTGTCTAAAATTGATCTATTTTTCACTTACCTTGGATAGCTCTCATGCATATCACCTCTATATTGAAATATTAATGTTAGAGCATTCTAAGAATTTGAAGCTAATGTTTTCAGTCTTGTTTCTTAGTGAAAGAAGTATGATGGTCTTGTGTAAATCCTTGTGGTGTATCACCCCATTAGATTATATTTATTTCATGCATACTTATTTCCATTTTCCCACAAGCAAATAGTTAGTTTAGTGAGGAGCACTTCAAGGTAAATTTAGTGAGCTAGCCCTTAAACCTAGAGGTCTACTTCTACTATAGGTAACCCCACATACCTAGAAGTATTCCCGTGTTTTCCAAATCTGGAAGAGGATTTAAAAACCTCCTCTAGGGTGAAATATTTGGTTATAATATTAACATCAACCAATTATAAGGGTTTCATGACCCTATTGGTGGGAAAATGATAATCAATGTATAGCCTAAGCTATTTATGCATGGTTGTTTGTAACATATCAAAGGGTTTAAAACCCCCTTGGGATATGAATACCTTCCTTGGTGTAAAAACTATATTTTTTTGAACATGGTTGGATGAATGGCCTTCATTCTATATATACAAGTCCTTCCAAAGATCAAATTATAATTGGTATCTTTGTTTATGACATAGAACTTAGTTAACACCATTTTGGGGCCCAAAGTGATTGAGAGTACAATGGTTCCTATGGAAGTGTATTTGAGGTTGTTAAAGTGTCACATGGTGTTATGAATTTTAAAAATAATTATTTTCCCCATAACCAAGTTTTTTATGAAGTAAAAGGAGACAATATTGAAATTCATTTCATCATCAACCATGACTCTCTTTACATAGTTTTAAATCCAAACCTATAGAAATAAGGCTAGATCTCCCCTTTTTCCATCACAGAGTTAGGAGGAAGGCTTTACATGTCAAATAAGTAACTAATTTCCCATGTGTAGGCATCTAATTTCTACAACTATCATTTAAAAATTGCAATTCAGAATGACTTCATGTAGTAACACACAAATTGGACCAAATGCCACTAAAATGCTCTAATTCATTTGCAATCATCACATTTTTAAAGTCTATTAAGGCATCCATAATTGAGGAAATGAATATTACACAATAATCACCCTAATATAATTCATCTAAAATCAAATTACAACCTAACAAATTGATGTTTTCAACTACTTGCATATGACAACTTATCAAATTCCAAAATTTGCAAAAAAGATTAATCATGATTAATTAACTAAGTAAATCCAATTAAATGGTTAATTGAAAAATACATGGAAATTCGATGAATATCAAATTTTATAAATTCAAAATTTAACAAAATATCTAAGATTGACATCATCGGTCACAAAAGTCAAGAATCCAAAATATCAACATAAATACAACAAATATCAAAAATGTTGATCCATGACTATTAATTGTAATATTAAATCTAAAATTTAATGCATTTGATCCACCAAATTTGAATAATATTGGACCCTTGATCCTTATCTTGAGATGGATGGTCCTCATCACTTTTCCAAGCCTATAAATAAAGAGGCCGCCATATACCAAAATTAAGCTTTATTGTGCAAAGAAACTCTATAGAAAATCCACCGAAAGCTTCACATGTTATCTTCCAATTGATCCTCAAACCATACTATATATTTATTGAGGATATGTTGATGTCACTTGTACCATGACATTATTAAAGACTTCAAGCTCTACATTTGAGAAAAATTATGTATGTGAGCTACCTTTGAAGGGAACATCCAAATGAAAGGTATAAGTATCTTGTTTAGTTTTCTAATTCATTATTTATTGCTTCAAATCTTGCTCAATCTGAGGACCATGCTTAAGAAGTTAAATTTTCTATTACTTTATGTTTGTTTGTTTTTTTTTTTTTGCATACTAATGATAGTTCACCTATTTTAGATTCATGTGTTTATATTTTCCATCCTTGATGGGATTGCGCACCACACAAATATCTTTCTAGGCCTTTTAAGTCTTCTAATTACATAATCAAACTATTATTTTAACATTGATTTTTCTTTTTTTAATTTATTTTTTCATGTTCTACCTTTTGCTTATAGGTGAGATTACCCTAATAATTGATGATATCACCCTTGTGAATTATGATTTTGACCAATGGATAGGTAGGATTGCCTTTTATTACTCTCTATGCTCTCTGTGTGTTTAAATAGATCAACATGATTAACCTATGCATTGGCAAATTTGACTCATAGATCAACGAGAATCTCTTGTTAAATAGTGAATTTGAATTGTTAGTTTCATTGTATTTTATTTTAATTAGGAGGATTGACCTATACATTAGTGGGATTACCCTACTAATCGATGAAATCACCTACTGAATGGTGACTTAACATTCCTAGCTTCACTGTGTTTTATTATAATTAGTAAGATTGACCTACAAATCAATGGCATTGATCTAAAAATAATGAGATTGACCTATTAATTAATGGCATTACTCAAAACATAATTTTTCTTTCTATGGTTCTATTTATTGAAATGGTGAACTCACCCTATAAAATGGTGAGGTCATCCTACTAACTGGTAGGATCACTAAAAATATATTTTTGATTCACTATAGAGTGATGATATTGACCTAGAATCAATGAGATTGTCTTATAGAATGACATGATCACCCTATGTGAACTTTCCTAAGGCATAAAAATGCAAAATTTTGACTTCCTTTGATAGTCAAAATCATTATTCGAATGCTTAATCCATTTTCTTTCAAGTTTTGATATGTTAAAATGTAATTTTTCATAATTAACAAGGAAAACTTCATTCATATTTATATTTGGTGCTTAACAAGGAACATACACTTTGATTTTATACTTCTAAGAGAACTTGAACTACATCATTTTCTTAAATTAATTTTGGTTTCTTGTTTATTTGTGTAAACTATCATGTTTATGCTCTCCCCTTACCCCCTTTAGGGAGCTTGGGTGACCAAAAGAACATAACTTATTTATTTCTTGTCTACTCAAATGATTGTTTGGAGTATGATCTTCTCTTGCCTATTTGTGGGGTCTTAAGAATTAAAAACAAACACATTTTTCCCTTTTTATTTTTTTACTGCACGAGGTGGACTTCATCACCTTCATATGAATTCCTAGGTCATAGTGACTGAGACATCACTGCCTAGAATTCATACCAACCCCATTATCTGATAGGGTATATAAACTGAGGCTATGTCAATGGTATCTTAAATATAATGTCCCATAGAGCTTGGCTCAACCGATAGCACTTCACTAAGATCTTATGGATGAAGTGGTCACAAAGGGACTTGACCCTTTAGTGAATGGCTCATTAAACCTTGAAGTCCAATTGATGGATTTTTGCCCATTGGGGACCATTTTGAAGACAAAAATAAAAAGTTTAGAATAGAAACCACTTCTACCAATAAATATCATTGATGCAGGGATGCAAAGGTATCAGCCCCCAAAGATCATCTTTTCATAGAGACTTTTGAGAGAAGAATGGAGTTAAAATGCCACCATAATTTATTTTAATTACTTAATAAACCATTAAACTTTTAATCCTCTCAAAGGTGATTATATCAAAAGGATCGATGATTACGCCATAAAGCCATGTTAGTTTCTTGGTAGTGTAGGATTTTTCCCACTATGTCATTTTACCTACATAGTCTATTTAGTTTGATTAGGTTTAATAAAGGTTATTAGAGAAGATAATCTCACATGCATGAGGATGTTGAGACATGTTTATCCTCCATCTATATATTGTACCTATTGACTATTTTGACCACAAGTCAAAATAGGTAAACCCCCTATAGTAAAAAACTTGATATAGGGGTCCTATAGGATTTAATAGGGTGTGTTACAGTCCTTTTGATATCATGTAATATGCTATTAACCTTGGTCATAGTTAGATCTAGTCCTAAACCATTTTGTGTCATATAAAGTCATATTTGAGCCATTAATAAAATTTGTACAATTTCATATAGCATAAAAGTGTTAAAAACTATTCTCGAACATCCCTCATGTCATATTCTTGTCATTAATGTCATTACTAACTAAAAAAAATATATGTATTGGTTAGATCAAGAAAATAGTTAGAAAAGAGGAGGTTTTAGTAGTTGTACAACCTACGTAGGTGTTATGGCACATGTGAAAGGTTATGGGATGACTCTTAATCTTCCTTAAGATAATTTATATTCTTTTTCAGCTTTGAAACTTATAAAAATTCCTCAAAACTATTATGCTCCTCCATCGTTCTTTTTGGCATGCAAAATTGGTCAACAAGTTTTCTTATGGTATGCCAGTAGGAGAGGTTTTAGGTTGAATTCATCTAAGGGATGTTATCACACTTAATACACTTCCATTTCATGGTAGGATTTCAAATATTGGTTTCCCATGCCTAATGAACCAGTGCTCAAAAATTGATTGTCTTCTTTTGCATGTTAATCCCCACACCCTGCAGGTTTTCTTCTTGTGTGAATTGGTTCATATAAACCAATTGATGAAAGTGATTATATAAGATGTGTACATCCTTTTTTTATGGTTTATAATCATTTTGAATATGTCAAAATGAGTTGAAGATCATAAATTCTCCATTATGCTAATAGAAGTTCTATGACTAACTTGGAGTCAGGTTTCACCAATTTCAAATGTTTTTTATCCTTGTAGTAGTCTTAGATGAAGGTGATATGTTGTATCTCATGCTTCCTAGGTATTTTTAATCCCCTCTCCTTCCAAACTTAGTTTCAAAAGGTCTCACATGGAGGTCATAGTCAAAGAACATGTAACATAGTTAATTTTTTGCATGACTATCGTACACAATCAGTTAAATGAAGGACTTGAACACATTCATGGAAATGTAATAAAGAATTTTAAGAGTTTATAAACATTATTATAACATGATAAATCAATATAATCTTTCAAAATGACATGTAATAGACTGTGATAGCTAATTCAGTCCCTAGCACAGTCCTGCACCATTGATGGATACCTATAGGTGCCTCACAGGAGGTTAATCGCATTGGAATGAAGACATGAGAATTAGTTTGAGACCCTTCAAGATTCAAAATATAAATTTGAATATTTATATAAGGTATAATATGAATCATAAGGCCATACACTATGAATTATTTCCATATCTCATCCTCATTGCCCTCTGACCTACATGTGCACCTACAGGTGGATCTCACATAGGCTTAAAGATGTTGCATAGAGAGTTTGAACATGTTGTGAGACCTTCATATAAGATTAAGAAGTTAGATAATTCAATAGTAGTCAATAGTGGAGCCACTGAGTGGAAGGTATCCTTGAATCACATACATAGTTAGAGAAAGAAGGTTTAGAGACTTGTTATCTTAAAAACTCTGAAACATAGCCTTGGCCATATTTGGTGCCATCATGGAGTAGTATTTCAGGAGGTATAAAAAATACTAAGTGACTCCATCATGTATCCCTTATATATGAGTGAGACCTTAAAAAATAAAGTGAGGGTTTAACCAAAGGAGTATGATGTTAGGAGGCCTCCATTATAGATATTTTTACACTATAGAAAGTCAGTGTTCTTTGTAGTATCTTGAACTTCCAAGTGACCTCACAGTCCAAGGTAGAATGTTAAAAGCACATATTCATGAAAAGTGGTGCTATTGAGGTGATAATCATATTAGTAATCTAACTAACATTTAGGGGGGTGAAATTATAGGGTATTGACCTATATCACCATCTAAAAGTGTACCCTTTCCTTCAAAAGATTCACTTATAGTTTGACTGTAGGTACTTCCAAGTCCATGCTGTGAATATGGAGGTGAGAACCATATAAACATGAACACCTAGAGGTTGGAGATGATTTAAAAGGATTAAAAGGAACCCTAAGATGTATATCACATTTTTCAAAGGTTCACTTATAGTTTGACTGTAGATGTTGGCCTAACATAAGGATGACTTGAACAAATAAATGACTATAAGATGTATTAATAAATTTAATAATATGGTGTATCATGGTATATAATTATCTAATAATAAATATTCACCTATAGGCATGTCACTTTTTGAGCAAGGAAATACAATACACAGTCAACCACTCTTATCTAGTTAAGAAAAGGTGAAGACACTTTGAGTTAGCAAATGAAGTTGAGTGTTGACATGCATGAGAGGAGCCCCATAGTAGTGGTAACCATCTTATGAGATTACCATGGAAAATAAATAGAGCATGGAGGGTTTTTACACAATAACCTACAGTCAACACATAAAATCATGCACAATTAGTGTTACACAGAGTCTATTTTGAGGTTCTTGAAGAGTTGGAGGGCCTATGAGTACTATCCAAACTTTAAAAATGGTTAAAAAGGTCATTATAACTCTATTGAGCCTCCCATAATTTTAATTTACCTAATCATATAAGGTAAGTTCCCTTTGTTCGATCTCAGATAGAGGGCATTCCCAAGAAGTGCAAATCTATAGGTTGAGTGACTAAAGGGGAATGAGCTAATTTGAGAAATTTTTAAAACTTTCAAGGAGATGTAATAAGTTTATTTGAAAATGAATTAACGTGTATAATGTTTCATAGGTAATGAAAACTATACAAAGTACCCCTAAGTAATGAAACACTAGTTAATTCCTAATAGACCTAGACTAGGCCTACTACCTAAAGGGGTTCTAATACCACTTATAGGGATAGATGAGATTTGAAAATAAATGGAGGAATTTTATGGTGAGATATAATTGGATTTATATACTTTATCATGTATATGAATCCATGAATGAGTCATTTCTTGACTTGAGAACATTATAGGGTATGCAAAATGCAAAAAAGAGTTTGAGAGGCTAACTTTGGAAGCTCACAATAGTATGGATGATTAGAATTGGATCTTGAGGATTTAAGATATGTTGGAGAGGGTCTTAAAATTTCCTTTTTGGAATTTTTTCATAGTTTAAATATCAAAGTTTTATGAACAATCCTTAAGGGTAAAACCACTTAAAACCCTCCAAAATACTTGTTAATGACCCGATGGAGAAAACAAAGAAGGAAAGGCATAAAAATGAGCTATTATGACTTTAGAGATGATTGGAAATTATAGAGGACTCCATCAGGCTTCTTCCCATCAATTTGGCTTCTACCTTAATTGTACAAATACGGTACAAAAAAGATTTTCTTGCCAATTTTTTATGTTTTATAGGTACAAAAGAGTTTCAAAGGATGATGATCACTTTACGAGAGATAATGAGACATAATAAAATCCTTATATCCATATATTACTTCATAAAATCACACAAGTACCTATACAATCACCTTCACTTTAGCCAGTCTAAATTGGCATAGTGAACAAAGAGTGATCACCAAGTGAGAAGGTGATAACTCCAATTGGGAGGCCTTTTAAGGTCTGATCGATGGATCTAAGGATAGGAAGAATATTTACAAGTGTCACATCACCCCCTTTATGGATTGGTTTGATACAATGAATATCACCTTGGTTCCAAGTGTGAAGGATGAGTGAAAGAAGGGTGACTATGACTACCAAATAGTGAGAACACTTGTCTAGAAGAAGATTTATGATTAGGGACAAGTGTTCTCATGAGAAATAGAGCACTAAAAAATATACCTTTCATAGTATATATCCTAATTCATTCCTCTATATATTTAAATATTTCTCTCATCTTGACATGTATTCTTGTGACCCTTGAGCTTCATTCTTCTCTTTTATCTCTCACATTCTATAAGTACTAGCCAATTTGGCTCTTGATTTTGAGTTCCACACTTATTATGGTGAATCCCTATTAGTTTTATGTTGTAATTTAACTTTGAATAATATATGAAATATTAATTTTATTTCATAAACATCTTGCCTAAGTGTTCAAATTCATGAATGGTGAGCTCTAGTGATAAACATTTATCCTTGCTTCTCCTTATCCTTTCATGTCTAGTGCAAGAATTTCTCATTATAATAGGTCATATGGAGTATAGATAGTGTGTTTGGATCCATTTAAATTTGAAAGTGTCTTTAGAGTGTTAAATATGACATCTATTCCATGTACCTTGAGTTGTCTTATGTATATCACCTCTATAATTAAATATTAATGTTAGGATACTCTAAAACATTGAAGCTAGTGTTGTAGGTATTGTTTCTTAGTGAAATAAGTATGATGGTATTCTGGAAATATTCATGGTGTATCACCCCCTTGGGATATTTTATTTTAATGTATACTTATACCCCTCTTCCCACAAGCAATCAGTTAGTGTAGGTGATAAACACTTCAACATCAATTCAGGGAGCTAACCCTTAAACCTAGAGGTCTACCTCTACTATAGGCAACTCATAAGACTAGAGGTATTTAAATATTTCCAAAATAATAGATTAGGATTTTAAAAACTCCTATAGGTTACAATATTTTGTGATAATAGTTATGGCACACCTGGTGGGACCTATTATATTAATGAGAACTCATCAAAGTGAATGTTGGTCTTGGTAACATTATCTACATATTGGTGTGTTACTCAGCATTTGGCAAGTCCATTCAAGGTAAAAAATAGTTGTATACCATTATTTTGTCATATATTTATGCTCATACTTCATGGTCCTTACTAGATCACCTTCTAGTAGATTTTTCAATCCTATCAATCCCCCTCTTCAACCTGAACTTCCCCTTAAAGTTAAACACCCTTAGCCTATTCCGCCCTTTGAAGAGCAAGAAGACTTTACTATCCAAGAGGGTCAAGAGAGTGAGGAAGAACTTACATAAAACATGGCTAGGCAACATGCATTTCTATCCTTTAATACTAAAAATCTAATCCATCTTTATGCCTATGATGACATTCCCCCTAATACTACAAGAGTGTTCCTACATTTAATGGTAAAGGCCATGTTACTCCTAGTGAACACATCAGGGATATCTCCAATTTTTATAGTTTCCACAATTTTACTAAGGTTAGAATTACCATTAGACTCATTACCATATCCCTTATAGAGAAATCACTTGATTGGTATATGACTTTTCCTAGTGGTTGCATTACAACATGTGATGACTTTGGAGTGTTGCTAACTTCAATATTTGAGGACAAGAATGACCACACTTCACTCATACATTAGCTAAATGTGATCTAAAGATCACTCAAGGAAATAATGCATGACTTTAATGAGAGGTTCTAAAAGACCTGGTATAGGTTGCCTCCTCTTATGAGACCACTTGCTAGATTTTCCTTTCCTACATACTTGAGAGCCATTAGTACTAATATTTACATCATATTACAATCTATGTGTGGTCTCACTCTACTTAAAGCATGTGACATTGCCATTAGAGCTGATAATGTCCTCATTCAATCAATAAATTTGCCTTTAAAAGTGTCTATGACATTTCTAACTAATGTTTTTATTTCTACTCCAAATGTTGCCCAAGTTCCAAGTGCAAACACCAAGCCTAGAATTGCTCCTAATATGGTAGAAGATGATATTGATTGAAGGGAAAGATACCTAGCCTTAGAGTCTCAAAATAGGAAATACAATATGAAACAAGGTACTTGTCAAAATCCATATCCCTATCATCAAAAATATGGTCAACAATATGGGTGAGGGAGAGGTCAAGGCAATCCTAGTTTTAATAGGCCTACCAATGCATACAATCCTAATTCTACCTCTAATACAGGAGAATTGGTACCAGTGCATTACAATCTAATATAAGGGGTAGAATAAAAACAAGGCCAATTCATAGATTCAAAATAAGGGGGAGAATAATATCTAGTTGATCAAGGAGGATTCACTTCTCTACTATCATCTAAATAAGTAGTCCTAATGCAAGTAAGTGAAGGTTGTAAACCTCAAGGAGAGAGTTTCACCAACTTCCTAGTTGAAGACACTTTTGTGCCTAACCAAGTAAATTATATTATAGATAATACAAGACCTAAGAGGAAATATTTTGGGGATGATAATGGTGTGCTTACAAGTTCATCTAATCCTCCTATAATACAATAAGGCATGACTGCAAGCATGGCAGTCCCTAACACTCATGCACCTCCTCCAAATTAGATTGATGGAAGGCATGTTCAAAGTACTTCAATACCCCAAGTTTCAAGCACTTTCTTGCCTCCAAGGACTCAATAAAATGTAAAAATTCCTTCTCTAAGTATTATAGATTCATTGAAGAGTGCTAAAGCATCCATTTCCATTTAGGATGTCTTAAATATGCTTGGCCAAAAGGATCTCTTGTAAAAATAGTTGTGTATTATTCATGTTAGTCCTACATCATCAATTCATATCCATGTAGCCCTTACTAGTGACCCTAATAACATTATAGAACCATCTAAAAAATTTAAGAAGCCTCCACCTTTCTACCTCACTCTCATAATGGGAGACAAACTAGTTCATAATTACATAGTTGATAGTGGAGCCTCTACATCAGTGATGACCAAAGTTATAGCAGATAAATTAGCCTAAAGTATGAATGACATAGTAAAATATTGATTCAATTATATGGTACACATGTAAATTCAAAAGAATTGATCAAAGAGCTGAAGGTTTTCTTACATGACTGTCCTAATTTCCCCATTCTCCAAGACATTATGGTCATTTACTTGCCTGCCCATTTTGCAATCTACCTTTCAAGAGATTTTACAACTAATATAGGAGGCTACCTCTCAGCTGATTGGTACTTTTTAGCCTTCAAGATAATAAATGGAACAAAAGTGACCATAAGGATTCAATCACTTGTTAGATTTCACATTGAACCATATGTAGAAGCAAGCTCCAACTTGAATTATGTCATCAATGAGAAAGAAGAGTCTATGGTGGATGATGGTGATTATTTTAATCTTGAAGGAATTTATGACTTATTTCTAGATGATTATGGTGTAGATGCTTATGAACATGATCCATAAAGGAGCATTTGACTAAAGCTAAGGTAAGTGTTGAACATTCTTTCTCACAAGTTGTTGAAGGTAATTACTTGATCCATTAATATGATGATGATAGATTGAAGAGCATGATAGAGCACCATGATGAGAAGAATCATGTAATTTTGCCTTCACTTGATGGAGAAGCCCTTGAAGATGATATTCATGAGGAAGTGGATGATTTATGGTAAAGTCTCAATGCCATATGTCAAGAATTTGATCAATTAGGTAATACTAATTCTCCCTTCAAGAAGTGTATATTTTTTTAGTGTGATAATGAGACTAATGAGAATATTTTTGAGTGTTTGATCAATCATGAAGTTAACTGTCATGTTATGAATGAGGATGAACATCAATCTATTATCTAAGGGTCTATATTCATAAAGAAGCCTAGTGAAGTTAAGGTAGATTTGTTTATGCATAAATAATAGTCAAGAGCTCAACCTAAACATGAACCACATTTAAATATGTTGGAACATGGTGAAGAGGGACTTGATGATCATTCACATCAATTACATTTTATCCTAGAAGAAAACAAGATTGAGGTAGTTGTCATGTCTCCCAATCTATAGTTTAAAGAATATTAAGTGGATATGACAAAGATAAAATTATTTACAGCTCCAAACAAGTTCTTTGGAAGGTAAGAGAAAGCATTCATTAAATCCCAAATTATTCCACTTGTAAGCATGAGAAGACATAAGGATGGTAATCCATTTCACCATCTACATATTCAAGTGGTTGATGATGAGCATGATTCACATGACAAGTTGCTTTCAAAGAGTGATAAATATGAAATAAGAGCCATCTTTGACCTTGATTTAAGCATGGTAAGCTATTTTTCACCTCAAGAGTGAGGGCTTATAAATACTAGGTTAGGTGTGTGTCTTTGTTTTAGTTGTGTGTGTTCCATAAGTGTTCTTGAGAAGACATGTTTGTCTTATTTGGTGTGGTTTTTTTTGTGTATCTATATTTGTTTTTTGTTGTGTTTTAAAGGCAATTCAATGTCATATATGTGTATATGTGACTCCATATCCCAATGTATGAGAGTAGGCTTCTGGTCTTGGCATAGCAAGTATACCACACCTAGGAAATTACCAAGAATGTAGACTTTTTTTACCACAAGTCAAAATAGGTTAACTCGTATTGTACAAAACTTGATTTAGGGACCTTATATGATGTAATAGGGTGTGTAATGGTCCTTTTGATGTCATTTAATATGCTATTAACTTTGGTCATAGTCAAATCTAGTCCTAAGCCATTTTGTGTCACATAAAGTCATATTTGAGCCATTAATGAAGGTTATATAGTTTCCTATAGTATACAAGTGTTTAAAACTATTCCTCAATTTCCATCATGTTTTAATATTTTAATTAATGTTATTAATAACTAAAAAACTTTCAAGTATTAATTTAGATCAATAAAATAGTTAGAAAAGAGAAGAGTTTGGTAGTTATACGACCTATATAGGTGTTGTGGCATAGATGGAAGGTTTTGGGATGAATATTCAGCTTCCCTAAGTTAATTTAAATTATTTATTATCTTTGGAAAATACAAAAATGTCTCAAAACTATTCTTCTCCTCCATCACCCTTCGTGGCATGCAAACTGGTCAATAGGTTTTCCTATGGTACAACCAGTAAGAGAGGTTTCAGGTAAAATTACTTTGAGGGATGTTATCACACTTATTAAAATTCCATTTCATGGTAGGAGTTCAAATATTGGTTTCCCATTCCCTCTAAACCAATGCTAAGAATTTGATTGTCTCTGTTTGTATGTTAATCCATACACCCTATAGGTTTTCTTCTTATTTGAGTTGGTCTATATAAACCAATTGATGAAAGTGATTCTATAAGATGTGTACATCCTTATTTCATGGTTTACATTCATTTTTTATATGTATAGGTCTTTTTAATATCACAAATACTCCATTCTACTAATAGAAGCTTCATGACTAGCTTGTAATTAGGTTTCACAAATTGCAAAGGTTTTCTTGTCCTTGTAGTGGTTTTCATATGAAGGTGATATGTTTTATTTCATGTTTTCCATGTCTTTTTAATCCCCTTTCCTTCCAATATTATTTTCAAAATGTCTTACATAGAGTCATAGTCAAATAACATGTAACATAGTCAATTTTTTGCATGACTATCATACACAGTCAGGTAAATAAAGGTCTTGAGCACATTCATGGAAATTTAATAAGGAGTTTTAAGAGGTTATACACCTTCTTATAGCAAGATAAATTAATCTAATATTTTAAAATTACATATAATAGACTGTGATAACTAATTTAGTCCCTAGCATAGTCCTGCACCATTGATGGACACCTATAGGTGCCACATGGGTGGTTAATCATGTTGGAATGAAGATATGAGAACTGGTTTGAGGTCCTTAAAGGTTGAAAAGATTAGTTTGAAGATTTATATAAGATATAAGATGAATCACAAGGCCATACATTATGCATAGTGTCCATATCGCATCCTCACTACCCTATGACCTACATGTGCACCTACAGGGAGATCTCATAGAGGCCCGACGATGTTTCATAGAGAGTTTGAACATGTTTTGATACCTTCATAGAAGATTAAGAAGTTATAGAATGTCATAGCATTTAATACTGGAGATATTAAGTTGTAGGTAGACATGAATCATGTTCATAGTTGAAGAAAGAAGGTTTAGAGACTTGTTACCTTAAAAACTTTGAATAGAGCCTTGGCCATATTTGGTGCCATCATGGAGTAGTGTGGCAGGAGGTCTAGACAAGACTAAGTGACTCCATCATATATCCCTTATATAGGAGTGAAACATTACAAAATAAAGTTATGGTTTGACCAAAGGAGTATGATGTTAAAATTCCTCCATTTTAGATATTCTTACACGATAGAAAGTTAGTGTTCTCAGTAGTATCTTGAACTTCCAAGCGACTTTACAATCCAAGGTATAATGTTAAAGACACATCTCCATGACAAGTGGTCCTATTGAGGTGACAAGTACAATAGTGGTCTAAAAAACATTGAGAGGGGTGAAATTATAGGGTATTGACTTATATCAACATCTACAAGTGTTTCTTATCTTCAAAACGTTCACATAAAGTCTGATTTAAGGTACTTGCAAGTCTATGGTGTGAATCTAGAGGTGAGAACCCTATAAACATAAATACCTGTAGGTTTAAAATGATTAAAAAGGCTTAAAATGAAACCTATGATGTGTAACATAGTTTTTAAATGTTATAAATCACCTATAGGACCAATTTTGCTCCAATAATGGTTAATTATAGTTGACTATAGTATGACAGAGCTCTATATTATGACTATAGATGTCAGCCTAATATAAGCATGAATTGAAAAGATATAAATGACTGTAATATGTTATTAAATAAACTCAATAATATGGTGTATCATGGTGTATAAGGGTCTAATAATAAATATTCACCTATAGGCATGCCACTTTCTGAGCAAGGAAACATAGTACACAATCAGCCACTCTTACCTAATTAAGAAAAGGTAAGGACACTTTGAGTTAGAAAATAAATATGACTATTTACATACATTAGATTACCCCCATATTAGTAGTAACCACATGAGGATATTCCCATGGAAAATAAATAAATCATGGAGGGGTTTTATATAAAAACCTATAGTCAATACACAAAATCTTGCACAATCAGTGTTACAAAAAGTCTATTTTGAGTTTATTGAAGAGTTTGAGGGACTATGAGTACTATCTAAACCTGAAAATTGGTGTATAATGTCCTTATAACTCTATTTATCCTCTCATTCTTTTATTTTACCTTAAAAGATAAGGGAAGTGCCCTTTGTTCTATCTCAGATAGAGGGTACTCTCAGGAAGTGCAAATCAACAAGTTAGTGACTAAATGTGATTGAGATGAGTTGAGAAGTATTTCAAACTTGAAAGGAGTTTTATAAATTTGAGTCAAACATGAATTAACATAGATAAAGTCTCACAAATTATGTAAACTATACAAAGTGATCCTAAGTAATGAAACACTAGTCAAGTCTTACTAGACCTAGATTAGGCCTACTACCTAAAGGGGGTATAATACCACTTATATGGCCAAATGATATTTTAAAATAATTGGATGAATTTGATGGGGAGATATAATGTGAGTGAGAACCTTTAACATGTATTATAATCCATGAATTATTCATTTCTTGACTTGAGAACATAATAGGGTATGCAAAATGCAAAAGAGAGTTCAAGAGGCTAACTTTAGAAGTTCACAATAGTATGGATGATTATCATGGGATATTGGGGAGTTATGATATGTTTGATAGTATCCTAAAATTGCATTTTATGGAATTTGTTCACAATTTCAACATCAAACTTTTATGAATAATCCTTAAATGGTAAAACTACTCAAAACCCTCCAAAATCCTTGCCAATGACCTGATGGAGAAAACAAAGAAGGAAATGCATCCAAATGAGCTAGTATGACTTGGGAGATGATTGAAACTTACAAATTACTCCACTAGGATTCTTTCCATCAATTTGGATTCTATCCTATTTATATGAACAAGGTAAAAAATATATTTTATTAACATTTTGGAATGTTTTGTAGGTACAAAAGAGTTTCAAAGGATGAGCATCACTTTGGGAGAGATAATGAGACCTAATATACCTCCTCATATCCATATATTTCTTCAAAAAATCACACAAGTACCTCTGCAAGCACCTTCACTTCAACCAGTCTAAATTGTCATAGTGAATGAAGAGTGATCACCAAGTAATAAGGTGATAAATCCAAATGAGAGGCCTTTTAAGGCTTTCTTGATAAATATAAGGATAAGAGGACTCTTGAAAAGTGTCAAATCAGCCTCTGTATGTATTTTTTTGAGAAACTAAAGATCACCTTGGTGCCAAGTGTGAAAGATGAATGAAAGAAGGGTGATTATGACTATAGATATTCAAAACACTTGTCAAAAAGAATATTAATGATTAAGGACATATCCAATGTATGTTAGAGCCTAATTATAACTTCCCCTTCATATTTAAATGATGTTATTTTTTCCTATCCCACTTTAGAGTGCTCAAGAAAGGCCACTGATGAAGGCAATTTTCAAGGAGTAAAATCAAGGGTTCTACACTAGAATTAAAGAGTTTCATGCCTTGGAGGGACATATGTCCAAAGATAAATTACATGGTATATATACTAATTCATTCCTATATATATATGTAACTCTTTATCTCATCTTGACACTTGTTCTTTTGACCCTTGAGCTTCATTCTTCTCTCTCACATTCTATAAGTACTAGACATTTTGGCTCTTGATTTCAAATTCCACACCTGGTATGGTGAAACCCTATTGGTTTTATGTTATTTTTTTAAATTTGAATAAAATATTAAATATTTATTTTAGTTCATAAAAATATTGTCTAAGTGTGAAAAGTGATGAATGGTGAGCTCTAGTCATAAACTTCTATCCTTGCTTCTCCTTATCCTTTCATGTCTAATACAAGAAGTTATCATTCTAATAGGTCATATGGAGTGTGGATAGTATGTTTGTCTCCCTTCAAGTGTGAAAGTGTTTTTAGAGTCTAAAATATGACATATATTCCAATTATCTTGAGTTGTCTCATGCATATCACTTCTATATTTAAATACTAATGTTTAGATACTCTATAACTTTGAAACTAGTGTTGTAGGTCTTGTTTCTTAGTGAAAGAATTATGATCGTCTGTGGAAATATTCATGTTGTATCACCCCCTTAGGATATTTTATTTTCATACATATTTCTACCCCTCTTCCCACAAGAAATCAATTAGTGTAGGTGATAAGCACTTCAAGATCAATTCAGGGAGCTAGCCCTTAAACCTAGAGGTCTACCTCTACTATAGGCAACCCATAGGCCTAGAGGTATTCCAATGTTGCCCAAATATTAGATTATGATTGAGAAACCTCATATAGGGTTAAATATTTTGTGACAATAGTACCTACCTATGTACTTTTTGGTTAATGTTTATTAATGCAATTTTTGTTTTGTGAAGACAAGTTTCTCCCTTTTAAATTATTTTTTAGATCTTACTACTCCATAGAGGTTTTTTTATGCATTTGATCATATCTAGATAGATCCTTGATTATGTCCCACTCTTAAATGGTATCAAATCTTGTTTAGTATCTAAATACCATTATTCATATTTTGAGTTCTAGTGTTCTAGCTTGTTCAGGTGTTTTTCATTAATTTTAATTTTCAAGGGTTTGTGGGGTTTAAAGAAAATATATGAAAATATATAGAATTTGGGTCTCTAAAAAAATATATAATGATGTTGGATTTATAAGGTTTCAAAACCTTAAGATTCATTGAATACATGACCTAGTTTTGTGACAATTAATTTTTCACTATTTTTGGAGGGTTTAATTGATGTTTTTAAAATCTATAGATTTTGTACCACCTATTACTTGAAATAGAAAAATATTTATGGGTCTTTCTGAGATTTATAAAATATGAAGTGGGTCTTCACCATTTTAGAAGTAAACCATACATATTTCTCAATATTGGAGGTTTTCCTTGCTAGTTTTTTCACCATTTTTCTATTGGTTTGATAACTTTTATAAAATCTAGAAACTTGGAAAAAAAAATTCAACCACCCCCACACATCCATAATAGTCATACCAATGTACACAACACTTGTGCATCCATAATAATTATGCCTACATGTCCTCAGTAGTCATACCAATGTGATTTAGGCCCCCAGTCATCTACGTAAGTGCACCTACGAACGTGCATGTCACATGTTAGCCTACCTACCAAGTTTGCATCATCACACCCATTCATTATAGTACATCATGACCCATATCATTCATCACACCCACATGCCATGCCTCATTTTTCCATCCATCTAACCTTTAAATCTATGAATGCGTGTTAATATCCAAAATGTCCATACAACGATCAAAATTAAGCCAATGCAATTGGGATCTATTCATGGGTAGTTTAGAGACAATTTTAGGGAGGAATAACTCTCCCATAAATCAAATTAATCAAGGATAAACACTCATTTTATGTCTTAGCCCCTGGTTAGATGGGAGTTAAGCCCTTGGTTGCTTCCAACCTAAAATTACTTAACTTTTTCTCCAAGGGGGCTTGATTTTTTCTTGCAGAAATTGATTCCAAAAAAATTCAGCCCAAAATTTTTCACACCTAAAATTTATACAAAGTGGAGATCACTATTTTTGTGAGCAAGAAACATCCAAACTTTCATAAATTTTAGCCTATTACTCCTTTTTAGGTTCCATTTTTTGATAGAGAGATATTTTTAGATCTACGCATTCATGATATTATCATGCCTTATAAAATTGACCCTATATAAATACAGGGTATTTGTGCATCCTTGTCTTTCTAGTATACTTAATTTATCACATACTTCATTTCTACACCATGGAGTAGAGTTCAATTCCACCTCTTACCCCATTTAACTAACATGATTGGAAAGTCAAAATATAAATCCTCTTGAAGAGTAAATGCTTACATCAAAACATAATGGATATAAAAAAAGAACTGATACCATATCTAGAAAATTTGAAGTGGTACAATAGAAGTGATGAAACCTATGGTCTTTTATGGTTATCTATTTCTCATAACCTACTATTTATATTGAATCTAATACTACTCTTAATGAAGTCTAAACCATATTATAAAAACTCTTTGGGAAGAATGACATAATGAGGGGTCATGAGTTGGGGAATGAACTCATCAGTTTGATCTCATGTGATTTTGATACGATACAAGACTTCTTCATAAAGTTAAAATCACTTATATTTTAATTAAAAATATATGGCATATATTAAAAAAATGATCAACAGATTCTTTCCATCCTTGCCAAATTAGATTCTGACTATTCTATCTTCATTTCTACATTCCATGCCACCAAGTGTCCCATTAGAGTTACATGAACCATGCCTTCCTTGGATGTATTTATTGTTGACTTGACTTGGGATAAATACAAGATCATTCAAATGGGTACACTAAAGTCCTCAAAATCACATGCCTTAATTATGAATCATGATAAATAGAAGACTTCTGGCAGTAGGGAGAAGAAATAGAATAAGGACCCAAAGTAAATAAAGGGTCATAAATTTGATGCTGAGTCAAAATCATCAAAATAGTCCTCCTCTTCAAATAGGAAACCTAAGAAATAATGACTCATATATGGCTACTGTAATAAATCTAGGCATGATGAATCTAAATGCATAAAGAGGTAGATTGATCAACTAATAAAGATGTTCGAGAAGCATAATATCAGTGTCCTTGATTCTTCTAATTATAGTTCATCATCACATGAGCCTTCTAATACCAAATAAAATAAGAAGGGAAAATATAAGGTAAAATAACTTGTTACAAATATGTCCCAACCTTGCACATGGGTAATTAAATCTAATGCTTCACACCACATGGCTTCATTGTAGGACATGTTCTCTTCCTTGTATGTCTTCCATACTATTGGGTGATGATACTTATACTAAATTTAGTGGGAGTGGATATATTAAAGTGAATGATTGGAAATTTCATGGTGTTCAATGTTCTCCCTCTTTATCCACCAATTTCTTATTTGTTTATCAGATCACTCACATCAGTTTGAACAATAAAGTTGAGTTTGCACCCAATTTAGTGGTTATTAGGGAAGCAAACAATGACTCTATTATTATATTTGGGAAATAATATCACCAATCACAACTATATAATTTCTCACATTTTTATCCTAATCATCCCTCTACTACATTACTCACTCATTTATATGGAGTGAGTAAATTATAGCGTGAGTGATTTGGCCATATCAACTATCACTACCTAAAGTAACTTAGTCATCAAGACATGGTTTTAGGATTCTCATGAGTCAAGTTTTCTAAGATATTTTTCTATGGTTTCATAATTGGTAATCATCCTAAGGATAAGTATGGCAAGGGAAAATCATAGAGAGCTAAATAGATATTGGAGCTTGTCCATAATGACATTACTAGTCTATTTCCAAAACCTTCATTCAATAAGACTAAATACATGCTTACTTTCATCGATAATTTTCAAGATATATTTGGGTGTGATTTTTTAAGCAAAAATCTGATGTTTTTGATCATTTTCATGAATTCAAGGTGCTTGTATAAAAATAGTTAGCTAAAGCCATCAAGATTTTGCTCATCAATAATGGTGATGAGTATGTCATTAATTACTTTGAATAGTTATACACATCAAATGGGATTGAACTACAATGTATAGTTCTATATAGTCCTTAGTAGAATGGTGTTATAGAGTGAAATAATAAGTCCTTGAAGGAACTGGCCAGTTATATGTTGCATTCTAAGTCTCTTGCACCTCAGTATTAGGCTGAGGCCATAAACTATGTGTGTTATATCTAGAACCATGTTCCTCATTAAGCATTGAAGTGAATCACTCCTTTTAAAGCTTGGAGTGGTCAAAAAACCACATTAAAGCACTTATGACTATTTGGATCTCTTGTTATGGCTTGAATTCTAAAGAAGAAACATAAGGCAATATAACCTCAAAATTAGCCTTTCATCTTTGATGGATATGCTAAGGGTGTAAAGGGATATAGGATTCTCCATCCCACCACTCATGAGTTTTTCATTGAGAAGAGTGTTCATTTTTAAGAGGGTCCTTCAGACTCTACACATGACACCTCTCACCATTACTTATATGCACTAGGATTTAATGATAGTTATGATGAATCAAATCGACCTAAGCAGCTTCAAAATGATCCAAATTCTTCTTTTAGTTTTAATGATGAGAGTAGTGATGAGGATTCACCTCCTCCTAAAAAATATTCATAGGATGAGGAATATCCTCTTAACTCTTTGAGCACTAGTCCTATTTAGGAAAAATATGCATTATAAAGTGTTGGCCAATGGGTTAGAGATCCATTAGACAATAATTAAACTCAATCACAATTCTAGAATGCCCTACATGCTTCATTGTATCTTATTCTGATCCACAGTCATTTCATGAGGCATCAGACACTCTTAAGTAGGATACAACTATAGAAGAGGATTATGATTCCTCATTGAGGAACAAAAATTGGGATGTAGTCCCTCTTCCTAAGGGAATAAAATTTGTTTAATATAGTTGGATCTACTAAACAAAATATGTAGTAGATGGGTCCATAGAAAAGTTCAAAGCATGTTTGGTAGTAAATGGTTTTTATCAGATACCTGGCATTAACTATACCAAGACATTTTCCCCATTTTCCAAAATGAACTTAGTCTAACTCACTCTCACCATTACCAAAACACATCATTGGGATGTTCATCAGATAGATGTGAAGAGTACATTTCTTCATGATGACCTCAAAGAGGAAATATACATAGAATAACCATAAGGAGTCATGGAATATTCCTTCTTAGTTTTCAAACTTTAAAAATAATATATGGCCTAAAAAAAACTCCTCAAGCTTGGTATGTGAAGATGGACTCGTTTATTCTTTTGATTGGGTTCACCATATGCCAATTAATCTAAATGTCTATATTTTATGGTAGGATAATTCACTGTTGATTATGGTTCTCTATGTGGACGAGTTATCAATCATAGGAGTTCTCAATCCACCATCATAATAGTGAAAATTTCTTTGTCTAATAGGTTCTTAATGACTAAATTGGGATTATTACATTACTTCCTAGGGATTGAAATTTCTTAGTCTAGCTTTGGGATCACTATTGCATAATCAAAGTATGATCTTGATTTGCTTGCATGGTTTAACATGGTTGACTATAAGCTAGTTATGACTCCTTTTCTATCTAGTGTGAAGATTGAGGTTGATTTTTTATGTCCTTTATTTGATTCTAGCTCATATTGATAACTTATTCACAATCTCATCTACCTTATGCACACTAGACCTGATATTTCATATGTAGTGGGCATTGTCTCTAGATTCATGAAAGAACCATGTGAACTACGTTGGAAAGTAGTTTTGTAGATTATCCACTATATTTAGGGTATACATAGTTTTAGGATTCACTATAAAGTAGGAGTTGACATTAGCTTGAGTGGTTATATAGATTTAGATTGAGCTAGTGATATTCATAATCATAAGTCTACTTCAGGTTATAGTTTCTCCCTTAGTTTAGGTCCAATAAATATTCAATAAATAAGTAGAATGTTATTGCTTTATCTTCTACCGAGGTAGAATAAAAATTATATGTTAATGTTTCCACTAAGTCTATTTAGCTTCAAAGGAATCTCACTAAATTTGGCATCCAATTTTGATGACCAACAATCATCTTCTACAACAACCAAAGCAAAATATAGGTCTATAAGAGTCTGGGCCTCCATAAACAAACTAAACATATCAAGATTCACATACATTTCATTTAGGATCTCATCCATGACCAAGGTATTGATCTCTGTTACATCCAAAAAATGGATTAAATTGCTAATATATTCACCAAACCCTTCACTAAGAGCAAGTATCTTCATTTACAAGCTTTTCTTAGGGTTCAAGTAGCTTTGTCTTCTTCCTCCTCTAGGGTATCATCTCTATGTACTTGGGTACCTCATTATACCTTTGTGTCATGAACCCATTCTTATACCCACATAAGCTATTCTTAAGGGGGGTGTTAGTGTAGGCTTTTTACCACTATGTGGTTTTACCTACACAGTCTTGTTAGATTGCTCAGGTTTTTTAAAGGTTGTTAGAGAAGATAATACCATGTGCATGAATATGTTGATACATTTTCATTTTCCACCTATATAATATACCTACCTATGTAATTTTAAACTAATATTTAGTAATGTAACTATTATTTTGTGAAGATAAGCTTCTTATTTTGAGTTGTTTTTGGATCTTATTACTCCATATAGGTTTTCTTCATGTATTCGATCCTATCTAGAAATATCCTTGATTGTGGCCCACTCTTGCATTTATAGGGTAAATTCATGATTGCTTAAATATTTTTTCAAAACATATTTTGTGTTAAAAACCACATCTTAACAAGTACATCAAGTTGTAAAAACAAAAGTATAAAAACACATCTTCATGTATTCACACACTAAGGTATTAGATTTCCCACATTCTAAGCCATCCTTCTTACATTTCATGGTATTACACATAATTAAAATAAAATTTAGTCTCATTTGACACCATTATGATATCCATTTCATTTTTTGATTCTAACTTATATTTTCTTGTGTCTATCCAATTCTAAAGTTTGAAATGATTCGATCTTATTCTAATTTTAAATTCCAAAGTTGGGGTCTTTAACCAACCAAGGTCCAACCCTTCTCAAATATAAAACCATTTCAAGCATGTTTAGGTACATTCATATTGGAGCCTCATACGACCCTAGTTTTGAGGAATAAAACTTTTATGATCCTTTTGGATACCTTAGGAACTCCAAAATTAGTGAGGATATGGAAAATCACCCAACTCTGTTTGAAGACTTCCCTCCCATTACCAGATCTAGTCAAGGAAAATTTGAATTGCAAAATATGGAAGATAACAATGAGGTCCCCTTAAGACTATTAGAATCTAAAGATAAACTCTCACCTAACTTATCCATAGAGTAATTATGCATCCTTATTTGATTAGATGAGTTACCTCAAGTAGTGACCGTTAACCGAAGTCAACATCTAACCCAAAGTTCCAAACGAGTTATTGCATCATCTAGTAAAGGGAAAGGACAAATTGTTAACCCATCCTAACATGGATAGATTATTAATTTTATGATGCAATAGATTAGTTAACGATATGTAGACCATCTTATAGTTGTTTTGATGACTTATCTAGTTACAACTTCATTCAATAATGCCACATTTATAGACCAAAACCAATCACTTGAACAATAATAACCCTTGGCCAATTTTACATCTAATATAGATCATTGGCTCCTTAAAAATAGGCAATTTAAATGAATGTTTCACAACAAGTTACACTTGACATTCAACATACCTTTTTCAATCACCAAGATGTCCATTCCAATACATAACAAGTTCCTGACAATCCACAAAAATAAGTTGTAAATAATCCACCACCATAGCAAGCGGTGAATGGCACATAATAAAAATTTATTACCTCTTATAATTTACAACAATGATGACTTATTTTAAACCAATAGTAGGTCCCTTTTAATTCATAACAATAGATTCCTTGAAATTAGTAATAGGTTCTTCTAAATCAATAATGCCTTAACAATTCAAATCCAAATCTAAACCAACAACAAGTCCCTTATTAAACATAGAATTCAGGTTATATGGTGAATATACATAACTAAACCATGTAAATGGGGTCCATCCTTACTTATGCCAAATCCCACCAAGCCCATCAATCCATGAATACCCAACATCATACCTTTCATCCATCACAAAGTGCTCCCAATATCTAAGAGTGGAATATGATGAAGGAGATAGTCTTAGGATTTCAATCAGGTAACCCAACCAAAAATTATAAATTTTAAGAAATAAGCCCCTATCTTTTTTATCTAAGTTTTATCCAGGTGCATTTCCCACCTCATTTTCAACTACCAAAGTTTGACAAATATAAAGGGAAAGGTGATCCAAGAGAGAATTTATAAGCATTATTTATCATGTGTTAAGAGGTATATTTTAGTAATATCTATATGCTCCACTTGTTTCCACACAATTTGAGTGGACAAGCCTTGGAATGGTTCCTAGAACTGCCAAAAGGATCAATAACCACTTCTTATGACCTATCAAATAATCTTGTCAATCACTTCTCCTATAACATAGATCACAAGTTGATTGTAGTTTATTTGTGTAATGTTAAGAATCATGGAGGAGAAATATTCTCATAATTTTTACAAAGGTGAAGAGCCCTAGTGAGTCACTTTTCACACAATCTCTCAAATAAATAGTCAACTAATATTTTTGCATAGAACTTGAATGTTAAGGTTGCCTATAATCTAAGACTTCATTATGAAAAAATATTTGAATACATCATTGACAAAGGGGTGAAAATTTAAAATGTACTTATTGATAAGGGTTTAGTTAAGAGAGTCTCAATCCCAATCTCAGACTAGACTCAAACACCAATTCAAGCAAGTGTAATTAAAAACCCTAAGATCTTCAGTAAAAACAATAACATGATTGGAAATGGGGCCACAAAATCAATACATGTGTAAATGGAATAGCCATCACATGTTCAAAATACCCCACATGATACACCACTCACCCTACAAAGACATCCCCCATGAAGGGGACACTTCCAAAATAGATTTTTTAGTAACCTAGTTGAGCCCATTGAGGTAGTCTCTAAAAAATTAGTAGAAGGTAATATGATTATTTGTCTAGTTCTAGAAACATTTTCAGAGGGACAACCCAAGCAAGTATGGTATTGATAAAATTACCATTATGACTACCATCATGTAATCAACCACGTAATCTATATATGTGTGCAATTCAAGCATATTATCTAAGATCTGTTCAAAAATGCAGAAACTGAGTTGGAAAAAAGAGCTCTCAATACTATTAAAGATATGGGTATCTAAAAATATCCCTTCCTAAAACACAATAATAAAAAACAAAGGAATAATCATAAATAAGGCTAGGGTCATAATCAAAATCAATCAGAAGGCCAAAATCAAAACCAAGCTAATCGTAGTCAATATCATGATACCCAAATTGGTTATCACAATGTCTCATATGATTACGGCATTGTTTTAGGGTGTGTTACAAGTAACTATGTTTCTACTATTATGGTTATTCCCTATAAAACATATAATAATTTTCAAAGTGTTATCTCTTTTATTTTTGTACCTCTACCTTTGTCTATAGGTAATTATATGCCAATTCAGATCAACTTAATTATTCCTCAACCTTCACAAATTACTATTCATAGGCCTCCACCTGATTCTTCTAATTCAAGTAAATTTTTCCTAGCTTGAAATCATGCAATCATAACTAAATGTCCAAGAGTTAACCTCTAAATCCCTTTACCTTCCTCAAATACTAATCCAATTCAAGACTCTGCACCTTCTAAATTTAAGCCATCTCACCATGTTATTGATAAGTAGTATGATATTAGTGAATAATTAAGCAAACCCCCCATATAAATATTTATTATGGATCTCTTAGGTACATTAAAAGTTCATAGGATAATATTGAATGACCTTCTCCAATAGTCTAAGGCACCTAATGACATTGATCCTACCCAATTTCAAGAACTTGTGGGGCATTTATCCCTAGGGAAACAACTTACATTTAGAATAAAAGTGATATTTCATCCCTTGGTCCCCTACACAATAATCCTATGTATATTGAAGCCATCATTTCCCACCACAAATTCAAGTGGGTTCTCATATATAATGGTTCATACTTGAATATAGATTCATTAAAATTGGTCTAACATTTGGGATATACAACAATGGATATGCAACTAGATACCATCATGATTAAAGACTACAATAATATAGAAATGGAATCTTCAGGTACCATTCATTTGCTTATCATTGTTGGGCATATCACCCATGACACCTTTTGCCATGTCATTGATATATAACTACCTTATAATATGCTTCTTGGTCATCCTTGGATCCATGAAGTATGACCAATCCCTTCCACATTACACCAATGCCTTAAATTCCCTCATTTTGGATTTTTTTTAACTAAAAGAGGGGTAAAAATTTATTAAAAATGCGGAAAACAACAGTTACATACAATTATCCTAGTCCACCAGTTGAACCAGTTGCAGATATAGGCTTCTGGGAAGCATATTAATATCCGAAATGTTCCAAGAGGGGCCCTTTTTCGAAGCCCATTTAGCAAGACAATCCGCAACAGAATTCCACTCGCGGGGAATGTAATTAAAAGAAATCGAATGCAAGGAAGAACTAACTTGGAAAATCTCCTGAATAATCACATTAAGATGCCAATCAACAATACCAGGCTTACCTCTATTCAGCAAGTTGATAACAATTTGAGAATCCGATTCACAGACAATATTGCTCCAGCCATTACAACAGCAAGCTTTCACCGCCTCCAAAATTGCCGAGGCTTCCATGACATTGTTGGAATGCTTACCTTTATAGACCGAGAAGAGGAAGAGGATACCTCCAGCACTATTCCATCCCACTCCGCCAATGCCAGCCTCCCCTGGATTGCCTCGAGAGGAGCCATCAACATTAATTTTGATGACACCATCCTCAGGAGGATTCCATCGGCCCTCTCTACAAACAGGATGCACAAGGCAACTCCTGCCACGTCCCAGCATATAGCCATGATCAGTATTGCATCTCAAGTTTGGCATCAGCCCCAGGCGCTCACAAATGGACGCATCTTCAGGGTCAGTCCCCTGCACCCAAACACATTTAATAGCCATAGTTTCTTGAATCGACCTGAGGACTTGCGCCTCCAGAATCAGCAATTCCAGTTGGACGCCTCTGAAGAGTCTTCGATTCCTTTCAATCCACAGATTCCATAGAATAAAGGAGGGACCGACAGACCAGGCACTTTGGAGAAATGAATTCTTAGTAGGACTTTGACCAAGGCGTCCCCAGAAATCAACAAGAGAATGGGCATGCCAACAGGGCAGCCTCCACGCATTCCACCACCGATGCCACAGCTACTTAGCATAGTTACATTGGAAGAAAATATGAGCAGCAGTTTCCTCATTACTGAAGCACAACACGCACCTGGAAGGTCCTTGAAAACCTCTCTTACAGAGGTTATCCCAGGTGAGACACCTGTTGTGGGTGAGCAGCCAGAGGAAGAAATTACACTTTGGCCAAGAAACCTGATTCCATATTTTTTTCCCCCAGGCAAACTGATCTCTAATCAGGAATTGACCAGTCAGAGCACGGTACCCAGCCGACACAGAGTAATGACCAGAGTCATCACCTCCCCACGTAAGAACATCTCTCCCTTGGAGGGAACTACAGCGTCTAGAAGCCAGGATGAAAGCTAACTCCCTCCTATCTTCCTCAGAGCCCCCAGGTGGCCAATCAGTAGAATCCTTCCATCTGTAGCCAATAGTAGTTCCCAAATTAAAAACCTCTTTAAAATGCTCCACCTTATGCCACCCTGCCGATTGGAAAGAAGCTCCTAAAACCCGTAAATGCGGATGCGACAAAAATAGCGGAGGTTCACCATCCCAAGAGTCCGTCCAAAAGAAAGCATCCTGCCCACTACCACAGACCCAAAACAAACTGTGTTTCACCAACTGAGCCCCCCGCTTAAGCGTATTCCACACCATGGACCCTCTGCCCTCCAGAGGGAGCCTGGAAATATCATGGGTATCCACACCCGGGAAGTACTTGTGCGACAGAACCCGAGCCCAAAGAGACGAAAAACAAGAGCACCATCTCCAGTAAAGCTTGGCAGCCAGAGCTTGACTAGCCAGAATAGCAGAGCGTAAGCCAAGGCCCCCCTCCATCTTCGGCCTGCAGACTCTGTCCCAATTAATGAGGCTCCACTTGCTGCTCTGTAAATTACCGCTCCAGAGAAATTGCCGAGAAAGGGAATCAAATTCCTTCAGGAAGTAAACTGGGGCAGCCTGCACCATACTACAGTATATCGGGAGTGCCTGAATAACCGATTGGAGAAGCGTCACACGCCCCGCAGTGGACAGCCATCTATGAGTCCAATGACTCACCTTAAGCCTCAACTTATCCAGAATATTTTGCCAAAATAGTCTAGGCTGCCTTCCCACAACAATGGGGATGCCGAGATAAATAACAGGGAGGCTCTGAGTCTGGAACCGCAGTATTGTAGCAATCCTTCTCTGAATAAGCTCTGGGGTATTAAAAAAGAAGATAGAAGACTTTAGCTCATTAATTTTCTACCCAGAGGCAGCCAGATAAATGTCCAGAGTGTGACGGAAAGCCATCGCTTCTCTTATACGAGCTCTCCCAGTCAAAATGGTGTCATCAACAAATTGTAAATGAGTCAGAGCAGTAAGCCCCTCACCCCAGCTCCATCCCTGTAAGGCATTCGAAGAGGCACGGTGTTTGATGAGCCTACCAAGCCCCTCAGCCAACAAGATAAACAAGTATGGGGACAAAGGATCCCCCTGACGGAGACCTCTGGAGGCCCCGAAAAGCTCAGAAGGTGTCCCATTGATGAGGGCCGAAAATGAGGGCGTCGTGATACAACTCATCACCCATCGGATCCATTCCTAGTTAAAACCAAGCGCCATAAGAACTTTTTGCAAAAAACTCCAGCTAACTCTGTCATAAGCTTTGGCAAGATCCAGCTTGATAAACATTGCACGCTCTTGGGACGTGCTCATGGAATGGATGGCTTCGGAAGCTATAACAAATCCATCCAGAATCTGCTTACCGGCCACAAAACCTCCTTGTTCCTCCGAAATGAGCCCGGGGAGAAAAACTTTGAGTCTCAGCGCTATGAGCTTAGTAATGATTTTATACACAACATTGCAAAGTGCAATGGGTCTAAACTCATCCAACAGAAGGGACTGCTCCTTCTTCGGAATCAAAACAAGAAAAGTAGCGTTAAGAGCCTTAAGCATTTCCTTGTTGGTATACGATTCCAGAATGACTTCCAACAGGTCCTGCTTGATGATGCTCCAAAATTCTTGAAAAAATTCAACCGGAAAGCCATCCGGGCTGGGAGCTTTACCTCTCTTCATGCTGAAAACCACCTCCTCAACCTCGGCCATCCCAATAGGATGCATAAGAAACTCATTCATATCCGCAGTGACCAGCTGGGGAATGTAAGAGAAGACAGCAGTTTCAGCTCCTTCGTCAGTCACAGGGTTTCTAGAAAGGAGAGCCGAAAAAACCGAACAACTTCCTCACTGATAGATTGTGAAGAGGCCAAACGATTTCCATGCTGAGAAACAAGAGAAGAGATGACATTTCTATTTCTCCTGGCTTGAACCGACTTATGGAAAAAGGCTGTATTTTTATCTCCCTCCTGAAGCCAGTCATTCTAAGCCTTTTGTTTCCAATAAATTTCTTCCCTTAACTCCCATTCCGCAAGAGAGCTGGCAGCTCTTGCCTCCTCCTGACTCAGCTCTTCTGAGAGGCCAAAGTCTCTAATTTGTCTAGTAACAACAGCAAGCTCATCCTGCGCCCTCTTCCTCATGCCATGTAAATTGCCAAAACAAGTTCTATTCCAAATCTACAGTTTTCTCTTGACATACTGGAGTTTTTTGAGGAACGAATACATGGCAGTACCATGATTCGGTCCCCCCTGCCGTCACCACTGACCAATATAGTCCTAGAGGGAAGAATCACGTAGCCACATCTGTTGAAACTTAAAGGGGGGTTTCTTAGGTCCCTCAATAAGATTAATGGACAACATGATGGGCCAATGGTCTGACCCATTCCAATCCATGATATCCGAGCTAAGAGAGAAGGCGCTAGACCTCCAGAAGCAGGAGACCAAAAATCTGTCCAACCGCTTTGCTATAGCAGCATTGCCCATTCTTCTGTTACTCCAGGTAAACATCCCATTGGAGGGTCTAACATCAGAAAGATGTAGGAGCTCAACATTGTTGCAGAGGCAATCAGAAGAGGGGCCAAGGCGGGGCAAACCACCTTTTTTCTCCTCCAAATTCATAACAGCATTAAAGTCCCCTGTAACAATCCACAGAAGGAACGGATGGCAGCTACGAACATACCGGATATGCTCCCAAAGCTGGAATTGCCCGTCTAAGTCAACAGGCGCATAAACATTAGTAACAAGGATCAATTCCCCTGTTTCAAGGGAAGAGGCAACCATGGAAAGGGCGAAGATGCAAGCAAACCAATGAAGAGGCAAGATCTTACGTGGATCCCAGCACATTGCTAAACCCCCAGAGCTTCTCATCGCTCCCACACCTTGAAAATGGCCCAAAAACCAGATTTTTGGCATACAAGCAAACAGTAAATCTATTGACAATTTCGTTTCCTGGATACAAAGGATATCTGGAGAGTGATCTAGCACAAGCCTTCGAGCAGCCAATTGTCTGGGGTGACTGTTCAGACCCCTCACATTCCAAGATAAGACAATCATTGAGGGACAAGGGGGAAGTGTTCATCTAAGGTTTTAACCACCCCTGATTCCACAAGTAAATCACCTGTAATTTTAATTTTCTCCAAGTCCTTTCTACGCCCTGCCTTAGAGGGAAGGGAGGAATTAGCTTTCTTGAAAGGCCTTTGCGTCAGGCCAAGCAAAGAATAAGTGCTCTTATCTTTCCTACCAGCATCAACCTCCTTAACTAAATCAGCCCATTTCACTTCCTTAACTATATTTTCATTTTCAGATTCATCTACGCCTGCAGTCGGTCCCATAGAGTTGTCAGGGGTCGGCAAAGTAACCATGACCTGATCCAGAATCGGCCCTAAACCTTGCTGGTCTATCTCAAGAGCATCCTCTATATCCTCAGCTGGAATGCCATCCTCAATGGCCATGTTATCAAGAGCTTCAAACCTGTTAAAACCCATGTCCAAATGCCTGTCAACATTTTTGCGCTTCTGTCCTCCTCCTCTTGAGCGACGCCTAACAGTAGTGAAACCTTCCGTATCCATATTAGCATGATCCACAGACCCTTGCGCCAAGCTATCAAAAACAACTGGGTTCTTCCCTTTAACTGCTCTATCTGATTGGGTTTTAGCCTGAGCAGAATTAGCCTATTTATTCATTCCCCTGTCGGAGCCTGCTGAATGAGGAGTAGCAGGTGCGTGGAAAATCTCTCTGTCTTTGACAGCCTGTGGGCATTGTCTATGCAGGTGGCCATAGACATGACAAATATGGCATCTGAAAGGGATAGATTCATAATCTATCTGTTGAATCCAGGACGAGGAGCCCAAACAAATTTCCAAGGAATCTGGCAATGGATAATTTAAATCAATGTCCACACACACACGGGCATAGGAAATTACCTTTCTTTCCAGCGATTGATGAGCAATGGCTGTCGGTGTTCCTAGCATGGCAGCAATCTGCTTGAGAATATCCTCTCTCCAATATTCCAGCGGAAGTCGTGGAAAACGGACCCAAATCGGAACACAGGCCGGAAGTTCATCCGCTGAGTTGAACCCCGCATGCCAGGGTTTAAGAAAAAGCCCCACACGGTCATAAAAATATGGACCTCCCTCAAAAACATGATTACAGTCTGAGACAGAGGAAAAATTGACCAAAAAATAGCTGTTACCAGCCAACATGATGTCAAAGTCTCCATCAATGTGCCAAGTCCTGCGAATCCAGGCATCTAGAGCAGTCAAGGAGATTCTTATACCCAGAAATTTGCAGATAAGTGTGTGAGCAGAGAGATACCCAACATCTTCTTGCACAGCTTCAGGGGAAATCACCACCACCGGCCTGTCCTACCTTCTCAACAGGCATCCATTCACTTTGCTGAGCTTAGAGCGCTCACTTAAAAAACTTGCTTCCTGATTTCCAGCTTGCGCCCCAGGTAAAGAGTTGTTTTGCCTGGGGCCAGTCAAAGGACTGCTCACCTCTCCACCATGTCCACGCAGCGCTCCCTCCATCGCGCCTTCACCCTCATTTTGGATTAGAGGTCATTATTATTCATGATTTATAGCCATACTAGTATTGTAAGAACCTAGAATTTGAGTATGGGAACAATGATTATTTCCCAATCACTAAATTTTTAGGCAAGAAAGATAAAAAAATAGTTCCTAAATATCCAAAATCTAATTACATTGACCCTAGTGACCTTGCATTCACTTATTCTAATCCACCTCATGTATCAATTTCCTCTCACTTTACCATTGAAGAGACTGACATTTCCACATATAGTATTTAGGATGCTTTCCATTTTGTTAAACTAACCAAGTCCCCTAAATCTTATAGAACACTTAAACCTATTTTAACCACTAGCAGGCCCAATATGGTATGGAAAAAGAAGACCAGTTATCATCAGAAGTAGTTATTTGTGTTTATAGAAGATACATCACCAAACCAAGATTGACTTACCAATTCTAAAAGATCTCAGTTATATGGTTGAGGTTTTTTTTTTGTGCTTTCATATCACTAAATACCCCATTCCTAATAGAATCATGGACAACTAGTATTATAAAGGAAAAGGTCTAGTGTAAAATGCATAAGGCATTCTTGAACCCATCTTTATGATAAAAAATATAGGAAATTGAGGTCTTGGATTCACACTACCAAGGGATGACCCCATAGATTTCAAGAGTGATATTATTTTATCGACTGATGAAGAAACTCCTAGAAATGACATAGCCTCCCATTATAACACATACAATGAGCTTATCAGTACTAATTTATTTAATACCAATGCCATTCTTACCATCATAACTCATTCTCCTCTTTCCCTCTATTATCCTAACCTAATCAATTAGGACCATTAATATTATATCATAACATTATATGAATTTAATAACAAAGATTCAATTATCATGTTTAAGGGTATTAGATATGGGTTGGCAGTTGGTGATCATAAATAAGGCTTTGACTTCATATTAGACCCTATTTCCTACTTTAGAAAGTAGGTGAACTTCCTTAGGGCATGAAAAAGGTAAAACATGAAGATATTTTGGTAAAAACCTCTTTAAAGCACCTTTGGATTAGGGAAAAAGTAAACAAAAATATGATTCAATGGGTAAAAATTTGTTTTAGGCACCCTTGGATGGGGAAGTTAGCTTACCTCCTTAGGAAGCCTAGTTTCCACCAAGTCCAAGTATTATAGTTGGTTTTGACATCGGTTCAGAGGAACAAAAAATCTTTGAGTATTTGGTTTAGGACTTTCTAAAATAATTTGTTAATTGGACACTACCAGACATGGTTGATTCTAATTTTTATTACATGGGTGAGCCCTATGGCTCACAAATAGATGAATAAGATCAATTTCCTTCATTATCAACTATTTTTAAAGATGGATCTACACTCCTTGTGGAAGATACCATGAAATTAAACATTAAAACTTATGATTATCTAAAAATAAATAAATTAGACATGTCCCTCAGTACTGAGGAATGTAAATTCATTATTTTTATCCTTAAGGACTTCATTGACATCTTCACATGGTATTATGCAAACATGCCAAGGTTAGACCCATATATATTGGTACATCCTCATGTTGTGCATCCAATTACTAAATATATCAAACAAAATCTATGTAAAATACATTGACATATTATTATCCTAGTCAAAAAGGATTTACAAAAGTTATTAGGAGTAGGTTTCATTAGACCACTAGATTACTCTAAGTGGATTTCAAACATTTTTCTAGTAGATAAGAAACCACATGGAATTCATTTATGTACTAATTTCAAATATATCAACAAATCATGCCCTAAGGATGACTTCCCTTTACCAAACATATACATGATAATTGACTTAACAATAGGATATGAGATGTTAACCTTTATAAATGGCTTCTCAAGATATAATCAGATAAATATTACACTAAAAGACTAGCACAAAACAACATTCACCACTCCATGGGGAATGTTTTGTTATCAAGTCATGCCATTTGGCTTGAAGAATTCTGATGCAACTTACCAACATGCCATGACTATCATTTCCCATGACATGATGTATGATATTATTGAGGACTATGTTTATGACATCCTATCCAAGTCAAAAACACATGCAAGATACCTTGAAGTTTTACAAATAATATTTGAGAGACTTTATGAATATAAGGTATGCCTCAATCTTAAGAAGTGCATCTTTGACATCACTTCTATAAAATTTCTAGGTTTATTTTGTCATAGAGACATTGAAGTTGATCTTTCTAAGGTTAAAGCATTATGGAAATGCCTCCTCCCTCTAATTTTAATCAACTATATAGCTTATAGGGTAAGATCATGTCCATTCACTGATTCATTTCATAATTGACAGATAGGTGTCATCCTTTTACTCACCTTTTAAAGAAAGGTGTCATATTTTAGTGGGGTACATGTTGTCAATAATATTTTTAAGAATTTAGGATCTATTTGTCCAATCTGCCAATATTGACCCAACCTAAACTAGGTACCCATTTCTCTTTTACATATCATCAAATAAATATGCATTGGGGGCACTTTTGGCTTAGCATGATAAACAAGGCAAGGAATACGTAATTTACTATTTGATCAAGACAAATATAGCTTATGAACACAATTATTCACCAATTAAAAAATATTATCTAGAAATGATGTTCACTTCTCAAAATCTATGTCAATACATGTTAAATAATAAGAACATTATTATATCCAACATTGATCCCTTCAAATATTTATTATCCAAGGAAACACTAAAATGTCACATGGCTAAGTAGGTAATGTTGCTACATGTATTTGATGTTGAGTATCAAAATTAGAAATCCATTAAGGGGTAAGTCTTTTTAGATAAACTTGTTGAAGGTCTTTTGTTTGATACCAATTCCCTCATATTTTATTTCCTAGATGAGTCAATCTTGACCCTAGAAAAAGTGCTTAATGGATCAAAATAATGGAAATTATACTTTGACAATTTATTCACATCTCGTGGATCAGGATCTAGAATTTTGTTCATCACACCACAAGGGGATCTCATTTAAAAATTGTTTCTCATTGGTTTTCATGTCACCAATAATATTTCCAAGTATGAGGCACTCATTAAAGGAATCTATCTTATTGTACAATGTAACATTTAGCAGTTAATGGTATATGGGGATTTCTAATTGATCATCAATCAAGCTAAAAATTAATACCAAACTAAAGATGAGAAACTTTTACCTTACAAAGGTATGGTTGAAAACCTCAAACAAAATTTTGAAACTATTCAGTTTGAGAAAATACCAAGATTTAATAATCAATTAGCAGATGCAATGGTAACCATTAGGTTCATGATAGTAGTATCCAGTAGTGCCAAAGAATATCAATTTATCATTAAGAACCTTATTCAACTAAATCATATATAGCCATATTCTGAGATGGTATGTGATATTGTTGGTCTTGATCTCCCTTGGTACTATTGACCAAATTTAGTCTACATACCAAAAATGTACCTAGTCTAAGAGTCTAGTGAAAGGAGAAAGATCCTGATTAAAAAGTGACCCAATGTCACAAGAAGTAGATTGACCTCAAGTGGAGATAATATAGCTTTTCCAAATATTTTAAAACACTTTAAGCAACCTTAAAGTGTGATCTAATTTATATTTAAGGGATAGGTCTATAGTTGCAGGTGAAAGGTACAAGCAATTTTCATGGTGTCTAGGAACATAAATTAGGTTGCACAAGCTTTAGGAGATCATTAGAGCCTTGAAAGCTTAAGCAAAAGTTAGACTATGTAAATTTGATGAATCAAACCATCATCAAGATGGCACATAGGAATAAATGAACTAGATCATTCTCACATTTTCTATCTCAGCTCAGAAGGCCTCACGAGTAATAGAATTACAGCACTATAAAGTCACTTGTGTTAAGAACATATCCTACAAGTTTCAAGTCCATGTGAACTTCTTAGATTAAGTGATGGAGTTCTAAATTTGGTCACACAGAGAGCAAGATGGTCATGAAAGTGTCAAATTTAGGCCTCGGTGAATATCCATTGAGATTCAAATGACTAGATGGTCGTGCAGATGTCATGCAAAGACACACAGACCAACTTGTTTGAGAATTTTTTATTTCCACTTAGATAGCTCCTAAGACTAGTGGATCAAGTGGGCAAAATCTTTTTGACCTTAGGAAAATCTCCAATAAATTTGGTCCCTCCATGATTTTTTTGCTTCAAGATATAAATCTTTAAATTTGGTTAAATAATGGGATACATTCACACAAATGTTGACTTTAAGCCACTACAAAAATCCATACAAGCTTAAATTTAATAGTTTTTAGGACATTTAATACATCCACATAGATGTCAAATGATGGTCACATGAATGCCAAATTTAATCTCTAGTAAATAGCCATTACATTTCAAACCATGGTTCCTAGGCAGATCTAATAACACGTGTTTGATCATACATTCAGATATAATAGCAAGCAGAGGTCAAAGGGGTTAACAAATATCAAAAGAAAATATGTGCATGACAAGCATCAATAGCATGTTCAATTAGTAGAAAATAAATGAGCATCATTCATTTAGATAAGAAGGATTTAATGGAGTGAGATGAGTCAACATGTCAATGGTTCAAGTTGGAAATCGATAGCCACTAGACAAAGTTCAAACCTAGGACATTTTTTACCTGAGAAAGGTAAAGGCAAAGGAACTAGAGTTTAAACAAGATCCATGTGGAACCAATAGGACTAAGCATTGTCAGTAGAGCTCCATATAAATAAAATAGGTCTTTTGGACCTAATATAAATATTGAAGATAGACTAATAAAGCTTGAATAGGATCAAATAGTTTACATGTTTTTATAAATATCATGACTATGTGAAAATAAATAATTGGATTGGTTTTCACCTATAATAGACCTATGTTCAATATTGGATTAGATTTAAACATGACCATGGAGAGGTGTTTCACCTATCATCTAGGTCAAATTTTCAATAAATAGGTATAGATGTCCACCTAATACAGAGGTGGCATAATTTTGCAAATTCCAAAACCTGATCCTCATTAGAAAATCAAATAGATAATGATATGAAGTTCCAAAAAAGAGAGTTGGTGGTTGGATAAGGATAATGGGCATTTGATTCTTTTATAGAATTTGTTCCTTATTGATAAGGTCATGAGTTAACATCCTCAAACTTGTGCTAATACATCACAGTTCCCTCTTTCCCTTCATTTTTTCTATATAGGTTCCATCTTCTACCACATGTAGAACTCTCTAAAAAAATTTAGAAATAAATCTCTGACAATTTTTAGAGAAATAGACTCTTATGCTTTGGCTTGCTTAAGCTATGCCAAAATTTGTATTGTGACACCTTTTGATGTAATAAAGACTAAATTCCACCATTTCTTAAGCTAGATTGAAGTGTGTTATATGAATTCGTGTACTATCATTAGGTGAATGTATGTTCTTTGTCTATGTCTAAGTTTTCTCATCTTTATGAAGTGCTTGATAGCTCTCACAGGTCATTATAAGTGCAATTTACAGTTGATTGTTTAGCTTGAAATTGGTTATGTGCCCTCACATGTTAGTTTGATAACTAATTCACAACTTATTATTAAATAATCAAGTGTAAATAATTTATTTAGTCTTCAATGTGTCTCATAATTGTGTCTTGTACAAAGGATAAGTATTCTAATTTCTAGTGCATCACCCTATTTTACATGCTTTCATACATTGGTGTATTTGTCTATCTCTTTTCCAAGCAAGTGTTATATTAGGTCTAGTTTAGGTGATAGATCCAAAAGGAAGTCAACCTTATCTAGAGGTCTGATTCATTATTAGTATACCCCCAACCTAGGATCAGTCCCATGTTGGACTAGATTTGAGTAAGAGGACTTAAACAATCCCCTTATTTAGCTAGGGTGTAATCTAGAACACCAATAGTTTTGGCACGCCCAATGGGACTAGTTTCTTTGGTATAATTGATGTTTGAAGACCAAGAAGAAGAAAATGCAAAAGAAGGAGACATTTACCATCATCAAAAATTGAATATCCTTCAAGTTTTAGAACTCATAGCATTATTCAAATGGTGCTTTCATGCCAAAGGTTACAACAATATCATCAAGTAAGGTATTCCTTTTAAACATATTAAATTGCTTTCTACTTATTATAAAAAAATCAAGATTCAATAGGACAAATCCTTATCCTTAAAATAAGCATTCATATGTTGATTATCCTATTTTTTTAGTCCAATCTATTATCCCCATAATCCAAATCCCTTTTTCCCAAGTAGTTATCATAAATCAAGTGTTTATTCCATTTAATAAGGGTAGTCCCTTTAATTTATCCCAATATGATGACATCCCTGTGTCTACCCTAAAGAGTATCCCTTTATTCTTAGGAGAATGGGATAAAATTATTACAATTGAGCATATTCAAGATGTTACCAATCTATGTTATGTTCATAATGTTACTCAAGATAATGTGGCTATCAAACTACTTGTTGCCTCCTTCAAGGGAAAAGCATTACAATGGTATAGAAATATTTCATTGACTTTCATTACTACTTGGGATGATTTAGGTGCAGTCGTAGTTAGGCAATTTGAAGACAAGTTTGATCATATATATTTGGTTGAACAATTGAATACCATACAAAGGTTCTTCTATGAATTCATCTCTAATTTTAACCTCAAATTCCAAAAGACATGGACTAGGATCCCTGTATTGGTTAGACCATCTCCAGAGTGTGTACTTTTGTACTATCTTAAGGCCCTGGATTTTGATATACGTGTCATGATATAGTTTATGGGTGATAATACCTTGTTAAATGCCTATGAACTTGTAGTAATAGTATAAAATAGCTTAATACAAGCTAGTAAACTTTCTCCAAAGCCTCTAATGCCCATATTCCTAGAATTACAACTTATTCCTCCTCCTCAAGTTCCCTAAATTCTATCTATAGCTCCTATTCCATATCTAAAAGTCCAAATTGTAGCCTCTCCTAATAAAGCTAATGAGATTGGAGATCTAAAAATCATGTTACAAGCTTTTATAAATGATATTATTCAACTCAAGAGATAACAGTACCAAGGTAGAGCTTATCAGTAGCAAAACTAGAATAATTATCAGTCTTTTAATAACCAATGACCTCTTTATCAAGATTTTAAGGATAATAGGTAACCTTATCAAAATCAAGGATCTATAACCCAAAATAAGCCATATAAATCCCTTGATCCTAATTTACCTTCCAATTTAAAATCTATTTTTTCTCAAAATAACTTAATGCAAGATTCAGGTTGGTAGCCTTAGAATCCAAATGATGCTCAAAATCAAGCCTTGGTATCACAAGATATTACCATGCCACAAATGACATAGGAAGAGTTATCTCTTCAAGGTGTTCAATATAAAGACATGAATATGAAATTCCAAGGAGAAGCTCAGCATATTATAAGGCAGCCTGATGCTATCAATGTTAATTGGTAATTGGATGATCATATTGCATTCAACCAAGTTGGTGAAACTAGAAACACAAATGGTCAAGTGGCAGCTTTGACTAGAGCTAAGAAAATAGTAGTTGAGGAAGCTCAAGATGTGTGAAATACTTCTAGTGTTCCTAATTTTATTTTTAATAGTTTCAAGGATCAAGTTGTTGTTCTTATAGCATAGAAGATTAGAATGCAAAGACAGTGAAGATCCCCTAAATGGTTCTAACTAGAAAACAACCATTGGCTCAAAATTTACAACCAAAGGTAAGTAGAGTCTCATTTATCATAATAGATCAAATGAAGAAATTAAATGTTATAATTATCATGTGGGATTCCCTTTCCATTCCAAGATAAAATGACATGCTTATTAAAGAGCTTTCAAATCTTAAGGTATCTAAAGAACTAGTTAAGAATCAAGGAGCTATCTTGGCCAATTCAAACCAACAAATCAAGTAACATTATCAAAAAGTACATAATGTGACAAAGGTGGATAAAAATAATGTAAAATAAAACAAAACCCCTCCTTTATATCTCACTTTGATAGTTTGTGACTTCTTAGTCCGTAATTGTATGGCAAATAATGGAGCTAGTAGCACTATCATGCACAAACAAATTCAAATAAGATTGGTCTTGTCTATGAGACAAATACCAAAGGAATATTGTAATTATAAAGATCACCAATAAAGATGGTAGGAATAATCAAAGATCTAAATCTGACATTACATGCTTGCCCCAATGTTATTATTCAACAAGATGTAGTTGTCGTGGACTTGCCTCCATATTTTGCCACGTGCATGTCAAGAGACTTTAATTCAAAGATTGGAGGATATTTGTCAATTGACTAGACCTATTTAATGTTCAAGACCAAGTATAGCACTAAGGAAATAATGCATTCTTAATCTATTGTAATATTTCATTTGGATTCATATATGCCAAGTATGGTGAACACCAATTGTATTATCTCAGAAAAGGTACTAGAAAATAGTGAGGTGGAATCTGAATCACCTCTAGATGGAGTCCCAGATCTTTTCATTGATGAATGGGCCTCTGATTTACATGGAAATGATCCCTAAAATTTAATTGAAGAAGAAGTACTTGGTGTCTATTATTTTCATGAAAATGATGCACTAATTCCAACATTGATGAAAGATGATCAGCCTAGTGATGGACTGTGGTAACTATATTTTGAAGGATCTAGGAACAAACATGGAACTAGGGCTGGAATGATGTTAATTTATCCAAAAAATAAATGGTATTTATCTTATATCAAGTTTAAATTTGGTTTTTCTAATAATCTTACTGAATATGAATCACTAGTGCATGGTTTGCAATGGACAAGAATGAAGGTCAATTCTTTACAAGTTTTTGGAGATAGTGAACTGGTAGTTCACCAAGTAAGGGGACTTAATATATTCAAGAACCCACTACTCAGGTCCTATAAGCATAGATTATGGGACCTATTTTAATACTTTAAAGCTTTCAATATTTAGTCCACATCAAGAAATAAGAACAAACATGTAAACAAGTTAGCTATCATTGGGTCACAATTCAGTATCCTAGATGACATAAAAATGAAAAGATTCAATAACACATCAAGGTAGTTGTAAGGCCTTTTATCCTAGACAACCATGATAATTGAAAAGTATTTAAATATGATAATCAAATTATTAGATTCTTATAAGAGGAAGCTGAATTCTCCTCAAAAAACCAAGACAAACACTTATAGCAGTATAATGACCAAACTATGCAATTAAAGACAAAAATATTTCCTAAAGCGTTGGTCACCTTTGAAAACATATTCAGTAGAAATGATGAATTGAGAAAAAAAAAATTCTTTATCAACCAAATAAGAACATTATATAAATGTGGAGATTGCAATGGGTAAGAGTTTAAAGTTGGGCAAAGTTTATACATCTTTAGAGAAAGAAACTTTTATTGAGTTATGTTTAAGTTTTATAGATGTCTTTGCATGGTAATATAGTGAACTTAAAGGATTTGATCCAATTCTAGCTCAATATACCATTGATTTAGAAGATGCGACTAGGTTAGTCAAATAGAGATAAAGGCTTATTAACCTAAATCTTGAACCTTTGATGAGAGCTAAGCTACATAAGCTCATTGAGTCAACTATAATATTTCTAATTAAGTACTCAACTTGGGTGGCAAACCTTGTTCTAGTATGGAAAAATAATGGTGAAATAAGGTTATGTGTTGAATTTTATGACTTAAATAAGGCCTCTATTAAAGACCATTATCCATTCCCATCAGTGGAATAGATTTTATAGCTATTTTAAGGTTCAAAAATGATATCCTTATTGGATGGTTATAGTGGTTATAACCAGATTTTAGTCAAAGAAGAAGATCAGTTCAAAATAGCATTCACCACAAAGTGGGGAACATTTGCATATAAAAAGATTCCTTTTGGTCTATCTAATGCTAGATCCACTTTTTATCAAGCTATGGACATGGCATTTCAAGGTCTCCTTAAGAATTTTATACTTATTTATCTATATGACATAAAATTATTCTCTAACAGTGCAGATGATCATATGATTCACCTTAGACAAGTGTTTGAAAGATGTAGATAATTTAGAGCATCTTTAAATCCAAAAAAATTTACCTTATTACACATGTAATTAAAAAATATGGTACAAGCATCGACCCTGAAAGGATAGACTCAATTCTTTCACTTTCTTTACTTAAGCACAAGAAAGACTTGCAAAGCTTTTTAATCAAGATCAATTTCATAAGGAGATAGATTTTTAATTTTGCTACTTTAACCAGGCCACTCACATCCATTCTAAATAAGGGTCAGAGTTTTAGTTGGTCTAAATAAGGATTAAGAAATTTTGAAGAAATCAAGAAAACTATAGCTAGTGATCCTACACTTTTGAACCCTAAATTCACCAAAGATTTCTTCCTATACACCTATGTTAACATTGACATAATTTTAGGTATTCTAATGAAATAGAATAAATAGGATTTAGATCATCTAATAGCCTTCTTCATTCAATGCTTAGAATAATATTAAATAAGGTATTCTTTTATTGAGAAGCATGTACTTTCAGTCATAAGGTCTCTTAAAAAGTTTAGGTACTTGTTGTCTACTAATAAATACATCTAATGTTTGCACTCCAAGTGTCTTATCCAAAACTCAAAAGTTTTGATTGACAGGTATCTCAAGAACATGAAAATAACACAGTAATAATGATTTCTCTTAGAAGATATGTTTTATTACTCAAGATTACAAATACAACAATATGCTTATCTCTGGGAAGAGATGTCTGATTTATATTTCAGGTTAAATATTCATTTATACACATTTTTAAGGTAGAAAGAGGATGTGTAAGGTCACCAATATCGAGGGAGAATAAGTGGTTTGACTTCCATGATTTACAACAATATAGAATTTGAGAAATTAATATTTAGAAACTTACTATTTTTAGACTAAACTACTAAAATTAAAATTTGGGGAATTTCCATTAGGTTTTTGGGGGTTAAAACCCATCAAGAAAAGCACATTCCATCTCACTATGTTCTCCTCATTCTTAGCTTTCCAATGGTTCAAATAGGGATTCAATCAGAGCTATGGTGTAAATTTTATGGCTCTCAAAAGTTCTGTCATCAATTAAGGTAGAACTATCACCCAAATTGTTGTGATCTAGGAATTTGACTCAAGAGAGGATGGTTAGTATGGTGTTAGTTACAAAATGAAAATAAAATGAAAGGAACACACTAACTATCACAAAATCTATAGGCCTAGACACTATGGAGAGCTTAGTTAACAAAAAAAATGACAAACACAACTAAAAAGTAAGGAATAAAACACAAGAATTCCTTCACCTTCCTTGGATGTTCCAAATGTTTTTGTTGTAGTGGCTTTCTCGGTTTGTGCTCATGAAGTCCTTGGCAATGAAAGCTTGGCTACCTCCATCTCTCCTTGGCACCTTTGGCTTGTTTCTCGGCTTGGATTGGAATCAATTTGGCATGGTAATACTAATTGTAATGATTTCTTGAAGATATTTGTGCATTATAACTTTACACCAAAATAGCTTAGAAATAATGTTCATGGCCTCTCTATTTATAGATTTTTTAGAATGTTTAGAATTAACCTGAACCATCCATCCTAAGATTGAGATATGTGGTTGAAGATTAATTAAATTTTTTGAATTAAGTTTGTAACTATCCTCATCATGACATTGGAAGAAGGGGAAATTAAGAGGCATGGAGGGCATGAATCCTGATATTTATGGCATTGATGGCCTAGGGATGTCTTCCCAAGAAATGAGGTCACCTGATGATGCAAATATTCAATATTCATTTCTAAAAATAAGTATTCAACAAGTTTCCATGGATTTCTTGATTAGGCCTTGATTTGAATTAATTAGCTCTTAAGCATGTTTACACTTTGTGCACAAATTACTCAAATTGATTAGAATGCCTTGTTATTAGTCCAAATTTTGACTGGATTAAAATTGGAAGTCCATGTTAGATGCATTGGAACCATTATCCCATTTTAGATGTTATTCATAGAAAATAAAAAAGGCATGCATCTTGTGCAAGACATTTGATAGAAAAGAGAAATCCAGAGCACCCAAGTGCAAACTTGGCATTTTAACTCAGAAGCATTTGATCAAATTTAGTTGGCCCATAAATTGCATTACCCCATTTAGTGATACCCTAGCCAAAATTTGTAGTTTCACATCATTTAGCATGTTTTAGTGTTTTTAGGCTAAATTATGTATTTTGGGTGGAAATTGGTCAAAAGCCTAATTGGAGGTTATCGATGGCTAGATTTAGGTGTCTATAGTTTACCCCTATTTGGGAAGGCATTACAAGCTATAAGCATAGTAATGTCTTCTCAAAGAATGATAAGGTCCTATATACCTATAATTGCAATGATGATAAACTAACTGTATGATTTCCCCTCGAGGGAATGGTTGGCATAAGTAAGTTGACAAACGGTCCTTCAAAAAAAAGAAGTGAAATGAAGGGACCAAATAAAATAAAGATAATGGGGTGAAAACACAATGATATTTAAAAAGTATTCAAAATCATTGAGAATTCAAGTGGGATGGTATACAATGGTTTGCCTAAAGGCGCTTATAAGCATTGTACCCTGATAGTGGCAATGTGGTATGCTAACACAATGATTTTTTCAAAGGAAGTTATAATCATTAAGTATATGGAGCTACCCCTATTAATACAGATAAACAAGATAATAACATTCCCCTATATAGGTAGAATAAGTAAAGTGGTGACAACATAATGATTTGCACAAAGGTGGTTATAATCATTGAGAAATGTAAGTGGGATAGTCTACAATGATTTTCCCATATGTGGTTATAGTCATTAGACCTTGATTATGACAAACATGATAAACTTGGCTGAGGATGATGATAACTTAACATAGAGGGTAATGATGAATTGGAACAACCTACTAGTAGGGAGATGCACGTCCAAACTAATAAAGGTTGAAATTATTTCATGGTTAATTAATTTATTTGGGATATGATTGGGAATGAATCAGGATGTTGTTGATACCAAAGAGATGCCACCATTGTTGAATAGACTTTTAAATATTAGATTTATTGTAGCACATATCGACAGGCATCATGGTATAACATCATGAGGACTTGGCTGAAATATGCATGAGAACTAACTCTTGTAATCCAATTCTTAATAGAAAATAATGCACTAATGATAGAAACCATGATGACAATGTAAACATATGAATATGGATAGATTCAAGTGTAAGTGTGTGAAAGGAATCACCCAATGAACACATATAAACTAGATCAAAGTAAAAGTGTTGAAAGTAAACAAATAGGTAGACTAAAAAAAGTAGAAATAAACAAACAAATAAAGTAACAAAAACCATACAAACATTACCCATAGAAAATAAGTGACAACTTAACAAAAAAACAAAATGGGGGAATAGAAGAAAAGGAAGGGGGTGGCTAAGTTATCTCTATATCCACTAGGTAAGTGGATGTTGCCTACATAGTTCCATAGATGTAATATCCAATAAAAAAAATATAGGCCAAATGTAGCTCTCCCAGGGAATGGGAAGATTGTGATAATTGAGGGAAAAAATAGAATGGGTCTGATAGAATAATAGGAATGGTCTTGAAAAATGACAAGTGTGTGAGATAAAAAGGCTAAAAAAGATGGAGAGAAACTAAATGACTAGTGATTTTTTTGTAACTTAGTAAGGGTTCATAGAATCCTTAAGGTAAAGAAGTGGTTAATGTTTTTGTTTTTTTCTAACAATTTTTCAAAAAAATTTGGTGTCTCAACTCAATAAAGAATGATGAGACACTAAATGTTGCAATCTCACAAAATAGTGAGAGCATTTAATTTAAGTTTTCTCACAAAATGATGAGAGTGTGGCTTAGGTTGCTCACAAAATGGAGAGAGCATGGAGAAAAGGGTGACTAAGTTGACCTCAATAGTTATTTAGTGTTTCCTATATAGTCCTAGAGTAGTACCTCAAGTCACTATAATTCCACCCTTACAGCAAAAGAATTTTACCAATGTAGCAGTCAATTTAAACAAAATAGGCATAATTAGTAAAAAGGCTTAGGATGACATAAGAAGTGGCAAGTTGGTATGTCAAATCTTAATGTTGCCCCTAGTTTTCCCATTGGTGGTTATAATGAAGACATAATGACATAGATAAAAGGTACTAATTTTACCAAAAGTGGTTATAATTAGTAGCAAGACCAGTGGTAAGAAAGGAATAACAAACAAAGGATGCAATTGTTGAAACTTCTGTCACACTGTCCCAAAATATGATCTCTATCTGAAGTACTTAAACCAACTAATGAAACTAATTAGATGCCTTGATGCTAAAAATGTGTAACAAATGGAAAAAACTAAGGTTAAATAGGCTAGGCTTTAGAACACACTAGGTTGAAAGGTCGGAAGTGAAAAGTGGGTATGACAAAGAGGATGGATAAAGATGGTATTTGTACAAAGAAGAATAGTGATAAAATGGCATAACTAAAATGGTCCCTATAGATAATACACCTTATCACTAAAGTATATTACCATTGGAGATGAATAGTATTCATCAACTTAGGAAGTTCATCTTCACGTATTATGGTAAGCCTATATATTCCTGATCCATAATCTACAGTAATGATGAAAGGCCCTATCTAATTTGGTTTGAATTTCCCTTTATGCTTCTTCTCAGTCATGTTATTATTTTAGTTTTCTTTAAGAACAAGGTCACTAATTTCAAATGTTCTATGCTTAACATTCCAATTATAATGGCCTTTAAGTCAGTTTTGATATGCTTAAATATTGTTGAGTACAACTATGCATTTCTCATCAAGTAGGTATTGCTCTTATAGGCAAGCTACTTGATAGTCATGATCATCTAAGACATGCTTGAAAGAGATGTTTAGTGAAGAAAATTCAACCTCCATTGGAAGGATGGATTTAGTACCATAAATAACTAAGTATGGAGTGGATCTTATTGGGGTACGATGATTGGTATGATATGCCCAAAGGGCAGGGAATATCTAGAGGTGCCAATTACGATCAGCATCATTGACAATCTTTTTGAGAATATTGACAATGGTTTTGTTGGATGCCTCAACTTGGCCATTACCTTAAGGGTAATATGATGTATAAAAATGTTGCGTGATGTTATATTTAGTACATACCTGGTCTACATCCTTGTTCCTGAATGATCCACCATTATCAGATATAATATTAGAGGGGATATCATAGCATCAAATGAGATGGTTGAAGATGAATTTGGAAATTTTCTTTCCAATCATGTAAGTGAGGGGTATAGCTTCAACCCACTTACTAAAATATTTGGTGGTGATAAGGATATGTTTATGGCCATCAGACAAAGTGGGTTTGATCTTCCCAATGAGGTCAAGTATCCATGTAGAAAATGGCCATGCTGTTAACATCGATTTTAGAGTTTTTGTTGGGGCATGAATTAGATTAGCATACCATTAACATTTGTCACACTTTTTTACATATGTAGTGGCATCTATATCTATTATGAGCCAATAATAATCATTATGTAAGATCTTTTTGGATAGGACTACCCCGCTAGAATGAGCTCCACATACTCCATGAACTTCTCTTAATGCTAGTATAGACTATACCAAAGTTAAACAATGAAGCAGAGTTCCATCAAAAATACTATGATAAAGGGTGGATCCTAGTAGATTATAAGGAATGAAAATATGAATAAAGACTTTGGTTTGTTTTCAATATAGGTTAGGTTGTATAACTTGGTCATGAATGTAGTTGTAAAAGTTTGAGAACCAGATAGAATTAGGACCAACAATATCACAAATCAATGCAACGGTTGAAGGTTCATGAGATGGTGCTAACAAATTCTCAATTAGAAATTGATACTCTCTAGATTTATCTATTTGTTGAATTAAAGAGCCAATAGTAGCCATGGCATCTACCATTTTATTACTAGCTATTGGTATGTGCTTAAACTGAATGTTGGCAATTTATTACTTAAGAGTGTCGATCATGGATTTATATAGAACCAATTTGTCATCTTTGGTCTAAAAATGATTTGTGACTTGATTGATGATTAAATAAGAATAACCACAAACTTTTAGATGAGATATATTCTAATTCATTGCTTTTCAAAGTCTTGCAATAAGTGCTTCATACTTGACCATGTTATTTGTACAAGGAAAGTTGATTCTAGATTATTTAGGGATTAGATCCCCCTATGGTGTAATAAATAATAGGCCTACCCTAAATCCATGTGTAATAAATAAACCATAAAAATATATCTTATAGGGATACTCCTCAAGGGGTGTGTCAATGACGATCATGATGGATTCATCAAGAAATTAAAATGTGAGTGGTTGTGTGTCCATGAGAGGTGCTTCAACAAGTTGATATGTAATAACTTATCCCTTGATTGTCTTCTGATTGACATACTCTATGTCAAACTCTCTAATAAGCATGATCTATTTAGCCATTCTACCTTTTAAAGTTTTTTTAGATAAAGATACTTGAGTGAATCTACTTTTGAAATGACCATGGTCTTATTATTCAACATGTAATGGTATAGTTTTTGAGCTGTGAAATCCATGGCTAGATAAGTTTTTTCAATAGGTGCATAGCTATGTTCATATGTAACCAAGGTACATTTTAGGTATTATATGGCATGCTCTTTTCCATTGTCACCATGTTGAGCTAAGAGTGCCCCCATAACATGGTCGAAAGCTGATAGGTATAACAAGAATGGCTTTCCTAGCATATGAGGTAATAAAATAGGTGGATTAATAAGATAGTTTTTGAGTTGTTGAAAAGTTGTTTGGCAGTGATCATCCTAGTGAAATGTAACTCCCTTCTTCAAAAGGTATGTAAATGGATGGTAATTTTCTACTAACTAAGAGATGAAGCATCATATTGATTGGATCTTACCCTGTAAACTATGGAGTTGCTTTAAATTGGTTGGTGGTGACATCTTAGTTATAGCATGGAATTTAGTTAGATCAACTTCAATACCTCTAAGAGACATTATGAAGCCAAGTAATTTACCTAAAGTTATACTAAACACATATTTCTTTGGATTGAGTCTAACTTTGTACTCATGTAATCTTTCAAATATCTTACGCAACACTACTAGATGGTTGGCCCTGGTTTTGGATATTCCCAATATGTCATCGACATAGTCTTCAACAATATCATGCATCATATCATGGAATATGATAGTCATGGCCCTTTGATATGTGGATCTATCATTCTTAAGTCCAAATGGCATTACTTGATAACAAAATGTTCCCCATGGAGTGGTGAACATTATTTTATTTTGGTCTTCTGGTGTTATTCTGATCTGGTTGTATCCTAAAAATCCATCCATGAGTGAAATCATTTCATAACTGGTCATGGATTTGATGATCATGTCAATATTAGGCAAGTGAAAATCATATTTAGGACAAGCTTTATTGATGTCTTGAAAATCATTACAAATTTTGATCCCTTCAGGGTTTTTACTAATAGGTACCACATTAGAGATCTATTTTGAGTAATCAATGGATCAAATACATCTTGCTTCTAAGAGTTTTACCAACTCTTTCTTTAATAATATATTAATTCAAGGATGCATCTTACATTACTTTTGTTTTACTAATTTGGCATCAAGATTAACCACAAGGTGGTGTAAAACTAAGGTGGGGTCTAAACTTGGCATATCAGAATAGGCCCATGCAAAGATATTTACTAATTCTCTCAATAGAGCTGTAAAGATGTCATGTTCCTCCTCAGTGAGGGATGCACCTAATTTTATTCATTTTAGATCCGTTGGAGTCTTGATATTTACCTCTATTGTATCTTCGACTAGAAGGGTCGACCCATCTTCTAGGATAGTAGGCAATGACTTGAACTATTAGATTATGTTAGGGTACTTTGTTAGGATTTGGTTTTCAACTTCTCCTAGGCACAATGAATCTGAGTCCCCTAATGGGATATCTAGACATGTGACCAAAAAAATCATAAATTCTTGAAGAATTTGATCAAATATTTATTTTTGCTCAAAATTAAACTTAGATCTATAGGTAAGTTCATCGTTGGTGGTCTCCTAGTCTAAATTTGAAGAAGAATGAACACCCCCATCTAATGGTATCTAAAAATAGGTCTTTACCATTAGACTAGCCTTTGTCTTCACTTTTTCCCTAGTTTTCACTTTGGGACCTCAATATTTTACTTATTTATTTTTGGCTAAGGGTGTTCACTCATGCTCCAAAATAGGTTGCAAGATCCAATGTGATTGAGAATCTTGATTTGTGATCTCCCCATAGAACATTATCTCTAAGCCTTAAGAAATCATAAAATGTCTCATCATTATGGAACTCATCAATTGATAGACTGGATTTTTGTTGATCCCAATCTATCAGTTGGGGATAATATACTGACAAAGGGTTGCGATGAATGGCTAGGGTAAAGGTACAAATGGCATTTTTATCAAATAGGTTAGTTTTAATTAGGTTATCAAAGTTGAGGCTATGATTTGACTCTGCTTCACTATTGGCATCATCATTATTGGTCATTGGTGATGGAGTTTGAATAAGATATGTGGGGTCACCCTCAGGTAGTTTAAATCCAAGTCCAAAAGGTCTTTCATACTTAGTCATGGAAATTGGCTCAATGGTTCCTTGTTGATTTAGTTTGAGGCCTCTTCATTCATAATTATGATGCTCCATGATCCTATTGGGAATAGGATACTTTGCATTTTTATAACAATCAGCTTGGTTGTCATTGTATAACCATAATTCATCCCCTTCAAAAGGGTCAGGTTCTATGCTAGATACTGGTATAAATATGATAGGTCCTTTATCTTTGTTCTTTTGTTGCCAATACATATGTGGAGTGACTTTAGGTCACCCAAAGGTTTTTATATTTTGAGGAAGATTAGTAATATGAAATGTATCATGGGTCACATACTCTCCTATTCCATTATCTAAAATGGTGAAATGATTGGAAGTTTCACGAGGTGGCATGTGGGAAAGGGAATCCATGGTATTAAGATCTATGCAATTATCTGGTGAAGGATCAATAAGTATAGCCTTTCCTTTATCCCACTTGGAACTTGGATTCATGCCATACTAATAATTATAGATTTAAAATTTGGCCTCAAGATACTTGCAGTGTTTATATGGGTGTAAATCTCATCCAATATTCACTTCCATCCTTGAGTGGGAAAACTTGATACATTGGTGTAGCATTGATGGAACTACGTGAATCTCATGTAACTCAAGATTAAGCACATGAAAAAGTGTATCATGGGTCAAAGCCCCAATGATAACTAACAAACTAATGGTGCCTTGTGATTTTCTTTCCTGATTATCATAGGCTTTAATAGTAGTTGTTTCTGACTAGAGATCTATCATTGTGTACCCAAGAAGCTTGATGAGCTTTAGAGACACTATGTTGAGGATGGATCCATTGTCTATAAGGACACATTTCACTTTATGTCATCTTATATAAACTTCTATGTATAATGGATTATTATGGATTGGGCCAAGGGAAGACAGATCGCTTTGGTTGAATGTGACTTATTGGTCTAGAGCTAGGTGTCCAACTAAAACATGAAATTTATCAAGGGATATATCACTAGCAATAATGGATTGGGTCAAAAAATCATTTAATATGTTCTTATATATTATTGAGATTCATAGAAAATCTAAAATAGAAATTTGTGTTCTTATCTTCTGTAATTGTTCCATAATATCAAACTTCTTGTCTTGGTCAGTAGTGAATGGTTTATTTCAAGGCTGAATGGTTGGCTGGATGATAGGTAAAGTGGTAGATGGTTATGGGTCTGGGATAGTAATCTTTGACCTTCAAGTTGTGATTACATAATCAAGATTAAATATGAGACCATTATTGCTAATTGATATTGGAAATGGTGTGGGACCAGATAGGACAAGTCTCAGTTGTTGGTGCACTTGCATATGGTCACATGGCAAGAACGAGTTATCGATTTCAAGTCTAAAAGGGGAAGTCCTAGTTTGATGGTTTGCCCATATGCACTCCCAGGTCAAAAAAATATTATCCATGTAATTTAGTTGAATATTATTTTTTAGTAATGGTCTAGATTGATTAGTGTTTGGTCTAAGATTATGGAGATGGTATTAACACTACCCCCTACAATATGACCTATAACCCTATTGTAGTTATGTGCAACTACATGGTAGGTTTGGTGGTTGTTACCATTTTGACCTTGGTTTTTTCCATTGTTCTATCATTATGGGTTATATTACTAATTTTGTTGATTCTGCTAGTTTGGCCTTTGATTTTGATACTATTGATTTTGTTGCTACACTAGCCATTGTTGTTGTTAATTATTATTTTGCTACTATAAATTGTTATGTTAGGGAAAGGGGTTATTATAAATCCCAAGATTTTGATTGGAAGTGGAAGCACCATTATCTAATGTTATCTCCCAATTATCCAACATATTCTTAATTAAATTCTTGATTTAGACACATCTTTGTAGATTATGCCCATTGACCTGATGATAATCATAGAATTTGTTTTCATGGTACCAATCAGGTTGAGGAATGCCTTATTGATAATGCTTTGGTATATTCCAACTAATCAGATTAGTGGTAGCAAGCTTACAAAATATAGATTCATTAATTCCTCCTAGGTCACTAAAGACATGACATGTAGGCATAGTTCTCCTAGGAGGAGGGGTTTGCAATGGTAAAGGTTGTTATATTTGTTGTGAAAGTTTTGGTTGTTGTGCTAGAGGCATTGGTTGGAGAGTTTACTGGGTAGGAGTAAGCTAAAAAGGTGGTTCAAATGACATATTCATCATCTGGACATGATGGGATTTGGTTACTCCATTTCCCACAACATTTCTATTATGATTTAATTGCTTCAGTCTTTCTTGGTTATTGGCATGTGCTAGTTGCGATGCTTGTGCTTGAATAGGATGTTGATGTTAGCCATTTCCCTTATTGGTAACTTGATTTTTATTAGTTAAATTAAGCTTGATGACTCCTTTATTGATGAGTGATTGATCAACAAACCTTTATCAATGATCTCTTTGAACATATGTACACATTATAGTTCTAGATGGTAAGTTATTTCACTATGCAAATTTTTAGTAAACATGGCAGTTATTCATTTATATAGTAAATTATGGGTGAAATGCTTACAAGGTCTCTCCATAATTGTAAATAACTTGCAAAACTCTCACCAACCTTTTTCTTTGCTTGTGTTAAGTCCATTAATGAAATCTCATGCTCAAGATTATAGGAAAAATGTTGCACAAATTTATCATAAAGATCATCAAAATCCGTTACTAAATTCTTTGGAAATTTTAAAAACCACTCCAAGGCTTATCCAACCAAGATATTTGGAAACAATATCAAAAGGTATATGTCGTTATATGACACTGGTTGACATGTGATAAAAAATTCAGTCAAATGAGCCTTAGGGTCACCTTTCCCTTTCTATTTGTCAAATTTGGGTGGTTTGGATCCTAGAGAAAATGGTATCTACAAATTCTCCATGTTGAATGGATAGGAACACACATCATCCAATTTGAAATTTTTAGTCTATTAACCTACTTGAATTTCCATAATTGCATCCTTCATTTGTTACAATTCTTGGGATAGAAAACTAGAAGGAACATTGGTTTACGGGATAATATTGGTTTGGGTAGATGGTTAGGAGGTCACAAGTGGGACACCTTGACCAAGGTGTGATGGAGATACTTGTTGGGGTACATTGGTTTGGTTGGGGAATGGACCAGGAATATGCATATGTGGATTAGGATGTACTTGAAATTTCATAATTAGTTACGTGATATTCTAGTTTGGGTTGGTGATAAGGGTCTGATTTGGAGACTTTTGTGTTTGGGACGGAGGGATATACTATATTGTGCCTATTGTGGTTGAAAAGGGACATGATGCCAACTAATCAAAACTTGATGTGGGGTGGGAACTTGTAGACCAAGACCCTGTCTCTAAATTTGTGCCACATTTTGAACCAATGGTTGTATAGTAGGTACTTGAGAAACATGGGGACCTCTTTATTACATGAATCCCTATGAGGAAGTGAAAGTAAGTTTTAGATTCAACATCTATCACTGACCAATATTTGCACATTATTGACTAGTCATTACTTGGTTTTGAATTGAAATATTAGCCTACAATTGCAGAGGTATGTTCATTGTTACCTTGTGAGGTGGAACATTAGTTACCCTTGATTGAAATGGCAATGTATTTGTCTTCTATTGCATTGATACACTAGATTGTGTTTGTTGTTGTGAAATATTACTCGCTACTAGTTAAGGAAGAGTAGGATTTATCACATTATATTCTTGAGGCGTGACATTAGCCATTTTTTTATTACCTAATCCTGTAGGTTGTACACTTGAGGAAGTAGTTGGTTGAGGTTAGGGTGTAAAAACTCATATTCCTTGGTATGATGATCTACTCATGGGATTAACTATAGGCACATATTATTGGCTAGTTTTTTGTGCATTAATACCACTTTGATCAAGATTGGATGTTGTTCACATATTATCCACTACATTTGGCTCACCATTCTATGTAGAGGATGAAGACACTTCTTTAATAATAGGCATATACATCAAGTTATCTATCAAATTAGTTTGTAGAATGGGTCAAAACTCATATTTTATTATCCAATTAACTCTATCAACACTCCTATTGAAGGGACTAGGTCAATAAGATGCTTACTCACCATGTTCATCTGATTAAAATTACATGTTAAATTTAGGTAGGTTTGATATGTTATCTACATTTAGTTAAAGTGATCTTCCATGATGTTTTTGCCTTGATTTATATTAGGGTCTTAATACGTTGTTTGGAATAGAGCCATAGGATTGCTAGAAGAAGCTTATTGATCATAAATGATATTGTGTGGCACTCTTACTAGACTTGTTAAATTTTCATGGGGAAAGTCTACTAGAAAATTGGCCCCTACCTCTATGGCTCTAACCAAAATCTCATATTTTTTTTCTAAAAAATGTTGCTCAAATGAAAATGGATCATACATGGAAGCCGTACTAGTAGAATATGACTATTGAAGAATTGGCTCATCCACTATGGGTATCATAGCTAGGTATTGCATGGTTTGTTATTGGTCTTATTCTGAGTAAGGTGGTGTGTTAACTAGATAGTTAGCCAATAGATCTTGGCTTTGTGCTCCTAATTGAGTATTATAAGAGGGATAATAATCCATCTCATAACCATTATTATCAGCATAGGGGTCTTGCACCATTTCTTCCTACATAACTACATTACTAATCCCTAGATTATACATGAGTGTACTATGATTGTAGGAATACATGTTGGGATTCATAGTCAATACTTTGCGATAAAATGTCAAAGAGTTCTATAAAATCTAAAAAGTATATAATATAAAATAGATGATGTTCCAACTTGGTCTAGATTCGTCAAAAATATAAAAAGGTTTATGTAAATATTTATGAGGAAACAAGCTAGCGTAAAGTATCTAATTATTCACTGTTCACATAAAGATAAGAAAGGAAATGGATCAAAAATTAAAATTCCAAACTCTAAGGTCAAAGTGTTTAAAATTAGTCTAATCTATAAATTTTAAAATTTTCTAGGTCTTTTAGCCAAATGCAGCGTCAAAAGCTAGTCTCAAACAAGGCATGCGCTAAGACTCTTAGCCAAACAGTGTCAAAAGCTAGACTTTGAAATAGATGAAATTTTTAATCTAATGGATTTGAAACACTTCTAACAAACACTAATCATTTGATTCTTGGACATGAACTTGATCAACTAAGTATAAGGTATGAAACAAAAGGCACTTTAGAAATAGTTTGTTTTCCAATAAATAATGGTATAAAACTTGGTTCTTTTGATAGATAAACTAGATGAAAGTAAATAGTAAAAATATGCTTTAGACAAAGGATTGCAAAAGTATACTTGGATTAATCTGAAAATGTAGGAACACATTTGGAAATCTACATGAGAGGGTCTATGAAATAATATTTGAAATGTTTTGGGCAACATAATGACGCTATACTACCCAAAAGATGTGATAAAAAAGTTTGTTTTAAAAACTCTCTAAGGCAAAGCTATTTTCCCACAATTTTGATAGCATAACACTACTTTACTTGACTCAAAATGTTGTGGAGCATAGACTCAAGGTGAAATTTTTTAGCATAAAATTGGCTTAAGTCTTTCAAGTGATGACAATGATTATGAGTCTTAAACGGTCTTCAACCCAAATTAGAAATTAAACCTAAGTTCCCTCAAGTTTAGTGAAAATGGATAACCCACTTAACACATCAACCCTATAAACTTATAAAGGTGCAATTCTAAATTTATATTATAATTGAAGGACTTTACATGCTTTGGTAAAGGTCTAGACTCAATTAGGCAACATAATTATGCCAAAGTTGATGATATGACTCTCAAACTTTTGATGAACTTTTGAACAAGGAAAATTGATGATCTCACGTGGGCAGCATAATGCCTCTTTTTTCAAAAGAAAATTTAGGTTATGTGTTTGGTTTCGATTGCTTGTTTACACCAAGTTTTGACTTCAACAAGACTTTAAACTAGGACAAGACCAACTAATTAATCACTCTTAGATCCTAAACTGACAAAGTTAGTTGGTATTGTTAGAATCCATCAATATACATCATTTGAGAGGATTTTGAGTGTTCATTCAAAAGTAAATGCACATTATATAGTAGGGTTTATACACCCCCCTTCTCTCAAATGATAGTACTGTGACATGGACCTTGAGGTTCACCTTGCACCAACAATACTTCTAGGGCAAGTGGGGATTTATCTAAAATATAAAATGTTTCTGAATGATCTAGGGGAATAAATTACACAATGGATTTCACACTAAATAATGTAAAATAAAAGCATGAACTTTGGATCCATATCACTTGGCTTGTTGAAAAAAGGTCTAGTCCTTTTTGAAACCACTACATCCTGTTGTTCACTTAATATAGTGTGATGTCCAAAGTGAAATTATGTCCCATGTGTAACTCCAATTAGGAGCCAAATGAAGTCAATGTTGAGAGGTGAAACCCCAGGTCAAACCTTCCCTAAAGAACTTGTGGGAGGTGATGAAGTCCCCCTCACAAGCCAAGTTTGCATAAATATAAAGAAAGCATGAAAGTAGAAAGACTTTAGGGTCATTTTTAAGGTCACCCAAACTTTGACAAGTTTTTGGGGAGTGATTTAGATGACTTTATTTCTAAGTCTTGGACTAGGCTACTTGAAATAGGAATGTCACTTTTGATTCCAAGGGTTCCCTAATGGGACAAATGAAAGATCAGACACACAACATCCCTCTTTTTGCCAAACAAAAATTTAATCTAAATAAATAAGTAAATACATAAAGCTTTGAAAAGGTGAGTTCATTTTTAAGCCCAAATTAAAATAAAGTGGTGTTCATTTGACCCCTTAGTCTTAGTTGCAAACTTTGAAAACATTCACCAAAAACATCTAAATTTTTTGTTAAACACTAAAACAAGGTTCCTAATTGATTTTTAAGCATGAAAAACGTGATCTAAAACATATTTTTAGCAGATGTCAAGTTTGGTCCTATAGAAAAATGTTAGCATGTCCTTTAACCTTGAAGATTTTTTTGGTTTGAAACAATGAACTTTATAAAAAGAGCTCTCAGGTCTATGTTTTAAGAAAAACATAGTGATCGATGTCAGTTCTATACAACTAACAATGGTTACTTTTGCTAACTGATGTTAGTTATCTAACTGACATCGGTTATACCAATATGACTATCAATAGGTAAATAACTAGTGTCAGTCTTACTTGATGATGTAGGTTACTGTGTAAAACTATGGCAAATAAAAATGGCAAAATAAAGTTAGAAAATCAATTTTTAAGAGTTTTAAGGGCCCAAATAAATATTTTAAACCTACAAAATGATCTTCTTTAGGTGTGAGATTCATTTTGTCCCATCAGGCATGCCACTATGTGATCTAGGAATTTGACTCAAGAGAGGATGGTTAATATGGTGTTAGTTCCAAAATGAAAACAAAATGAAAGGAACACACTAACTATCATAACATCTCTAGGCCTAGACACTAGGGAGAGCTTAGTTAACAAAAACAAATGACAAACACAACTAAAAAGTAAGGATTAAAACACAAGAATTCTTTCACCTTCCTTGGATGATAAAAATGTCTTTATTGTAGTGGCTTATTCGGTTTATGCTCATGAAGTCCTTGGCAATGGAAGCTTGGCTACCTCCATCTCTCCTTGGCACCTTTGGCTTGTGGTTTAACTTGGCCTAGAATCAATTTGGCATGGTAACACTAATTTTAATGGCTTCTTGAATATATTTATGCATTATAACTTTTCACCAAAATAGCTTGGAAATGATTTTCATGGCCTCTCTTTTTATAGATTTTTGAGAATGTCTAGAGTTAACCTGAACTGTCCATCCTAAGATTGAGATGTGTAGTTGAGGATTAATTTAATTTTTGGAAATTATTTTATAATTATCCTCATCATGACATTGGAAGAAATGTAAATTAAGAGGCATGGAGGGAATCATGGAATGCATTTATGAGGCATGGAGGGCATCATGTAAGGCGTTGATGAGGCATGGAGGGCATGAATCCTAATAATTATGGCATTTATGGCCTATGGAAGTCTTCCTAAGAAATGAGGTCACTTTTTGATGTAAATATTCAATATTCATTTCTAAAAAGAATTATTCAACAAGTTTCCATTTATTTCTTGATTAGGCCTTGATTTGGATTAATTAGCTTTTAAGCATGTTTAACCACTTTGTGCACAAATTACTCAGATTGATCAGAATGCCTTGTTATTGGTCCAAAAATTTGACTAGATTAGAATTATAAGTCCATGTCAGATGTGTTGGAACCATTATCCCATTAAGGATGTTATTTATAGAAAATAACAAAGGCACACATCTTATGCAAGAAATTTGATAGAAAGGAGCAATCCAGAGCACCCACGTACAAAATTAGCATTTTGACTCGAAATGATCTAATCAAAGTTAGTTGGCCCATAAATTGCATTACCCCATTTAGTAATACCATAACCAAAATTGGCACTTAAATATGCTAGTTTCACATCATTTAGCATGTTTTAGTGTTTTTAGGTCAAATTGTGCATTTTGGGTGGAAATTGGTCAAAAACCTGATTGGAGGTTATCAGTGGCCAAATTTAGGTGTCTACAATTATCACTTGAATTGTTGCCTAGATCATTCCTCCCTACTTGAGAAGTAATGGTCCCTATTGTGTCAATATTCTTTATCAGGTGTGGTAGTTGTGTCTTAATTTAATTCTTTGTGAGCCACTCAGCTTGGTGGCTAAGTTGGCCCCTTTTGACCACCTGATAAATAAAAATAGAGCATCCTCTTGTTGTCTTCAACTAGGTGTCCACAATTTGATCCTCTTCCATTGGAGAAAAACTTTGTAGATCAAGCTCATCAATGTCTAGTTATTCTACTATGATTGAATTTTCTAATAGAGGTGGATGATATGGTTTGAGGAGCTCCACATTGAATATTAGATATAGACCAAGGTAGGTTGGTAGGTTCAACTCAAAAGCATTTTATCCAACTTTTTTGGTGATGGTGTACGGACCATATCATAGAGGCCAAATTTTTTTGTGTGGGCCTACAAGTCTTTCCTTTTGAATTCGCAACCAAACCTTGTCACCCATAGTAAAATGGTTTGCAATCTTGTGTTTGTCATGGCATTTCTTATACTTCTAATTCATCTTCTCCAAGATGTCATGAACCTAATGCTAAATGTGCTACATTTATTTAATTAACTTTATTGCTTTTTTCCCTTAGATCTCCCATAAGGTGTGTATTCTATGGTGGAGAATAGAATGGCTATATCAATTGGTGCCAGGGGTTAGAACCTGAAGCATAATTGGAATGGACTGTGTTTGATCAAGCTATGTAGGGCTTGATTGTATCCATATTATATGAAAAGAATCCCCTCATCCCATGTGCATGGATGTTTGGAGTGATACATTTAAACCATGTGAACAATCAAGTGGCTCACCACTTCTATCTGACCATTAGTATGTGGATGGAAGGCTATGGACTTCATCAATTTGGTATCCATCATCTTCCATAGAGTGGATCAAAAGATGCTCAAGAACCTGTTATCTCTATCTAAGATAATGAACTTGGGGAGACCAAAATGGATCCATACATGACTAAAATATAGTTGAGTAGTTTCTTCAATAGATATATTTTTCTTACAAGCAATCATGATAGCCATATTTGAAAAATGATCAACTACAACAAAAATATAGTCATTTCCATCTTTTGAAGTGGGAAAACCTAAGAGAAAATCCATTGAGATAGATTCCCAAGGCCTGGTTGGTTTTATAAATGGCATGTATAATATTTGCTTATTATTTGTTGGTTTGGATATCACACATGGGGTGCAAGATTTGAGGTAACTTTCCACATCCTTCTACATATGGGGCCAGTAGAAGTGTTTTTGAAGAACTACCAATGTCTTCTCTACACCAAAGTGTCTAACTATCCTACTAAAATGTGCTTCCCATGTCATCTTTTGTTGCTCTATAGTTGAAACATAAATGTGCCCCATGTGATAGAGAACATTATCTTGTAAATATAAATTAGAAACATGTTTACCTTCTTAAAGCACCTAATATCTATCAACAAAGGTAGGATCTGCTTCATATAGAACACCCCAAATGGTAGTCTGGTGTCTACAGGGCAAGAACTATTGTGATTTTAGTAATTAGTGGGAAACTTAGATAATCTATATCTATATTTGAGCTCCCCTTTTTGTGTTTGATTATCAGATGGAATTACTACAGATATGTGGCCCACTTTTGGTGCCTCTCATTTTATATTTTTCTCTACATCTAGATGAATTCCAATGGTCTGTGGTCAGTGCGGATGATCATATCTTTCCCCAAGATGTAGTGTTTTCATTATTTGTAGGCTTACATAATTGCATAGAGCTCCTTGTCATATGTTGGGTATTTCTTGACTATATTAGTGAAATTTTCACAATTATATGCATCAAGATGGCCATGTTGCATGATGATAGCTCCCATGGCATATTTAGATGCATTTGTCATCAACTTTAAAGGTTGATACAAGTCTTGAAAGGCAAGAACAGGGGCTAAGCAAAGTTTTTTCTTCAAATTCTCAAATGCCCTTTGTTGTATTTCACCCCACTAAAATGTAACTTTAGTCACTTGGGTTAGTGGCCAAGCAACATGTAAGAATCCAAGAACAAACCTAAGATATAAATTTGTAAGACCCAAGAAGCTATGAAGTTCTATGAGAGTCCTTGGTTTAGGCCATTCTTGAATAACCCAAATCTTCTCTAGAACAACATGGACCCCTTCCTCATTCACAATGTACCCCAGGTACTGAATATTTTTCGTCCCAAATGTGCATTTTTGAGATTTGCATACAACTTGTGCTCTTGAAGAGTTTGAAGTACCTTACAAACATATTGCAGATGTTTCTCCCATGTTCTATTATAGATGAGTATGTCATCTAGGTAGACAACCATAAATGAGTTAGTGAAGGGTCACAAGATTCCATCCATCATCCTCATGAAGGTTTCAGGTGTGTTAGTTAAGCCAAAAGGCATAACTAACCATTTGAAAAGCCCCTCCTTAGATTTAAATGTAGTCTTCTAGACATTAGTGGGATCGATGGGAATTTAGTGATAGCCAAATTTGAGATCAATTTGGTGAATAACTTTGCACCATAGAGTTGGTCCAGTAGGTCATCAATCCTCGTAACGATTCTTCACAGTGATTTTATTCAGGGCTTGATAGTCAATGAAAAGCCTCCACATTCCATCTTTCTTTAGTGTTAGGACAATCAAGCTACCATAGGGAAAAGATCTTGGCCTGATGTGACACTTTTGAATTAATTCTTAAATCTACCTTTTTATCTCATCATTCTCCAAAATTGATCTGTGATACATAATACTATTAGGCAAAGGTGATCCTAGGATCAAATCGATAGAATGTTTTACTTGGAAGTGAAGTGGAACTCCTGTGGGTGACTTGAATAAGTCATCATATTCTCCTATGATTTGTCCCATCTATTTCTATTGTTATGTTGATTATATAGTTAAGTCTACAACATCAAACTTCTTGGATTTGTATGGTTTCACCACCATGAAAATGAATTACTTTGTCTTCTCCACCAATCTATTACATTGCTTGGCACTAATCATGGAGATAGATGGGGGAGGTGGTACCTCTAGTACCCTGTAGTGCCATGTTCCAAGAGTGAGGGTGATTCTTTGGATTCATGATTCATAAATTCCATGTCAATCATACATGAATGGTTGACCAAGGAGTACATCATAAACATCTAGATTGACCACATCGCATAAGACTTCATCTTGGAAAGGTTTTATTGCATATGAAAGAAGACACTGATGGGTGACATAGAGGTCTTTCCTTGGGCTCAACCATCCAATATTGTATGGATTTGGTGAGGATTCATGGATAGATTTAGACTTTTCAAAAAATTAGTAGAGATTAAATCCTTTTGACTCCCACTATCAATAATGAAATGCAGAGGCTTACCTTTTACCCATAATTTAGAGTGAAACAACCTTTCCTTGTCATCTAGCCTTTCCTCATGGGTCTATGATGAAGTAACGATGGTATCAGGCTCAACATCTATAATCTCTTCTTCATCCTCTTTGATTGTAAGGTGTGTATGAGATAAAGTAGTAGATGTCAACTATTCTGACTCAAAAAGTAGTGACTTGATGGCTTGATATTCTTCTTTAGAGTGAGTTCTAGTTTTGTGGTAATCATACCATTTTATAGTCTTCCCCTTCTAGGGTTTCTTATCTTTAAACTCCTTTTACTTCTAATTTTGGCCTTATGTTTGACCTTCCTTGTCACTTTTCCATTTTGAATGCTAACTCTTTGTATTCTTTCTTCCATGCTTCTTCTCAATCTTTAATATGAACGTGTATGCCTCACCGAGGGTTTTCAAATTGAAGTGTTGCATTTCACCCCATATTTACCATTTTAGTCCACCATGATATTTGAGAGTCTTATGTTTCTCACTTTATTGGATTCCCAATCTCACATATAGAGAATGAAAAATGTTAGTGTAATCTTAAACAAATTAGTCCTTACCTTGGTGAAGTTGTTGCCATTGAATGTACAGGTCATTATATGCTCCAAATGGATAATATTATTCCTTTACCACTTCCATGAAATCATCCCAGGTAGGTTCCACCTCAAGGCTAATGTCATCTATACTAAACCTCTTTTTGTACACTTTCCACCAATTTTTTATGGGCAATGATGTTTTCAAAAGAGCAAAAGTGATCTTTTCTCCATCGGTGAATTTATTTATAGAAAATTAGGAAGACAATTGATCCAACCAATTTTAAACTACATCAACATTGATTTTACCTTCAAATTTAGGGATATCAAAATTCACTTAAACTTTGAAGGGTGTTGGGGCACTGAAAGGATGTTCATGGATGAGGAGCTAAGAAGTGTAGATGAGGAGCTAAAATTTCCCATCAAGATTTGTTTGAGAATTTGGGCAAATTGTTGCAACATCTATGTTTGTTTGCATTGGAGGGATTCATTCACCATTTGCTTGAAGGGCTCAGATGTCTTGGTGTTGTCTACCATTTGAGGTTGTTTGGAGGGAATAGGTAGATAGTTTGGAAGCTCTATTGTTTTCTACCTAAGATTCTTGTAACCTAACCTCATCCTTAAGATCTTACACTCTCAAGACAAACTGCTCTGATACCACTTATCCAGAACTTAGAATTTTTTATTAATAGATATCTCAAGAACACAAAAATAACATAGTAATAATGATTTCTCTAAGAAGAGACATTTTATTACTCAACATTTCAAATACAACCATATGCTTATCTCTGGGAAGAGATGTCTAATTTCCATTTTAGGTTATATCTTCATTTATACACATTTTAAAGGTATGAGGAGGGTGTGGAAGGTCACCAATCTCAAGGGAGATTAAATGGTTTGACTTCCATGATTTACAATAATATAGAATTTTAAGGAATTACTATTTTTAGAATACACTACTAAAATTGAAATTTAGGGCACTTCCATTAAGTTTTCAAAGGTCAAAAACCACCCAGCAAAGCTTCATGCCATCTCACCATGTTCTCATCATTCTTAGCTTTCTAACACTTCAAACAAGGAGTCAATCAGAGCTAAGGTGCAAAATTTATGGCTCCCAAAAGTTTTGTCATCAATTGGGGTAGAACCGTCACCTAAATTATCACCTGAATTGTTGCTCAAATTAGTGTCAAAGATTTCCTTCTAAACAAAGATATAAATGAAAAAAAATCTAGCTGTATAACCAAGGTAATGGAATATGATGTTGAGATCAAGGTCACAAAGCTATTTAAAGGTAAAGGACTTTGTGAACATCTAGCACAAGACTTACATGAGTCTAATGAATTAGTTATGGTGTTAAATGATGAAGGAGTTGTAACTAATCAAAACTCATCTTCCATCTAGTTTCAAGATATGGTAAGATAATTACAAGATAGTGTTTATCCTTCTCATCTCACTCCTTTAAAAAGGAGATATTTTAGATTATAGTCTATTTCTTTTCTTCTTATTGATAGTGTGTTATTCAAAAATGATATCAATGACATATTTCTAAGATACACAGAACCAGGTCAAACATATAAGTTACTTTATAAATTACATGGTGGAGTAAATTATTTAGTAAGGATCACAGCCCACAAGATCATGAAAGGTGGGTATTATTGGCCAAGTTTATTTTGTGATTGTCATACATGGGTTAGGAAATGCAGATAGTGTGCCATGTTTGTTAGAAAGGTGAAGCTTATAGCCTTACCTCTCTAACCAATTTTAGTAAATCAACCCTTTGTCCAATGGATATTGGACTTTATTAGTCTTATTAATCTCCCTTCAAGATCAGGACATAAGTCGATCCTAACTACCATAGATTATTTTAATAGATGGATAGAGGTAGTGGCATTAAAAGAAGCCAATGAAACTAATGTTTTGGACTTCTATGAAGGTTTGCTTACTGTATTTGGGGTCCATTCAATTATAATTTTTGATAATGTTATGGTTTGTTTAGGGTCTAAGATCAACCAGTGGGCAGTTCAACATAGTATTTTTCTCAGTACCTCATCAAACTATTATCCACAAGGTAATGGCCTTGTTGAGTCCATTAATAAGAATTTAGAGAACTATTAAATATAATTAGAGATCATGGCATCTCAAATTGAATTCAACTCTATGGGCTAACAAGATCACCTATAAGAGGTCAATTGCCAATTCTCCATATAAGCTAGTATATGGTAAGGAAGCAAGAATGCCTATTTCTCTTAAATTCCTTACTTTGGAATTAATGCATCAAATTGAGATTTTGTAGAATGAGCCAATGGAAATAAGGTATTCTAAGCTCATGGAGCTAGAAGATACAAGGCATTAGTCCATGTTGGCCATGGAGGACCATCATGTAATGATAAAAATATCTTCTAATAAAGGAGCTTCTTCAATAAGTTTCCAAGAAGGAGATTAGGTCCTCAAGTAGGATGAGGATAGAGTTAATCCATGAAGGCACAAAAATTTTGATTCTCTATAGAATGATCCCTACTATTAAGAATAAACTAAAAACTAATGTGGAACAATTTCACAAAATCATAATAATAATAATAGTAGATATGAACAAAAATTCATAAAGAATAGAAATAAACATGAATAACAAGAAGACCATATTTAACATGGTTTACCCAATGTGGGCTACATCCACAAAGAAACAAATGCTTAGATTTTATTACAAGCCACAAGAGTATAATCCACTCTCAAATATATCTTATCACAATTACAATTCACAAATATTGTTTGGATCTTTTCTCAACAAACCCTTCTGAATTCACACTTAAATTCACACACTATTCTTCCTTCTCAAACCTTTGTTATCATGATGTATTACCTACTGAATATTCATCTATACATAAGACATCAACATAGTGGTTTTACAAAACAATGTCTACCAAAACCATGGGCCAAATCAACTCAAAATGGTTCCCCATCAAGGGGGTCCAAAAAATATTTTGAGGGCTACCACCCCTGAACCCCCATTTGTCTAGGTCTGCCACCCTTAAACCCCTACTTGGGGCCTGACCCAGCCCCAAATCCTAACAAGAATAAATAAATAGTGTATAATAATTTTAAATGTATGATATTTGAAATACATTGTAATTTATAATAGGCTCTACAACATAACACATACACAGTCTCTAGCTACAAATCCCACAATGTTTTCCAAATCACAAGGATGAATGGTGAAGAGCTTCATATCCCAGTCAATGAGATACATCTAAAGCACTATTGTTAAGGAAGCTAAGTCCCCTGTACATAATTAGTTATTTTTTATTTATCTCTAAGTGTTTTTATAACACATTAGTTTGTTTTTATCTTGTCCCAAATAAGTTCTTTGTTGCACAATTGTTTAGTAGGTTAGTTGTCTTTACTTTATTAGGTTAGTTTCCCTTTCAAGTCTATTTCTTTCTATGTATGTTATAATTCTTTGTTTTTACAAGTCAAAATGTTATCTTGTAGTCAATGTAAATGGTACATGTATCATGTAAATGATTCAAGAGTCATGTATCTGGTCTGAGTTCTCAAGCATAGCAGGCATGTTGCCTAGCCAAGTCACCAAAAATGTTGACCAAATTTGGTCTACTTATCATAAATGTACCGAGTCCAAGAGTCTACTGGAAGGAGAAAGATCTTAATTAAAGAGTGACCTAATATCACAAGGAGTAGATAGAGCTCAAGTGGAGATCATATAGCTTTTGTAAATCTTTTGAAACACTTTAAGCAACTTTAAAGTGTGATCTAATTGATCTTTAAGGGATAGGTCTATAGTTACAAGTGAAAGGTCCAGGAAATTTTCATGGTGTCCAATAAAATGAATCAGGTTTCACAAGCTTTAGGAGATCATCAGAGCCTTGAAAGATTGAGCAAAAGTTGGACTATGAAAATTTGAGGAACCAGACCATCATCAAGATGTCACACAAGAATAAATGAACTAGATCATTTAAACATTTTCTATCTCAGCTTATAATGCCTCGTAAGGAATAAAATTATAGTGATACAAATTCCCTTATGCCAAGAACATATCGTGTAAGTTTCAAGTCTGAAATAGCTTCCTAACTTAAGTGATGGAGTTCCAAAGTTGGTCATGCATAACAAGACAATCATTCATGTGTCAAATTTAGGCCTTGATGAATAGTTGTTGAGATTCAAATAACCAGACGATCATGCAAATGTCATGAAAAGATACACAGACTAAATTATTTGAGCATTTTTTTATCTTCACTTAGAAAGCTCCTAAAACTAGTGGATCAATTGGGCAGAATCCTCTAACCTCAATAACATCTCCATAAAAAAAGGTCCCTCTATGATTTTTTCACTTCAAGATATAAATCTTCAAAGTTTGTCAAATAATGGGATACGTTCGCACAGACGTTGACTTTAAACAACTAAAAAAATCCATAAAAGATTAAATTTGATGGTCTGTGAGATGTCCAATGCATCCATGTGCTTGTCAAATGATAGTCACATGGATGTCAAATTTAAGCTCTGATAAATAGCCATTGGATTTTAAACCATGGGTCTTAGGAAAATATAATGCCATGCATTCAATCATACATTTAGATCTAATAGCAAGCAGAGGTCAAAGGGGTTAATGAATTTCAAAAAAAAATATGTGCATGATAAGTGTCAATAGTATGTTCAAATGGTAGAATATCAATTATCAACATTCATCTGGATAAGTAGGATCTAACGAAGTGAGATGGGTCAACATGTCAATGGTCTGAGTTGGTAATCGATAGCCAATAAACAAATTTTAAACCCAGGGCATTTTTTATGAAAGTCAATGAGGCTTTCTTTGACCTGAATAAGGTAAAGGTGAAGGAACTAGAGCTCAAGCAAGATCCAAATGGAACCAAAAAAACCAAGAATTTCTAGCATAGGTCTACATAGGTAAAATATGTCTTTTGTGCCTAATACAGAGATAGAATATAGACTAATAGATCTCGAGTAGGATAAAATATTTTATAGATTTCTATAGATATTGTGACTATGTGAAAACCAATAATTGGATTGGTTTTCACCTATAATATACTTGTGTTTGATATTGGAGCAGATGTAAAAATGTCTATGGAGAGGTGTCTTGCTTATCATCTAGGTCACATTTTCAATAAACAAGTACAAATGACCACCTAATGTAGAGGTGGCATAATTTTTCCAATTCTAAGACATGATCCTCATCAGTAGATCAGATAGATAATGACATGGGGTTCCAAAAAGGAGACCTAGTAGTTAGACAAGAATAATGGGCATTTAATTCTTTTATAAAATATGTTCCTTATTGATAAGTTCATGAGTCAACATCCTCGAACTTGTGCTAATACATCACATTTCCCTCTCTCCCTTTTTTATATATAATTTCCATCTTCTACCACATTAAAACTCTCTAAAATTTTTTAGAAATAAACCTCTATGAATTTTTAGATAAATAGACTCTTATGCTTTGGCTTGCTTAGGCTATGCCAAAATTTGTATTGGGACACCTTTTGATGCAATAAAGATTGAATTCTACCATTTTGAAATCTATATTGAAGTGTGTTATATGAATTCATGTATTATAGTTAAGTGAATGTATGTTCCTTGTCTATGTTTGTGTTTTCTCACCTTCATGAAGTGCTTTATAGTTCTCACAAGTCATTATAAGTGCAATTACAGTTTGTTGTTTAGCTTGAAAGTGGTTATGTGCCCTGTCATGTTAGTTTGATAATTGATTCATGCCTTATTGTGAAATATTCATGTAGAACTAATTTTTTTGGTCTTTAATGTGTCTCATAAGTGTGTCTTATGAAAATTATAAGTGTTCCAATTAATGGAGAATCACACCATTTTACACGCTTTCATATATTATTGTATCTTTATATCTCTTTTCCAAGCAAGTGTTAGATTATGTCTAGTTTAGGTGATAGATCCAAAAGGAATTTGGCCTTATCTAGAGATATAATCCATTATTATGATACCCATAGCCTAGTATCAATCCTATATTGGATAAATTTAAGTAAGATGACCTAAACAATCCTTTTTTCAACTAGGGTGCAATCTAGAACACCAACAGGTACCAAGACTTATATGCCTATCTCTAAGACCAAATTCTTCCTACTAACTTATCATGAAACCAACATAAGGAATTAATTCATAATGCTTCCCATTATACCCTACTTCATATTAAACTCTATTGCATAGGCTATGATGGAATGTTACTTCATTTTTAACCTTAGGAGAGTCCAAATTAGCACTTAAGGACATACATGAAGTAATTTATGTGGACCTCACTAGTGATATGGTCTTTACCAAAAAAATCCTTTGGATTGGGTATTATTGGCCAACAATGGAGATAGAGGCTTGTCAATATGTCAAAAAGTGTGTTTTTTGTCAAAGGCATGGTGATTTGATCCATGTTCCTTCATGACCACTCCAACTAATCACTATGACATGGCAATTTTAACATGGGAACTCAATATTTTAGGGAAAATAAACCCCACTTCTTTTGATGGCATCAAATATATCCTTGCTACTATAAAATAGTTTACTAAGTGGATAGAGGTCATTCCCCTTATGTAACTAACAGTAAATTCTGAAATTCATTTATTACACCTCATATGTCACTATGTCATTCACTCCATGATTGTATCTGATAATGGTGGATCCTTTTAAAATAAATATGTCAAAGCCCTTTGTGTCCAATTTTGTATTAATCATAAAAGGTCCACACCCTATTTTCCTCAAGGTAATGACCAAGTCAAGGCATCAAATAAAACCATTATTAATATTCTCATGAAAATTGTCGATGATGTTGGACTTGATTAACACTTAAAATTATTTCCAACCTTGTGGGCTTCCCATACAAGTATACGCACACCTATACGAGTAACACCATACTCCTTAGTCTTTGGTTCTAAGGCTATTATCCTTATAGAGATATAGTTATCCTCATTACAGATTTCCTTATAGAATATCATTGATGAAGAAGAATATAGAGTTTCCAAATTGAAAGAGTTGGAGCTCTTTGATAAGAAAAGGGTAGCTTCATTTTACTATTTGAAAGCTTATGAAAATCAACTACATTGAATCTATAAGAAACGTATTCTACCTAGAGAGGAATTTTGTGATTTAGTGCTGAAAGAAAACCAGAAGAATACCAATGTTTAGCGTTAAAAAAAGGTAAGTTTGAAGATAATTACTTAGTTTTATATGTTGTTACTATAAATTATGGTTCTAGGGCATACAAACTAGCTACACAATACGGATAAGATCTATAAGAGGCTATGAACATTTTACATCTCAAACACTTCTATGCTTAACTGATTTGAACCATTATCAATAAGAAACCTTACTTGGGGCATCTATTTCAACATTCACCCTTTGATTACTATTCCATAAACCATTCTTATTATTCTCCCTATTTCCTATTAACACTATGATCTTGATTATGACCAATAGGTGTTACATGAAAATTTAGAGAACATTTCTAAAGGCACTCTAGATTTATCAGCATAAAAAAACTCTTTACAAACAAGTGTATTAGGGTACATCAATATGTGTGTTACCTATTTGATAGTACTTTGAGACATCCTCTAAATAATTTTCCCTGTATTATTTCCACATTGTGCATCTTCCTATTCTTATCTTGATGTTGTGTGGTATTTCCTTTTACCTCAAGCTCTATTTTTAGTTCCAGGTTGTTACCATTAACACTAGTTTAGCTATTGTTTGAGCCCCTACCTAAGGTTTTTTTCCTTTACTAAATGGTTACTTTTACATTTTTGAATATTCCCTTGCTTTCCTTATTCCAAAAAACCTAAAAGCTTTAAAAAATATCCTAGAAAATCTTAAAAATCAAAAAATTGAGAAAATTTGGCTTAAAATATCCCCGAGAGATATAAAGCCATAAAATCTTTACTTATTTTTTCATCTTGTTCACCAATGGTATTTGGCCCTATTCTAGATGGCATGATTTGTTATATTTTTTAGGTGGGAACCCATTTTCCAATCTTAATCATTTCCACTCATCATTACTATTCCTTCATTATATCATCCCATTTATGGGAGAACTACATTGGCATGAGGTCCACAATGACTATGTAGGTAGTGTTTAGATGTATTGGGGCGTCTTGGGTCAGCTAGACCACTCTTCATTTTCAATTCCATTCCCATTTATATTTGCCATTGCCCTTACACTCTCACCATTTTATGATAAACATTACACTCTCATCATTTTATGAGTGACAACTATCTTACATTCTCACCATTTTACAATCTACCATTCTCTTACACTCTCACTATTTTGTGAGTCCCTTTCCTATTTTTAATCTAAAAATCATTCTCTCTACTTATCATCACTTTTATTATATCCAAAATATTGGGAGAACTACATTTATCTTGAGGTCCATATAAACTATGTAAGCAAAGTCCATTTACATGGGGGATTTGGTGGCAGCTTGGCCACCCCTTATTCTTTGATTCCCCCTTATTATATAACCTATCCATTGTCCCCTTAGCTTAGGGGAATGGTATCCAAATGTAATACCTTAATAATAACACATGCATAATTGATTATTTACTTGATTTTTATCTTATGTTGTGTTTTTTAGTGTGTTTTACTTATCTGATTGCTCGCCTATTTGTTTAAACGTGGCTTGTTTTATTACTTGTTTGTGTTTAATTCAGCTTGTTTTATACTTAAGTCTTGATCTTTCATATCTTGGCCTTAAGTTTTTTAACTTGTATTCAAACTATTTTTTTGGCCTATCTTTTGTTCAAATGCATTTTTTACATTTAGGTCTTGATGTTCTATATCATGATCTTAAGTTATAAATATTTGTATTTGAATTATTCCCTATGCAATTGATGTACAATGTTATCATAGATTATTCAAACTTTTGGTGCATATTATCATTTACAAAATTAAAAACTAATTTCTCAAGTATTATATACCAATTTTGCATAGAAATCATCTCTCTAATCATGATCTATCTATCTATACATGATCAATTTGTCATTTCATTTTCCATAAATCACATCACATGACAAAATTTGAAATAATCATGGCTATATCTATGCTAATTAAGGGTGTGCATATCCTAAAGAATTATATACCATCCAATCATACCACATGTTACATCCATCAAACAAATAAAAAGTGTCATATCAACTGAAAAAAAAGATAATGTAATCATGGCAAACAAATAGACATCAACATCCATATTTTGTTCAGCAATCTACATCTAACATCTCAATAATACAAACATGGTCATCATGTATAACAAAATAATATCAAAGTATATGTAAAACATATACACAAGTAAATGAATGTCATATATATTTCAAAATCATAGTTTTATACATCATGAAGATATATACATCTCATACATATCAAAAATATGGAGCTACAACCAAAATATCAGCTTCAACTCTATCCGCCTCTAGGGGAATCTTCTTAAAAATCTACCCTATACCTAGCACTGGTAGATGTAGTGTAAATGTCCCCATGACTCTGTGATGTGGTGTGGGTTGGCCCACTAGTCTCTCTGAGGCTATTATATGACATAACTTGGAGGTTTGACTTGTCCTTTAGCTATGTGTATACTCTCTAAAGGAAAAAATCCTACCCTCTACTAGCATTGCCAACTCATATAGGCTATGATAGTAATTATCCTCATCCTTCACCTCTAAAGTGTCATCTTTCACCCATAAGGCATCATCTTTATCTTGGATCAGCTAATGATCTGGCCATGCCCTTTTCTAACATAATTTGGTGTGCCTCATTTCGCTCTCGATAGAGCCTCTAAAAATTTATCTAGGCTTTATCTCACTTTGTGTGTACCTTATCCCACTCACTAATAGTTATCTCAAAATCTACATCTTGCATCGTGAGTTGTCCATAAAGGCTAGTCATCTAGGCAACCTACCCTCTCAATATTGAAATCTTTGTATCATAGGCTATAATGATACCATGTAACCTCATGATCTCCCCTTGAGTTATCACCAACTCAACCCATATCCCTACCATATCTTTCTCAAGACCTATTATCTCTACTAATCTATTAGTAATCTCTCATTGCAGTCTATCTATAAGGGATTAATCTTCTACTAGTCTAGTAGTCCCTTAGGTATTTACCTCATATATACCCTAACCAGAACCACTATTTGTTACCTTTATCATATCTATATCTAGAGGAGTGCACTATCCTCCATATTTGAATTCATCCTAACTCTACTCTATACTTTGATCCTAAATATATCACAAAGGGTACAAAATATGCACCTGAGGCCTATAAAACCTAATGTGTAACCTATTCCATAGGGATCAAAACTACCTATTGTAAATTTTGTTACACATGAGCCTGTAACACATGTTGAGGGGAAACATGTGGTATTACCTATTGAGATGGAACATATGGTATAACCTATTACACTAGGACCTATCTAGGTGTATGTCCCTGTACCTATGAATTTCCCTATATATACCCATATGGAGGTCCCTATACTAGGCTCTACCTCTGTCTCACCATCTTATAATGTTATCTTGGTTTCTAAGGTTAGGGTTAAGTCAATCATGTAGGCCTAAAACCTATCCACCATGCCACATAAGCATCTATAAAATCAACATCTACCATGCCTCAATTGTATGGCCAAATTATTGGTTGAACTACTAGGTAACTCCCAATCACCTCTAATCTCATAATAGGTAGCCCCCAATGCCTCATCTCTTAGGTAACATGAGAAAATAAGTGTGGTCCCTCAAGTACATCCTAGTGTAACCCAAATTTTCATTAAACTTGATTTGACATATATTGCTCCATTATAAATTCATGTCATCCTATGATATAACATGATTTAACATGTAGAGATGGATTACAAAGATGATTAGATCAAGCATTAGTCAAAAAAATCAAGAAAAATACATAAGGAACATAATAATCTAGGCTAGCCTATTCAACGGGGAGTGCAAATGACAATTAAGAGTAAATAAAAGAAAACAAACACAAGTCACCTTCCCAAGAGCTGCCCATCACCCAAATGTGGCTCAAATCATGTTTTCCCCTTGATTTGATGCTCAATTCTTCAACAATGGTCAGGGCCAAGCTCTTCCACCATCTCAAGAACACCAACTAAACTAGGTTCATGATATGAAAATCAAGGTTATGCCTATCAATGAAGCTATCCTATTGTAAATTAAACATAATAATAAACACACACAAATGACATGTGGAGAAAATTATACATAATAAATTTACACAAATGAAGCATAATCAAAGTGGTCTTTGCCCTCCTATTTATATATTTTTTAATTTGATCAAGATCAACCATGACTGTCCATCTCAAGATCAATATGTGTGGTCATGAATTAATCTAATTATGTAAATAATATCTATAAATATCATCATAAATATTTGGAAGTAAGGGGCATTAAAGAGGCATGGGAAGCCATAATCCTGATATTTGTTACATTTATGGCTTATGGATGCCACCCTATTGATCATGTCATTTGATGATGTCGCTAAAAGGAATCAATTTCCAATAAATAAATATTCAAAAAATTCTATGTAATTCTTACTTAAGATCATAATTTGGTTTAATTTTCCTAAGTAATATTAATATATTTTAGTGTAATTCTTTGAAAATTGGTGTACTTCATTAATCAAACAAGTTAGAAAGTCATAATATTGGTTCATAATTTGACTAGAGAGGAATTAGAAGGTGATGTTAGTTGTGTATGGAACTTCATCCCATTTAGGATATTGTCAACACAAAATAACACATGCACATGTCATGTACTTTTGAATTAGAAGAAAAGAGTGATCCAAAGCACCAAAATGCATTTTCATCATTTTAACTCGAAATGATTTGAGAAAAGTTAATAATCACATAAATGCATTACCCCATTTAGGGATACATTAGCCTAAATCAACACTTTTATATGACAATCTCAAACCATTCGGCACTTTTAAGTGATTTTGGCCTAATTTGTGCATTTTCACAAATTTTGAGTAAGATTGATAATTTTAACACAAAGGTGTTAGGAATTAGATGTCTACATTTTACCCCTATTTAAGAAGGTGTAATGAGACATTCAGGTGAATCAATGTGTTTTAAAATAAAAGAGTTGTCAATAATAAGGTGGAAATGAAATGACCCATGATGCCCTATTGAGAGGATATACAAGGATGAAAGAGAAGGATGGACTCTCTAAAAGAGATAAAGTGAGATTAACCCATGGAACAGATTAAATATCAATGAGATAATGTTTACGAATTTTGATTCTAGAAATGATCAAAATATAATTAGATCAAAATACCCCCAATGGTGGGGGGAATGGTAATGATACAATCCAAAAATATAAGCGACACACTTTGAACACACCCAAAACTAGGGTACAAGTTTCATGCTTATAGAATGATCAATCTTGAGACAAGTTACACAATAAAATATTTTCAAAATGAGGGAAAAGTATATAGAGCTTTTAATTAGAATAAAAAATATGATGTTATCTACAAATATAGAATAAATAATAATGTGATCTTGTAGAGAAAATATGATCATGTGATCGATAATTTTTCCCTAGTAGTGTTTATCTTGATCACTAATAAAAAATGATTTATCCCTATATGAATGATTCAGATTTATGACTAGTTCAAATGTTGTGCCCCCATAGGGAAAATTGGAAACCAATAGGTCAAGGATATAACCTATTGCATAGATTAAATATGAGTGGGTGAAAACATAGAGGAGATGGTCTAATGACTAAAAAAATCATAAGAAACTAGGAATACAAGGATGAACAAAGTGATGAAAGAGATGAATAGAATAATAAAGATGGAAGATCTAACCTGAGATACATCATGTATCTAAACACTTCCTACATATGCCAAATAGACCTCAAACCAATGTAATTCACCTAAAAGTGGGAGAGAATGGAATGACGAATGAAGAAGGTGGACCAATGTTTGATAAGACTCATGATGTATGCCAAGAGATGCACATCTTGCATAGAGTCAGGTGCATGATAAGCCATTAGGTACCTAGTTTCATTGGTGTTATTGAGATCTGTTCATTGAAGCTACATTGATGTTGAGACTTGATTCCAATGTACATATTTCTTGATATAGCATAAAAAATTAGGCATCATAAGTATGAGGAAAATATAATGACATGGCATTTCAATTACATTGATCTGATTCAAATGTGAATACCTATAAGTAAGGATAATGGTTAAAATGACCAAGACCAAAGTTATATTTATTTACATTTAAACAAAAAACAAAAACAAATAAAAAAAGAACATAAATAAACCTAACTTAACATCAAGATATGAACAATCAAGAGTTAAGTAGGAACAAGAATGTATAAAAACAAACCAAGAACATTTTAACAACATGAGATCAAGATATAAATAATCAATATCCATGTGGACCATTAATATGTACTTGGAAAACAAAACAAAGAAACAAGACCAAACATTAACTCAAAATACCAAACCAACACACAAATAAACAAAAATTGTTTTTGGAATTTTTGAAGTATCTCAACTCAATTGAGTATTAAGAGATATAGAATGGTCCAACTCATAAAATAGTGAGGGTTTTTCAAATACTGTTGATGAAATGGTGAGAGAACACCAACTTAAAATGCTCGTAAGATGATGAGAGCATATGAAATTGGGGGACTAATTTGACCTCAACATGAATCAAACACAACCTATGTAATCCCATTAGGACCTCAAGTCATAGTAATTATGCCAACATAAAATGTGATGAAAGATTGACCAGGTCATAATAAGTTCTCAAATAAAGGTAAACGGTAAGGCAAATGATAATATTAATGACCAAGTGATGTGGCAATACATGATAAAAAGATGTTGCATCTAATTTTCCCATAGGTGATTATAATTAGGGAACAAAATCATAATTTTAATTTTCCCAGAGGTGGTTTTAATTAGGAGTATCAAAAACAAAACTAATTTTCCCATAGGTAGTTATAATAAACAATACTAGATAAGATGATAGATGAAATATAACTTGATAGATCAAATGTCACACTACTTTCATAGACTATCATTCAACACAACATTCCAAAACTATTAAAACTAGATTAGAATCCCATCGTAGAAAGTGTGGGAAGAACAAAGGAACCAAGATCAAAATGGGGTAATTAGGATGACTAAAAACAAGCCTTGGTTAATAGTAAAGACATGGTATAATAAAAATAGTATAAGGAAAATGATCGAAAGATAATTGGCTATAGTGGCAAAAAAGTTTACCCCAAGCTATGATTGGATTAATTTGCTCATAAAATAATGAAATCATGTCTCAAGTTTCTCACAAAATAGTGAAAGTGTTTAAACTTAACAATTGATTGTATAATGGTGAGAGCATGGTGAAGGTGACCATGCTGACCTCAATAGAAATTGAGCATTGCCTACATATTCCTAAAGGACCTCAAGTCAATGTAGTTTAAACAAGGAGACAAATGGGACACAATGATAAAAGATGCCTAGAATGAAATGGCCAATAGGGTTACCCCTAAGAGACAAGGCAATAAAAATAGAAGAATAAATGGCAAATGAAAAATGGTTCTGTTACTCCTACCAATATGAAGATGCATGTCCTAGACAACGTGTGAGACAACAAAAATATTAAATCATAAAAATTACTACCCAACACCTCATATGAATAGCTATTATATCAATAACCTACTACATATCTAAATTTTAATGATGTTGTGATCCTCTTTGGTTATTGATTTTGCTTCCTTCAAATGTTGATACAAGATATCTTTGTATCTTCAAAAAAGGAAAGTGCAACTAGAGATGGAAAATAATGTTAGGCACAAGATGAATGGTATAAGTTGGTAATGAATATGTGAATGATAATGGAATGTATAATTGTTGGGAAATAAATAAATATTGATATTTTTAGGCACACATAATTTTGTTGATTTTGGATTCGACATAATTTTATTTGTGGCAAGGCCGAAGACTTATGAAGATACTCTCGATAGTACCACTAGATTTTTTTGTTTTTTGATCTTGAGAGTCTCTACCATCTAGTTATGTTGTAGATTGGAAGTTATATTGATTTGATCACTAATAATATCTCCATTAAGTAGTGAAAAAAATTATGCTCATTTTTGACTCCTTGATGATGTTTTCACCAATGAATTTGTCTTGATTATCCTATAGTGCCTTTGAGAAGGTTTCATGAAGAGATATTAACATTTGACTTTGATTTTATTCTATCACCTTCAAAAAGGTTTCATCAAAATATATTGAGTTTGATCTTTGCTCATCCCCTAGCACCTTTGAAAAGGTTTCACTAGGAGATTATTTTTCTTCTAAATGAATTTGGTCTTAGTCCCCCTCATATTCTACACCTGATATGTCACCATGGATATATTTCAACAAAGTGTGACTCCATTGATCCCAATCAATGCTTGTGGGTGGTGGAATTTCAATATAATGGTTATATTGGGTGGGGGTGCTGAAATTATGAAAGGCAGCACAATACTTATAGAAGATACGAGGACAACCTATGTCAATGTTGAAGTAATCATCCTCAAAAATCATAGAAAGATCACAAAGATATTCAAATTGATCTGTAAGGTAATTATAACCACTTTTGTAATAGCCATGACTGTACTCTATTTTTGAAGTTGAGTCCGAGTCAAGGGACTCTAAATCTGAAGTCAGTTCTGATAGTGATTCTACTTTTGACGTTAAATCTGATGTCAATTCAAAAATGGAACCTAACTCTAATGTTGATTATTCATTAATTATGGTTGTCTCTAAAATAATGTTTTGTTTAATGATTGGTATCAGACAAATAATGGCTTGTGATGGCATAATGGGCTCTATAAAAATTGATTCATCTAGGAAGGGTTCAATATAGACTGGTTCATCTAAGTGAAGCCCCTCAAAGAGAGGGAACCATGTGAGGGATGACTCAATATAATCTTATCTATCAAAAAAAGACTCCTTTATGAGTGGGAAAAGATCAAGAAATAACTCTGTAGAGACTAGTTTGTCAAGGAGATGAGGCTCTTAAAAAATAGGTGATTCATCATAGGTTGACTTATCACAAATGGGTGTTTAAATAATAATATCATGATCTTGGTTAACAATTGTTTACAAAATATAAACTTTAAACACAATTTTGTCCTCACAAGATGGCTCTTGAATAGGTAATGGTTGTTGTTGAGGCTCAAATATCAACATGGATTTTCTAAAGTTGGGAATAATTGGTTCAAGGTGAATAATAGTTTGTGGTTCAATAATGGGATCTCCAAAAATTTAAGTGTCAAAGAAGGGATCAACAAAGACTGGTTCATCAAATTGATGCTCCTCAGCAATAGGTTCAATAAATATTTTTGATGGGCATATAATGGTAATGGATAGATGCTACATAGTTTGATTGCTCATGTAAACTAAAGGAGGGGATCTTAAAATGGTAACCTTCACACGTTGTGGAGCTTGATGACTCACACAAGTTGAAGGAGAATAGCCTAAAATGGTAACCTTTAAGCATTGTGGATCTTGATCACTCGCATAAGCTAAATGAGGATAACATAAAATGGTAACCTTAGAGAGTGGTGTGAAAATTGAAAGAAGATATCCTAAAATGGTAACCTTTGAGCATGGCATAAAAATCAAAGGGGAATATTCTAAAATTGTAACCCTAAAGCATGATGTGAAAATCAAAGGGGAAGGATGAGGATTATGCATAAAAATCAACATGGATTAGATTGGTATTTAATAAATAGGCTCAAAGAGGGTGACATCCTTAAATAAGATGGAGTGCTCATGTCCACCATAACAATGTTCTATGTCACAACTAGGGCCATAAGAGACCCCACTATGAGTATACCTTAGCGTCATCTCTAGAAGATTTATTATCTATGTTTGATAAGATTTGGAAAATGTTTTGTAAACATTTAAACAAGGTATGTGTTTTGATCTTATCTAAACAAATGACAAGGCATAAAAGAGTCTATAATAAAAATGAGATGGTGTAGTACCACATAATTAGAATAATGTGTTCACAAAATTACTCAACCTTGGTAGATTGAAATCATATGAATTAGAATAGGGTATGATAACTCAAAGACCTAAGTGTAAACTAGTAGACCAAATGTAGGTTGAGAGATACATCAATAACATAAAATTTAGTTCAACTTTGATGAGTTGATACTATGAAATTATAATAAATCCCTTTGGATTAGGAAGGCAACAATGTGAACTAAGAAACTCAAGATGTGAAAACATGCAAGAATTCCTAACTATAAAACTAAGACCAAATGGGCAACATAATGCCACCACATGGTAATAGGAGGTAGAATAGAATGTGTTCTAGAACTTAGAGTGTGATTGATACACTTGATGACCTAAGTTCATAATGATCAAATGATGATGAGTCTATAAATGGCCATAAATCCAAATGGGAAATTGAACCCAAGTTAACTCAATTCAAGTGTAAATAGAAAAACTGACTAACACGTTAACCTAGAACTTACAAAGGTGCAATTATGAACTTGACTTATCAATAGACTTAAATATTTTTCTAAATTGGTTTAGACTCAAATGGGTAGCATATTTACATTATTTAGACAATACAAACACAAATTTTTAAGATGAAATTTTTGAACAATGCAAAGATGATTTGGATTTGACTAGCACAACACCTCCTTATTCAATAAATGGTGGATAACAAATGTGTTTGGTTATGACATGTTGTTTACAAACAATTTTTAGACTCAAATCAATGACCAAGTAATTAAAGACTAAAAAGAGCAAATACAACTAAGTAAATCATCATAACCCCTAAATTGATAAGGTTAATTTTAATTATTGAAATTTGTCTATATACATACTCTTGGGAGGATTTTAATTGTTAATCCAAAAATAAAAGTGCATGAAGTGGTAGGGTATTTTACACCCCCTTCTCCCTGTAGACATCCCATTCCTAACACCATTTGTGTTGAAATTGTCAATCTTACTTGAATTTCACTCAAATGCACATTTTAGGTCAAAATCCATAAAATGTCCTAAATGGTTCAAACTTATGATTTACAAATGCCATTTTAGGTCAAAGTATCCCTAAATAGGGAAATGCATTTTATGGGCCAGCTAACTTTGATTAGATCATTTTGAATCAAAATTATAATTTCTCCATTTAGTGCTCTAGATCACTCTTTTCTTCTAAATTCATTAGTACACATCATGTACCTTTGTTATTTGTTGTTGGAAAAATCCTAAATGGGAATACAGTTCCAATGCATCTAGTGCCACCTTCAAATTATTCTTGAGTCAAATTATGACCCAGTAATATGACTTTTTGACCATTTTGATTAGTTAAGGGTCAATTTTCAAATAATTACACAAATGTTTATTAACCTTGCTTAAGGCTAATTAATCCAAATCAAGGGATTAAGTGGATTTTTCATGAGAGTTGTTGAATATTTATTTCTAAAAATTGATTCTTATTATCTGCGTCACCTAGTGACATCATCTATGGGGTGGCATCCATGAAGCCATAAGTACATAAAATATCAAGATTATGGCTCACCCATGCCTAGTTAATGCCTCCCATGCCTCTTCAATGCCCCTTCTTCCAAGGTCATCTTGAGGATAATTATATATTTAATTCCAAATCTTAGGATTATCCTCAACCACACATCTTCATCTCAAGATGGATGGTTGAGGTTGATCCTAACCAATCTCAAAAATCTATAAATAGAGAGGCCATAGACATCATTTCTAAGCTATTTTGGTGCAAGGTTATTATGCTCAAATATCTTCAAAGCTTGAACATTGAAAATTCATAATGCTAGATTATTTATACAAAGCTTCATTGATAGGCTAGTTTAGTGATTCCACATCAAGAGCCTAGGTTTTGTGGAATGTTCTTGAGGCATTAGAGGAGCTTACCACCATTGTTGACAAAGACAAGGATTCTTGATTAAGGGAGAACATGTTTTTGAGCCATATGGGCATGGTGAATCCATTTGGAAAGGTAATATGATATTGATTTATTTTATTTGTTTCTTGTTATCCTTTGTAATTCCCATAGGAATAGATAGGGTTGGCTAGTTATTTCTTTATGCATGTTTCATTGTTAATGGACTAATGCTTGACCAACTTGCTTTGTAATCCTCTCTACATCTTGGCACGCTTGGTGGGACCAAATGCATCTCATACCTAAAGGAGATCCTTTGAAAACATTAAAAAACTTATTTGAGCTCTTAAAACTCTTGAAAATTGATTTTCTAACTTTATTTTACCATTTTTGGTTGCCACAATTTTTATACAGTAACTGACATTGACAAAAATACTAATATCAGTTACTTGGATTAATCAGCATCAGTCATCAAGATTGACATCAATCAAATCTTAGTTGGCTATAACTGACATTGATGGTTATTCCAAAAACATAGACCCGATACCTACTTTTCCAAAGTTTCTTATTTCAAATTCAAAAGGGATTCAAAGCTAAAGGACATGCTAACAATTTTGCTATAGGATCAAGTTTAAAATTTGCTTAAAACATGTTTAAATCACCTTTGCATGCTTAAAAAATTAATTAGGAACCTTATTTTGGTGCTTAACAAAGAATTTTTAGATGTTTTTGGTGAATGTTTTCAAAGTTTACAACTAAGACCAAGGGGTCAAATGAACACCACAAAACATTTCATTTAGGTTAAAAATTAAACACACTTGTTAATTCTTGTTTTCAATAGTTGATTAGATTAATCTTGTTTGGAAAAAGAGGAAAGTTGTGTGTATGTTCTTCCATTTGTCCCCTATAGGGAACCCTTGGAATCAAAAGTTCCATTCCTATTATAAATAGCCTAGTCCAAGGATTAGAAAGAATGTCACCTAAAGCACTCCCCAAAAACTTGCTAAAGTTTGGGTGATCTTGAAAATGAGCCTAAAGTATTTATATTTTCATGTTTCTTTTTGTTTTTATGTAACTTGTCTTATGATGGGGACTTCATCACCTCCCACAAGTTCTTTAGGTAATTTTTGACCTAGGGTTTCATCTCCTAGAATTGACTTCATTTGACTCTTTTTTAGAGTTGCACATGGGATGTAGTGGCACTTTGGACATCACACTACACTAAGCAAATAGTAGGATGTAGTGGTTGCATAAAGGACTAGACTTTATGAAACAAGCCAAGTGATATGGACCCAAAATTCATGTTTTTTTAGCATTTTTTGGTGTGAAAGTCATTGTGTAATTGATTCCCCTAGAATGTTGAAAACTTGATAGTTTAGTAGACCCCACTTTGCCATACCTTGTTAGTTTGGACTTAAGACATTTATTTTTTATTATTTGCTTAATTGTTCTTAATTTGTGTCTAAAAATACTTTTTAACTCAATGAACTTAACCAAAACACATTATCCTCAATTTTTTTGAGCAAGGGAGGCATTATGCTATCTAAATGGAAAATTCATCTTTTCCTTGTTCAATTTGTTATCAAAAGCTTTATGTCATGACATCCACTTTGACACAATCATTCTACCTAAATGAGTCTATAAATTTTACCCAATTTGTTTAAATCCTTCATTTATAATCCACATTCAAAATTGGACCTTTCTGAGTTCTAAGGGTCGGTGTGTCAAAGTGGGTTTGTTATTTGTACACTAATCTTATTTTAACTTGGGTTTAATTTTCTATTTGGATTGAAGGTCATTTATTAAGACTCAAAATCACATTATCATCTTGGTGGACCCAAGTTATCTTGTGTATGGATCATGCTTTGGGTTCTAGAACATATTTTATCCTACTAGAATCATGTTGTGATATTGTGCTGCCTATTTGGTCCTAGCTTTATACTTAGTGATTTGCATATGTTTTTACATCTTGAGTTGCTTAGTTAATTTTGTCTTCTTCACAATTCAGAGAGATTTCCTCTAAAATTCTAGGGTCAAATTTTTGAAGTTAAAATTAGCTTTTGTAGTGTGGGTGTATCACAAAGATCTAGGTTTTGGTGTACTAGTTTTCACCTTGGGTCTTTGAGTTACCTTAATCTCTTCTGATCTATATGATTTCAACTTTACCATAGGTTAAGTAATTTTGTAAACCAAATATTCTAAATTATGTGTGGTTTCAAACCACCTTCCCTTATAGTCTCATTGGTACCTTGGTTATTTGTTTAAAATAAATCCAAAGCATACTTTGATTGGTGGCTGAACATTGGTCTAAAGTTAGTCAAATGCACATAATATCTCTTTTTATAAATGACTCAAATTTTAACTTGCAGTGGGGCCTCTTATGGCCTTAGTTATGAGGATGGGCAATTTTGTGATGTTCAATATAACCCCATTATTTTTTATGATATCCATGCAATAGTAGGATTTGAAGATGATTACAATCAATATCAACCCCACGAAGATCAAGATGAAGCCCTTCTTAGATTGATAGAATCAAGTGCTAGACTACCTTCTAACTTTCCTATGGAACAGTTGCATACCTTGGTTAGATAAGGAGAATAATTATAGCAAGAGTAATCTTTTACACAAATATACATACCTTCTTCTAAAAAAGGAAAGGAAATATGAATAGAGTCAAAACCAGCAAATTTAGATCTTCTAGCTAAGATCAAGATATAAGTCAACAATATGCAGATCAATTTGTCACAAACTTAGATGACTCCCTAGTTTCCACTTCAATTCACAATAAGGCTTCAAAATAACATGAAGATATGGTGGATAGTATGCAACAAAAATTGGATGAGAACATTACCATAGTGGATCAAGGTAATCTAAATGAATAGTTGAAGTCATAAGAGACCTTACGATATGTTCCATTTGACATGGAACATACATTCTTCAATCATCAAGAACCTCTTATTACTTTACAAACTCAAAAACCCAAACATTCATTTCAAATTGAGGAAATCCCTCAAACAAACCAAAGATTGGTAAATAAACATAGACATTTCCAAAATCAACAAAATGCAAAACAACCAAATTCAAGGAATGTTTTACAATCCAAGAATCAATGGTCTATGTTCTCAACTCAAGAAGAAAATAAAAACCAAATCATGGAACAAAAGGTATACACTCCTTATATATCCATACAAAACTAAGGGCACATTCCACACCAATAGAAACAAAACTAGGGGCACATTTCACCCCAATAACAACAAAACTAGGGGCATATTCCACCCCAATGGAAACAAACCCAAGGTAAAACTCCACCCCAAAAGAAATAGAACCAAGGGCACATTCCACCCCAATAGCAACAAAACTAGGGGCACATTCCACCCCAATAGCAATAGAACCAGGGACACATTTGAGCCCAATAACATATTATCTAATTCACAAACGCACCAAACATGCAAGAATAGAATTCTATGTAGGAAATTTTCCAAATATTGGAGATGAACAATAGATTCAAAAATTATAAATTTGATGAGATATGCCCATATCCATTTGACTTATCTATTCTCTAAAACCCCTTTCTACCTCACTTTGAGGCACCCAAATTTAACAAATACAAAGAGAAAGGAGATCCATGAAAACACATACAAGCATTCTTTATCTTATGTCAAGAGGTTGTTTATAATAGCGAGTACTTATTATGACTATTTCCATAAAGTTTAGTGGGACAATCTCTTGATTGTCTACTTAAACTACCCAAGGGATCAGTTGAAGATTGGAATGACTTATCAGAAAAGTTTGTTAACCATTTCTCATACAACATAGAACATGAATTAACCATTATTGACTTATATAAAGCTAAATAGTGTGATGGTGAAAGTTTTAATATGTATCTACAAAGGTGGAAAGCATTGGTAGGTTGATTTCAACATAATTTACCAAACAAATAGTTGGCTGATATCTTCGCACAGAATTTGAATCCTAAAGTTGTGCATAATTTATAGTTAGATTATGGTAACTCATTTGAAGAAATTATTGACAAAAGAGTGCAGATATAGAAATATTTTATTAATAGGGGCCTTGTTAAGATCTTTGCATAAGGACAAGCATCTAATCAGACTAAATCACTGAATCCTCAAATAGTTACCTAGGATAATTCTAAGGGATTTCACAAAAATAAGAACATAGTTGGAAATGGGGTGACAAAGGCAAGACATTTACAAATGGTATAGACTATGTCTCCTCCACATGTATAATTAACTCCCTCAAATCCGCTACCTAATTTGTAAAGACAACCTCCACAAAGGATGTTTAATAACAATTTTAGAGTCTTTAGCAAGTTAGGAGAATCTATTGAAGTATTATTACAAAATATCATTGCATATAACTTAATTATATGGCTAATATCAAGGCCATTTCCTCAATGTTAGCTAAAACTAGACTAGTACAAATAGAATGAATGGTGTAACTGTCATCATGTTACTGGCCATCATGCATATCATTGCATTCAATTGTGACATATTATTGAGGACTTTATTGAAAATGGTGAGCTAGAAATTAAGTTGGGTCCTAATTAGGACATAAATGAAGATATGGGAATCTACAAAGACCCTTTTCCTCGACATGATCTACCACCACCAAGAAACAATTAGAATGGTCACAATCAAGGATAGAGATAGAATTAAAACCAACAACAAGGTCAAAATCATAATGAGCATAATCTAGATCATGATACCGACACTAATAATGTGGCTTATAATAATGTACCTTACAACTATAATAACATTATGGGACACATTTTTGAAACCCACATTACCACTATTACTGTGACACCACATGGCCAATATTGTGTTCCTCACAACACGAGACCCATCATTATAGGGTCAGCACCCTCTCCCCCTAGTAATACCATGTTGATTTTGCATCATCATGTTGCTACTCCATTTACATGGGTTACTAATCTTGAATAATAGTACCATTCTTCTAAAGGCTCCTCACTGACCCAAAATTATAGCAATACTATTAATCACCCATGAATCACCATCCAAGGCCCTTTGCCTCATCCTTCTAATTATAATGACTCCTTGCCACCTCTAGGTTGTGCAGTCACAACTAGACACCCATGAGTTATCATCTACAGCCCTTCACCCACTTATTTTCATAAAAATAATGAGAACATTGTGCCAATGGTTCCAAAGTTGAATATTTTTCTAACAAAGACTAAAATAGTTCAATCCACAATTTAAAGGCCTTATAGTCTAATGGACCAATTAGATAAAACCCCTATGTAAATTTCCATATTAGAACTTTTACAAACATCTAATGTCCACATAACCATCCTCAAAAAACTTTTACAAGAGTCTATTATGCCTAATGATATAAACCTTGATCAGTTCCAGAACCTAATTGGGCATTTGTCTTCATTTTGGCAAATCATGTTTGATCAAAAAGACATGTCCACCCTTGTCCTAAACCATAATAACCCATTATACATTGAAATAATCATTATGGATCACAAGATCAAGTGGGTTCTTATAGATAATGGTTCATGTCTGAACATGATATCTCTTAAATTGGTGTGATGATTGGGTTACATGGACAAAGACATTCAACCAAATACTATTACAATCAAGGCTTATGACAACACTGAGAGGAGTCATCTGGTACAATTTGGTTGTCAATCTTGGTTGGGGTTATTTCTCATCACACGTAATTCCATATTATGGATATTGAGCTTCCTTATAACATACTTCTTAGTCATCCTTGGATCGAAGTACAGCTAGTTCCGTTTACTCTTTACCAATGCCTTAAGTTTCCCCATGAGGGGATCGAGGTTACTATTCCTACTAATCATCATCCATACCAGTATTGCAAACATCTCAAAGTAGATTTATAAAATTATAACTATTAACCAGGTTATGAATTAATTACAAAGAAGAATAAAACCATCATTTCTCATCCATCTCCATCTAATTATATAGACCCTGGTGATCTAGCCTCCACCTCAACTAATCCATTTATTGTAGCTTTGGCCAAGCAGGTGATTATTAAAGATTTAGGTATTTCAATGTATCATCTAAAGGATGTCCTCCATATTAAAAAATTACCAAAATCCCCTAAAACATTTGGTAAGCCTAAAACTTCCTAGACTCCTAACAAACTCGATCAGATTTGGCAACCAAAAAAGAAGCAACCAAAACCTCCTATGGTTTTTATACCTAAAATTGCACCAAAGAAAGATCAAGAGGCTTTTATTGATGGAGATTGGTTATATTCTAATGGCCTTGTAGATTGTTTTCAGAATCTAAAGTATCCTATCCCTAATAGGATAATGGATCATCTTGACTATATAGGGAAAGGCCTTGGCCCCCAAGTGTAAGGAATTTTAGAGCCCTTATCAGTTGGAGTTGTCAATGGAAATCATGGTCTCAGATTTAAACCACCAAAGGATGACCTCATAACATTTGGTAGTGATTCTTCTGAAGTGACTGGTAATGAGACTCTTAGCAGTGATGCAACATCCTATTATAGCCTTTTCATTGAAATGCCATATTGACCATAACACCTATTAGAACTTCCTATCCTAAAGCAAAAACCCATCCTAGTGGTGTTTCCCTTCCTAAAGAAGGACATTATATCTTTACCATTGGTGCTTCTGATCCTAAATCAAACCCTCATTGTAACCTATGAATGTGCCATCCTGAACTCATAGATTGGGATCAGCAAAATTTGGTCATATGCCTCGATGAGTTTCAAAATGAAGAATCAATTGCATAATACATGGGCCTACGAGATGCATTCCCCATTGGTGATCATAACTAAGGTTTTGATTTTTCATTGAGTCCTTTTGCCTACTTTGAAGAGTAGGAAAACTTTCTTGGTCATAATAAAGAAAAAACATCAAGATCTTTAAGTGTAAACCTCTTTGAGGCACTTTTTGATTAGGGAAAAAGTAAATAAAAAGACAAGCCTTTGGGTGAAAACCTATTTTAGGTGTTCCCAAGTGGGAAATTTTGCTCATCCCCTCAAAATGTAGAAAGTTCATCTAGCCCAAGTTCCATAGCTAGTACAAGCATCTTTTTAGAACAGCATCAAATATTTGAGCATCTTGTTTTTGAGTTTCCAGAGGTCTTTTCCAATTGGCCTTTACCTAAGAAGGAAGATTCTAATTCTTCATATTATCTAGATCTTTGGGAGAAACAAAAAGAAGATATAACAAATGAAGATGATCACAACCATACATTGCCTACAATTCTAAAATATGGATCCATATTCCTTATGGAGAGCACAACAAAAGTGAATTTGGGAACCCATGAGGATCCCAAAAATGTTTATCTTAGAGCTTACCTTATTAAAGCAGAATGTGAACATATTATATCTGTTCTTAAGGATTATATAGACATCTTTCCATGGGCATATTCTAACATGCCAGGCATGGATCCAGATTTAGTTGTGCACCATCTAGTTGTTCACACTGATGTTAAACCAGTCAAGCAAAATTTAAGAAAGATGCATCCATGCATCACCCTTTTGGTTAAGGCTGAGTTGGAAAAGTTGTTAGGAGCCAATTTTATCAGACCACTGAACTACTCTGAATGGATTTCTAACATAGTGCCAGTAAGTAAAAAGACCCTAGGCATATGTGTTTGTACTTATTTTTGTGATATCATCAAGGTATGTCCTAAAGATGATTTTCATCTACCCAACATCGACATGATTAATGACCCAACAACTGGGTATGAGATGTTATCCTTAATGGATGGATTTTTTGGTTATAATCAGACTAAGATAGCCCCTGAAGATCATCATAACACCACGTTCACCACTCTATGGGGGACATTTTGTTACCAAGTCATGTCATTCAGTTTGAAGAATGTCGAAGCCACATATCAAATTTTCATGATTGTCATCTTCCATGACATGATGCATGACATTTTTGAGGACTATGTTGATGATATACTATCAAAATCAAGAACAAGAGTTGGACACCCTGACATTCTACAAAGAATATTTGAGAGGCTTCATGCATATTAATTCTAATTAAATCCTAAGAAATGTGTCTTTAGAGTCACATCAAGGAAATTATTAGGGTTCATTGTATCATAATGAGGGATTGAAGTTAACCCTATGAATCTCACTGCTATTATGGAAATGCCTCCACCTAACAATCTTAAATAGTTGTGAGGTCTACAAGGCAAGATCTAGTCTATACGTAGGTTCATTTCTCAACTGGTAGATAAGTGCCACCCATTTACCCATCTCTTAAAGAAAGGGATGAAATTTCATTGAGATAAAGATTATTAGATAACATTTATAGATCTTAAAATATACTTGGCCAATCCATTGGTCTAACGACCTCCAACACAAGTAAATCCACTGCTTCTTTACATATCAACCATAGAATATGCATTGTGGGCACTTTTGGATCAGTATGATGATCATGGTAAGGAAAATGTCATTTATTATTTAAGCCACACATTGGTAGCCTATGAACATTATTATATGCTTATTGAGAAGGCATTTTTAGCTATGGTGTTCACCACTTATAAATTATGACATTATATGCTAAATAACAAAAAAATTGTTATCGCCAAGGTAGATCCTCTCAAGTTCCTCTTATCTAAAGTAGATCTCCAAGGATGCATTGTTAAATGGATTATGCTCCTCAATGAGTTTGATATTGAATACTAAAATTATAAGGTAATCAAAGGGTAGATTCTTGTAGACCAACTTGCAGAAGCTCCTATCACAACCTCTCAACTTTGACCTTTTTGATGATTCTATCATGTTGATAGAACAAGCATCACAAGAACCTGAGTAGTGGATACTCTATTTTGATGGATCCTTCACATCCTGAGGATCTGGAGCTGGTATATTGTTGATAATTCCACAAGGGGATTTGATCCCCAAAGCCTTCCATATACAATTTTAGTGTAAAAACAATATGGCTAAATATGAAGCATTAGTTATAGGGTTCTATCTTGCCATACAGTGGGATATTCAAATATTAAAGGTTTATGGAGATTCATAGCTAATCATAAATCAGATAACTGATTAGTATCAAATAAGAGATGATAAGCTTGTCCCTTACAAGCAAATTGTTGATAACCTTAAAAGACATTTTAAATATCTACAGTTTGAGCAAGTTTTGTGAGTCAATAACAAGTTTTTCAATGTCATGACAACAATTAATTCCATGATTCAAATGAATGATAGTTTTAAAGAGTATCAGTTCCTGATTGAAAATCTTCTTTAGCCAACACATAGTTTATCAAATTCAGAGAGGATATGCACCATTATTGATCCTAATCTCTCACCTAAGCTACCATGTACCAAGATTTTTATAACTATTTTCATATCCATGTCTTTCCTACCAACCTTTCTAATAACCAACAAAAACTTTTACTTCATCACCTAATATGTTATATCCTCTTTGGAAACATGATTTATCAAAAAGGCTATGATGGAACGCTTCTTTTTTGTTTATCTTTGGGAGAATCCAAGCTATTACTTAAGGATGTTCATGAAGGAATGTGTGGGGCCCATACCAATGGTGTAGTCCTAGAAAATAAACTTCTCAGAATAGGCTATTATTGGCCTAAAATGGAGACATATACTTCTAATTATATAAATAAGTGTGTTCATTATCAACAACATGGCAACTTGATACATGCACTTTTCTTACCATTACAACCAATTACAACACCATGGTCATTCTCAACATGGGGTCTTGATCTCATTGAGAAAATTAAGCCAACATATTTAGATGGCCATAAGCATATTTTAACTACAACTAAGTATTTTACCAAATGGATTGAGGCCATTCCTCTCACTTATCTTACCAGGAAATAAATAGCCAAATTCATTCATTACGTTATCATCTATCAATATGGCATCCCAGCCCATATTATATCTGATAATGGTGGATCCTTTATAAACCAAGATGTGAAATTTATTTGTACAAAATTCAATATCAAGCATAAGAAATCCTCTCCATATAACCCACAAGGCAATGGACAAGTTGAGACATCAAATAAAACCATTTTAACCATCTTAAAAAAGATTGTCAATGATGTTGGCCATAATTGGAAATTATAACTCCTTCCTGACCTTTGGGCTTATAGAACTAATCATTGCACCTTAACTAGATCTACTCCATACTCCCTTGTTTTTGGCACTAAAGCTATCATCCTAGTCAAGATTGAGATCCCATCATTAAGAATATAACTAGATTACATTGAAGATAATGAAGACTATAGAGCCTCATGATTGCACGAACTAGAACTTCTTGATGGTAAGCATTTAGCTATCATAGAAAACTTGTAGGCCTATCAAAATAAATTGTAGAGAAGCTAAAACAAATGCATTCTCCCTTGAGAGTTTGATATTGGTGACTTAGTTTTGAAAGGGAACCAGAAGAACATGATGTTGAGCCTAAAAAGAAAGGCAAGTTTTAGCCTAATTGGTTAGGACCATACATTATCATAGCAAACTATGGATTAGGAGAATATCGATTGGCTAAACCTAATGGTGAACAACTTTCAGAGCCCATGAACATCATATACCTTAAGAGGTTCTATGCATGATTATCTTTGAGCCATTTTCTATAAGACCTTTGACTTGGGGGTAACTTGTGCTGTCATAATTTTATCCCACCCCTTTATCTTACCTTGAGTACATTTTATACTACCCTGGTCCACTTTTCATGAATCTCAATGGTAAAGGCTTTGAACTCTTGGCACTCTAAACACATTCGTCATCCCATTTCTCCCTTCAAAGATGCATATTATTTATTATGTCTAGGACATGTTATAAGCTTGAACACTTTTTATCCCTTCACCAATTATGATCTTGATTATGTCTCATAAGCATTATGAACATCTCCAGCAACAGTTCTACAAACTAGTTTAGCCAGGACAATCTTATGCAACTTTCAATAGGTGAATAGCCACATCTTCTTAATACAAGTATTTTTTTGCTTTCTTGTTTTATCAAGATCCTTGCTCTCACCGATTTTTAAACATGGGTCATTGTAGCCAATTTAGCTATCTTATTGGAACCTCTACTCTCAGAACATGCATCTCCTCAACTAGATGGTTCCACCTTGTACATATTTTATCCTAAAAACACTAAAAACATTGGAAATATTTTGAAAATACCAAAAACATCATAACATGATCCATAAAAGAACAAAAACATTATCTCATGATTTTGTACATTTATACATTCCCATTCCACCATCCCACGCTCTCACTATTTTATGAGCAACCATTATGTTTGAACGCTCTCACCATTTTTTAATCAACTGTTAAGAAATAACACTCTTGTAATTTTGAAAGCACAAGAACACTAATTCATCTCATCTTATGCCATGCACTTGATATTTTTTAAGATCATTCTTTCTCATCTCATCAGTTTCTTATTTGCCAGACCATTCTCATTTATTTGTTGTATCTTCTATATTCTCCTATAATATTAATCAGGCTAGTCTGATCATCATTTTTTCCTATCCCATTACCTAGAGAACTACATTTGGCCTAAATTTCATGTTGGAACATGCATCTATGGAACTATGTAGGCAGTGTCCACTTGGCTTATACATCTAGAGTCAGCTCAGTCAATCCCTTCCTTTTCTTCTCTTCCCCCATTTCATCTATCATTGTTCCTCTTTAATTAGGAAACAATTGTCATTATTATTTATTATAATGTGGTGGAAAGTAACACCTCTACCACACATGTATGAACATTTGTCTTTAACCTACACTAGCTTGGTTTTTGTTTGTGTGTGTGTTTTCTTGTGTTTTCTTGGTGTTTTGTTGTGCTTCTGCACCTCTCCTATTATTTATTCTTTTCTTTTTTTATTACTTCTTGTTTCTTCTTGGTCTTGTGTTTTTATGTTTGTTTTTTCTTATATCTTTTATGTTTTAGAACATCTTGAAGATTCACATGGATCTCGATTGTTTATATCTTAATCTTATGTTATTATGTTATTCTTGGACCATTTTATTTATTTGATTGTTGTTGGTGTCTTGTTTTTCTATTTGATTTTGCTTTTTCTCTTTCATGTTAAGGAATACCTTGATGGTCCACATGGATCTTGATTATTAATATCTTGGTCTCATGTCGTTAAGATGTTCTTGCCTTTTATTTTCAAACATTTTTGGTTCCTACTTAAGTCTTGATAGATCATAGCTTGATTTCAAGTTAGGTTCATTTATGTTTATCTTTTTCTTTGTTTTTACTTTTTTATTTAAATGTAAATCACTGTAACTCTACTTTTGGTCATTATTTTACCATCATCCTTAGTTATAGATATTCACATTTGAATTGGCTCAGTGCAATCGCAATTTTATGTCATTCTAAGTTACTCATACTTATGATGCCTAATTTATTTTTCTATAGTAAGCACTTTGTGCTCAGGTCTCACTATCTTAACATTGACATCAGCTCCGATGAATGATTCTTAAGAACACTTTACAAAACTTAGGCTCATGATATGGAATTAGGCTTTTAGGTAGCATGAATTTTAGTACTCAAGTTTATGCTTAGACATGTATCTCTTTGCATACATTATGAGTCTAATCATTTCTTGGTTAGTTTTCATCATTCTTCATTCCATTCTCTCCCAAACTTGGGTGATCTACATTGGCCTAAAGTTCATGATGGAACATGAGTCTAAGGAACTATGTAGTATCACTCAATTTCTATTGAGGTCAACTCAGCTATCTCCATTCTTATTTTCATTTCTCTCATCACTTTGTGCATTCCCATATGCTTGGTTTTATATGGCTTTCTAAGCCATTAAACCATCGCATGTATGTTTTCACCCACTCACTTTAACCTATCTTTTTAGTTATATCTTTGAGCTCTTTTGCTTGCTAATTACCCATACTAGGGCACAACATCTGAACCATGTCTGAATAAAATTAGACCTATAGAGTTAAAATCATTCTTTATTCTTTATCAATGATCAAAATTTTCACTACTAGGGCAAAACTATTTTATCATGATCACATCTGCTTTACTAGAGCACTTCTTATTATCTTCTCTTTGGAGACCCTATTCTAGTGGTGATTCCCTTCCTGAAGTAGAATGTTCTCCCTTTTCCTCTAATTCCAAGCTCTCCAAATTAAAGCCCATGATGGAAATTTTTTAGTGTGCAACTTGTCTTAGGATTGATCAATGTCATAAGCATGCAGCTTGTACTCCCAAATTAGGTACATTTAAAGTGTGTCCCTTATATTTATGGATTGTATCTTTCCCATTCCCCCCATCTTTGGGGCCTGTTATACCTCTAATTATATTTTTATCATTGATGGTAATCACATGTGCAAGCATTAGCTCATCTAGATGTGATCTTTTCCCTGGGTTAATCTCTCACTTTCTCTCTCTTTTTGAGAGTTCATCCTTCTCTTTCATTCTAGTATGTCCTCTCAAGGGGGCATCATGGGTCTATTCCAATTTCTTCTTGACAATTATTTTCTTTGAAAAGATGTTTCTTCCCCTGAATATCTCACTATGACTTCTCAAATAGGGGCAAAATGTAGACATCCCAATCCGAACACCATTTGTGTTGAAATTGGCAATCTTAATTGAATTGCACTCAAATGTACATTTTAGGTCAAAATCCATAAAATTTCCCAAATGGTTTGAAATTGTTGTTTACAAATTCCATTTTAGGCCAAAGTATCCTTTGATAGGGTAATACATTTTATGGTCCAGCTAACTTTGATTAGATCATTTCAAGTCAAAATGACAATTTCACCATTTAGTGCTCTAGATCACTCTTTTCTTCTAAATTCATTAGTACACATCATGTACCTTTGTTATTTTCTATTGGAAACATCCTAAATGGGAATATGGTTCCAAAGCATCTAGCGTCACCTTTTAATCTTCTCGAGTCAAATTATGACCCAGTAATATGACTTTTTGACCATTTTGATTAGTTTATGGTCAATTTTCAAATAATTGCACAAATGTTGATTAACCTTGCTTAAGGGTAATTAATCCAAATCAAGGGATTAAGTGGATTTTCCATGAGAGTTGTTGAATATTTATTTTTTAAATTTGATTCTTATTATCTGCATCACCTAGTGACATCATCTATGGGGTGGTATCCATCAAGCCATAAGTGCATAAAATATCAGGATTATGGCTTACCCATGCCTAGTTAATGCCTCCCATGCCTCTTCAATGCCCCTTATTCCAAGGTCATCTTGAGGATAATTATGGATTTAATTCCAAATATTAGGATTATCCTCAACCACACATCTTCATCTCAAGATGGACAGTTGAGGTTGATCTTGACCAATCTCAAAAATCTATAAATAGAGAGGCCATAGACATCATTTCTAAGCTATTTTGGTGCAAGGTTATTATGCTCAAATATCTTCAAAGCTTGAACATTGCAAAGTCATAATACTAAATTATTTACACAAAGTTTCATTGATAGGCTAGTTTAGTGATTCTACATCAAGAGCCTAGGATTTGTGGAGTGTTCTTGAGGCATTGGAGGAGCTTACCACCATTGTTGACAAAGACAAAGATGCTTGATCAAGGGAGAACATGTTTTTGAGCCACATGGACATGGTGAATCCATTTGGGAAGGTAATATGGTGTTTCTTTCTTTCATTTGTTTCTTGTTATCTTTTATAATTCCCATAGGAGTAGATAGGCTTGGCTAGTTAGTTCTTCATGCATGTTTCATTATTTATGGACTAATATTGACTAACTTAATTTTTAATCCTCTCTACACTCCCAAGAGATTTTATGGTGGCATGGACCTTCGTGTTACTCACCCTGCATCAAAAATACTCCATGGAAAATTGGGTTGTCTAAAAATTAAAATTTATGACAATCTATATGGTCCCAAGCATGGCTAATGCTAGAGATGCAAACACATCAATTGGATTTTCATCAATCAACTTATTATGAAAAGTTATTATCATTTTCACAACCACTACATCTATCAATTGCTTAGTGTAGTGTGATGTCTTGATCGATCTTACGTTCTGATATAGATTGCCATTAATGGAGTTTGCTTAATCACTCATGTAAATATCTCAATAGGTCACCCTCAATTTGTATACCCCCTGCCCCCCCCCCATGGAGAGGGGTTTAATTCCATGTTGGGAGATGAAACCCTAGGTCAAAACTTCCCTAAATAACTCATGAAGAGGCTATAAACTCCCCTCCACAAGAGAAATTGCATGAAATAAAATGATCTAAGTGAAATGGCTTTAAAGGTTGGTTTTAGATCACCCAAACCACATGGGTTTTGGGGAGAGCCTAGACAACTTCCATTTCATACCTTGAACAAAGGCACAATCACAATAAAAAGGCACTTTTGGTCTCCCAAGTTCCCTATAGGGGATGGGGGAAGAGCATAGGTGTACTCTTCATTTTTTTCAAAGAACATACAAATAATAAATTATTTAACATAAAAAAACACTTCAAGAAATTCAAAATTTAGGTAAGTGTAAGTTTTAAGCACCAATTTGAAATGTTAAGTGAAATTATTGGCCTTAGTTTGCAAAAACTTTGAAAAACTTCATAAAAACATTTAAACAAACCATCTAAGTTCCTTTTAAACACCAAATAGAAGGTTCAAAACTTAAATACGCTCAAATTAATCACTTTTCCATTCAGGTCCTATAGAAAAATTTAGAGATTTTCCTTTAGCTTTGAAGCACAATTGATAATGAATCAAGAAAGTTTTCAAAACATGCTCTCAGGTTCTCTATTTTTTACACATAGAGACCGATGTCAACCAACAGTGACTGATGCTAGTTGCATAAAGACCAATGTTGATCATAAAGAACCATTGCTGGTTGAAAATGGCTAATAACAATCAATTGTGAACCCTTAGGCAAAAAAAAATTGATAAAAAAAAATGTTATCACAATGTTAGGAAAAAATATCCAAAATAAACTTTTGGATCAAGTAATAAATGTTCAATCTAGATACTTATAAACTCAAATTTACAACTACAACTTTCAATAAAATTCAAAAATGTAATTTATTAGCCACATTTTTCTTTGTAAACTAATCAATGCTGATTAGCCTTGACTAACGCCAGTTGCATAGCAATAATGTCGATCACTGTGTGACCTGTGTATCAATAAAAAATGTCAAAAACATGGGAAAATGAAGATAAAAATTGATGTTAAAGGATTGTTAATGACTTTTATAGAAATCTAAAATTGCCAAAATGTCTTCCTTGCTTGAAGTAGATACATCGTCCCACTAGGTGTGCTAAGATGTAGATATGGATTATAGAGATGATTAGATCAACCATTGGTCAAGAAAACCAAGAAAAATGTATAAAGAACATAAGAATCTAGGCCAACCTATTCCACGGGGTGTGCAAATGACAATTAAAATAAAATGAAAGAAAGTAAACACAATTTGACTTCCCAAGATCTTCACATCACCCAAATGCTGCTAAAAGTGTGTTTTCCCCCTTGATTTGAGGCTCAATTATTCAAAAATAGTGCAAGGCCAAGCTTCTCCACCATATCAAGAACACCAACTAAACTAGGCTCATGATATCAAAATCAAGGTTATGCCCATCAATGAAGCTATCCTATTGTAAATTAAACATAATAATCAACACAGATAAATGGCATGTGGAGAGAATTTTTCATAATAAGTTTACATAAATTAAGCTTAATCAAACTAGTCTTGGCCCTCCTATTTATAGATTTTTAAATTTGATCAGGATCAACCATGACCATTCATCTCAAGATCAAGATGTGTGGCCATTAATTAATCTAATTATGTAAATAATATCTATAAATATCCTCATAAATATTTTGGAGGAAGGGGCATTAAAGAAGCATGAGAAGCCATAATCCTAATATTTATTGCATTTATGGCTTATGGATGCCACCCCATTGATCATGTAATTTGATGATGTAGTTAATAGGAATCAATTTCCAATAAATAAATATTTAATAACCAATAACTTCCATGGAATCCTTACATAAACTCATAATTTGGTTTAATTTGCCTAAGTAAGATTAATCAATTTTAGTGATTTTTTTTGGAAATTAGTGCACTTCATTAATCAAACAAGTTAAAAGGTCATATTATTGGGTCATAATTTGACTAGAGAGGGATTACAAGGTAATTTTAGTTACGTATAAACTATCATCCCATTTAAGATGTTGTCGACATAAAATAACATATGCACGTGTTGTGTGCTTCCAAATTAGAAGAAAAGAGTGATCTAGAGCACCAAAATGCATTTTCATTATTTTGACTCAAAATGATTGGATAAAAGTTAATAATCACATAAAATGCATTACCCCATTTAGGGATACATTAGCCTAAATCAGCACTTGTATATGACAAGATCAAACCATTTAGTTCTTTTAAGTTATTTGGCCTAATTTTTGCGCTTTCACAAATTTTGAGTAAGATTGATAATTTCAACATAAACGTGTTAGGAATTGGATGTATACATAAGCATATAATGGGTGACAAATCCATCCTTATCCAGTGAAAATTCATAACCATGTAAGGATGCTAGATGAATGCCCCACCCACCATCTCATCCAAAGCCTAGTGATAATAATACAAATCCCCTCTTTGGCCTCAAAGGTTGGCCCTTATCTGATACCAACAAAATGTTAGTGGATAATGGGCTCTTCACTACATCCTCTAACTAACTGGCCATTTAATCACTATGTGTTCCTAGGCCTAGGCCTAGACCTATAGCAATGTGTTATGCCTAATACTTTGGCCATTCTGATAGGATATCATATGTATATCATAATACAATTGAGCCAGTACTATAGGTCCCCATGAAAAACACTTGGTTGAGTCCTTCATATCTCATACCACTCTTATCAATCCAATCTATATGTCATTGATATTCACCATCAAAATCACCACCTTGTTAGGCATTGAGGCCTGTATTGGTGGTGAGAGAGATAATGAATGTCCCTATCCTATTGTTTCTACTCCATTTCCACCCCTACTAGGGATGACATATGGTGGATGTTGATACCTAAAATTTTTACTTCATGTCTAACAATCTCTATGGGAAGATTTACAGATGTGGGATTGAGTGTGGTCTATAGAGTAACCTACAAGATTTTAGAAGTCGTATCTTCATTGTAATTTGGGGGTGAAAAGGGATAGAATAAAAGAAACTAATAACATGAAAAGAAAATCTAGTGTAAGGAGATACATTGAGAGGTTTGAAACATTTATAAATACTTGCATAAAATAACATAAACCTTTATCACTATAGACCATAATGGATCTTAAAACTTGAATTAAGATATATAATGCAAATAAAGATATACACTATAGAAGTAGAAGAATAGAAATAACAAACAAAGACAATTTTCCAATCCAAATTAACATAGAACATCATATCCTCTTCATTGATAGATGGGGAACAAAATACAGAAGGCTATAATGGGCACATACAAAGCATTCACTAAAATCTATGAGGTGCACCTGCTAAGGTTTCAAAATAGTAAAATGCTAGTTGTTACTATCGTAGTCTATTATAATGGATGTAAAAATAAGAATGTAAAAAACAAAAAGATCGCCAAACCCTTTTTCAATAAGAAAGAGCTCAAAATAAATGGGCCAGGTGAATGTCTAGAGAAAAGACACTTGGAGATTCCCTCCCCTTTCCATGATAACACCATTTCAACTAAAAGGAAGTCTCAAGCTCATGAGTGCAATTGGCCTCTTGATCCTAGACATAGCGTAATTATGATAAGTGTCGTCTAACTCCTCATTTAACTAATATTCAATTGGTGTCTTATCAACCAGGGCTGATGTCCAAAGCTATCTTTAGTAAGGTATGGGATGGTAGATCTAGGAGTCTACTTATGGGGGTGCTTGCTGATCCTATTCTAACTTTGACTAAACTACTTGATTCACGCTTTTGCTAAAAAAAAGCAAGAAATCAAATCAATTCACTCTTATGCTGGAAATAAAAGATCACACTCCTATTTTATGTTTGCAGGGAAAGTAAATTCACACTTCTACTTATAAAAATAAATTTACTTCACACTTTTGATGTAAAAGAAAACATACTTTGCGTAGAAAAGAAATGAAATAAGAAAATGCTCTTTTTAAACTATGAATTTGTTTTGATGTTTTTATAAATAAAGGCAAATAGTAACAAAATTCTAACTAATACAATAGAAGATAAATACCATACACAGTTCTTGGTTCCAAGGAGAGTGGGCCCTTGTTCCTCTCAGACTCAGGAATAAAGATTAATCAGTGCTAGAAACTTGAAGTATTAATTCATAGAAATGAAATAATTACAATCTGATTGAAACCTATATGCTTATCTAATTATTGATCCTCTATTTTATCTATATCTTTTACTTTCTTCTTTTTTTTCTTTTTTATAGTCAAAATTCTTACACTTTATACCAATACAATCAACTCAAAATGGGATGCAAAATAATAGGACTCCTAGTCGATCCCTTCATCCAAAAATAGGAGATTGGATTTCTAAGAGATCCAATTATTTTGATGAAATAAATATCCTATCCTATAATAGTCCTAAAATCTGATTATATACAAATCTATCAAAATAAAGTCCTTCAAAATAGCAGGTGGTTATTTTTCTTATTTGATTCCAGCTGGAATAGTTCTTTCTTATCCTATCTGGTCTCCATCTTCCTGTTGTCCTTACAGAATTCTCAGTATTGAACCTGCGGAGTCCATAGAAATGAGCCTATAGAGTCCTTAAAAATAAGCCTACAGAGTCCATAGAAACAAGCCTATAGAGTCTATAGAAATAATCCTATAGATTCCATAGAAATAATCTTGTAGAGTCTGTAGAAACAAGCCTGCAGAATCCATAGAAACAAGCCTACAAAGTCCATAGAAACAAGCTTGCGGACTACGTAGAAACAAGCCTGCGGACTCCATAGTTCTGTTGGATGGAGATCAAAATCAAATTTTCACTATACATCACCTGTGTCTTCTTCTTGAGCATTCTTCACATAAAATATCACTAAAACATGCTATGTATATGACATTAATGACAAAGTAAAGATTCGGTCTTTGGTTTAATATAAATAAGACAAATATCTACTATCCATGTAATAGATATCTAAGAATCTAAGATTTGTATAAGGTAATATCCTTTGAGAGATGATTTGAATGAAATAACATGTCAATAATGAGCCATATTTTAATCTCATCATCTCCCCCAAGCTTTACCTTTTTCAAGTCCCATTGCAAACATTTATTAGCGTTCATAGCTCTGGCTTCTACTTTTTACACTCTGACTCAAATCATATTCATCAAATTGATCTATTATGTGTCTATCTAAATTTTTGGTAAATCCCTAATGTGTTTGAATAATTTGTTTCCATATACTGAATTGCTCTTCTAATTGTGGAGCCCAACTCTGCCATACTAGAATAGGTATGATTAGCAAAGGGGGTCTGTATCTCATGCCAATCCATTTTTATTCTCCCCCAGATTTGATTACCTCTATTAAAATTTATAGAATTGAGGATGCTCTCCTCATACTCCATCTTAATTTATTTGGGGACATGACTTCTCGCCTTTTAAGAGGCACTAAAATTTGGTCCCATATATTTACACTTGCAGTTATTACTGAATCAAAATTCTATCTTGAAAACAAATCAAAAGAAACATTACAATCATATAAAACCTATAAATAATGTGTTTTAACCTCATCATTTAACAAAGCATATTTAAGATTCTATTTGATCAATCTGGGAATAGGAAAGGCTGGTTTGACACATAATCTTGTAGTCTTGGCATGATTTGTATAGTCCTCAAATCTGCCTTTCCATGCTATCTAATTTTTGAATGTAGAATGTAATGTTCTCAATTGAACTTCTCCTACATGAAGATTTATTGAAAAATTATTGTGCTCATGATTTCCTAGAATCAAGTCATGCAAATAAAATTCACAAAGCAAATCCTATTGATCAGGTTTAGCACTATAGAAAATTTCCAAAAATGCTATTGGCTGTAAAATTTTGTAAGGAAGATGACAGGAGATCTACAGAAGCTACCATCTATAAAATTGTTTAAATAAAAATAAATTGTATGTGGGAGAAGTATTCCTACATGCCAAAAGAGTTTCTCCTAATTTGCATGCATCCTACAAATTTCTTCTAACTCTTGGACTTTAGCCTCTAATTATTTCTTTTCATTTTCCAAGAGTTTATTTGAAGAATTTACATCTTTGTTTTTCTATTTGAGTACAGAATATTCTTCTTCAATTTGATGTAGTATTTGCAAAGGAGGAATACTTGGATCACTTATTTGACAACCATGGTCAACAAATACCTTAGAAGGAGAAAGTGCAACAGCAGGTGCTTCAGAAGAGTTTACCAAATTTTACAATCTCTTGTTTTCCTTTTAGAGACTTTATACATATATCCAAAGACTAATCTATTCATATTCATGTTCTTTTTTTATTTTTTCTAATCTATGAATTTTTTTAGCATGATTAGTAGATATTGTATCTAATTTCTACACCAAGGATGAGTTGAGATGGTCTTTGTCTTGCAATTGACTGATCAAGTTAGCAATGTCAGCTGTTTGTTATTGTTCAAGAGCTTGAGCTTGAGCAAGCTGCAAATTTTGTTGCATAATATGATCATTTAGATTTGATGATTCACCTTTCTCAATGGTACATACAATTTTTATTTTATCCATTGCAGTTTCAACTAGAATAGGTGGTTATTCTGCCATACTTAATTTCTCTATCGTGTGTGGCTCTTCCTTTGGATTTGGCTCCTCCATTATGATTGGAGAGTTCCTTTCAAAAGGATTTTCTTCAATATCTGTAGGTGCGAGAATATTCTAATGTATGGGGGAATGAGACACTATTTTAATACTATCTAAAATATCTATAATTTTTTGTTCATCTTCTTCTATTAAAATGAGCATTCTCCTTCTTTTAGTTACTCTTTGAGCTACACTTGGTTGATTTTCCTTCTCAACTACCAAACCTTTGGTCTTCTCAAGTTCTATAGCAACCTTCCATCTCAATTTTCTTCTTCCTATCAAAGGAAGTGGTTGTACTATAGACTCATGAGGTTCTTGTGGAGACCTTAAAATTTTAGCGTTTTGAGACCTTGTGACTCTACTTGAAGAAGAAGGGATTTCTATGGAGATTACAGTCTGAGATTGTTTTTTTGGTGTTGTATTCTCAGCTGATGGGGCAGGTAGAGATGAGTGTTCATGTGGTACATTTGGGGTTTCTTGTGTTATACTGTTCTAAAATTCCTCCTAGACCTCTTGACTTTGCTGAAGGAAATGATGTTGGATAATAAGCTAAATAAGGCCATGATGCCTAAGATCAGTAGTAGGGGTTGTAGACATAATTGTAGAGTACCATAGAAAAAAGATGGGAGGTTAATTTTGTACTGAGGGTTTTGTCTCCCATGCTTAAGATGTATTAACATTTTCATGATATCTCCCCCTAAAAGACTGTGTTGCCCTTCACAAATGATATATTTAAGTACCCACTTGGCTACAGATTTTTAAGGTTCAAGAAGTGAATTTATTTTAATCCCTTTTGATTTTGCCTTAGAATCTAATAGACATGAAGTTATGGTCTGCTTATTACCATTAAATTGACTAATTAAATCACTAAATGAAACTCTACCTATAGCTCTCATTCTTTCTTCTAAAACTTGTATAATTTGACTTATGATTTGGGTTGTAATAGGAATAAAAATGTCTTTCACAATTGAAAATTTAGGGGTGAGATTGGTAATGAATTCACTTACCATTATTTTATTGAAACCCTGGAGCTTTTCAATGAAAGGTAGCCAGCCATTAGCTCTGAACACTTCTATAGAATCTTTGTCTTTATGAAACTTTGTTGGATCCTTCAGCTCTGATCTTGTCTTTTGTCCCATTTCTATGCAGAGTCACAGTCAGCTCGGTTCCTTTAACTTCAATTAAGGTGTAGACCAGTCTTTTGTTGAAGTCAGTAGGTAACAAGCTCTAAGGATCAACTTCTATTGAATTCTATAGAAAGGAAATGGTTCATTTGAAATGCTACAGCTGCATGAGTCCATAGTGTGGTATGATGTTTTGATACAGTTAAGTGCCACACATTTCTACGAATTGTGCCAACCATTTGGTCTCATCAATACAAGTTATGCGAAATGATGACATGTAATATTGGCAATGATAATGATTCATTATTTCACTGAAAACCCCTTTTTATGATGTCCCATCATTATGGTACTTGATGACTCAATTGATGATATCAAAGCTGCACACTTATCCATACACCTTTGGTGGCTCAGTTGCATGATTTTTCATTATGGCATGTGTCATTCTGTTTTGGATGATTCAAATTTAGGTCATCTCAGAAGAATAAGGTCTTAATTAAATCAAAGATAATTAGTTAACTAAACATAGATAAATAAAATATGTCTTATTTACTTTAACCTTAGACGTTATTCTTTGCTCACCACGTGTCCTTCACAAATAGGTTTGCATGGATTAGTTTATTGTATGGAGACAATCAATCATAGTGTCATGATGAGATTTTCTTATAAATTTTTATTTTTGCCCTTTGGCCAGCCATTACTTGTTTTCTAGCCAAAGCCCTTTTTTTTTTGCAATGCATAGCCAGCTAGCAAGCTGGTTTTCTGGGTATGCATTTTAAATAGCGTCCCTGGAAGGATTTTCACTATTGATTGATTTTTATTTTTATTTTTATTATTTTTTTTAATTTTTTATTTTTTTGAAGGATTATCAAGGAGCATGTTCACTAGAAGAAGTAAAGCTTTCTAGAATAGCTACTTGATCCTTTACTTTTTGAATAAATTTGTTTTTATTGAGAGGTTTTTGATAGAGCTTCAACCTATGTCCATTGACTAACAGAGCTCTTCTGCTATCATCAATAGGTATCAGCTTAACAGAACCATTTTCATAGACCTCTTCAATCTCATAAGGTCCCAACCATCTTGTTTGTAGTTTTCCTTTGAACTATTGAAATTTATAATCAAACAACAGTGCCCAATCTCCTTTCTAAAACTTTTGTTGCTTGATTTGTGCATCATGCCAAACTTTTTTTTGATGTTGTACCAGTTTAGTTCTTTGTAGTGCTTTCATCCTTATTTCATCAAGTTGATTAAGTTATAGGAGTCTTTCTTGCTATATTTATTCCAACTCAATTCCTACTTCTACAACTATTTTCAAAGTTTTTAATTCAAATTCAACAAAAAATAAAGGCTTCTTACCATAAACCAATTCATAAGGTGAAAATCCAGTTATTGTTTTCCAAGTAGTATTATAGGCCCAAACAGCTTTTGGTACCTTATCTACCCAATCCTTTCTGCTAGAATTAACAACTTTGGTTAAAATGGTTTCTAGTTCTCTGTTAGTGACTTCAACTTGTCCATTCGCTTGTGGATGGTATGGAGGTGTTTTTCTATGCTGAGTTTGATACACTTGCATGAAATGCTTTATCATGTTTGACATGAACTGTGGTCCTTGATCTGAGACTATCTCAATTGGAGCACAAAATCTTTGCATGATTTTTAAATATAATAAATTAGCTACCATCTCCTCTTTTTCATGATTTAATGTTTCCACTTTTGCCCACTTGGTCATGTAGTCTGTACATACTAGGAGATATTATTTTCCTCTAGAATGAGGATCCACTAAACCAATAAAATCAATTCCCCATTTCTCAAATGGTTCTAAAATTAATTGAGGATGAGGTACAGAGGCATCTATGTTAAAAGAGTAGGTTGTCTAATTCATTGACAAGCATCACAGTGTCTGACATATCTTTTTACTTACTGATGAAGATGAGGCTAGTAATATCTTGCTTCCAGGATTTCATGTACAGTTCTTTGAGCTGAGTAATGGTCTCCTCCTGGTTCATCATGAAAAGCTCTAATGGTATCATAAGCTTCACCATTTGTCACACACCTAAAAAACAAATGATCAAGTCCAAGTTTAAATAACATTCCATTAATCCATTTAAAATAACTTTCTTTGATTAAAAGTCTCTTTTCTTTTTGTGAAAAGTGCAGAGAAAACTTCCCTTTGGTGAGGTAATTGGATATATCAATAAACCAAGAATATTGTGTTGAAATAGAAAATAATTATTCATTTGGAAAGTCATCTTCCACTGGTTCTTCTTCACCTGTAGTGTTGATTCTTGACAAGAAATTAGCAACCACATTAGACTTCCCTGGTTTGTCTATAATAGTAACATCAAATTCTTGTAAGAGCAATAGCCATCTAATAACCCTACCTCCTACAATTGGTTTGTTGGTAAGATATCTAATAGCTAAATGGTCTGTATAGATAAATACCTTCTAGCCTGTTATGTAGTGTCTAAATTTGTTGATTTCATAAATTACAGCTAAGAATTCCTTCTCAGTTATGGTGTAATTTCTTTCAGAAGGTGTCATGTTTTTGCTAATATAGTATATAACATACATGTTACCTTATTCATCCTTTTGTCTAATAACTAATCCTATTGTTATATTAGAAGCATCTATGTATATATGGAATGGTTTTGTCCAATATGTTATTCTTAATAATGGAGCAGTAACAAGTTTAACTTTGATGGTTTCAAAGGCCTGCTGGTAACTATCATTCCATTAGAATGTATTGTCTTTTGTAATCAAGGCAAACATAGGGGTAGCTATTTGACTAAACTTACCTATGAAGCATCTGTAGTAACTAGCATGTCCCAAAAAACTCTTAACTTTAGTTTGTGTTTGTGGAATGGATAAATTGGAAATTATTTCAACTTTCTTTGAATCTACTCGAATGCCTTTTATAGTAATATGATGTCCCAGGACTATTCCTTCATCCATCATCAACAAACATTTCTCATGGCTCAAAGATAATTGATGTTCCTCACATCTGATCAATACTCTTTCCAAGTTGGTAAGATCTTCTTCATAATTTTCACTATAAATAGTAAAATCATCCATATATACCTCAACACAATCATTTGTAAGGTCAAAGAATATTGCCAAAACTTCTCTTTGGAAGGTTGCTAGAGCATTACAAAGTCCAAATGGAATTACTTGGTAAACAAAAGTTCCACAAGGGTAGGTAAATGTGGTTTTATCTTTATCTTCAGCTACTACCATTATCTGGTTATACCCACTGAACCCATCTAGGAAAGAAAAATATTTCTTTCCTACCAAGTTATCAAGAACTTGATCAATAAAAGGTAAAGGAAAGTAATCCCTTAATGTTGCTTTGTTTAATTATTTATAATCCACACATACTCTTAACTTTCCATTTTTATTGGGCATAATTACCAGAGGTGACACCCATTGGTTGTCTGAGATGGGGTAAATAAACCCAACTTCCAGCAACTTTTAGATTTCTGCTTTGACTATTTCCTTTAGTGTTGGGTTTATTCTTCTTTGTGGTTGTCTGATCGGTTTGACAGATTCTATGTAAATGTGATGAGTGCATATGTTGGGCTGAATTCCTTTCATGTCAATATAATCCCAAGAAAAAGCCTTGGTATGTCTTTCCAATACTTTAAAGAGTTGATCTTCCTCTTCATTTGTTAACCAACTATTGATGTTTAAAAATTTCCCAGGTAACACCATGATTGGTTTTGTACCTGGGTAGTTGGATTCTATTTACTTAAACTCATTAACTAATGAGTTCAAAGGACATGGATGAGGAAGTAGATTATGAAACATGGTTACATTATCAACAAACTCTTTTCTAGGAGGAATTAGTCTTGCTAAAGAACAATGAACTGCATCTAAGAAATGAGTTTTTTATTGTTCTACCAATTTCCACACACTTTCCTGAATCAATCTATGATCATATGATGAAGTACTATAAAAATTAGAAGTGGAGGTTTCATAATTTTCTATCAGACCCAAGAATCCTAAACTAAGGCAGTCTGTAGCTTTCAAACTAATAGAGTTCATAGTTTCTAGACTGGCATAGCCCATAGTTTCTGGGTATATATATCCATTCAATTCTTCTAAGTGTTTTTTAACTATGATTATGGCTAAGGAGGAAATTTTGGTTAATGTGTTTTTTTATTCATCCACCCAAAGTTCTTGTTTGTAGTTTATTGATGGTTTTGCAAAAGAATACAAGGAGATGCATTTGGATTTTAACCCATTGGAAATGGTCATGTCTCCTCACCTGCAATCAATCAATGTTGCTACAGTGGCCAACCATGGTATACCTAGGATTATAAGATATCCTAGATTCTTTGTTTTTGGTTGCAAGACCATGAAATCTACTGGATATTCCCAAGATTCTATTAACACTTCAACATTTTCTATAGTTCCCTCTAGTTTTATTATCGACTGGTCCGTCATTTGAAGAATGGTAGTTGTAGGTTGCATTTTCATAAGAGATAATTCATGGAGAGTATCATTTGTCATGACATTGATTATTTCTCCCAAATCAACCAAGATATTAGGAATTTATTTTCCTCTGATTGTGACTGTGATCACTGGGCTTCCCAGATCTACATATTTTGGAACTAATAGTTTTCCTACTAATAAATCATCAACTTTTCCATCAACATGAATAGTTATAGGATATTTTACCTTCCTCTTAGGTGTCTTAATATAGAGGTTTTTGATGATCTTATTTAATTCAGGTATATCCCTAATAGCTTGTAGAAGGGGTAACTCAATATTGATCTTTTACAACTCATGGACCAAGTTTGAGTCTAGTTTGATATCAATTTCTCTTAATCTTTCAGGAAAAGGAACTACTGGTGTAGTAGTGTTTCCTTTGTTTACTTCAAGGCTCATTTTGATTTTAGCTTCTCCAGTGCTTAATTGAGATGATTTTGTCTTTTCATTTTCATCAGGTATCTCAAAAATGAGTACTGGAGGTTTTCGTATAGTTTTTCCTGATCTCAAATGTATGTCTGAACACTCAATATCTCTAACATTGATTATTTATTCTTGTTCATTGACATAAATAGGTGTTGGTTGTTTATTTTTTGGATTTGTTATGGTTTTGTAGGTATTGAGGGCTAATTGATTTGTCCTTGTTGCTGAATAATTGGGGGTGGCATAATGGTTTGTTGTTGAAGTGGTCTTCTTGGTTGGGTGAATTATGACTATGGGTTTCACTATTGATTCCATTATTAGTATGGTTGTGGCATCTAATGTTGTTGTGGTACCCATTTTTGTTGTGGCTATGGCACCATCCATGGAGGTGTTGGCATCCAATCTTGTCCTGCCTATGGATTTTGAATTGATGGAATTTGGGGTTGATTCCAAAATGGTAAAGGGATTAAAACATTCCATGGTGCCATCCATGGATTAGATGTATTTATTTCATTAAACTATCCTTGAGCCTAGTTTTGTGGGACAAAGTTTTGTCTTTGAATATAATTTACTTCTTCAGTGGACTGGACTTGGGTTTTCATTTGATTCTTTAAAACAGGTAGAAGGGTGCAATATTTGGTATCATGATCTATTGCATCACAAATCTCACATGATGAAATTTTGGTTATATCTAGGGGAAATATCTAAGGGTGTGTTTCTATCTACACTTAGGACAATAGATTGATAAAGGCTCTATTTTATTTGCCTTAGCTTGAAGGCCATCCAGAGTACTATTTAGTGTAACCAGAATATCTATTTTGAGATTAGCAAATTCGTCCATTAATTTACCCACTTCATTAGATTTCCCCAACTTTCCTTTCCTAATTCCAGGTTTTGTTCGAGAGTAATTGGTACAAAGCTCATAAATCTGATCGCAAGCCAACTTATTTATGTCTCCTCTACCCATCAGATTTAAGGCATCTCTAGTGTCTTCATCTAATCCTTTCAAGAAAACCAATTTATGAATGTCTTCAGTGTGTGGATAATTGCTTCTTTTATGAGTGAACATGAATCTATCCAAATAATCTTCTAAAGATTCTTCCTCATTCTATTTGATTTTGAGGAAATCCTCTTTTCTTTCTCGCACTCGGCAGTAATCTTGGTATTTGTTCAAGAATTCTATTTCCATGTCATCCCATATTCTAATAGAATTTCTAGGTAAACCCATGAACCATTTCATAGCTACATATTTAAGTGTAGAGGGAAATAGTTTCAATTTTTGGCTATCAGTTATGTAATCATAGGTTTGACATAGCACCTTAAATTCAAATAAAAATTGATCAGGATCTTCTGTAGATCATCCCTAGAAATTTGGCAGCTTAGCTAGTGAACTATTTTTCATGGGGGTTTGATCATTAGGACTTGCAACAATAGGAAAGGAGAAAGTCATTCCTAGTCATGTGAATTGTTGATTTTTTTGGAGAGCCATTTCTTCTTCTAATGATATTTCAAAGCTGGGATGATCTTCCCACTGAATGTTTGTGGTCTCAGCTATAGGTTGTTTTAAGTTCTCAAAATTTTCTTCAACTGTGGATCTTTGAAATTCTTCTTCTAAGTCTTTGGCAATCTCTAAATAATGTCTTCCTATAAGAGATTGATCTTGAGGAATTTGTCTTATGGGGCTTGTGTATGGTAATAGCTTGGTTCCTATCCCAGTTTCAGAAGATTCTTGCAAATAGGTTTCACTTGTATCTTTTGGTTCACTACTCAGAGATGTTGAAGGAGTGTCCACTTGTGTCCTTGGTGGAAACTTGGGAATAAATCATCTTTTAGATTCTTTAGGATGGTACATCAATTAATTAATTGTTTTTTAGGATTTTTATGATTTTTACAAAAAAATTTACTCTAGATCAATAATTATTACCTTACTAACACCTTATGTTCCCCAGCAACAGTGCCAAAAATGATGAGTGTCATCTAACTCCTCATTTAACTAATATTCAATTGGTGTCTTATCAACCAGGGTCAGTGTCCAAAGCTATCTTCAGTAAGGTATGGGATGGTAGATCTAGAAGTCTGCTTATGGGGGTACTTGATGATCCTATTCTAACTTTGACTAAACTACTTGATTCACACTTTTTCTGAAAAAAGAAAGAAATCAAGTCAATCCACTCTTTTGCTAGAAATAAAAGATCACACCCCTATTTTACGTTTGCAGGGAAAGTAAATTCACACTTCTACTTATAAAAAGAAATTTACTTCACACTTCTGATGTAAAAGAAAACATACTTTGCATAGAAAAGAAATGAAATAAGAAAATACTCTTTTTAAACTATGAATTTGTTTTGATGTTTTTATAAATAAATGAAAATATTAACAAGATTCTAACTAATAAAATAGAACATAAATATTGTACACAGTTCCTACTTCCAAGGAGAGTGGGCCCTTGTTCCTCTCGGACTCAGGAATAAAGATTAATTAGTGCTGGAAAATTGAAGTATTAATTCATAGAAATGAAATAATTACAATTTGATTGAAACCTGTATGCTTATCCAATTCTTGATCCTCTATTTTCTCTATATCTTCTATTTTATTCTTTTTTTTATTTTTTATAGTCAAAAGTCTTATACTTTATACTAATAAAATCAACTCAAAATAGGATGCAAAAGAATAAGACTCCTGGTCGATCCCTTCATCGAAAAATAGGAGATTGGATTTCAAAGAGATTCAATTATTTTGATGAAATAAATATCCTATCCTATAATAGTCCTAAAATCTGATTATATATAAATCTATCAAAAGTAAGTCCTTTAAAATAGCAGGCGGTTATTTTCCTTATTTTATTCCAGCTAGAATGGTTCTTTCTTATCCTATTTGGTCTCCAGCATCCCGTTGTCCTTACAAAATTCTCGGTATTGACCCTGTGGAGTCTGTAGAAATGAGCCTACGGAGTCTGTAGAAACAACCCTGTAGAGTCCATAGAAATAAGCCTGCAGAGTCCATAGAAACAAGCTTGCAGAGTCCGTAGAAACAAGCTACAGAGTCCATAGAAACAAGCATGTGGAGTCCATAGAAATAAGCCTACAAAGTCCATAGTTATACTAGATGAAGATCAAAATGGAATGTTCACTTTACATCCCCTGTGTCTTCTTCCTGAGCATTCTTCACACAAAATATCACTAAAACATGTTATGTGTTAGACATTAATGACAACGTAAAGATTTAGTCTTTGGTTTAATATAAACAAGACAAATATCTATTTTTCATGTAATAATTATCTAAGAATCTAAGATTTGTACAAGATAATATCCTTCGAGAGATGATTTGAAGGAAATAACATGTCAATAATGAGCCATATTTTCAGCTCATCAAATTGCATCATTTTTTTGTGACCACTACACTTGGAATAAGTGGGGTGCTACCACATGTATGCTCTTAGAGATGTCCTACTTATATTTCACTCAACATCTTTGTTTATCTCAAAAATCAAAAGTTCTTCTCAAAAGGGGGCCCACATCATCATTCAATGGCACACCTTTGCACACTATCAAACTAACACTATTCCCTGGTGAGCACGGAGGTGACACACATTTGACTAGTACTTCTTTAGAGAGGTTAGGGCCTTCTTTTAAAGTTGAGCATGTGGGTTCCATGTGTCAAGCTCATGCTCTTATAGAGAAAGCTAGGCATTTCCCTACTCAAAATGATCATAAGGGTTCTATGTGTCAAATAGTGTGTCACCCTTTTATAAACCATTTAGTGGGCCCATATTTTTTATCATCCAATGACATTACTTAGAGGCCTAACTCAAAATGAAAAATCTTTAGAGAGTGTGGGGCCACCACATGTCAAGTTCATGCTCCACTTGAGCAAAAAGAAAGTCTCCTTAAGTATGATGAGCACCATGATACCAAGTCTCAAAAGTGGATGAAGGTTGGGACTTAGGCAAAATTGAGAAAAGGGGCTCGAAGAAATAGGGGTTCTACTAAAAGGTGCCAAATAACTGCATATCTATTGAGCAAACTTGAAGAAAGATATGGACTATTCCTCAATATCAAGTGTAGATTATTGATCCATAGTTTTTGGTGACTCACAGGGGTGTTTACTTATGGGTGGGAGAACCCAAAAGCTCTAGCACTTAGACTATGCAAAATAAAAATGCAAAAATAAAGTGGAGGAAGGTGAAAAAACCTAAAAATTTTGAAGGGTCACTTACAAGGGTACCCACTCTTCCTCCTTTAGCTGGGTCTTCTTATTAAGAGCCTTGAAGGCTCTGTCTAGATCAATTATCTCCTTAAGGGAGATATTTCCCAAGCCTTTAACCATCACCAGCATCTAGAACTCCAATTGGGTAATAGTATGTAAAATTTTCTCCACCTTAGAGATGTCGAGTTATTGATTGAGAGTTGTGAAGATGTTCTGGTCATTTTGCCTTTGCTCAAGAAGAACCTTGATCTATTCCTTGGGGAGGATGTTGTTATCAACAAAGAAAGGGTAGGGGAGTCCCAACAAGACTAATCATTCTATGTGTCCTCACCTTTCTTGGACTACCTACTCTAAGGCATTAAGGAATTCCTTGAATTTATTTGCTACCTTATTATATCCTAGAAACTCATTCACCTTCATCATTGCTTGTCTTCGGTCGATCACCCTTATTGTTGTTAATGCTTTAGGAGAAGCATTTTAGAGCTTTTTGATAAGGTTTTATGACTCTAAGACCTTTGGGGAGATGAAATAAATTATCTAGTTAATAGATGTGCTTACCTAAGAGGATAACTTATATGCATCTACAATGAAGGTTAATTTTATCTTCAGGTTTACCATCGTGGTCTTAATTCATTCCCAATATGACTTAAATAGCTACTAGACTATGGGAAGGATTGTGGTGGCTTATGGGAAATAATTAAAGTCATTTTTCAAATTTTTAATCTCTTGGTCCTTGACCAAGGAGTCTTACTATGTCTAGTGCTACAGTTGTTGATATGCCTTGTTTACATCATGAATATATTGTCGCATCTCATCTAGCTCCTTATCTTTCTCTTTTAGTTTGAATTCGATAACTAATCATAAGAAAAGTTATATCAATAACATTATATTTAAGACATTACCCTTGAAGTCAGCTCATGCCTTGTTGAGGTTAGTGTCCTTTACCTTGACCTTAGCATTCAAGTAGTCAATCATAGCCTTCAATTTTGACAACTTCAACTTGGTCTTCTCCAACTAATGGGCCACCTTAACATAGTTTGTAGTCATGAACTTGTATGTTTCTTCTATGAGATCGACCCTATCAGTGGGATGGGTTTGACTGAGGTTAAGGATTATAACATGGATAGATTAATCCCTTGGATACATCCATTTAAAGGGATTGACTACTTGGGGGGTCAAGTGAACAACCATGAGAGATTGTTTTATATGGTCATAAAATGACTACATGTGAGCCTAGGCATTGGCCTTAGCCTTCATTTTCCTCTTTCTTCTCCATTTGGGCCTTTCAGGCCACCCTTGCTACATCCATCTGATGTTGAAATTGGTGAAGTACTTGAATGATTTATCCTATAAAGTGTATTCCCTATAGAATTTAAAATGGAATAGCCAATTTTTACTACAAAGTAGTAGACCGTGCTCCTATAGAAGCAATCAAATGAATGGTAAGGGTTGAAGGGGATAAAGGTGAGAGTCTACAGGATGGGGAAAATGGGGATTGCATCACAAGAGAGAATGAGGTGGATGATGAAGGTGGGGGAGTGAGAAAAGGAATATGGGAGGAAATGGGGATAGTGAAAGAGGATTCAACCCCCATAGAAGGCTGAGAGGATGAAGAGAATATTATAGCCAGGGTGGTGTTAGATTGAGTAGTCAGAGGTGCCATAACCTATAGTGGGACCATTAGGGTAGGTGTTGAAGTAATAAAGGGAGCCAAAGCACTTATTTGGGTAGTAGATGATGTCGTAACTAATAGTAGGGTTATAGAGGGGGTTGGGGTAGTAAAGAAGGAAATGGAGTTGGAAAGAATGGGATCTATGAAGTGGATCTTATTCTAGGGAGGAGTTAATGGAGGGATAAAAATGGGTGCCTCAGTATGCTTGAGTTGAGAGGAGCCAATTGTGAGGTGCATAGAGGGATCGTGCTATGGTTTTGGGGTTAAGGGATAAGGAAATATGGGGGGTATCCATATTGAATATGCATGGGTGGTCATAGCCTCTATTTTTGTTGATTGCTTCTTTGGGGGTGAATCTCCCATCTCCTTTTTGGGAGTGTCTTCTTCTTCATTTCCTCCCACTACAATTTAGGGAGTGGATTCCTTTTTAAAGATGACCTCTTTTAGGTGAAACTCATCCCAGAGTTTCTCAAACTTCTCATCCTAGTCTTCCTCATATAATATTTTTGTTAGTTTATTGATTTTAAACCTATATTTGGTGAAGGAATCTTTCTTCTCCATGCTCCAATCGATTTGGGTGAGTTGTTCCTTCTTCCTTTTTGATAATTTCTTCATTGAGTTGTAACTTTGGACTTTGGTATAAAAGGACTCCCATGGTTTAAGGATGTCTTTTGACATTTGAATTAGGTCTATATAATTTTGAGTAATGTCCTTTATAGGTGACTTCCTTTCCTCCAAGTAGGGTAGGGGTGATGCCTAATGGCTATGATCTTCAAGTTGGATATGTATCTTATCAGATCATAGTCGCATCAAGTGGTTATCAAATCAAGGTCAAGATCTACTAGCTTGGTTGTGAGGAGGCATCTCTAGTGTCTTTTCTATACTATGATGTCATCTCTTAAGAAAGGGACATTATATAGCCCATTTTTCTTCTTACCCACCCCATAGATGGAGTCCAATGTATCAAATTGGCAAGCTAACTCTAGAGTAAGTATTCTATCAGTGAGTGTGGGGGGAAGTCAGAACGGATCTCCATTGAATCCATGTGCTCAAATGAACAAAAACTGAGTTCCCCAGAACCAGTCAATGGGAACTTTATTGATTATGATCCAAGGTTGTTACCAATCTATCATTTGAGAGGTAATAGCCTTATGGCTGAGGTCTATAAGAAATTGAGCCATGAACCACTACAAGAACACATAGTAGTCTCCAGTATTTGATGGGACATGAGTCCATATAGTGATAGGGGATACTATGTGTGGAAAAACCTTTGTATCAAAGGTGTTGAGTTGGAGGTACCTAGAAAAAATTGGGTGTTCTAATATAACATTAAATGTATGAGGAAAGATGAGTACCTAAAGGTACTCATCAATGAGTAATTATCCATATCGATCTTCATGGTAGATTTATGGATTTAGTGAAGTCCATCTTGAACTCCTACCACTTCTCAGCTACAATCATTAGGTAGAGTGCACCCAATTGGAATTCATCAACATCCATGCCTAAGATGAAAGCTAGCATAAATAGGGTGTCCTTCAACTGCTACATTGGGAAGGTCAATAGGGGCAAGGGTAAAGGAGGGTCTCTACAACTTATTTGAGGAGAGATCTAAGGAAATGCATCTTACCATTACTTAAATAATCTTAGATGTTCTAGAGGCTCTCTATGTTGCAGATAGTGGCCTTTGCATTATATTTGAATTGAAGCATTTCTTTGATGTGATCAGCATTGATCCTCACCCTCATATGGACATTATTAGTGATCACTTTGGTGTCCAAATCATATCTCTCTACATAGAGTGAGATAATCTTGGGGCATGGGTGTACATATGGAACCATGTATTGTGCCAAGGTATAGTCCTACATCTTATATCTAAAGGAGCCATACTCTTTTTAGTAGATTTTGTCCATCATTTAGGTATGTGTGCCCTCCCTTAGATTCTTGAGATTTTGGGCTAATTCTAGGTCAAAACTTTCATTCACAAATTAAATTACCAATTTTTTGTCTTTGCATGATCACTTAGTTGTCAGTTGTGTATTCAACACCTTCTCCCTCGCCTGAGTAGGGGCCAAAATGTAGGATTTACTTTTGGCATGTTTAGGGGGAGGATATCTACTACTATTTGAACTATAGGCTCTCTACTTTGAGGATTGTCTACCACTCCCATATAAGGATGTAGAGGCCTCTCTATTTCTATTTACTTCAATGATCCTTCTTTATCTCTACTTGGAATATTGAATTGATGTTTACAACCTCATTCGACCTGGAAACTCTCTTTTTCTCTTCTCACAATTACTTAATGCTCTCTCCAAAATCACAAAGTGTAAAGTGTTTAGATCAAAAGGAGAGAAGGGATATTTATGTGCTATTGTCACTAAGAAGGAACATCAAGTAAATTCAAAAAATGAGTGCCCTCATAAATGATAAGAGTGGCACACAAGCTCAAATATCCATTAGTAAGAGATTTGCGGTGATCGTTATGGGGAATCATGTATAATAGATCATCTAACATTAATGGTAGGTAAGATGAATAGATAACCATGTTTCATAAAATGTTTCAAATATTTGGGAAGATGGGGGTAGGATGCGTGGTGATCAGATTAGCCATTTGTGCTAATGGTACTTATTTTTAAAAAAGGAAACATCAAAGGGAAGGAGAAAAAAATAAAAAATGGAAACACATAATGAGGAAAGGAAAACACACAATGAAAGAGGAAATAAATAATTATGTATAAGGGGGGAGATGGGCAAGTTAGTTGAAATTCTTTAAATCAATCCCATTGATAGGGATCTCTAATGCATTTCCTTCCCAATATTCTAATTCAAAAGTGTTCCCCCATCTGTCATTGATAATGCGAAATGGCCCTCTCTAAAGGGAGTCAAACTTTGCATGTTGTCCTAGCTTTGTAGTTTGTTGGTCATATTTGAGAACTAATTCTCTTGGTTTAAATCAAAGGTTTGATGACCTTTTATCAAACCATCACTTCACTACTTACTATCAGATGATCTTTGCATCACTTATTTTCTCCCTTGTCTCTTGGAGTTTGGGCAATTCATTGATCTGAACCTTTATCACGCTATTTTCTTCAATTTCAACCACCTTTAAGAGATATATTACAAATATTATTGATGATATTAACATAATCACTTCCTTCCCAAACAAAATTTCATATGGATAAGTCTTCAAGATCTGTTTGGGAGTGATGCGATTGGACCCATATGGCCATCCTTATGTACAAGTGACCCTCCCTCTTATCATTGCTCATCCTTTTGATTAATCTGATTATATTTCTGTTTATAGACTCTACCAACCCATTCCCTTATGGGTAATAATTTGAGGAAGTCTTTAGGAATATGACATTTTGAAGCATAAATGTAGAGATTTTGGATCCAAGGAAGGCCTTTGCATTATCGAAGATGACTATTTTAGGTGGGTTAAACCTCATGATGAATTCTTCTCATAAGTCAAGGATTACATTCTCAATCACCTCCCTTAGTGGGGTCACTTTAGTCCACTAGGTGAAGTAGTTGATGGCCATCAATATCCATTTATGTCCTCCACTAGAGACCAGGTTGATCATCCCAATAAAGTCTAAGCCCCATTGAGCAAAGGGCCCATTAGTCATGATTAGATTGAGAGGCATGGCTGAATTTTTCCTCTTCTCGACAAAGAATTGGCACTTTTGGCACTTCTTGACTGCTTGGTGGTAGTCCATAAACATGGTCAGCCAGTAATACCCTATACACATGATCTTTTTCATGATGATTTTGGCTAAGAATTGACCACTGGGGGGAGCAAAGTGCATATCTTAGAGAATTTTCTTTGCTTGGGACTTATCCATACATCAAAGGAGATCTTTGTCAAAATTTGTCTTGAATAGAAACCCTTAGACTAGCATGTAGCTAGATCCTTGTAGCCTACAAAAATGCCTTTTATATGTAGGGAGGTCATCGAGATACCTATGTTAGGAATTGAAAACTTTTAAATCAGATTTAATATAACCATAAATTAGATCTAACTTATGTAATATCATGTATCATGGAAACATTCCTCAAACCATAATTATTATGAAAGCATAAAATGGAGAGAATAAGAATCAATCACACATAACATAGATCTACCTTGGTTTACCTGATGTGGGCTATATCCACCAAGAAAGTTCTCAAATAAAATAAAAATCTAAAACAAGATTACAATGAACTCTCATCGAGATAGAAACATCTCCTATATAAAATGCTGCACAAAAACCTATACTTTCATTTACTCCTGCATAATGATGTATCTCACAAGTTGTTATACCATACCCTACAATAAACACCTACACTTTGCTAAAACATCTACACTTTGACTCTAATCCTCAAAGCCACACCCTGCAAATAAACCATCAACCTCTAAAGGCCACAACACACCATGTATATATATCAAATGAAGGAAAATCAATAAAAGGAGGAGAAATTACACCATGCTTATCCAAGATAAGCATCATCCACAAAGGACAACTTAGTTCCACCTCATCAAGCTCATCCAAAAGCTTACCCAATAAGGAACATGCCAAGATTGACTCTCCACCTTTTAAGTCACATTTTCCAACAATCATGTGATCACAACCAACTCCTTGTAACAAGGAAGGCAATACATTTTCCAATGAATAACCAACTCCCTCAGAATAAGGAATTCAACATGGAAAATAGACATCTAACAACCAACTTCATAAAACATAGAAAGAAATTTGGTAAAATAAGGAATATTCAACTCACATGTGGATCAAGGTTCCACAACAAGTGGAGTGGGTAAAAACGTGTTCCCCACATTTTTGGAGCTCTGTAGGCCCCCAAAATACACTCCTAAGGTTATGTGATGGACCCAAAGGGTTCCATACTCAAAAATATCCCACTTGGAGACCATTTTACCTAAACAATATCTATCATTGCTCCATGACCACTAAGGCCAACCAAATCTAAACATAGTCTCAACTTGTCCAATGTGACCACCTTGGTCATCACATATATAGGATTTTGGCTAGTATGAATCTTCTCCAGCTTCACCAAGTTTTCTTCCAAAGTTATCCTAATGAAGTGATAACATAACTAAATGTGTTTCATCCTTGAGTGGAAATTAGAGTTCTTTGCTAAATGAATAGCACTTTGACTATCATTGTGTAGTCTCCCAACATCCTACTCATGCCCCAACTCTTGAAACAACTCATGTAACTAAATCATCTCTTTGCTAGCCTCTATGGTAGCAACATACTCTGCCTCTATGGTTGATAAATGCATAACCTTTTCAGAATGACTTCCTATAGTAATGCATAAACTAGACCAAATACCATTAAAACATTTTAATTCATTCACACACATCACATGAAATTTTTGAAGCATATTGAGGCATCCATAATTAGGGAAATACACCATATGCAGTCATCAACTTTATCTAATTCATCTCCAACCAAATTATGACCTATAAAATTGATTTTTTTAACCACTTATGTATGACAGCTTATCAAATTCTAAAATTTACAAAAATGTTAATCAATATTACATAACTAAGCAAATCTAATTAAATAGTTAAGCGAAAAATCCATTGAAATTGGAAGAATATCAAATTTTGGAAATTTAAAATTCAAAAAAACATCTAAGAGTGACATCATCAATCACAACAGTTAAGAATCTAAAATATCAACATAAATACAACAAATATCAAGAATGTTAAACCATGCCTATTAATTACAATATTAACTCCAAAATTAAATGCATTTGGTCCACCAAATTTGACTGATCTAGGGCCCGTGATCCTCATCTTGAGATGGATGGTCCTCATCATTTTTCCAAGCCTATAAATACAAGGGCAACCATAGACCAAAATTAAACTTTATTATTCAAAAAAAATCTACAAAAAATCCTCTAAATTTTTCACCTATTCTCTTCTAATTGATCCATAAACCATACTAGATAGTGTTTGGTGAGATGTCAATGGCACTCATATCATGACATTGTTAAATAATTCAAGCTCTACATTTGAGTAAAATCATGCAAGTGAGCCAAATTTTAAGGGAACATCCAAATGGGAAGTATAAGTATCTTTTTTATCTTTCTAATTCATTATTTGTTGCTTAAATTCTTTCTCAATCTATGGACCTATTACCAATATGATTGTCATTGATGTCAAAAGGATTAGGTAGGATTGATGGAGATAATAACATGTTTCATAGTTGCACTATGCAAAGTTGTCATGCTTTTACATAGACAATTTATGAATGTTTAAAGTCAAACAGATAGAAGATCTGTTATGGATTTTTCATGTGCATTCTAGAAATATGGTCTGTAGGTTTAGAGAAGAAGGAATGAGCTCATAATTTATTTATTTAGCTCTCAAAAATTATAGGGTTTCATAATAAAATCCTAAGGATTTATCCATGGAATCAATAAGAAGATTTCTATTTTAATGTTGACTTGGTATAGCCAGGAACTGGTAACATAAGTTACAACTTAAGTTCATACCATCATTAAGAAACCAACCCCTCAACCTAGTAATTATCAGATCTGAACAATGATTAAAGCACTTTATATTTTCCTAAGTATAACACTTAATATATGTTCCAATTTTATTAATGGCTCACACTTCATCATATGTAGACAATCTAATGGAGCAAAGCAAAGTCAAATTGTCAAAGGCTCCTCTCAGTAAAGGCACTAGTGACAAGTGTCACATTCATAAAGCTTGTCAGATAAAGACCCATTGAGTGTAAGTTTGTCAAAGATAATAATCAAGTTTATTATAATGTTAATGTTTTGTGTTAAATCAAAAATTAGAGATCCAATAGAACATGATGAATTCAAAGAGTCAAAGGTCCCTCTGAGTGAACGTGTTAATGCCAAGTATCATGAGCACATGAGTCTGTCAAACAGAGGACTAATGAGAGTGAGCCTATCAAATATAAAGATCAAGCTTGTCAAAAAATCTAACAGCACATGGGTGATCATGTAAAGGATATCTAATATATTGAATGGCCACAAATGCTATAAAGTGCTTGAGGTCTATCGACACAGTGGCAAGTTAAAAATTGAGTAAGTTTGAGAATATCAATGGAGCATAAGCCATCCAAAGATGCAAGAAATACAAATATGAGGTCAAAGTGTCAAATTTTAATGACCAAGTTAAGGTAAAGTTCATTCAAGTTCAAATATCCAATGGCATGCATAATCCTAGATGAGAAAGATCAATGGAATGAGTGGACTTAGATAGAACAAAGTGATCAATGTTTATCGACACAATGGAAAGTTAAAGACTGATCAGGTTTGAGAATATTTATGGAGTGAAAGAGATCCAAATATGTATGAATCAATGAGATGTGATAAAAATCTCAATGTTTAACATCAAGAAAAAATTAAAAATTTTATATCTTTGAAGATCGAATGGCATGCAGAAATTTGGATCAGGAAGATCAAATGGATACATTTTAAAGTTGAGTCATTTGAGTATGGACCATCAAATCATGGTTTCAAGCACAATATCAATGACCAACATTTAAATTCATGTCTAGACAAATGGTTAGTTACAGTAACATGTAGGAACTTGCGTATAAACTATATATCTTGACATAGACAATGAGATTAATCAATCCAATTGATAAAATCTACATTAAAGAATCTATGCATCAAAACTTGAGTCTAATAGATGATATAGCTATTAAAGAGACCTATAACTATGATGTGATGCATGGAATCAAGACACGAGAAACTTACAATTCAAGTCATAATGAGCTAGAGTCCAAAATTGACATGATGTGTTGTAGTTTGAGTGTGAACACATAGAAGATATGAAACCTTAGACCATTTGTTTATAAATATGATGTCTAAGATAAAGTAAAAATGTTTTTGTAATAGTCATTTTTGATATTGAGACAAATCAAATATAAATAAAGGTAGAGAACAAAAGCAAATTATGTGTGTGAAATAGAAAATCATAAAGACACAGAACCAGAGGGGGAAAAGAAGAGCAGAGTGGTTGGTGAAGCCAATGAAGTGTGTCAAATAGATAAATATCTAGACACAAGACCAGAGGAATAGAGAGGATCAAAGAGGAAGAAAGGCACAAAGATAATTTGTAGAGCATGATCAGTTATAAATTAGACCTATAATAAAGAATAGATTTGGATTCATTTATGAATTTATTTTGTATACTAGATTTGTATACCATCAGACAAGTTGAGTTGGTGCTTAGTTAGGGGATTGGTGTCTCCTTAGGGTTACTTCCCTTAAACATTTTAGCTATTGAGGTTTAGCTAAGTTGGTGCTTAGATTGGGGATTGGTGTCTGCTTAGGTTTGGTGCCCTTAAAAGTGTAACCAGTGAGGTTTGCCTATGAGGATTTGAATTATGAGGTTGGATTAGAATAGTAAATTTTAGCATCTATTCTTACCAAGGTATTTCCCTTTGGGTTTTACACATATAAATATGGTGTCATGTGTATTTGAGATTGTGTGATCTCTACATATTTGATTTGATCCACATATATATATTTTAATCTACATTAAAAGTACTTACAAGACCAATTTTAGTTAATATAGTAATTCACCCCCTCTCAGTATCTAGTTGTGTTCTAAAAATTGATATCATAGCCTAGGGTTCCTTGAAATAATCTTAATCCACTTAGGTAGCTATTAGAATAGTGAAAACAATGGCTAGTCAATAAGGATCTTCATCAAACAAAGTACCTCTCTTTGATGGATCTAACTATGCATTTTGGAGCATAAGAATGGAAACATATATATCCTCATTAGAGTTTGATATATGGATGTCTATGGTAAATGTATAAACAACCCCTACTATAACTCCTACTGATCAGGCTGGTAATAAAGCATATGAGAGCAATGTCAAGGCAAAGAATGCTATTCTTTATGGATTATCAAACTCAAAGTTTGTCAAAGTTATGCACTATCAAAATTCACAAGACATCTAGAACAAGTTGAAGGTCATCTATGAAGGAGATGATAAGGTAAAGCAGGCCAAGATACAAACTTATAGAGGCAAGTTTGAGATCCTTAAGATGAATGAAGAGGAGAAGATTGCATACTGCCTCCTCTAGGTAGATGAAATAGTAAATGTAATCAGAGGCCTTGGATAATAAATGAAAGAGTCAATCATTATTAATAAAATTTTAAGATCTTTGCCATTAAGATATGATTCTAAAATATTTGTAATAGAAGAAGCAATAGATCTAGATAAACTCATTGTTGATGAGTTACAAGGGACCTTCACATCCTATGAGATGAGAATGGGAGAGACAAACACCTTCAAGAGAGAAGCTACATTCAAATTATCCAAGCAAGTAAAGGAAGAAACATCTACATCTGAATCTGAATCTGAAGAGACTGATGGAGAAGAAGCTAACTTTTTTAGAAGACTAAAGAGAGGATCTATAAAGTATAAAGGTAAGTTACAATTCAATTTCTTTAAATATGGTAAAGCAATACATTTTAATATTAAATGCCCTCATAATAAAAAGGATAACTCTAAGTAAGTAGAGAGTAGAAAAAAGGTAAAACCCTACTATCCCAAAAAGAAAAACTTCTTCAAAAACAAGAAAGGTCTATACACAAAATAAGATAGTGACTCAATGGAAGGTAGTGATAGTTTAAATGATGATCATGACTATGCTTTTGTGGCTAAGGAAAATGAATCCCTGTTTATGATAATACGATCAACTTCAATAAATCTAGATCAAGAAGAAATTGAAGACTCTGATGAAGAAGAGGAAGGAGAAGTGGAACTTGAGTGTGAAATCATCTATGTTCTAGATGAGATTGATAATATGAGAAAAGATAACCTGAGGAAAAATAAGCTTGGACAAAAAAAATTGAGAAAATGTCTATAAGTCTTAAAATTTTTGATCAAATGGTAATTAGCCTAAAGACACAAGTTGAAGAGGCTAAAAGAATAGAAGATGTAGTCAAAATATAACTATAATCTAAATCTAATGAATGTGTGAAGCTTGATATAGAAATAGTGGCTTTGAGAAAAGAACTTGAAAAAATCAAAGGTCAACTAAATAAAAGTTTGAAGTTGATAGGAAGATCAGACATTCTTGATGAATTGGTCAACTCTCAAAAGCCCTCAAAAGAGAGATTAGGTCTTGGTTATGAGAAGGGAAAAATTTTATCAACTTGTACATCTGCTAACCTATATGAAAAAATCAAAGCAGGAGGAAAATCAAGAGAAAAGAAAGAGAAAGATTGCAAGGATACAAAGATAGACTCAAACACAACTGTTGTGAAGAAAGAAGAACCTAAAAGAATCCCGAAGAAAAGAATAGAATGTAGACATTAGAAAACCATACTAGATGTCAAAATTCCTTAAATACTTTAGGGGCCATCTAACCCTTCTTGACCCACTAATCAACCCATTAGACCCTGAGTCTAGTTAGCTACTTAGTGAACTAAACTCAATAACTTACTAACCTATCCATTACCCAACCTCTTTCAAACCACCTTGACCTTTTACCTCTAAACATTCAACCATCAATGATTAGCTTAACCATTGATGGTTAGCCTAATCATCGATGATCAGGTTTTTAGCCATCTAACACATCACCAAATGTGTGTGAACTAACAAGGCACAATTAAATATGTTCACCTTATGCAGTGACAACAAACTCCCAAGCATCAAAATAAATAAGTTAATCTACTAGGGAACATTCTATCCTCCATCTCTTTTTACCTATAAAGGGAGGGGAGTAGGATGTGAAAAAGGATCCATGAGCACAATCATTCTTGCACACGAGTATTCAAGCTTCCAACTAGCCAACTAGTCTTCTTCCAGTGATTTAGAAATAGTAATAGAGACCCAAGCCTTTGCCAAAATTGATCTCAAGGAAAAAATATTGTTACTCTACCAAAATTTCTCTATCCATCAACCATTTGGAAAACTACATGTATAATTTATGTTTTATTTCTATTTGGTTTCTAACTTCTAGGCCTAAATCAGATCTACTACACCTATCTTCTAACTTCCTTGTCCTTAACTAGACCCCTAACTAAACCCTTATCTGATCAATCACCCATTTTTCAACTCTTTTTAAACACTTCCATAACTCTACATGAAATCATCAATAATTAACATAATCATCAATGGTCACCCCCAATCATCGATAGTTACCCAACCATCGATGGTTACCCAACCAATAATGGTTAGCTTAACCATTGATGGTTAGCCCAACCTTTGATGGTCATCCCAATCATCAATGGTCACTATGGCATGAAATAATAGCAAGTTATTTTTGGTCCCTTACCCCCAACCAAATCTGGCATTCTATGTTCTTACCTATTCACATACCCCTACCTAATTTTTTGAACCTAACCTAATCTATCTTAGCACTAGTATTGACACATTTTTTCTATATTTAGTCATTTTCTCTATCAAGCATTCATCTACTTGTATTTCATTTTAGTTACTTTTTTAATTTAATGCAAGTATCTTTATTTTATCATTTCTAACTTAATTGTTATTAAAGAGTGGATTGACAGCCTCCTAGCAAGCTCACACTTCTTAGATCTAGCTCACGCTAGGTAGTCCACCTACCTATCTTGCTAAAAACCCCTTTTGTTAGTGATTTCTTATCTACAAGTAATCCTTCCAAGACAAAGGGATCTCTCTACATTCATTTGGATCACATGCATATCAATAACTAGGTACTTCTACCACACCCTTATTACTAGTTTCTTATTGTCTTCTAAAATTAAGAAATGAGCAAAGATTAAGAGAAACATTTTGGCATGTTTGGTGGGACCCTATCATCATCTAGGTTCCCCTTTATACCTTTATTCTTTACTCATATAATTAAATCTAAATTTTCTTTTAGGATTAAAATAAACCTTGCATACATTGATTGCTTTTTTGCTTTAGTTCTATGAACTAGGAATTTGACTCAAGAGAGGATGGTTAGTATTGTGTTAGTTCCAAAATGAAAGAAACACACTAAATATCATAACATCTCTAGGCCTAGACACTAGGGAGGAGCTTAGTAACAAACACGCATATGAAAACAACAACTAAAATGGAAAAAAAACCTTTCTTCACCTTCCTTGAATGCTCCAAATAGCTTGTTGAAGTGGCTTGCTCGACTTATGCCCAATGAGTCTTCATCAAAGGAGGCTTGGCTATCTCCTCTACTCCTTGGCACCATTGTGATGGCTTTTAATTTGACTTGACTAAATAATTTGGCTTGAAATATTAATTTTCATGAAGCTTTGAAATCAATTCAGCGTTATAACTTTGCATTATTCAAGCTTAAAATTCAATAAGCAAGGCCTCTTATTTATAGATTTTGCAAAATGGTTAGAATGAATCTGAACTGTCCATCTTAAGATGAAGACATGTGGCTAATAATCTATTCAATTTTTGAGCAAAAATCAATAAATGCCTTCATAAATATTTAGGATAGAGAGGTAATAAAGAGGCATGGAGGGTCTTAATGAGGCATGGGATGGATTAATCCTGATATTTTATGTATTTATGGCCTAGGGATGCATTCCCAATAAATGATGTCATTTGATGATGCAAATATTTAATATTTATTTCCTAAAATGAAATATTCAAAAATCTCCATGGAATTATCAATTAGGTTCATTATTTAAATTAATTAGCTTTAAGCATGATTAGTCATTTTGGTGCAAACCTTAGCTTTTTGGTTCACAAATTAATCAAATTAGTCAGAATGTCTTGTTATTGGCTCAAAATTTGACTAGATTATTTCTATCAATTTTTGTTATCTATTCTAAAAAGAAGAAATAGAAGTATAAATGCTAGGGATAAGTGATTAAGAACCCATAATGATGTGCACCATTCTTGATGTTATGAGATCTCCTCTTTGGATGTGGAGGAAGAAACCTATGTATAAGAAAACACTAAACCAAATTGTTATTAGTAGAGATATGTGCAGGCTACCAAGCTACGTGTTTGTTCCAAGAAGTGTAACACTTCCCTAGGATGATAGTCTACTATTTAGAAATAGATTTTTAAAACAAACATAAGTTAAAAGAGAGAGAGTGAGAGTTAGAATATTTTTTATTGTGTTGTAGGTTTGAATGTGTTAATGAACAATACAGTATAGGCTAGGTAGGGGAATTGTGTTTTGGTAAGGTTTTTAGGGATGCCTTTGGGGGTTGATGGTGTAAAAACCATAGTCACCAATGTCAGTTAAGTGACTAGTGTCAGTTTAGGTTATCGATATCAGTTATGGTTTCTGATGTCAGTCTAGGTAACCAATGTTGGTTAGAGCAGTGAAATTGGTGGGGTTATGGATGGCTTTTTTAGGAAGGTAAAAAGAGTTGTGGTTTATTAGAGGGGTCATGAGGAGTTGTGAAGGGGTGAATAAGACTCAAGAAGGGAAAGGTAGAGGTTGATATGCTAAATTAGAGAGATGGAAGTGGGGGAGTGTTACAACTCCTCCATAGAAGAAGCTTAGGTTTTGTGAATAGTTAAATAGCATATTTGTAAAACCAAAATAAAATGACTATTTAAAACATGAGAAAACACTAAAATGTACTTAGGTTGGATAGGTGAGCAATTGTGCCAAATAGATGGTTCTAATGAGGCTTGATGAATCAGTACATGAATAGATGAGGCAAAAGCATATGTTTTTGATCCATGGTGCTCAAAACACTATGTAGTTGGTCAATTCCTAATCTGGAATAATTCCTATAGAGTGACGATAATCTTGGATGTCGATAATGATGCTAGAATGTTCTGATAACAAAAGCTTTATGCTAGTGAATGATTTTTTGACCCTATGGCTAATTTGGAAGTAGGCCTAAGTAATCAACTTTAGTGGGCCCACTAGTGTCAACTGATGGATAACTAATGTTGGTTCCCAAGACTAAGTAAAATAGGTTAAATTTAGCCTTTTAGCTCACTTCTTACTTTGACAAATGGGTTTTCCCATTAGAAAATGGTCATAACATGAGGTTGAGCGGTAGTTAGGTAGTTAAGGAGTTATGATGGGGGGAAGAATAGGTCCTGTGTGGTTAGGATAGAATGACCAAGTCCTAGGGTGAGTCAGAGGGTGAGAATAAGTCATAGGGAGAGGTGGTCAAGATATTTAACCAATTTTATTAAACAATTAAATTAATTATATGTGCCTAAAGGGTAAAGACATAGGTTAGGGAATTAAATAAGAAAGGGCCAAGGGGTAATGTGACCTAGGTAATCATGCAAGGGATTAGCATAATTCTAGTGTCTACATTTGTCCCTTTTTGTCTTGTAACTTCTATGTATAAGCTGTGAGACAAAAATAAAGGTTTGCTACCCCAAGGATGGGATGAGGTATTCCCCCCTCAAAATGGGGACCAATGGTGGTAAAACCATAATCGATAATCATTTTAAAATAAGATATGTGGGTAAATTTATGTGGGAAGTGGAAATGTAGTGATAATGTGACATGCGCACACACTAATTCGTGCCAAAGTTGGTAAAATGGTCAACAAATTAGGAGGATGCAAATAGAAATAACCAATCCATAGCATATATAAGTGATAGTTGATCAAGTTAAAACCATCAAAGGTGCATCTCCAATGGTCGATGTATCCCAAGTATCCAAAAATGGAAGTGCTCTTGGAAGACACAAAATGATCACAGACAACAGGGACCAACAGGGTCATGATCTGTAATGCCTATGAAAAAGCCAACTTTAAAGAAATCATAGTGATAGTTAGCTTAGTGATAATAATAATGTCATCAAAAAGGATGTGTTTGTTTGGGAAGATATACGTGATCTCCAAGTCATTTATCATGGTTGGTAGAGATGTCAGTGAACCCCATGGTTAGCTATCATGATTGGGAGATATGTGTGATCTCTAATTACCCCTAATGTAGTTCATTTCAAACTATGAAAGGGTCACATGCTCTAAGTTAAGAGAAAATTTTGAGGTAGTGAGGGTTGGAAATTATTTCCCTATAATAAGATGACCAACGTCGATAAGGTTACGGATGTTGGTGGCACAACTCTCATCATCTACTAGAATGACGTTGATGGGTATCAGCTGATGTTGACTACCTAGGGCACAAAAATGTTGACACTAATGACTGACCAAACCTAACAAAAAGGGTTTAGCAGTCCCTTCAAAGATCATTTATCATTTTTTAATTGCCAACACTAAGCTTTGGAGTTTCATGTGTGAAAACATCACTTTCGTGTCATGTGTGAGCTAGGTGGCAAGGTTTGAGTGGTGGAGAGGATTTTTAGATCACTTAAGAGTGAGTGGAGTGAGGTGATTACTTCTAAGACATCATTGGATCACATGGGTGAATTTACTATTGAGATGGTTGCACTTGTGATTGGAGACCCCATAGCTAGAGTGGCTACTCCAGTGCCTACCATCCTAGCTCATTATTGTTGAGTGGATGAGGTGGGACCATTATACACCCAATTCTCAATTGAAATTGGATTTTGAAAATTTTTGAAATAGGGGGAAAAAAGGGTAAGGATAAAGGGGCAAAAGAGTAGCTATAGGTTAAAAAGTGAAATTGGGGAGACTTAGGTAGGTTGAGGAGGGTTGAAAGTAGTTTTAGAGTAGAAAATGGGTATGGGGGTTTTGATGGTTTAGCCTTAAGACTAAATTAGTCATCAATATTGGCATCTTTAGTTGACATTGGTAAACCTACAAAGGATCAGGCCCAGTCTAGGGGATCGATGTCAATCAAATAAGTATCAATGTCAGTCTCTACAGAAGTAGAGAGGGGTCAAAGAAGGTCATTTAGGAGGTAACTAGGTAACCCAGAGAGAAAAAGTTGGTCCTAAGCATCATAAGTTGGGCATAGGAGTGTTTATGAATTTCTAAATAATAGGAAAAGGTTGGGTTCATAAAGAAACTAATTAGGTGTTGTTTACTAGGTGAAAATTGTTGAGCTAACCTCAAGAGACCCCATGTCAACTAAGTGTTACCTACACAACCCTGCAAAGAATCTTAGGCCAATGTAATTCTCCCAAAAGGGAAACTAGGTTAAAAATAAGGGTTGATTGAGATGAATAGTTCTTAGTTTTAATGATGTGCATGTTTATGGTTGTAGGTGAGACATGATATCACACTTTGAGATCAACTCCCCAATCTACTATCAAGAATACGAGTAAATGTGACTCCTAATGAGTGGGAGCATATCAATGTAGTTGGCCTAGGAGGCTTTTAGAGATATGGTTGAGTTGCGAGAGATGTGAGCCTGATGGTGGTGTTGATAGAGTGGTGGGATCTAGTCACCAACACCTTACATCTTCCCATAGGTGAGATGACAATCTTACTAGAGGATGTATATTAGATATTGAAGCTATCAATATATGGTGCTGACTTATACATATGCAATCGAGATGAGCATGATGTGCTCATTGACACATTATTTAGAGATCATGTCGAAGAGATAGAGTACCACTCTGTCAGCTTCACATATGAGCCCCTATATGAGGTTGATGATGATGAGCATAGACTCATAGTTATGCTCATGATTGGAATGATTTTTTATGCATTACTAGACATGGATGGTAGCATATTTGTAGTGGCTTTGATAAGTATACTGGATAACATGCTAGATCAAAGGATAGTATTTTCTTGGGGTACCACATTCCTCACATAAATATACAAAGAGATATGGAGGATTATATTGTAACAGTGGTACAAATTTTACATGGGTCACCTTCTACACTATTGGGCCTATAAGCATATCATAGTGACCTAACCAGTAGGCCTCCTCATCACCATCATAGTAGCCTATATATTTGACTTCATATGGTGGAGAGATTCTATTTCCCACGTGTGGATAAATGGTGTGGTTAGAGATATTTAGTACTATAAGAAGATGTTAGATGCCCTGATACTAGTTGATATCATATAAAGACAATATCTGACACTTCCTCCTTTTCTATGATAGAGGATATAGCTTAGAGGTACCAAGAGCAGGAGGTGGGTGCATGGTAGGAGAGCTAAGGAGGTGGAGAGGATACCAACTGAGTGCATCAGGCACCAATATGGGATTTTATAGGAAGTACCTCTTGGCATGCCATGGTCTAGGAGGGATGACATAGAGCTACCCCTATCACTACCATAAGAGTTGATGATGCAGGTTATATGAGGGCATATAGATCCTAGTGGGTAGGATAGTATACCATGATCCCATGAAGACCACCTACTAACATGTAGGCCATTTCTAGAGAGAGAGATGCTATGATCTAGGCTAGGGACATAGCACAAACATAGGTATAGGTTATATAGGGATAGGTGATAGTGTTATAGGAATATCTAGATGTCATGACAATAGAGAGAGATACCCTAAGGGATGGATAGGTAGTTACACCTCCTCCACCACCATAGGCACCATAAGAACCTATTTTTGGCATGATTGTACCACTATAAACACCATAGGTACTTGAAGCAGGGAGTATGGGGCTTTTATAGATAGTGTCAGTTCAGAGATATAATACTACTCTGACAGAGATTGATTATTATACACAAGTCCTTAGGGTGAATCTAGAGATCCCTAGGTATACTGACTATCTGGTACATCAGTAGATGACTTCCCATAGCATAGCATCGAGATCCTGATGCCATAGATAGGTTTAGGACATGGGTGCCACTGCAAGGTCATGACCACATCCATGACAGAATTAGCTGGCTAGTTTTGTATATTTTTGAGTTTGATATGATGTACACATATATATCAGCCTATGTGTTGAAGATGTGAGATGTATATTTTTGAGAGACAGAGACATATATACTGATGTAGTATTGATGTATACTTTTATATTTATCATATACGAGATGGTACCATTGTTATGACATGATTTTGATGTATATGATGATGATGTTATTATAGATGTTTATTGATGTCATGATATTATGATGTGAGATGTTAAATGTTATAGTTATGGTTATGATGATGTTAGTATGTTATATGTTAAGCATTATGGTTATGATGATGATAACATGTTAGTAGGTTATTAGAGCATTTCCCATATTTGTGATGGTACATGCACAATTGAATGTTTATATACATCTTAGCATTTTTCCATATATTTGATGGTGTATGCATAAAATATACTATGTTGGTTTTGAATTTTAGCATTTTGCATATATACGATGGTGTATGTTTCAAAATGAATGATGTTGATATAGCTTCCATGTGTATTAGTATTCATAGAAACTATTGATGAAAATGTTAATTATAATTCACATAACACAAATTAGCATTTGTATTAAATGAACTATTGAAATATGGATTGTTAGTATGGTTAGGTTGATTATCAAAAAAAATTAATATGATGCTTACTTATGATAATAAATATAGTTGATACTAGGCATATAGTTTTAATTTTAGTGATCAAAACTTGTACTAAAGAATTAAAAATAAGCAAGTTTCCACTTCAAGACACAACATCTAAAAGGAGAAACTAACAAGTGAACAAGATGGTTAAGATGAAAGGCACAATGCTCTCTCATTGATGATGACCATAAGAAATCATGTGGAGGAATAAAAACATAATCCCTTTTCATGCACTACACTATCGACCATAGTTACGTTAGATAAGTGATTGGTTCACTTCATGGTAAGCGAGCTCTAAGTCCCTTGTTTGTGTTTAATAGGTAATAGAGATAGGCGAATAGGGTATTATGAGAAAAGGGGTAAATGGATAATGAAAACCTTCTAGTGGGATGATATTCCCTTTCTTTAGGTAACCCAAGAGCTTTATTAGGCAAGTCCATGACATAAGTCTATCAGCAATTTTTTTTTTTTAGACTAATCAATGTGAGAAGTCTATGTACAAGATTTTTTACTGGTTCTTTAGGTCATGTGAAGCTAATAGATATGAGAAGATTCAAAGTACATGATTTCTATAACAAATTTAACATATCCATCCTTTGAGGGAGTGGTTTATGCTTTTTATATATTTTTTTGTCTTTTCATAGCTATCCTTCGAGGGAGTAGTCTATTTATTGTAGCAGTAATATGTTACACAACTATCCTTCAAGGGAGTAGTATATATTTTTTATAGTGACCCAAGAGATAATGAATTTGATTTATATCCCAAGTTTTATATATATATATATATATATATATATAGATATGGACTTTAGTCATGGACATGGCTATAAAGGCTTAGGGATGTCCCTTTATGAGGACAAAACTGCCATACTTCGAAGATTGACAAAAGTGTGAGAGGAAAAAGTGTGAAAGGAAGGTGTGTAAAATATATTATTTCTCAAAGGATGAGCTCAAGTTAGACACAAAGTGATGTGACACTTGATTATCAAAATAATGGTCATAAATGTAATGAATTTAAAGGCTTGGGTTATGGGTTGCCTTTGAGAGAGGACAAGCGATAAGCCCCTAATCCATATTTGTGAGTTATGATATATGATTCAAGCCAATTAAGATCAAAATTTCCCTTTTTTATTTTCTCTATGTTAGTCACATGTTGATTCTCCCTCAAGATGAGATCTCTGATATAGAAATCTTGCTCTTTTAAATGCTTGGTATAGCCACGCTTGATGCACTCTTGATAAATTTAAAGATGGTTTAGAGTTGCAAGTCGATGATCATCAAGTAACTCAAGTTGGGATAAGCATTCTTAGAAAAAAATATCATTAGAGAGGATATCTTGTAAGGAATGTGAAGAGAAATAATCTGGACTTCAATAGATAGGACTACCTCAGTTCCTTTAACTAAAGAGAAAGGCATAGCACCCATAGGGGTTTGAATACTAGTGTGATAGACCCATAAAGCAAAGGGAAAATGTATATTATAATCCCTACTAGAGTCACTAAATACTTTCATGAGAATTTTGGTCAAATATTTATTAGAATCTTTCGCCTGTCCATTTGCTTATGGATGATAGGGAGATAAGAATATTAGCTTGATTCCAAAGGTATCATAGAGAATCTAGATAGATTTATTATTGAATAATTTACCATTATCTATAATGATCTTGTGTAGAATACCATAATGATAAATAATGTGATGATTAATAAAGTTGACTATTTTTTCAGCTTTTATGAAGACAAGGGGAATAGCCTCCACCTACTTAGTGAAATATTTTGTCGTGGTGATGATAGAGTGATGATGAAGAGATGAATGTGGGTTAATATCACTGATAAGATCTAAACCCCATTGAGAAAAGGGATATAAATCTTGAGCCAATTTCAAAGTGTGACTTGGTACATGAAGAAGATTCACATGTTTTTTTCATTTGACACAATGCCGAACATAATCACAGTGATCTTGGTTAAGGGTTGGCCAATAATAGCCAAGTCGAAGAATGCATTTAGAAATCACATTCATGTTGAAGTGTCCACTATAAATTCCATCATGGACTTCCTTGATGACATAAGGGACTTCATCACTAGTTACATAATGAATAAGGAGGCCATCAAAGCCTCTCTTATAGATAATAACCCCCAACATGGTGTAACAAATAGTGATTTTGATAAAAGCATGCAACCCATTACTAGAAAGATTGGAGGGGAGAACACTGTAAGTGAGATAGTCCACTAACTTTTTGTAGTAGACATCATGAGAATTGGTGTCTACATTACCAAAAAAGAGGATGTTTTATAAAATGTAAGAGTGTAATATCAAATGATGGATGATAACATAAATCTTTAAAAAATATGATGAAAAGGGAATATGTGAGGTAAAAGAGGCCATGGTATCAACAAACTTGTTTGCCAAACGAGGAATAATTTGCAAGAGATAATGGTTGAAAGAGGTTAAAAGTGTGTCTACACAATATTTTTACCACTTTAGGATGTCATTATTACATTGATAAGAGCCATTGACTTGATTCACCATAAGCTGGGAGTCTCCATAGATGTGGATGGATTTGACCCCCAAGAAAAGGGTTGTTTGAAGCTCAAAAACCAAGGCCTCATATTCTACCATGTTATTGGTGAACTCAAAATCTAGTTTAAAGTACAAAGGCATGGGTTCATCATTGAGAGTAACAAGGATGACCCATACACCCCCTCTAATTTGACATTTGGATCCATCAAAAAATAACATCATTGGATAGGTGGTGTCATTAGTGGAAAGTGTCATGATGGATTTATCAAGAAATTTGATATTAAAAGGTTACATATCAAGAAGAGGAGCATCATCCAACTGGTCTATAATCATTTTCCCCTTGATTTATTTTTTATGAATGAACTCCAAATCAAACTCAATGAGAAGGATAAGCGAATGAGCCATGCACTAGTTTTGATAGGTCTTAGAGTGCATATATTTGAGGGGATCAGTGTTGGTGATGCTGTAGGTCATATGATTAAGGAGATAGTGTCAAATTTTATAAGCCATGAAGACTAAACTGAGAAAAAGTTTCTTAGTGTGAGTGTACTAAATTTCAGAGTCTATAGGCATTTGGCTTATATAGTAGATAGCTTACTCCTTGTGATTGTCATCCCTATGTGTAATCATAACACTGATGGATTGATCCATTACTAAAATATAGAGATATAATGGTTGATCCTCCTTAGGTAGAATGAGGATAAGTGGGGAAAGAAGATAACATTTGAAGGCATCAAATGATTTTTGACACTCCTCACTCTACTCAAAGAATACATTCTTTTTAATAAGGTGATAAAATGGTTGACATCTATCTAATAAATTGGGAGATAAAACACCGAATGGACTTTAATTTTCTTTGTAAACTATGAATTTGGTTGAATTTTTTGGGTGGAGGCATTTCTAGAATGGCTTGAACCTTAGCAAGATTAACCTCAATGCCAGAGAGAGAAATGATAAATCCTAGTAACTTACCAAAGAGAACCCTAAAGATGCACTTCTTTGGGTTAAGATGAATGTTATAGCGTAGAAGATGATTGAAGATGATCTCAAATATCACCAAATGGTCTTGGTGATGCTTATATTTTCCAAGCAAATATTCCACATAGTCTTCTATGATATTATGAAGGAGGTCACGAAAAATGTAGGTCATCATGTGTTGGTAAGTAGCCCCAACATTTTTCAATCTGAAGGGCATAACATGATGACAAAAGGTTCCCTATAGGGTAATGAAAGTGGTTTTATGCTAGTCTTCAAGAGAAATCAAGATTTGATTATAACCCGAGAATCTATCCATGATCGAGAACATCTCGTGGCTAGTCATAAGATTCACCAGCTGGTCAATGTTAGGCAAAAGGAAATTGTCTTTTGGGCATGCAAGGTTAAGATCACAAAAATTAGTGAAAATATGAAGTCCTATGGGTTTGGTGATAGGGATGATGTTAGAGACCCATTTTTGGTAATCAATGGGTTAAACAAAGTTGGTAGATAAGAGGTGATGAAGCTCCTCTTTGATGAAAAGGGTAATGAGAAAATGCATCTTGTGAAGCTTTTGATGAATAGGTTTAGCTTCATAATTTGTGACAATGTTACGGGTTACAATCACAAGGTCTATGCTAGGCATATCATTGTATGACCAAGCAAAATCTCTACTATGATTGCCAAGGAAAGTTTCATAATCCTTTTGTTTGATAGAATATAAGGATTGGCCAATTTTAAAAATGCGAGGGTTATTTAGAGGCTACAAATAGATATCAATGGTTGATTAATTTATCATATTTTGTGTCTTAGAGGGGAATGACTTCTAAAAATAAGATCCTTTAGCTCCTATTTAGGTAATAATGGAGTCTTCATCTTGACATTAGACTATATTAATTATCAGAGAGTCATCATCGATCATGTCAGGATGAAGGAGGAGAAGGGACCTTGTTTCCCCATCATGTTGATAGGTTAAGGGTCCTAAGTGAATAACATTCAAAAAAAAATCTAGGAGGGATGGATACCTATAAAACCATGGGAGAAGGTGGGGGGATAGGTGAAGATGGAGAAGGAGGCAAAGTCTCCTCAATGATCAAAACATGGGGAACCTTGGCAAGCTTGGATGGCTCTTCAAAACCCACACCATACTGCTTCTTGGTATTCTTAATGGTTTTTTTGGTGGGATACTTGATGGGTATATGAGCTCTTTACTCATACTAAACTATACAAAAACCTTTCCAAGCACACCTATATAGATAAGTGTTATCAAAGCTAGGTTTGCCTATGAAGGATAAATTGCATGTGAAGATTTGGGTGGAAGGGAAAAGATTTCCCATGGTGGGAGCACTATCATTTCCCCCCATACATTAGATTCATGAAAAGATTAAGAGGACCATATGGTATGACCATCTAAATTTGGGGATCATAATGGGGATGTGTATGTAATCTTATATACTCTTGTGGAGTATGGAACATATCTAGCATGAGGAGATGATATTCAATAAGAGTGAGGTGATTGAATGTATCCTCCATGGGATCCTTCTCAAGAATCTGAGTCATGGGGAGTTATAAGCTTGTTGAAGCCTTATAATCAGGAGGAGGAGGAGACACTTTTAATGGTATAAGTACATCATTGGGCCTATAAGTCATGTTACATGTCTTAAATAGTGGAGTATCAGCTGGATCATGTACACCTAACCCTTACTCAAATTTAACATAACGGTTCAAAGTTGAGGGCACACAAGTCATGGCACATATCCATGGACATATAAGCAAGATGTTGTATTAGAACTATCCCTCGACAACATATAAGAGCTCTATAATAGTGTGAGGACCAAGATGAATATGAAGCACAACCATGTCAACTAGGGTGGTTATGATATCATTGATAGAGCGAAGAACTGCATCTGATTATGGCATATAATGATTAAGGAGCTCCAATTAATTATAGGAATGCATGAAGATGATGTTAATACTAGCACCCCCATCAATCATGACTCTCTTAACACAAGTATAGTTTATATATGTTGTGATGAAAAGAGCAAGGTCCTAGTCATTAGGGTGATAAGTGGGAATCTCATAATCATTGAACAAAACTAGGGATACAGTATTGACGGAGCCTACAAAAGCTAAGAGAGGTTGGGGATCATTGGGTTGAACCTTAACTAATTGAAGGGCCTTAATCAAGGCCTGATGATGCTAATATGAGTTTTGGATTAGCTCATATAGGGACATTTTCATAGGTGTTTGGTGTAGTTGTTTGATCATGGAGTCTTGAACCACCTCTGAAGATGTTGGTTACGAGGCACCCAAGATAGAAATCTTGTGTTTTTTAAGTGGAGTGTCCTTTGAAAATGGATGAGCCCAAGGTTTTATAACCTTCTCTTTTCCTTTATCCTTTTGATTTTATGACCAAATTTCCACACAAATTGAGTTAATCTAGAATATAGGTGGTGAAGGTAGCAAAGGACTCTTGTGTGCATCCTTAGGCTCAAGTTCAGGTGAGGAAGCATAAGAAGTCATGGGTGTAACTTTTAGAGTAATAGGGAAATTTATGAGGGGCTCCTCAAAAAGAGTGTCTCTACTAAAGTGTTGTTAAATGATAATTGTGAGAGCTTTTTAGCTCTCTATATCATGTCCAGGTGATCGGTGATATAAACAAACCTACATGTCATCAAACCAAGAAGGTTTTTTTCTAAGAGGTTGATAAGGATTAATCAAGGGAATGGTTATGTGAGATGATTACAGTAATTATCACAAAAAAGAGGTATGAGATCCTTTGAATGGGCTTGCACTTTTATTGCAATTGGGGTCGATACCTTCTTTTGTTTAAGAGGTGTAGCAGGGTTTTACATGGTGCCTTTTTGGGTGAAGGCATAACCACAAGTTTCATTGACACCTTTTTAGTGATATATGCCAAGATGTTAGAGGTTGAGGGACCACCATCAAGTAGAGGCAAGAGCATAGGTAACTTTGCCTTTTGGTTTCTTGAGGTGCGGGGTGATTTAACCAAAGTCAAGGGGTGTGGCCCCAAAAGATTGAAGGAAAATTTGATGGTGTAGTAAGTCAATGAGGCTTATGAATCTTTGCATTATTCTTAGACATAGGAGGGTTCAAATCTAACTTTACTTATGGATGAGTTTAGATGGGACACCAGGTGAATGCCTAAAGATCTAATTTGCTTTAGTGTGGTAGATGCTTGAGATGGTGGAGGTTCTAAAATTTGGGTTTGAGCCTCCTTTGGTGGAGGAGAAGGATCTCAAACCTTGTCAAACACCTTAGAATAAATGGTTTAAAAAGGGTTAGCAGTCAAGGATGACTTTTTTTGTGTAGGGAAAGGAATTTTGAGCCAATCCCAAAATGTCACATGATCCAGCTTCTTAGAATCAAGAAAATTGAGATTTCCTACCAACTATGAGAAGGATTTGGATAACATTGGTGCAAGCCTTACTATCACTTTCATAGAAGACTCAAGTGATTGCAAAAGAGGAATATTGTTGGCAGAAACCACCTCAAGAAAAATATGGGTGAGAATCATAATGAGATCCTCCTCAATCAAGGTAGGAGAAGATACATGATCCTTTAATGGTAGGGGAGGGATTGGTGAATTTGGCTCCTCAAGTGGATAGAGCACTAGGATAATTTCCCCCTTAACATGTGGACAAGGGACTAGTAAGGTGTGCTCTTCCATGAGTAAGAGAATTAGCAAAACAAGCTCAACATTAGTAGGAGCAATTGATCCCTTGACTATCATGAGATCAAATAAAATAGGTTCCTCTATGTGTGAAATAAGAGTGGATGTGGTACTACCTTTCATTGGTGGATGAGAAGTAGGTAAAGAAGGCTCCTTAAGGGGGAAGATAAAAGCTATGATAACCCCCTCAACATGTGGTTGAGGATTGGGTAATGCATGTTCTTTCGTTGGTAGAAGAATAAGAGAAATAGGCATGAGGGGAATGAGCATAATAAGCTCTTCATGTGAAAGAAGGATAGGCAAAGGAGGGCCCTCTTCTCATGGAAGTGGAAGAGGCAAAATAGGTTCCTCTACTTGAGGGAGCGAGATAGGTATTGTAGGCTCCTCAACTTAGGGAAGAGGAGAAGGTGGAGTGGGTTGGACCAGTATTGAGGCAAAGACAACATCAATAGTGTGCATGATGTGGGCATGTGTATGCTCAATCATTCCCTGAACATTATTATGAGAAGAGGAGTGCTCAAGAAATGGCTTCCTAAAGACATCTAAGTTTTGGATAGTCGATACGTAGGTTTATCCAAAACTAGATCACCCTTATCAAGCATGTCCTAAAAAAAATTCTTGAGGGTCTTACAGTTGTTAGCATCATGGCCTTTCACTCGATGATAGCCAAAAAACTAGTCCTCTTTGTACCATGTGGGTATAGGATGGGACATATCAAATTATATGGGGAGCTTGACTTAAGGAAGGGTAATATCTCCTTACCTCAGTAGCTTATCCAACATGGAGGCATATGACTCCCCAATTAGAGTGTACTCTCTACATTCATACCATTGTTAGAATTAATTTGTTGGGTTTTGAGAAGTTGAAGGCTTGGATTGATTTGCCTTTGTAGAAGACATTGACTTAATGACTAATACATTGGTTGAGCCTTTAAACTTTTGGTTGAAAGAGGAAGGTTTAGAGGAAGAAGAGTCACTAGGCTAAGAATTTGTGTTTTTGTTGCATAACTTGACTCAATCTTCATCTACTTCTTGAATCTCAAGCTTTCACACCATTGTGAAGGCTTCATCAAATGTGTGAAAGGTTTGAACTCGAAGGGTTGAGGAGATATGCTTGTCGCATACTCCTAAAAATATTTCAATGAACTCAGGCTGGGGTAAGGAGAAGGATAGTTGATTAATGAGACCTCTTCAATGAGCAATGGAATTAGTTATAGACTCATCCTCAAAGTGTCGAATAGAGTAAAGGTCTATAATTGAGACCTTTTTAGAGATATTGATCGAGAAATGATCTAAAAATAGTTGAGCAAGATGGGTGAAGGAAAATAAGGAGTTTCAGGTAATGGAGTTATACCAATCTAGAGCAGCACTCACAGGGGACATGGGAAAAGTATGAAGTAACAATGCATCATTATGTCTTATGAGGTAACAAGCATGTTTGAATGCTCATAAGTATTGTTGTGGGTATTCCTTGTTTTAAAAGCAAGTGAACTTAGGAAGCTCCCACTGATTGGGATAAGGATGGATAGGTACTAAACGATGAATGGGCTCATTACATATTTGATCATATGAAATAACACTCTTTGAACTTGAAATAGATGTCTCTAAGCTAGACATCTTATCCATTAACATCTTGATTAGATCTAAAGGGGATTGGTTTGAGAGGCACTCCCCAAGATATAGGGGGCCTACAAAGATCTTGAAGTAGTGTATGACATAGATTATTGTGCCTAGGTAGACACAACATATGGGTAATGAATCATAGGCAGAAGGGCTAAGGAGAAAGGGGCTTATCCCATAGGATTCAGAATAAAACCTTGGCTAGGTGTTTCCACCATGGTTTAGGTTATGGTGACACTGGCTAAGGGATAGGTGGTTACTCTTGTATTAATTAGTGTAAGAGTATTTAGGATTGACAAAACCAAGTTCTAAAATGGGGTCTAAGTTGGTTGAGTGGCTTGAAATTTTGAGGTTAAGGAAACCCTAATGAAAGTTGGGTTTGACTACACAATTGAAGAAACCAAACTTTGAGCATTGGATATGGCTGGGTTACTAATCAAAGTGGTGGTTTGAGTAACGACATGGGGAATGGTGGAAATAATTGATGTTATCTCCATCAAAGAAGTGGGCATATCATAAATCAGATCACTAGATGAGTTTCATGTTTGACTCATGACAAGGTAATATTGGAGGGCTTTAGTATTATGATCAATGAATCAAGAAAAATCTTGATCACCCTTGGGAATTATGGGTGGCTGACTAGGACTGGCATAGCTAGGGGAACCTTCCATGCTAGGATTACTCTCTATGGAAGGACTAAAAAGAGGAGGTGAAGGTGTAAGAGGTTGCTAACTTGCGTGATCAATGAGAAGCTTTGCTTGCTTTCATGTCAAGACCATGCAAAAGGGAAAAAAAGTTTAATAGACCCTGTATCTATGATAGGAAATTAGAAAAACCCAATTTTGATGAAAATAGCTAGGTGATTTTAGCTTGTTGTTTAAGGCAGACTAAAAATCAAAAAAATCCCCAAAGACTAATATCAGTTGCCTAATCAAGGTCAGTATGTAGGAAATACATCGACATTGATACTATCATCAAGGTCAGTGGGATACTCAGGCTACCAATGTTGGTATCCTGATTAAGATCGATTATTATGTAACCTAGAAAGTCAAAAAATCACTATTTAACCAACCTAGACATGAGCTCTTTATATAATAGTGAATGCAATAGGCTTGTGTGTCAACAGAGAACACTCAGGGGAACTATAACCAAAGTTTAACAAGTCTAAAAGGTTGAGAAGACTTGGTTTTGATATAAAACATCCTTACCAACTCAAAAGTACAACAAGCAATAAAAATGCAAAAAAGATCATACCGCCAACTAGCATTAATTCCTAAGAATTGTTTTTAGTCTCTTGGTGTCTTATGCCTTAACTAGTTTGCATGAAGAGAAATTTGGATAAATAAGTTCCTAGAAGCCATCTAAATATGGTTTCAAGAGTTTTGGCTAGGGATTCCTCAATATACAGTTAAGTATGGGAGGCCCAAATTTGCGACGTGTGATTTAGTCTGACCAGAATACTGAACTAGCTTCATTTACCCGATGATGAAATCTAAGTAAATCCTACTTGAGGATTTGGGGAAATTTTGAAATTTGTAATTTGATATGTGGTTTGGAGATGTGTGAGAAAGTGTGTTATAATTCATTAACTAGCTAATTAGTTATATGTGTGACTAATGTGCATCAAGCTGACTAATGATGAATAAGTTTTAAACCTAAAAGCTGAAGTGTTTTCTTTGGATGTAAAACAATGAGGAAAGGGAAAGATTATGACTTTCACTACTTTGATGCACATGCAATGAGGTAAGCAAAAATAAGGTTTTTTAATCTTTGCACAAGTTAATGATTTCGTTTAGAAGCAATCAAAGAAGAGGTGAGAGAGAAGAGAAAGTTTAGTTTATTTCCTTAAGCTAAAAATGAGAGGTGTGGTATATTGATTTTATGGCAAACAAAAGGAGAGAATGAAATAATGAAAAATTCACTATTGATGCACCTATATAAATGTCATTTTAAATCAAGGAATGAACCTAAGATAAACTTTGGGGTCCCACCAAGTATGCCAAAAATGTTTCTATCAATTTTTGCTATCTATTCTAAAAGGAAAAAATAGAAGTATGAATGTTAGGGATAAGTGATTAAGTACTCAAAATGATGCACACCATTCCAGACATTGTGAGAACTCTTTGTCTATGGAGGAAAACACATGTGTATATGAAAACACTAAATAGAATTTTTATTAGCAGAGATATGTGTGGGCTGCCAAGCTATGTGCTTGTTCTAAGAAGCGTAACACTTCCATGAGATGATAGTCTACTATTTAGAAATAGAGTTTTAAAACAAAAATAAATGAAAAGAGAGAGTGAGAGTTAGAATATTGTTTACCATGCTACAGGTCTAAACATGTTAGTGAACAATATAGTGCAGGTTGGGTAAGGGAATTATGTTTTGGTGAGGTTATTGGGGAGGTCATTGGGGGTTACTGGTGTAAAAAACATAGTGACTAATTTCATTTAAGTGATTGGTGTCAGTTTATGTCACTGATATCAATTATGGTTATCGATGTCAGTCTGGGTAATCGATGTCAGTTGGAGCAGTGATATTGGTGGGGTTATGGATGGCTTTTTTGGGAAGGGAAAAAGAGTTGTGGTCTAGTAAAGGGGTCATGAGGAGTCATGAGGGGGTGAATAAGACTTAGGAATGGCAAGGTAGAGGTTGATATGCTAAGGTAGAGAGATGGAAGTGGGGGAGTGTTACAACTCCTCCATAGAGGAAGCTTGCATTTCATGAACAGTTAAATAGTATATTTGTAAAACCAATATAAAATGACTATTTAAAACATTTAAAAATACCAAAATGTACCCAGTTGGGTTGGATAGGTGAGAATTTGTGCTAAATAGATGGATTTAATGAGGCTTGATGAACTGGTGCATGGATAGATGAGGCAAAATCATATGTTTCTAATCCCTGGTGATCAAAACACTATGTAGTTTGTCAATTCTTGATCTAGAATAATTCTTGTGGAGTGACAGTAAGCCTAGATGTCAATAGTGATACTAGAATGTTTTAATAATGAAAAATTTGTGTCAATGAATGATTTTCTGACCCTATGGCCAATTTAGAAGTGGGCCTAAGTAATTGATGTCAGTGGGCCCTCCAACATTCATCGAGGGATAACTGATATTGGTTCCTAAGACTAGGTAAAATAGCCTAAAGTTAGCCTTTTATCCCACTTCTTACTTCAACAAATGGTATTTCATATTGGAAAATGGTCATAACATGAGGTCAAGAGGTAGTTAGGTAGTGAAGGAGTTATGAGGGGGGGGAAGAGTAGGTCCTAGGTGGTTAGGATAGAATGACCAGGTCCTATAGTGAGTCAAAGGGTGAGAAATGGTCATAAGATGAGGTGACTAGGAGATTTAACCAATTTAATTAAACAATTAAATTAATTAGATGTGCCTAAAGGGTAAAGACATAGGTTAGGGAATTAAATAAGAAAGGGGTCGAGTGGTAATGCGATCTAGGTAATCATGTAAGGGATTAGCATAATTATAGTGTCTACATGAATTGTAATTGGATGTTGATGTTAGATGTATTAGATATTTTATCCCATTTATGATGTTTTCAACAAAAAATAACAAGGGCACATGTCTCATGCAATATATTTGAAAAAAAAGAGCAATCTAGGGCACCCAGGTGCAAAATTGGCATTTTGAATCAAAATGATCTAATCAAAGTTAGCTACTTTATAAATTGTATTGCCCCATTAAATGATACCCTGGAAAAAATCAGCACTTGAATATAAAAATTTCAACTCTTTTAATGCATTTTAGTGTTTTTAAGCCAAATTATGCACTTTGGTAGAAAATTGGTCAAAACCCTGATTAATGGTCATTGGTAGCTAGTTTTAGGTGTCTATAGTTTGCCCCTATTTGGGAAGGCATTGCAAGATATAATCATAGTAACATCTTCTTAAAGAATTAAAATGTCATCTATACTTACAACTTCAATGGAAATTGATGAACTATATGATGCTCTTTGAGGGAACGGTTGGCACAAGTAGGTCAGCAAACGGTCCCTTGAAAAGAAAAAAGTGAAATGAAGGAACCAAAGAAAGAAATATGATAGGGTGAAAACATAATGAGTTTGAAAAAGTAATCCAAAATCACTGAGAATGTAAGTGGGATGGTGTATAATAGTTTCCCCAAAGGTGATTATAAACATTGTACCCCAATATAGGCAATGTGGTATGATAGCACAATGATTTTCCCAAAGGTAGTTATAATCATTGAGAAGATGGAGCTACCCCAGTTAGGATAGACAAACAATATAACAACATGCCTATATTTGGGAAAAAGAAAGAAAATTTGGTGAGAACATAATGATTTGCCCAAAGGTGGTTATAACCATTGAGAAATGCAGGTGGGATAGTGTATAATGCTTTACCCATAGGTGGTTATAATCATTGGACCATGATGGTGGAAAAAATGATTGATTGGTTGATGATGATGGTAACTTAACACAAAGGGTAATGATGAATTAGAACAACCTGCTAGTAGGGAGATTCTCTTCTGAACTAACAAAGGTTGAAATGCTTTCATGATTAATTACTATGTTTGGGATATAATTAGGATACTGGTGCTGAGGAGATGTTGATACCACCCTTGCTGAGTAGAATTATTGAAGCTGATTTTTGTTATAGCACTTGACGGTGAGCCTCATGATAGAGCACCATAAGGACTAGGCTAAAATATGCATAAGGACTGACTCCAAAGATCCAACACTCAAATTAAATCAATGCACAAATGATATAAACCATAATGTCAATGTAAACATATGGATATGGATTGATTAAAGTATAAATACACAAAGAATCACCTAATGAACACACATATATTGAATCAAGGAAACAGTGTTGAAATCAAATAAACAGGCACATAAACAATAAACAAATAAATAATAGTTAGTCCTAATGTTAGTACAAATAACATGACTTAAACGAGACAAACATTTCCCCTAGAAAATAGGTGAAAAATTAACAAACAAACATGACAGGGGAATAGAAGAAAAGGAAGGGGGTGGATGAGTTGTCTCCATATGCACTAGGAAAGTGGATGATGCCTACATTGTTCCATAGATGTAATATCCAATAAAAACTTGAGGCCAAATGTAGTTCTCCCAAAACATGGGAAGAAAATGATAATTGATGAAAGCAATAGAATGAATGTAATAGAAAAATAGGAATGGTCTTGAAAAATGACAAGTGCATGGGATAAAAGGCTAAAAATGATGGGGAAACTAAGGAATAAGTGATTTGTTTATGACTTAGAAAGGGTTCCTAGAATCCTTAAGGCAGAGAAGAAGTCAATGTTTTTGGTCTTTTCTAAATGGTTTTACAAATGTTTTTGTAATTTTGGAGTATCTCAACTCAATCGAGATGGACAAGATACTGAAATGGTTCAAGCTCACAAAATAGTGAGAGCATGGCTTAGGTTGCTCACAAAATGGAGAGTGTGGCTTAAGTTTCTCATAAAATGACAAGAGTGTGGCTTAAGTGTGAATCAAACATGACCCATAAGGACCTGAAATGGCCTAAGTTTATAATAGTTCCACCTTTAGCAAAGGAAGATGACCAATGTAATAACTAATTCAAATAAAAACAAGCACAGTTGGTATAAAGGCATAATATGGCATAGGAAATGGCAAGTTGGTATGTCAAGTCTCAATAAACAAATTTTTCCCCTAGTTTTCCCATAGGTGGTTATAATTAGTAGCATAATCAGTGATAAGAAAGGAATAAAAAATGAAGGATGCAACTACCAAAACTTATATCATATTGCTCCAAAATACTCTCTGTCTGAAATGCTCGAAACTACTAAAATTGATCAAATTCATTAGTGCTAAAAATGTATAACTAATGGCAAAATAAAGGTCAAATGCGCTAGGTAGATAGGATTCAAAACATGCTTGGTCGATTGAACATAATGGTAAAATGGATAAGTAATATGTTAAGAGGAATGATAAGAATGATATTCATATAAAGAAGAACAGTGATAAAGTGGCACAACAGAAATGGTCCTTATAAACAATACACCATAGTGCTTAATCATAGTACCACTAGAGGTGAATAATATTCATCGACTCATGAAGTTCATCTATGTCTGGTGTGGTGAGCTTGTATGCTCCAGATCCATAATATACGTAATGATGAAAGGCCCTATCCAATTTGGTTTGAATTTACCTTTATGCTTCTTCTCGGTTGTGGTATTATTTTGGTTTTCTTTAAGATCAAGATCACCAAGTTCAAATGTTCTATGCTTGATGTGTCGATTGTAGTGACCTTTGAGTCAGTTCTAATATGCTTGAATATTTTTGAGTGTAACTATGCATTTTTCATCAAGTATGTCTAGCTCTTGTAGGCAAGCTACTCAATAGTCATGATCATCTAGAACATGCTTGATAGATATGAAAAGTGAAGGTAACTCAACCTCAATGGCAAGTATGGCTTCAGTACCATAAACAAGTGAGTATGGAATGGCTCCTATGGGGGTACAATGATTGGTATGATATGCCCAAAGGGTACAAAATATCTGAAGGTACCAGTCATGACCAACATCATTGACAATATTTTTGAGAATGTTAACAATTGTTTTATTAGATGCCTCAAGCTGACCATTACCTTGAGTGTAATATGTCATAGAAAAATGTTGTGTGATGTTATATTCAGCACATCACTTGTCAAGATCCTTATTCTTGAATGATCCTCTATTATCAAATATAATATCAGAGGGGATACCATAGCGGTTAATGAGATGGTTGAAGATGAACTTGAAAATTTGATTTCCAATCACGTAAGTGAGGGGTATAACTTCAACCCACTTAGTGAAATATTCGATGGTGGCAAGGATATATTTATGGCCATCAGATGAGGTGGGATTGATCTTCCCAATGAGGTCAAGGCCCCATGTAGTAAATGGACATGGTGTCAACATTGGTTTTAGAGTCTTTGTTGGGGCATGAATCAAATTAGCATGCCATTGAGATTTATCACACTTATTTACATATGTAGCTACATATGCATCCATCATGGGCCAATAATAACTAGTACGCAAGAAATTTTTGGATAAGATGGATCCGCTAATATGAGCTCCACATACTCCATGAACTTCCCATAATGCTAGCATAGATTCTATTAAAATTAAATAATGAAGCAGAGTTCTATCAAAATTATGGTGGTAAAGAGTTCTATCATTATCAGGTGGATTTGCTAGATAGTCCTTTAATAGTTGAAAATTGGTTTGGTAGTGATCATCCTAATGAAATGTGACTCCTTTCTCTAGAATATGCATAAAAGGATGACATTTGTCAGTTAATTGAGATATAAAACATTGGATAGATTGGATCTTGCCCTATAAATTGTAGAGTTGCTTCAAAGTAGTTGGTGGTTTCATCTCTATTATAGCTTAGACTTTAGCCAAATTAACTTCAATGCCTCAATGAGACACAATAAAGCCTATCAATTTGCCTGAGTGACTCTAAAGACACATTTATTATGATTAATTCTAACTTTGTTCTCTCATAATCTTTTAAATATTCTACATTGCACTACTGTATGGTCGGCCCTAGTTTTTGATTTGCCTAGTATGTCGTCGATGTAGTCTTCAACAATATTATACATCATATCATGGAATATGATTATCATAACTCTTTGATATGTGGATTCAATGTTCTTAAGACCAAATGGCATTACCTGATATAAAAATGTTTCCCATGGAATGGTGAATGTTATCTTGTGTTGATCTTTTAGTGTTATTCTAATCTGGTTGTATCCTAAAAATCCATCCATGAGAGAAAGCATCTCATAACCCACCGTGGAGTCAATGATCATATCAATATTAGTCAATGGAAATTTATCCTTAGGGCAAGATTTATTTAAGTCTTAAATTTTAGTATAGATTTTGATTCATTTAGGCTTTTTGTTAATAGGTACAACATTAGATATCCATTCTGAGTAGTCAATAGATCGAATACATCTTACTTCTAAGAGTTTTTCTAACTCTTTCTTTACTAATACATCAATGTGAGGATGCATCTTATGTAACTTTTCCTTAACTAGTTTGGCATTAGGATTTACCACAAGGTGATGTAAAACCAAGGTGGGGTCCAAACCTGGCATGTCAAAATAAGCCCATACAAATATATCTACAAATTCCCTCAAAATAATTGTAAAGACTTCATGTTCCTCCTCAATAAGGGAAGTGCCTAGATTGATCCACTTTGGGTCATCTGGGGACCTGATGTTAACCTTTATCATATCTTCCACTAAAAGGGTTAAACCATATTCAAGGATAGTGGGTAAATATTTGAACTAGTTGGGAATATTAGAATCCTCTGCTAAGACTGGCTCTTCAACTTCACCTAGGCATGAGGAATCAGAGTCTCCTAATGGAAGGTTTGGCCATGTAATAAAAATTGTTAAAAACTCATGAATGATTCAATCAAAAGCTTGTTGTTATTCAAAACTGGACTTAGACTAACAAACATGTTCATCATGGGTGGTCTCCTAAGCTATGGTTGAAGAAGGTTGAAAACCCCCATCTAATGGCACCTAAAATAGTTTTTCACCACTAGATTGGCCTTTATCTTTACTTTTTCCCTAGTTAGAAATCACCTCAAAGAGGTTTTCACTTTGGGACCTCAATGTTTTATTTATTTATTTTTGGGTAAGGGTGTTCACCTACTCTTTAAAATAGGCTTCAAGATCCACTGTGATGGAAAACCCTGATTTATGATCTCCCAATGGAACATTATCTCTAAGTCCTAGAAAATCATATAATGCCTCATCATTTTGAAACCTATCAATCGATAAAATGGATTCTTTTTTATCCCAGTCTATCAATTAGGGATAGTATAATGACAATGGTTTATTATGAATGATTGGCCTAAAGGTACATATGGATTATTATCAAATATGATAGTCTTGGTGAGGTCATTAAAAAGGCTATGATCAGACTCTACTTTTTTATCATCATCTTCATCACTAGTTGATGGTGATGGAACACGAGTAAGGTATATGGGGTCACCCTCAATTAGTTTAAATTCAAATCCATAGGGCCTTTTATATTTAGTCATGGAAATTAGCTCAAGTGTTCCTTATTGATTAGGTATGAGGCCTCCTCTTTCATAGTCTTCATTCTTAATGATCCTATTAGGAACAAGATAGTTTGAATTTTTAAAACAACCAACTTGGTTGTCATTAGACAACAATGATTCGTCCCCTTCAAGAGGGTCTAGTTCTAGGCCATATGTTGGTACAAACATGATAGGTCCTTTAACTTTTCTCTTTTGTTGCCATTTTGGATGAAGTGGCATAGCTTTAGTCTTCCAAAGGACTTTGGATTTTATGAAAGGTTTTCAATATGAAATGTATCACTGTGTTAAATATTCTCCTAGGCCATTAGCTAAAATGATGTAATGATTAGAAGCTTCAGTAGGCATCATGTGGGAAAGGCAATCTAAGGTATTAATATCTATACAATTATCCTCTGGAGAATCAATAAGTATGGAATTTCATTTATCCTACTTAGAACTTGGATTCATTTCGTATTGGTAATTATAGCTTTGAAACTTAGCCTCAAGATGTTTGCAGTGTTCATATGGGTGCAAATCTCCTAAAATGTTCACTTCCATCCCTGAGTGGGAGAACTTGATACATTGGTGCAAAGTTGATGGGAATGCATGAATCTCATGTAACCAAGGCCTACCTAGAAGCATATTATATGACAACTCAAGCTCAAGTACATGGAAAAGTGTATCATGGGTCAAAGGCCCAATGATAACTAGTAGGCTAATGGTGCCTTATGATTCTCTCTCTTGATTATCATAAGCTTTGATAGCTACCATTTCTGGTTATAGATCTATCATTATGTAAGAAGCTTGATGAGATTTAGAGACATTATGTTGAGGCTTTATCCATTGTCTATAAGGACACATTTCACTTTATGCATCTTTATATAAACTTTTATGTATAATGGATTATTATGGAGCGGGCCAAGGAAAGACATATCGCTTTGGTTGAATGTAACTTATTGGGCAAGAGCTAAGTGTCCAACCAAATCTTGAAATTTATTAAGGGATATGTCACCGGTAATAGTGGATTAGGTTAATAACTCATTCAAAATGTTCCTGTGGATTGTCAACATTCACAACAAATCTAAAATGGAGATCTGGGCTAGTGTCTTTTATAATTATTCCACATTATCAAACTTCTTATCTTGGACAATATTAAATGATTTATTTTGAGGTTGAATGCCTAGTTGGATAATGGGTGAAGTGGTAGATGGATATGGGCCTGGGATGGTAATCTTTGACCTCCGAGTTGTGATTACACAATCAGGATTGAATACAGGGCCATGATTGCTAACAAATCATGGTGATGTTGTGGGACCAAATAGGACAAGTATTGGTTGATGGTGTACTTATGTGTGGTCAGGAGGCAAGGATGAATTATCAATATAAGGTCTAAAATTAGGAATCCCTATTTGCTATATTGCCTATGTGTGGTCCCAAGTCAAGGAATGATTTCCAATGTGATTGGATTGGTTTGGTATGGTTAGCAATGGTCTTGTCTAATTAGAATTTGGTCTAGGATTAATGGAGATGGTATTAATGCTACCACCTAAAATATGGCCTACAACTCTATTGTATTCATGTGAAACTACATGGTTGGTTTATTGGTTTTTACCATTTTGACCTTGGTTCTATCCATTATTTTGGTGTTTTTGGCTCTATTGTTGGTTCTACAAGTGCAGCCTTTGATTTTGATACTATTGATTTTATTGTGGCACTAGTCGGTGTTGTTGTTTCCATTGTCATTATTGTTGTTGTTATTTTTGGTTGTTATGTTGGGGAAAAAGGTTTTGATAAATCCTAAGAGTCTAATCAGAAGTGGAAGCACCACCATCCAATGTGATCTCCCCATTCTCTAACATATTCTCAATCAAATGCTTAATTTGTACACATCTTCATAAATTATGCCCATTAACCCAATGATATTCACATAATTCATTTTCATGATACCAATTAGGATAAAGAATGCCTTATGGATAATGCTTTGGTATAGGCCAACTAATCAAATTAGTGGTGGTGAAATTATGAAACACATATTCAATAGGCTCTCTAAGGTCACTAAAAACATGGTGAGTAGGCACTATTGTCCTTGAAAGAGAGACTTGTAAGGGCAAGGTTATTGCATTTATTATGTAAGTCTAAGCTATTGTGTTTACTGCATTGGCTAAAGAGGTTATTGGGTAGGAGTAAGCTAAAAAAGTGGTATAGGCTGAGCAGATGGTGTTTTCACCATTTGGACATGGCGTGACTCAATTACTCCATTTCCCATAATATTCTTATTGTGATTGAATTGCTTTGGTCTATTTTTATTATTGGCCTATGCTAGTTGTGATGCTTGCATTTGTAATTGATTTTTATTTGGACATTTCCTTGATTGGTACTTTCATTTTTATTAGTTGAAGTAAGCTTGATGATTCTTTTATTGATAAGGTCTCACTCAATCAACAAACCTTTATTAATGATCTCTTTAAAAGTATGTGCACATTATAGTTCCAAATGATAATCTATCTCACTATGCAAATTTTAAGTAAACATAGTGGCTAATTATTTATCTAGTAAATAATGGGTAAATTAGCTTGCAAGGGCTCTCCATTATTGTAGATAACTCATAAAACTCTCACCGGCTTTTTGCTTTGCTTGCGTTAAGTTGACCAATGAAATCTCATGTTTGAGATTGTTGTAGGAAAAGTGCTACACAAACTTTTTTGAAAGGTCATCAAAATCTGTTACTAAATTCTTAGGCAACTTTAAAAACCACTCAAAGGCTTGTTCTGAAAGATTCCTTGGGAAAAATAATAAAAGGTATATTTCACTATATGCCACTACCTAACATGTGATAAAAAAATTCGTTAAATGGAATTTAGGGTCACCTTTCCCCTTGTATTTATCAAACTTTGGGGACTCATATCTTGGAGGAAATAGAATCTATAAGTAGTCCATGTTAAAATGATAAGTACACACATCATCCAACTTAAACTTTTTACCTTCTTTCTTAGCTTAGATGGCAGCGATTACATACTTCATCTATTGTAATTTTTTCTTTAAGAAACTTGTGGGAATATTGGTCTGGGTAGATGGTTAGGTAGTCATGAGTGGACAACTTAGACTAGGGTATAATCCAGATGTTTTTTGGGATATGATGGATTGGTTGGAAAATGGACCAGGAATATGCATACATGGATTAGGTTTTGATTGTTGGAATTGCACATGTTATGGTGCAATATTCTAGTTATGATTGGTTATGAAGGTTTGATGTTGAGGATTTTTTGGTTGGGATGGAGGGATGTAACCGTATTATGCTTGTTTTGGTTGAAAAGGGACATGTTATCGACTAATAAAAGCTTGTTGTTGAGTGGGAACTTGTGAACCAAGACCTTATTTCTAAATAAGTAGCACATTTTGAACAAAAGGTAATTCTTGCTTAGTAGGTACTTGATAAATATTGAAACCTCATTATTACATGAATCTCTATTAGGAAGTGAACGCATGTTGAAGATTCAGTATCTATCACTAACCAATATTTATATGTTGTTGGTTAGACATTGTTTTTTTTGAATTGGCACACTAACCTACAATTGAAGAGGTATATTTACTACTAGCTGACATGGTGAAAGAAGAGTTTCCCCCTGTTGAGGTGGTAATATATTTGGCCTATGTTGTGTTAGTATACTAGATTGTGCTTGTTGTTGTGGAATACCACTCATCACTTGTTGAGGAGTAGGATTCATCACATTTTGATATTGAGGCATGGCATTAGTTACTAGATGGCTACCTAATCATGTTGGTTATGCACTTGAAGAAGCAACTGGTTGAGGATTAGAAGTAGTTGGTTTAGATTGGGATGTAGAAACTCCTACTCCCTAATTTTGAGAACCGCTTGCAGTGTTAACTAAAGGCACATTTTGTTGGCTAGTTATTTACGTATTAACACTACTTTGGTTTAGATGGGATGTTGCTTACACATTATCCACTATGTTTTAGTCACTATTCTACATAGAAGTAGAAGATAATTCTTCGATGCTTGGCATATGAAATAAGTTTTCAACCAAAGTATTTAGCATGAATGGGTTTGCACCCTAATTGTCTTAACTAGTCAACTCCATTAACACTCTAGTTCAAGGGACTAAATCTATGAGAGGCCTACTTGACATGGTCATTTGGTTAAAATTACATGCTAGGTTCAAGTAGGTTTGGTATGTTATCTACATCTGTACAAAGTGATCCTCCATGGGGTCTTTGCCTTTGACAAGAATACTAGGGTCTTGATATGTTGTTTAGACTAGAGCTAAAGGATTGTTACAATAAGCTTTTTGATTGTACAATATGTTATGAGTTATTCTTACTAGACTTGGTAAATTCTCATGGGTGAAGCCTATTAGAAACTTGGCTTCTACCTCTTTGGCTCTAACCAAAACATCATATTTGTTATCTAATAAATGATTCTCAAATAAATAAGGATCATACATGGAAGGTGCGTTAATAGAGTATAGTTATTGAAGAAAAGGTTCTTCAATAGTAGGTACCATAGCTAGGTATTGCTCTATTTGTACTTGATCTTGATCCAAGTATGGTAGTGTATTAACCAAATAGTTAACCAATGGATCTTGGTTTGTGCCCTTATTTGAGTGTTATGAGGGATATAAGGATCCATCTCATAAATAGCATTATCAGCATAGGGGTCTTGTACCATTTTTTCTTACACGGTCACATGACTAATCCTCATATTGTACATGAGTCCACTATGAGTGTAGGAAAACATGTTGGGATCCATAGTGAATGTGTTGCTACAAAGAGTTCCATAGACTCTGAAAAAGACAATGTCTAAAGAAGGATAATTTGAACTTGGTCTAGATTTAAACAAAAAGATGGAAAGGATTAAACAAAGATTTGTGATAAAACAAGCTAACGTTAAGTGTCTAACGTTACAAATATTATACAAAAAGATCAAGTAAATTGACCTAAAATCAAAATTCCAAACTCTAAGGTCAAAGTGTTTCAAATTAGTCTAATTTAGGAAAATAAAATTTGCTAGGTCTTTTGGCCAAATGTGGCATCAAAATCTAGGCTCAAACAAGGCATGTGCTAGGACTTTTGGCCAAATGGTACCAAAATCTAGACTTAAAATAAAGGCATGATGTGAATTTGATTTAATCTAACAAGTTTGGAAATAACTTTGACATAGACTCGACACATGAAATCAAACATAAACATGATCAGTTGGCATAAGCCATAAGGCAAAAGGTGTTTCACTAAATTTTGTCTATTTTAAATCTAAAGGAAAACAAAAAGAAGGATGGGGATAAGTGATTAGAATGAACCTAGATTTGGTTCTGTGCATCATATCCAGACATTCTGAGCACTCCTCTTTGGCTGGGGAGGACTACCTACAAATAAGAAAAAACTACCACAAGATGTTTGTTAGTAGATAAATGAGTGGGCTACCAAGCTACGCACTTGTTCTATGAAGTGTGAAACTTCCCTAGAGATGATAGTCCACCTTGAAAAAATAAAAGAATAATAAAGAACTGAAAGAGAGGTAAAGAGAGAGTGAAAGAGAGTTAAAATTACCATTATTAATAACCTGTATGTATCAGAGAGTGACAAGGTGTAGGTGAGGTTATTTATTGGTGTTTTAGAAGTTGTTTGGGTAGGTTTTGAAGAGGCTAGGAAATTGATAGTCACTGACATCAGTAGGTGTGTAATCGATATCAGTTATACTCCAAGGTCGGTAGTGAGGTAATCAATGTCAATTAGGCTACTAAGGTCGATAGGGGTAATAATTGTCCTTAATGTTGTATAAGGCTTTCCCAAGTCTGGGAATTGGTTTGGATTAGGTTAGGGAGTTTGAGAGAGTTATAAAAGGGAGATTATGTCTTGGTTAAGTCTAGTCAAAGGTTTGGTATGTCAAGTAAAGGAGAAATAAGCAAAGAAGCTTTGTAACTTCCTCACAGGGGTACGATCAGAGGTGTGAAAAGTAGTACAGGGTAGATATAATGAAATAATAGAATAAATATTTAAACAACCTATAGTATTAGTGATGTACTTAGTTGTGGTGGTCATTGAATGATAAGTGTCAGGTTGATGGTCTCTATTAGGGAGTTAGAACCTAAATGCCTAAATAAAGAGAAAAAGCAGGTGTTGTTAGTCCTTAAGAGCTCAATTATTTATTGTGACTGACTTACATAGGGTAATTTTAAGCCTGGATGTCAAAAATAGAATGCCAAGAGCCTGAATGAGACTGAGAATTGATTTTCTTAATTTTTGTTAATCTGAACCATAAGATGGAGTTTGGCTTATGTTGCTAACATCAGTGATCCCACTGATGTCAACCATGATCCCACTGATATCATATGGGTTTACGGATGTCGACAGCCCTAGAATAGCTAAACCTTTCTATTTTTGGCATATTTCTTGTTGTTTTGCATGACAAGTGTGACACTCATTATAAAATAGTAAAAATAAAAGGTTAGGAAGGAAGTAGGTGTCTAGGAATTTAGTTTGGAACAGGGAATAAGTCTCAGGTAGTTAGGATGAGGAGACCAGGTCTTGAGGTGACTCATTAGGGGAGAATTAGTCATAGGGTGAGGTGGCCAAATAAGGTGGCAATAGGAGTTTTTAATTAACTTAATTAAGTATTTTAGATTAATTAAATGTGTGAAGGTTAAAAGTATGGTTTAGGAAGATTAATTATTATTATTAAAATGGGTTTAGGGGGGTTTCAACATAGGTAATTATGCATGTGTGTGTGTGACATAATTTTGGTGTCTATATTTTCCCTTTTTTGTCTTTTAATTTATACTGACATATTACAAGACAAAAAATAGGAGTTAGATTTACCAAGTATTGGATGAAGTATCCCCCCTCAAAATGAGAATCGATGCAGGAGAAACTAAAATCGAGTACCAGTTTGATAAAAAGGTAATTGGGTGATTAACAGAGAATTAGGCATCACCCCATATGTGTAGGCCATAATGAGATATAGTTTAAAAAGTCAAGAACATGTAAGGTTAAGGAGGACTCGAATAGAAGTAATCAAAGCACAGCATGTAAGTGATAGCTAATAGGTAAAATCAATCAAAGTTGTAGCTCTTATGGTCAATATGTCTCAGGTAAATGAGGCAAGAAGTGCCCTCAGGAAACACAAAAGGGTTAAAGGTGATAGAATCAGCTTGGTTTCCATCCATACCACCTAAAATACATGCATGTGCATAATAGCCAACTATAGCAAATTAGCCTAAGCAGTCAGGACAAGCAATGCAAGGGTGGTGTAAAAGGGTCAATAAACTTGGAAATATTTGTGATCTCCAAAAAAATTGGTCGAGGGTGAATATTTAAGTGATCTTTAATGTCATTTTGGCATTGTTGGGGGAGATATATGTGATCTCTAGTTGCCCCAGTGTATGGGTAAAGTTTTAAAAATTTGGGGGTGGTTAGTAGGTAGAAACAATAATAGAATGGTGCTGACATCGATAGGACATGTTGATATCAGTAATATAAAGTGTCAACATTGGAACAACTATGGAAATGTTGTTGATGTTAGTAGGCATAAGCATTGATATTGGTAGTATAGGTCAAAAAAAGCTGATGTCAATGGCTGACCAAACCTGACCAAACTCATTTACAATTTTGTGATTGGAGAGAACAAATAGAGCTTTGAGAGTGATTTGTGATGGTAGTGCAAGGAGTGGACCTAATGGGAGTCACATGACCATCAAAGCTATTGGTGCCATCTAAGAGGAGACAGAGAGATGAGGTAAGAGCCTATACTAATTTGATTTAGTTTGTATAATTTTTTGACTAAATGAAAGGTGGGGTTGCAGAAAATAGGTTAGAGGAGGTGTAGGATAAGTTAGGGGGAGTTGTGGGTAGTTTTTTAGGGGAAATGTAAAAGGTGGGGTTTGGTTCATTCGACCTTGGGGCTGAACTAGATGTCAATGTTACCAAGGTCCACTGATGTCGGCCAACATGACATCGAGGTCAATAGTTTCCTACCAATGTCAATCATGTCCTACTAACATCGATTGATACGTAGACTAAGAAAGCAATGACATCAGCATTAATTCCATCATCGGTGACTATAAAAAGTAGTAAAATAAGAGAAAGGGTGAGTTTTGGATCTCTAGTAGAAGTAGTCAACTAGGCTAATGGTTAAGATAACTTCAAAAGACTCCTCATCATCTGAGTGTTGCCTACATAGCTTGGTTTAGGGCCTCAAGCCAATGTAGTTCTCTCAAAACCTAGGAACAAGATCTAAAAAGGTATTTTTTAGGGAAAAAAGGTAAGTTGAGATAGTTGGAGATGTTTAGGGCTTAAATTATAGGTCATAGTGCCAAGAGTTAAGAATATAGGAAGTGAGGCCTAGAGTTGGAATAAGTAGGTAGGCCTAGGGTAGAGAGAGAGGAAATGAAGCCTAGGGTAGAGAGAGAGAGAGGTAATGAAGCCTAGGGTGGAGAGAGAACTATGGGTATATGGTCGAGCTAACCTCAAAAGACCCCTTATCGACTGAGTGTTGCCTACATAGCCTAGTTTAGGGCCTCAGACCAATGTAGTTCTCCCAATGAGAAGGGAGAAAGGTCATGATAGAATAGATTAAAAGGGATGTGACTTGATTTTTTTGTGTATGGATGCAGGTGAGGATGGAGCTTATATTGTGAGATCATCAATCGAGGTTATTGACATGCATGAGGAGAGATGTTACTCCAAATAAGTGGGAGCATATGGTATCCATGGGTTTAGGAGTGTGATGGTATTGTCATGTCATATGAGATGTGTCACTGATGATAGATTTGATTGAGAAGTGGGATCATACCACTAACACCTTCCATCTATCGATAGGGGAGTTGATAGTGACATAGGAGGATTTATATAAGATTTTAAGGCTACCACTCCAAGGTGAGGATATTTTTTCATGCTCAAGAGAGGAACATGACATACACATGGTTACTCTATATGAGGATCATGTTAGTGAGTTGACCTATCACTCAGTGAGTTTCACATATGAGCCACTTTATATGGTTGATGAGGAGTAGCATCATCTGAGCATCCTGATGATGATCAAGATCATAGTGTATGCATTACTCGATGCAGATAGTCAAAGATTTTTTATTGCTTTGACAAGTGTACTTATGTAGATGATTAAGTAGTGGACCATTATTATTTGGGGTCCAGTATTTTTGGCATAGTTATATAGAGAGTTGTGGGGTTTGAGGCTGCATCAGTGATACAATTTATGTTTCAACCATCTACTGCATTATTGGGCATATGAGCACATTATGGTGACATGACCTATGGGGTTACCTACCACCATCCTAGCTAGCTTTAGGGTTAGATTTAGATGGTGTAGAGATGAGATGGCATAGACTTGAGTGGATGGCATCATGTGAGATATCTCCTACTATAGGCACATGATCGAGGGCTTGATTCATGTAGATATCATTTGGAGACCATATCTAACATACCTAGTTTTCAAAGGGCAGGCAGAGTAGCTTGTGGGGTTACAAAGCTCATTATGGGTTAGGGGGAGATATGTTGGTGAGTTAGAGATGGTACCCGTAGCATGGGTTAGGAGGTAGTTTGGGTTACTTCAAAATATTCCACCTGCATTCCCTCAATATAGGAGGGATGACATAGAAGCACCCTTGTCATTGCTCAAGGAGTTCGATGGGCCAGATTTTGAGGAGTTATCAGTAGGGCCAAGTGTTGGGGAACTAGGGTGTACAATAGCCTATATATCTTGGTGAGTAAGGCTACATCTGTTGGTGGAGATCAGGAGGCCACCATTAGACTTATAGGGGTTAGTCAAGGAGAGATATGTAGTGCTACAAGTGTGATATATAGTAGTATAGGCCTGAGATGTAATGATGTAGGCTTAAAAGATAGTCCAAGTAGAGGTTTTAGCCTTATAGGGGTAGGTGGTGACATTGTAGGGTTAGATTGGAGCTTTATAGGGTCAAGTTGTAGCACTACAAGGCCAAGCGATTGTTTTATAGGGTCAGGTGACTATAGTGACAACAGAGAGAGATAGTTTGAGAGTAACATGCCAGGCCACTCCTCCTCCTCCACCACCATAGAGACCAGTACATGTTGGGCCATCATCAAGTGCTATGGATCCTCCACAAACTATATAAATGGTGAGGTATTTGACTAACCTAGATGCGATTTCTTACTATGAGAGGGTTATTAGAGATTTCCTATAGATATAGAGGTATTCAAAATTTGAAGAACAAGAGAGGTTGATGTCACATGTGATGGATTCTAGCTCATGTCAATGTAGACAAATAGAGAGTGGTGATGATACTACATCCTCATGACCTTAGGGAGAACCTCGAGGACCTTGAGTATTAGTGTTTACCAGTTTTTGTTTATATATGTTACATGTATACCAGCCTATGAGCCGAAGTTGTGAGATGTACATTTTAAGAGAGATTTGTGATGTTATGATGATGTAGATGATGAACATATATTTTGATCATATATTATATATATGATATGTTCATTTATTGCCATGTGTTTATTTGAGATGTGTTTTTTATGATTATGATGATGATATGGTTGATGTTTATGTTATGCTATGTTAATTTAGATGTTAATTTTAATCACGTTATTTGAGTTTAGACTAAATTTTCCCATTTATGTGATGGTATATGCATAGTTGATTGATTAGTTTCATCTTTTAGCATTTTTCCATATTTGTGATGGTGTATGCTTAAAATGAATAGAGTGATTTGGGTAATTTATTTCAGCATTTTTCCATATTTGTGATGGTGTATGTGTAAAATAAATAGGTTGGTTATGTTAGTTTATTTCAGCATTTTTCCATATTTGTGATGGTGTATGCATAAAATAAATAGGCTAGTTATGTTATTGTTGGTATGACATTATTTCTTCATCTAGAGATATCGACATGCGATATGGATGAAAAAAATAAAGAGGCAGAATGCTCATGCATTGGAAAAGACCGTAATGTAGAACATAAATAGGCTCAAAAAAATGAGCCTCTTTCATGCCTTATATATTTGAACCATTGTGTTTGTTAGAGAAGCATCATGTTTAGCTCATGTTAAGTGAGCTTCATAGTCCCTTGAAATAGTATGAGGGGAAAAAGGGGTAGAATGAGGGAAAATGTTTAGATAGCATAACCTACCAAGTAGAAATGATATGTCCCTTTTATGGGTGACCTGAGAGCTAATATGGGCAAGTCCATGACTTAAAGCCTTTTTTTTTATGTGTGTGTAAGTTGATCAATACAGGAAGCCTACAATATGATTTTGTATAGGTTAAGGTTGTGCAAAGATGTGAAGATCCTTTTTCATTTATTTTTCCCTTTGAGAACAAATCTTGGCTTAGCCATCCTTCAAAGGAGTGGTCTAAGCATTTATTTTGAATCTTAAATATTTATCCTTTAAAGTAGCAGTCTATTGATAGTAGCAAAGGGAAGTTGCGTAGCTATCCTTCAAGGGAGTAGTCTACGTTGAAAATCATGACCTAAGATTTTATAACCTTTTCAAATATCTCGTTTATTTATTTATTTATTTTAGTCATGGACAAGACTATAGAGGCTTAGGAGTTTTCCACTATGAGGATAAAACCATACCACTATGTAAGTCATCTAAGTGTATAGGAGTAAGGGTGAAGGGGAAGGGAAATGAATGTAATAGGGATGCTCATGGGACGAGCTCAAGTTAAACATGAAGTAAAGTGATGCTAATTTTAACAAAAGAATGGTTGTATATGTAAGGCATTTAAAGGCTTGGGTTCTAGCCTTCCTTCAAGATAAGAAAAGTGATAAGTTCCTGAACCATACTTGTGAGTTATGATATAAGGTCGAAGCCAATTAGGATAAAACTTACCCCATTTGCTTTTTTCCATGTTTGTCACATGCTAATTTTCTTTTAAGATGAGATCTCCTATATTGAAATCTTGCTCTTTGAGTTTTTTGTTATAAGCATATTTGATATGCTCTTGATAGATTTGGAGGTGGTTGAGGGTGATGAGATGACATTCATCAAGCAATTCAAGTTGAGCCAAATGTTCTTGGTAAAATTCATCGTTAGTATGTCATGTAGAGAAATACAAAGAGAAAGAATCTAGACCTCAAGAGGTAAAATAGCCTCCATCCCATATATCAGTGAAGAAGGTGTAGCACCTATAGGGGTTTGAATGCTAGTGTGGTAAGCCCATAAAGAAAAAGGAATGTGTGTGTGTCAATCCTTACCCATATTATTGACTACCTTTATGAGAATCTTGGTCAAAGTTTTGTTAGAAGCTTTTGCCTATCCATTATCTTGGGGATAGTATGGTGATGAGAAGCTTAATTTGATTCCAAATGCATCACAAAGATATTGAACAGTCTTATTCTTGAAATACTTGCCATTATCTATTATAATATATTGAGATAAACCAAAATGATATATGATGTGATGGTTAATGAAGTCAACAATTTTGTTAGCTTTAGTAGAAATGAGAGGGACGGCCTCAACCCACTTGGTGAAGTATTCAATGTCAGTAATGATAGAATGATGATGGACTGATGAATGAGGGTTGATCTCTCTGATTAGATCTAATCCCCATTGGGAGAAGGGCAAAAATTCTTTGGTGACTTACAATGCATGACTAGGAATGTGAAGGAGGTTAGCATGTTGTTGACACTTGACACAATGTCGAACATAATCAATGCAACATTGACAAAGTGTGGGCCAATAATAGCCAAGTCAAAGAATATGTTTAAAAACTATGTGACCATTGAAATGACCACAACAAATTCCATCATGGAATTCCTTATTATCAAAGGGAGTCTAAGTACTAGCTAGGCATCTAAGGAGAAGACCATCAAAACTTCAGTTTTAGAGAAGTCCCCTTAGTATAGTGTAATGAGCAGCATGTTTTATGAAGGCCCATTTCCCATTATGAGAAAGATCAGGAGGGGTAATAGAGAAGGAAATATAATCTATAAGTTGTGTGTACCATAAGTCTTGTGGGTTGGTTGTTACATTTTTGATAAAGAGGATGTTATTTGAGACATAGGAGGGCAATGTTAAGTGATGCATGGTGACATAGATTCTCGAAGAGGAGGATTAAGAGGGTATGTGCGAATCAAGTGAAGCCATCATGTCAGAAAACTTGTTTATAGATTGAGGAATAGTTTGTAAGAGATAAGATTCAAATGAACCCAAGAGCATATCTACATGATGTTTATACTACAAAATTTTATTTTTGCATGGGTAGGTACCATTAACTTGGTTAACCACTAGCTGAGAATCACCAAAAATGGTTATGGATTTGATACCCAAGAAGAGACTTATTTGAAGTCCTAGAATCAAAGCCTCATATTCAGCCATATTGTTAGTGCATTCAAAATCTAATTTAAATGACAAAGGCATAGGTTTTCCATTGAGAGGAATAAGAATGACCCCCACACCCCCATGATGTTGGCATTTAGATCTATCAAAGAACATCATCATTTAATAAGAGATGTCATCGGTGGAGAGTGTTGCAATAGATTCATTAGGGAATTCAAGGTTTGAAAGTTGATTATTAGGTAAAGGGGTAGTAGCTAACTATTTCATGATTGTTTTCCCCCTAAAATATTTTTACTAAATAAACTCTAAATCAAATTTAGCAAGAATCATGAGCCATCAAGCTATATGTTGGTTGTGATATGGTTTGGAATGCATGTATTTGAGAGCATTATTATGTGTGACCACATAGGTTTTGTGATTTAAGAGATAATGGTAAAATTTAGAGGTTGATAATACCAACACAATGCAAGGTTTTTTAGTATGGTTATATTGAGTCTCATAATCAATAAGTGTGTGGTTAATGTAATAAACCGCCTACTCTTAATGTTGGTCGTCTCAATGTGCAATCATAGCACCTAGAGAATGGTCTATTGTAAAGATGTATAGGTAAAAAGGATAATTTTCCTTGGGAAAAATAAGAACTGGTGGGGAAAGGAGATATTCTTTAACTGCATCAAAGGCTTCCTAGCAATTTGTATTTTATTAGAAGGAGACATGTTTTTTGAGGAGATGGTGAAAGGGTTGGCAATGATCTGACAACTAGGAAATGATGCATCGAATGGACTAAAGTTTACCTTGTAGGCTACAAAGTTGTTTAACATTAGTAGATGAAGGTATCTCTAGGAATGCTCTAACTTTGGCAGGATCAACCTTGATACCATGGAGAGAAATGATAAAACCTAAGAGTTTACTGGAAAGAACACCAAAGACGCATTTCTTTGGGTTTAGTCAAATGTTATATTGGAGGAGATGAGTGAATATGGTTTTGAGGATTTTCAATTGTTATTGATGAATTTTAGACTTTTTGAGTAAGGCATCCATGTAATCTTCCATAATTTTATGTAGGAGATCATGTAAAATGTAAGTCATGGTGCATTGGTAGGTTGCACCAATGTTCTTCAGGCCAAAGGGCATGACCCGATAATAGCAGGTCCCCCATGGGGTAATAAAGGTTGTCTTGTGTTAATCCTCAAGAGCAACCAAGATTTGATTATACCCAAAGAATCCATCCATAAGTGATAGCATCTCATGGTCAGCCATTAAATCAATAAGTTGGTTAATACTAGGCAATGGGAAATCATCTTTTGGACAAGAGAGGTTTAAATCATGATAGTCAATGTAGATATAGATTCCCTCAATAGATTTTGTGATAGGAAAAATATTGGAAATCCATTGTGGGTAGTCGATGGGTTGTATAAAGTTAACAGAAAGGAGGCATTGAAGCTTTTCTTTGACAAGGAGAGTGATACATGGATGCATTTTGCAAAGCTTTTGCTTAATGGGTTTAGCATCTCTATTGGTGACAATATTATGGGTGATGATAGAGGGGTAAATACCAATCATGTCATTATAAGACCAAGTGAAGGATTTTTTATGGTCATTAATAAAAGTGGCATAATCAGCTTGCTCAAAGGAATCTAAAGATTGGCCAATCTTGAGGATGTGAGGGTTATCATGGGAAGGCAAGTTGATGTCAACAGTTGATTCATTTAACATAGCTTATGTTTTAGATGGGAGTTATCATTGGATATAGGAATCATCTGCACCCATGTAGGTGATAATTATGTCATCATCTTGACATTGGACAGTGAATATAGTGGGAGAATCTTCATCGATTATTTCAAGATGAATGAGAGGAAGGGACCTTGTTTCCTTACCCTAATGATAGGTGAGAGACCCCAAATGGATAGAATTTATGGGGAAAAAAATTATGAGGTATAGATACATATAATTTGGTAGGTGATTATGGAGAAGAAGTCAGAGAAGGAGAGACTATTTCATCAATAATTGGTTCATGGGATGTTTTAGTGAGTTTATTTGGTTCGTCATATCCCACCCCATGACTCTTTTTGGCATTTTCAATGGTGTTACTAGTAGTATATTCAATAGGCATATGGACACCTTGTTCGTAATGAACCAAACCAAACCTTTTCCAAGCACATCTATAGAGATAGGTGTGGGTGAATCTAGGGTTACTCAAGAAAGAGAAGACACAAGTAATTAGTTGTGGTGAAGTAGACGAATTATTAATTATAGGAGCTTGATCAAATCCCTCATATGTGAAATTGGTTTGAAGGTTAGGGGGGCATAAGGGATGACCATCCCAATACAGAGATCATAATTTGGGTGCATGTGAAGCCTTTCATATTCTTGTGGAGTATAGAACATGTCAAACATCAACAAATGATTTTTGCCATGTGACAAATGTTAAAAGGTCTCCTCCATGGGATCCTTGTCAGCAATTTATGTTGTCGGTATCTATGTAGCCATAGGAATGGAGCATGTGGAAGATTCAAAATCATCATGTGAGGAGGATTATTTTTTCAATAGGATGAGAACATCTTGGTACTATAGGTCATATTACACGTTTTAAATGGAGGTGGGTCAGTAGGTATAACATGTACTTGTCCATCATGTTCAAACTTGACATAGCAGTGCAAAATTGAGGGTACACATGCCATAGCATGTATCCAAGGTCATCCAAGTAGTATGTTATATTATAACTCTCCTTTCACAACATAGAAGAGCTCAAGAATTATGCAAGGACCTACACGAATATGTAAGACAATAGTGCACACCGTAGTAGCTATAGTATCACTAAAGGAATGGAATACCGCATCAATTTGAGACATGAAATTATCAATAAGGGTTAGTTTCTTGTAGGAATGTGTGAAAATAATATTAATACTATCTCCCCCATCGATCATAAATCTCTTGATATGAGTTTGATCAATATATGAGGTAATAAAAAGTGCAGAATCTTGATCTTTAGGATGTTGAAGTGGAATTTCTGAATCACTAAAATAAATCAAGGAGGCAGAATTAAGGGCACTGACCAAAGCTGCAAGAGGTTGGGGATCATCTAATTGTACCTCAATTTATTTTAAAGCACTATTCAAATCTTGATGGTGTTAGGATGAGCTTTAGATTAACTCATACAAAGACATTTTCACAGGAGTTTAGTGAAGTTGTTTCAACATTGAGCTTTATATAACGTCTGAAGATGTTTTAAGAGCACCCAAGATGGAAATATTAGGATTAGTAGGGGGAGTGTCTTTGGTGAAGGGATGGGTCCAAGGTGTAGTGACCTTTTCCTTAGCTTTATCTTTTTATTTTTGTGAATGTGTGGCCACATTAACTGTGTTGATTTGAAAAGTTAGTGAAAGAGGTGGTAAATGGGTTAAGATGACATCTTTGGATATGAATTTAGGTGGAATAGTGGGAGGCACTATTGATGCCAAAGGTGGAATAATGGGAAGGTTAATAGGAGTATCATCGAAGAGAGTGTCAACATTGAAGTGTTTTTGAATAACCATTATGAGGGCTTTACAATTCTCAGTATCGTGTCCAGGTGAACAATGATATAAGCATACTTGTGTATCATCAAACCAAGATGTCTTCATTCCAAGAGGAATATAAGGCTTAATGGGAGGATATGTTATTACCAAAGATTTCAATAACTGATGTAAGAAAAAGCTTTAAGACTTGTAAGTGGGCTTGCACTTGTCGTACTAATAGGAGTGGACACCTTTTTTTGTTTCAATGTTGGAAAAGTAATTTTACATGGTGTCTTGTTTGTTGATGGTGGAGTTACATGCTTTGTTGTCACTTTCTTAGTGTCAGATGTGAGAGGCCTACCAAAAGGCAAGGGTAGGAGTGGAGGTAGCTTAAAATTTTGTTTGGCTTGGTTAGATGATATTCCAACTAAAGTAGAAGGGTGTGGCCCCAAAATGGATGGTAAAGTTGAGGGTTGAAGAAGAGATTGGCAAGGTCTAAAAGGCTTAACATTCTTCTATATTTTAGGGTGAGAAAATCCAACTTATGGTTGAGGAGTTAAATATAATTTCACCTATGGATGAATTATATTAGAAACAAGGTGTATACCTAAGGGCCTCATCTAATTTAATGTAATACATTCTAGTGAGGAGGAGGGTTTTGACATAAATGGCTAAACTTTCAGTGATTTTGGTGAAGAATCTCTAGATTTATCAAAGACTTTAGGGTAAAGGGTAGTAAGGGGATTGGTGAAGAAGGATGACATTCATTGTGTTAGATACAGAGTCTTAAGCCAATCTCAAAATGCCACATGGTCAAGCTTTGTGGAGTCAATAAATTCTAGACTTTTCACCAAACATGAGAAGGGTTTTGATGACATTGACATAGGCCTTACAGTTATGTCTTTAGAAAGATACAATTTTTGGGAAAGAGGGAAATTCTTGGTTTTTGATACTTTGGGCCAAAGGTGAGAAAGAACCTCAATGGGGTCTTCCTAGATAAAGATGGGAGAAGAGACTTGATCTACCATGGGTGGAGGGGAGGTAGGTTTCTCAAGAGGGTAAAGCATAGGTATTATGGTTCCCTCAACATGCAGACATGGCATGGGTAAAGTATGATCCTCCATAGGTAAAATAAGGGTAAAGAGTGGTGCAATTAGAGTAAGCATAATAGGTCTCTCATCTATTATGGGAGTGGATAATATGGACTCTTCTAGGTGCAAAGGTGAAGTGGGTGGGGTACCACTCTCTATAGGTGGAGGAGAAGTAGGTGAAGAAGGTTCCTCAAGAGGATATAATGTGGGAATGATGTTCCCTTCAACATGTGGTTGAGGAATAGGTAGGGTGTGGTCTTCAAGCAGTAAGAGGATAGGTAAAATTGGTGCAAATGTAATTGGGATTACGGGTTCCTTAGGTGGCAAAAGGAGTGATAAAGGAGGCTCTTCCTCTTCTTGAGGGAGTGGAATGGGTGAAATAGGCTCTTCTATCTGAGGAGGACGAATGGTAAAAATAGATACCACTAAATGTGGGGGAGGAGTCGATGAAATAGGCATCTCTAGATGAGGGGTAGGTTGAACTAAAGATAAAGGAAAAACCATATTAACCGTATGGATATTATGATCACCTGAATTAGTTGTGGACTAAACAATATTTTGATTTGGTGAATGGTTAGGAAAAGGGTGTTTGAAAACATCTATACTTTGATTAGGAGGTGCATTAGGATTATCCAAGATGAGTTCACCTCTATCAAGCATATCTTGAACAATATTATTGAGTGTCTTATAATTATTAGAGTTATGGCCTTTAGCTCAATGGTAACCACAAAACTCGTCTTCCTTGTACCAGGTTGGGATAGGATGAGAAGGGTCAAATAATATGGGAGGCTTAATCTAAGGAAAGTTTATGACACCTTATTGTAATAATTTCTCCAAGATGGATGTGTATGACTCCCTAATAGGAATGTATTATCTTTGTTCATACCATTGTTAGAATTACTTGGTCAAATTTTGAGAAGTCAAAGAATTCGATTGGTTTGTGGTTTTGGAAGAGGCTGACTTAATAACCACTACATTAGTAGAGCCTTTATCCTTTTGGTTAGAAGAATAAGTTTTAGATGAGGAGGAGTCATTTGACTTGGTATTGGGATTTTTATTGTGCAACTTGACTTTGCCTTCATCAATAGCATGAACCTTTAGTTTCTATGCCATTATAAAAGCTTCATCAAATGTGAAAAAAGTTTGTACCTAGAGTGTGGATGAGATGTGTTTAGCACATGTCCTTGAGAAAATCTCAATAAGCTCAGGTTTGGGTAAGGAGGAGAGATGATTGATAAAGCTTCTCCAATGAACAATAAAATTAGCAATAGACTCATCATTGAATTGTCTGATAGAATAAAGGTCTATTATAGAAACCTTCTTAGAAATGTTAATAGAGAAATGGTCTAAGAATATTTGTGCACATTGGGTAAATGAGAAAAGGGAGTGTTGGGGTATAGAGCTATACCAATCCAAGGTAGTACCTAAAAGAGACATAGGGAAAGTGTAAAGTAGTAATGCATCATCATGCCCTATTAAATAACAAGTGTGTCTAAATGCTTACAAGTGCTATTGTGGGTCCTCTTTACTCTAAAAATGAGTAAATTTAGGGAGTTCTCATTGACTTAGATAAGGGTGAATAGGCACAGAAGGATGGATTGGTTCATTGCATATCTGATCATAAGATAATACATTTTTTGAACCAGAAACAGATGTCTCTAGATTATACATCTTATCCATTAGCATCCTAATGAGGTCTGGAGGGGGATTAGTTTGGGGGATTCCTCCTAAGTTATAAGGAATTTGATAGGAAGAAGAGGGAGCATAAGAAATTTATTTTTGAGGTTGTGTTGGGGAAACATAAGGATAATGAGTCATAGGCTGAAGTGTGGAAAGAAAAGGGACTTATCCCATTGGATTGGAGACTATGCCTTGGTTGGTTGTTGTTACTGTAGGTTGAATTATTGGCATGGTTAGACTGGATGAAGGGTGAGTCATAACTTGAGTAATTATATAAATGATGGTGGATGGAATAGGTACTCACTAAATTCTAGAATGGGGTGTGACTTGGCTGAACTGGTTGTGGTTGTGAAATTAGGGAAGTTACACTAGTGTTTAGGTGGGATTAAGCAGTTGGAGATGCCACATTTTGAACATTGTTTATAGTTGGGTTACTCATCGAAGTGGTGGTTTAGGTAACCATGGCTAAAATAATTGAGGCAACTAAAATTGAGGTTATCTCCATTAAAGAGGTTAGCATACCATATATTAGGTCACCCACAGAATTATGGGTTCAGCGCATAGCAAGGTAATGTTGAAGGGCTGCCACATTAAGATCAAGAAATTTAAAAAAAATTGATCTCCCTAAGATGCAATGGGAATTTGGTTAGGGCTAGGAATATGTTTTGTATCTAAAGTATGCTCTATGATAGAATACAAAGTAAGAGTGGAAGGTGGAAGTGGTTGTTAGCTTGTGTAATCGGTAAGAATTTTGGCCTGAGCTAGTGTCAATACCATGCAATAGGTGGTTTAAATAGTCTTACTACCCTGTATTTGAAACTAAAAAAAGAGAAACCAAGTTTGAATGTAGGAAAATGGTTTATTTTAGCTTTTTTTTTAGTAGATGAAACTACATAGTCACTGATATCAATAGGGGTGACCGGTATCAGTAGGAAAAGTTTAACAATGTCAATGGAATAATCGATGTTGGTAGGTAAAGTCTATTGATACCGATAGTGTTAACTGATGTCGGTCATTGTAAAATAATGGGAAATGAAAGATTTTATGTTTTAAGAAATTGGAGGCTAAAAATAGGTAAAATAATGGATGTACAAGGTCTGTGTAAGAAGGAATAACACTCAGAAAACCTGAGATAATAGGTTATACAAACTGAGCTTTCAAAATAGTATTAATTTTGTGAATCAATAGAAAAGTATTCTTACCAACTCAAAAATATAGAAGGCAATTGAAAAGGAGAAAAAGAACATACAGCCAGCAACTATTAAGTCCTAGAGATTAATTTTAGTCTTATGTTGGCTTATGCCTCAATCAAATAGTGAGAAGAGAATCTGGTTATTGAAGGTACTAGAAAGCAATCTAGAGCTAGTTTTAGGTTAGTTTTGGCACTCAAGAGAAAATCTATGTTAGACTAAGTACATGGCTTGTCATAGGAGCTTGCTCTCCACACTTCACAAACCTAGAGCTAAGCCAGGCCACTTAGTCAAAATATACCTTATGTCTAAAGATTATACTTTGTCAGAGAACGGAGTGGATTCTCCCCTTGGTGGTGAAATCCAAGTAGGATAGCTAGGTAGGGTAAGGTGATCTACCAGGGGATAAAATCCTAATGGGAATTTTCTCAGGTGAGTTTAGATGCTTGTTTATGTGAATGTGATTTGGTTGTGTAACATAGGTGTACTATGATTTATTCAAAATGCTTTTAATTAACTAGGTGAGTTAATATGCAACAAGCAAACTATGAAATGTAGTAAGTTTTAAACCCAAATCTGAAATGTTTAAATTTGAGTAAAATAGAGAGAAAATAGGAATAGAGTATGAATTTGAATATCCTAATGTGCATGAAAGAGGAAGTAAAGAAGAGATTCCCCCCTTCTTTTTTTGTAAAAAAATGACAATTTGCTTTTAGAGGCAAGGAGAAAAGAAAGAAGATTTCAGTGTTAATGCCTTTTAAATGGAGAAATAAGATATTAAATTTTCCATTTTTAAGAAAAAAAAAAGGAAGAAAGTGCAAGAAATGAAATTGTCACTAAATTGAAAGTATATGAATGTTTAAAAGAAGAAATAAACCCAAAGAAAACTCTAGGGTCCCACCAGGCATGCCAAAAATATTTCACTAAATTTTTTCTATTTTAATTCTAAAGGAAAATAGAAAGAAAGATGGGGATAAGTGATTAGAATGAACCTAGATTTGGTTTTGTGTGCCATATCTAGACATTGTGAGTACTCCTCTTTTTCTAGGGAGGGCTACCTACAAATAAGAAAACATTACCACAAGATGTTTGTTAGCAGATAAATGAGTAGGTTGCCAACCTACGTGCTTGTTCTAGAAAGTGTTAAACTTCCCTAGAGATGACAGTCCACTTTTATGAAATTAAAGAATAATAAATAACTAAAAGAGACTTAAAGAGAGAGTAAAAGAGAGATAAAATTATCATTATTAACAACCTATACACAGTAGAGAGTGATAGGATATAGGTGAGATTCTTTATTAGTGTTTTAGAATTTATTTAGGTAGGTTTTAAAAAGGATAGGAAATTTCTAGTCACCAATGTCGGTAGGTGTCTGACTGATATCAATTATAATACCAAGGTCAGTAGTGAGTGACCGATGTCGGTTAGGCTACCGAGGTTGGTAGGGGCAAAAATTATCTAAAAAATTGTAGAAGGATTTTTCGAGTCTAGGAACTGGTTTGGATTAGGTCAGGGAGGTTGAGAGAGTTATCAGAGGGAGATTATGGCTTGGTTAAGTATGGTTAGAGGTTTGGTATGTCAATTAAAGGGGAAATAAGAAAGGAAGCTTTATAACTTTCTCATGGGGGTACGGTCAGAGGTGCATAAAGAAGTATAGGGTAGATATAACAAAATAGTAAAATAAATATTTAAATGACCTATAGTATCAATGATGTACTTAGATGTGGTGGTTGCTAATGATAAGTGCTAGGTTGATGGTCTTTATTAGGGAGTCCAAACCTAAATGCCCAAATAGAGAGAACAAATAGGTGTTGTTGGTCCTCAAAATATTAGTTGTTGATTATGATTAACTTACGTAGGGTGATTATAAGCTTGGATGTTGAAAATAGAATGTTGAGAGTTTGAATGAGAGTAAGAATTGATTTTCTTCATTTTTACTGACCTGAACCACAGGCTGGATTTTGGCTTACATTGCCAACGTTGGTGATCCCACCAACATCGGCCATGGATTGACTAATGTCAATGGCCTAGAATAGGTAAACCTTTCTATTTTTGGCATATTTCTTGTTGTTGTGTGTGCCAAGTGTGACACCTATTACAAAATGGTAAAAATAAGAGGTTAAGAAGGAAGTAGTTATTTAGGAATTTAGTTTGGAAGTGGCAATAAGTCTTGGGTAGTTAGGATGAGGGGACCAAGTCTTGATGTGACTTGTTAGGGGAGAATTAGTCATAGGGTGAGGTGGCTAGGTAAGGTGGCAATAAGAGTTTTTAATTAACTTAATTAATTATTTTAAATTAATTAAATGTGTGAGGGGTAAAAGTATGGGTTAGGGAGATTAATTGTTATTTTTTAAATGGGTTTAGGGGAGTTACAACCTAGGGAGTTACACACATGTGTGTGTGACATAATTTTGGTGTCTATAAAAGGCTTTTGAAAAAAGGTTATGCTCTACCAAAAAAATGCACAAATAATGATAAGGATAGGCATTAAACAAGCAAACCATCAATAGTTTTCAAATTTGGGTATTCAATTAACTGAAGTTATGCAACCTAAAGGAGAAAGATCTATGTATCTACCTCATGAATTGAGGCCTAAATTAAAATCAATCAATGTTTGAATCCAAAATTTGACAATTTTAATTGAAAACTCAATGTTGAAAACTAGGTTTTGACCAAATAAGCTAGACAAGATTGGATAGCATGATGGTGCATAAACAAGGTCCAAATGGTATACATGACATGGTTTTAAATAAATATTTTTTGATACAATGGTAAACAAGTCTTAAAAAAAATTGAGCAGCCTAACGGAGTAAGCATGCTCAAATGATGTGATCAATGTTATGTTTCAAAGACTCAAAGGTTTAACTTGATAAGCATAATGGTACCCACCACCTTAACTCAAGTGACACACACACAAATAAGATCAAAAAAAATTTCAAGGCACAAAAGCGTTGTAAAATGGCCAGCATAATGCCTCTTTAGATAAAAGAGTGATGTATAAGAAATTGGTTTTGACATGGTTATAAACAAATAATCAATTTTTAATCTCAAAACATAACAAGAAAAAATGACCAAAATACACTAAGTATAATCATCTAAATCCTAGCAAGGATATGGCAATGTGGGGTTGACTAAAACTAATTATTTTTTTATTGTTCTATATGGATCAATTACATAATTAATTTCACATCATGACGCAAAATAAACACATGTAATTGGGAGTCTATGGCACTTGGCTTGTTGCAAAAAAATCTTGTCCTTTTTGCAACCACTACATCTATCACTTGCTCAATGTAGTGCAATGTCCAAAGTGAAAATACATATTATGTGCAATTCTAATACTATACGGTGGTTTAACCACTCAAACCTTTGACCCTAGTGGGATTGGTTGAAGTCAGTACCAAGAGATGAAACCCCAGGTCAAATTTTTCCTAAAGAACTTGCAGAAGGTAATGAAGTCCCCCTTGAAAGCTAAAATTTAATAAAATAAATGACTTAATAGAAAGACTTTAGGGTCATTTCAAGGTCACCCAAACTATTGTGAGTTTTTGGGGAGTGATTTATATGACATTCTTTCTATGCCTTAGACTAGGCATGTTTGTAATAAGGATGGTGTTTTTTATTCTAGAAGTTTCCTAAAGGGGATGGATGAAAGAGCATAAACACAACGTCCCTCTTTTTTCCAATAAAATTCTATTTATTGAAGATAAAATTTGACAAGTAAGTGCAATTTTAATCACCAAATGAAAGATTAGGTGGTATTATTTTGACCCCTTAGTCTTAATTTGTAACTTTGAAAGCACAATTTTTCAAAACATTTATCTAAGCATCTAAATTTTCCATTAAACACCAAAACAAAGTTCCTAGTCCATTTTAAACTTTAAAAGAAGGTATAAAAAGCATGTATTAGCAAATTTCAAGCTTGAACCTATAATGAAAAAGTCAATATGTCCTTTATCTTTGAAGCACATTTGCTAATGAGAGAAGCAACTTCCCAAAATGAGCTCTTTGTTTCAAAATCACAATTACACAGTCAATCTCATTGTTTCCCTATAAAATCACAATTTTAGACAACAATATTACTATTATGGGATATATCTGATAAAAAACACACAATATCATTATTTATATGACAAAATTATTGGCCAAATCAACAAAATCATTGTTTAAAATATGAAATCACTACACGGGGTGAACAATATCACTAGTTTGTAGAATCATCACTCTAGCAAACAATATCATTGCTCTGGTCAATAGAATTGTTGATCTAGTCTACAAAATAATTGTTTATCAAACAATGATTTCATTATAAAATTGCTACTGTGTGAGCAGTGATATCTTAACAGAGAGAAAAACTGAGGTTTCCAGACATAAAAATACAATTATCATAAAAACATAATTTTAACTTAAATTTTCACTCTTTTTGGCCTCCAACACCAAGATCCTGCATGGAAAAGATTAGTAGGTTTCATGTAAGATCTTTGTGATTAAATTTTTGAGACCAGTGTCCCATCAAGCGTGCCATTATGTGAACTAGGAATTTGACTCAAAAGAGGATGGTTAGTATCGTGTTAGTTTCAAAATGAAAACAAAATTAAAGAAACACACTAACTAGCATAAAATCTCTAGGCCTAAACACTAAGAGAGCTTAGTAACAAACATACATATGAAAACAACAACTAAAATTCAAATAAAACCTTTCTTCACCTTCCTTGAATGCTCCAAATAGCTTGTTGAAGTGGCTTGCTCAGCTTGTTTATCTCCTCTTCTCCTCGGGACCTTTGTGATGGATTTTGCTTTGACTTGGCTCAACAATTTTCATGAATATTTGGAATCAATTTAACATTATAAATTTGTATTATTCAAGATTAAAATTTAAAAGGCAAGACCTCTTATTTATAGATTTTGTAAAATGGTCAAAATGAACCTGAACCATCCATCTCAAGATGAAGATGTGGGGCTAAGAATACATTCAATTTTTTAGGCAAAAATCAATAAATGCCTTCATAAATATTTGGGATATATAGGAAATAAATAATCATGGAGAGTCTTAATGAGGTATGGCATGGCTTAATCCTGATATTTTATGCATTTATGGCTTAGGGATGCCTTCCTAATAAATGACATCATTTAATGATGTAAATATTCAATATTCATTTTCAAAAATAAATATTCAAAATTTTCCATGGAATTCTCAATTAGGCTCATGATTTTAATTAATTATATTTAAGCATGATTAGTCATTTCGGTGCAAACCTTGGCTCTTTCGTGCACAAATTAATCAAATTGGTCAAAATGTCATGTTATTAGCTCAAAAATTAACTAGATTAGAATTAAAATTTGATGTTAGATATATTGGATCTATTATCTCATTTATGATGTTTTCAACACCAAATAACAAGGGCACATGTCTCGTGTAAAATATTTGATAGAAAAGAGCAATCCAGGGCATCCAAGTGCAAAATTGGCATTTTGACTTGAAATGATCTGATCAAAGTTAGTTGCTTCATAAATTGTATTTCCCTATTTAATGATACCTTAGAAAAAATTGGCACTTGAATATAAAAATTTCAACTCTTTTAATGCATTTTAGTGTTTTTAAGCCAAATTGTGCACTTTGATAAAAAAAATTGGTCAAAAGCCTAATTGATGGTCATTGGTGGCCAATTTTAGGTGTCTACAAGTTCATCTAGTTAACTTAAAATCAAATTAATTAATCATAGTTTCACTCTTGTCATCACACACTTTACCAAACCACATAATCAATAAACACATCAAAATAAACTTAAGACAAGGCCCGACTAAGATTTCATCACCTAGCAGTAACCTTACCCTTTCCTGACAATCCTACTTAGAGGTCATTACCAAGGGAAGAACCAACTCAGCTCTCTAGTTGAGTATAAACTCTAAAATTTAGTATATCTTGGCTAAACACCTGACACCCTTATCACTATGGTGTGTGAAGTGAGGGGGTAGGCCCCAATATCAAACCATGTACTGACACTCAATCCAAATTCTTTTTTATCACCTAAACATAACTTGAAACCAATCGTAGATTTCCTCTTTATTACCTGATCTACAAACCAAATTTTTTCTTTACACTTTATAAGGCATAATCAAAAACCAATCTAATAATAATCTTAAGTTTTGAATGCACTTTAGTGTATGTTTTGATTTCCTTGAGATTATTTTCCTTTTGCTTACTTTATGTTTGAGTTTCATGGTCTTTACTAGACAACATTTGAGGAATCAAACCAACCAATGACCACTATCTTCCTCTTCCTCTTCTTTCATGGAGTACACTTTTGATGTTGAGAGTTATCCTCATCTTTCTCCTCCTCTTACCATGCCTCAGATAGTTATTGAGGGTGGTGTGGATTTTGATACCTTCCTTGATAACAACCTTGTGTCCCTCCAACATTACCTCTACACCTTAGCTCACTGTACCACTATTGCTTCAATTTATCCTATATATCCACCTTATGATATGCCTCCCCATTTTATGGTTGGTGTTACCTCTACCCAACCTTTGATTACCCAAGCATCTTCTTCCAATAATATCCCATCCACTACCACCACCCAAACCCAATCCAACATCCCAACCCATATTCAAACATCTCCTACACCAACTAACACTTCTAATATAGGGGTAACCTCACCTTTTTTTACCCATACCTCATATATAATGAGGGAATATTCTACCCCTATTTCCAACATTCCCCTTATTACTACCAATCCACCAATTTCTACCCCACTTTAAAATTTGGTGCTCTCCATACCTCCTACTCTTCCACCTATTAGCACAAGAATTACCACTCAACCCCAACAATATACCAACCCATCCATACCTATAAATCAATCCCTCAATAAATATCCATGACATCTTACCAATATGTTCCTAATCCACAAGGATACATAGCACCTTCTACCCCACCTTTTGTGCCCATCAACCCTTATGTGGCACCATCCCAACCTTCAATGACCACATATCAATATGTGGTATCTTCTAAACCCTCTACCTCTTATCCATATATTTCTTCCACCCAACCTCAACAAACTTACCATCTAATTATGGAGCTTCCCAACCTCAAATCAATTTGGTCAAAATGTTAATAGATAAAATAACCAACTTGGAATCATCCATCTCTAGGGCTCATAACCTTTTACTTATGATCAAATCTGCAACAAACCTATCCATCCATACATCCATATCTAATATTATCCTCCTTAATAGTAACTACCCAAGTTTTCCAAGTTTCAAAGCAAGGAGGACTCCCAACAACACTTGAGAGTATTTCACCATTCTTTCTATTTGATTGCATATGATTATGTTCTTCTCCTTTGTACCTTCCCCATGTCTTTATCTAGACCAGCCTTGGATTGATATAGTGCTCTCCCCAATCACTCTATCTTTTCCATTTCTCAACTTTCCCAAATCTTTTTAGATCATTTCTCAATCAATATATCTAAAAAGGTCTCTATTATCAACCTCTACTCTATTAGGTAATTTGATGACAAATCAATTACCGATTTCGTAGCTAGATAGAGAGGTCTTATCAACCAAATTTATTTCTCCTTACCCCAATCCAAGTTGATTCAACTCTTCTCTCAGGGTTGTGCCAAACATATTTCTCCTACTCTTCAAGTTCAAACTTTCTGAACTTTTGATGAGTATTTCACCATGGCACAAAAATTAGAAATCTGAGCCATTGATGAGGGAAAACTAAAACTGTGGAACAAAAATTCTACCTTTAAATCCAATGACCCTTCCTCCACCAAAAAAAATAATCAACCTAACCATCCCCATACCAAACCCAAGGCATCTGCCAACTTAGTTATCCTTGAAACTGCTCCACCTCTAACTATTAGCCAACCCAACCCAACCAATTCCTCTAATTCTTCAAACCAACAAAACCAAAACTAAAACCAAGTTGCCCCAAAATATTATACTCCATTAGGGGAGTCTTGTGCTTTATTTTTGGATAAATTACTCAAAACAAACATTATACAACTTCTTCCAATAAAACCTCCCCAATAATTTGATGCTTCTCGCCCTACACCTAGTTGGTACAATGAGAATGATCTTTATGCTTTCCATCACATCATTAGACATGATGTTAGTAGGTGTAATAAATTTAAAAATATTGTCCAAAACATGATTTATAATGGAGAAATTATATTTGATAATCCCAATGCATCCCCAAATCAGTCCCTTGACATTTTTCATAAACCTTTTCCTGACCATGCCCCTTACACCAACTATGATGATAATAAACTAGAATCATATCACTCTCATCAAGTCCATATGATTAGTGTCATTATTAGTGAACCTATAATTGATGAGACCATTACCTCATCTACCCCTTCCTCCATTCCACTCATTGATGTGGTGAACTCACCCTCTATTCCTTTGGACACCCAAACATAGGAAGCAACCACCCCTGTTTCCTTACTTAAGGAGACCATAGCCTTATCCACATCTCCTTTGATAGAAATACCAAAGGAGGCAGCCATTTCTAAAACCACCTCTTCACCCACCCTACCTATTGAAGTGTTTTAATTCCCATACATTCTTTTGGACACCCAAACAAAGAAAACAACCATCTTCATCCCTTCACTCGAGGCTATCACACCTTCCTCCCCTATCCTAGAACCACCCATTATCTCTTTAGGAACCATCCCAAAAGAAGAGATCACCTCACCTACACCTTCCATGGAGGATAAATCCTCCCAAAACTTGAAACCCTCCATCAACAACAAAGGTGAAGAAACCATTTCCTCACCTCCACCCAGAGGCTTAACTTTTGAAATGAATGACCGAGGAATTAAACCTGTTTACAAGCCTTTTTCTAGATTAGTCCAAAACATAGAGTTAACTTCTCAACCCAACCTAGATATATCCATATTTTTTCATCATATTGGGCTCCCTTACCAAAAAAAACTTGAATCTTCAACCTCACTTGCATCTTCAACCTCACTTGCATCTACCATCAAACCTATCATTACCTTAACCCCATCCTCAAACACTTCTTTATCCAAAACCATAGGAGAACCATCCAACCCACCTCTATCTAAAATTGTCAAATCACCTTACACCTCTTTAACCAAACCCATCAAGAACCTAATAATACTTCCTACACCAAGCCTTTCTCACCCATCTTTGAAGTTGGACTTAACACCTTCTAGTCTACCAAAGAAAACCCCAACCAAACTAACTAAGAAGATGGAGCCAACCAAACTACCACCTAGAACTAGACCTATACCACCTCCTTCCCACTTACCTTCTATATTATGACCCCATCCTTCTACCATCCCATGATCTCATCCTTCTACCAAGAAGGTGAACCCTCCTATAGTTACCTATTCCTCATCTAGTAAACCTTTTCCTTTTGCTTTACCTACACCTACCTCCACCAAAACATCAAACTCTCCATCATTATTAACTAACCTATCTACCTTTACCTTCCCACCTATCACCAAAACTTCACCCTCCACCTCTAAATATTCAATCTCCAAATCAACCATGACCAAACAATCCCAACCAAAACCATTCCACCACCAACAATTTATGTGGTGAAGCCTACTTCTAAGGAGGCTCCCACTTCTAAAACCAAAAACCCAATACCTAAACACCTTTGATAGAATATTATTCAACCATTCTACAAAGGTTGTTGCAAACCTCTTCCTTAACCCTACCACCCATCAAACCTTTTGACCCTTCATGTCCTAAACCATCATGGTTCAATGGAAATTTGATTTTCTCATACCATAGGACTCCCAAACACAATACATAAAATTGTAAAGCTCTCCAAACACTTGTCCATAGCTTATGGGATGAGGATGATCTATTATCAGATGAACCTCCCTTGATCCCATCACTAATCCAACCACCAACTCAACCCATCCAACATTTACTTACTCCTCCACTCTCATTCAAAAGTGAGGAAGAATTGAAGCAACCATCTATCCCAACACCTCCCTTAATCCACACTATCCATATGGTTACCTAATCTCAAACCCAATAAAAGGATAAGGGAAAATAAAAAGTGTCCATACCATGGACATACCCTTCTACCCCTCAATCTTCCAACCAAAAATAAGCACCTTCACCTTTACCTTCACCTTCTCTAAAACCCAAAATATCTATTTTGGGTATCTCTCCCTCCAACCCTTCTAAATCCATCTAGCGAGTGGTGTTAAAACAACTTTACCAAACACCGATGAAGATGAGCCTTCATGAATTAATCAACACCTCACCCCATCACTACCAAGAATTTATAGAGGCCTTGCAATCTATAGAGGTTCAACCAAAATATCCTCAACCTCTTGCATCCTTTGTCAGATCCAAGTGTTATGAGTCTCGAATAAATCTACAGCATAGCCAAGGAAAGGGAGAGGGCCACGTGTTTTCAATGAACCTGGAAGAGAGCACCAAATTTCATTTTATGATGCCTAAAGGAGAGTTTTTCATAAATTGGCTAAGGGTCCTCTCCCATTACAAACAGAACAGAGCGCCCGTCTACCTGTTATAGCAAAAATGGAGGGAAATTTGGCGAGAGTTAATTCAAGTAGATGGAGCAATGCATCGGGTAGTTTTTTTAGGGCTTGCAAGCATTGAATATGCCATCTGTTTGTCTCCTAATAGAAGAGGTAGAATAGACAGTTGAGCGACCCAGTAGGTGATGAAATTTTAAATTCAGGCGCGAAGAGAGGAACTAGTCAGGAATCACCATGCCGCAGTTAAGGGCAGTCGTTCTTCTCCAGCATGGATTTTTGAAGCATTGAATGTGCCAAAGTTCAAATTATTATTTTTTATTTGCGTATTCAGGGCTATAAAAGAAGAAGAATTGTAAAATAAAAAAAAAAGTGGGGGAATTCTCATAGTTTTAGACTATCTAAAGTTTGTGGCCAATAATATCATTTGCTCTTGTCTCAATTTTCTTGAGTTGTAAATTTTATGTAATTGTGCATGTTTCTATGCCCCTTATGTGGCTGAATGAATTGAGGAAATTTGAGCTCCATGCCTTTGTTGATGTTATCTGTGTTGTTTACAAAGTAGTCTATACTGTAGATTTTCTAGTGCAGTGACTGGAAATGTTATTTGTTTTTGTCTTGTTTTCTTGAATCTGAAGATTTACGTGATTGTGCATGAATTCTATGTCTCCTATGTGATTGGAAGATTCTATTAAGAAGATTGAACACTATGCCTTTGTTGACAATTCTTGTATCTCAGCAAAAGACTCCCCTATTGTGAGCCTCTGTTTCTGTTATTCCAATCTTTTACATTGATCATGTACTTGTCTGCTCTTAAATGTAATAGAATCACATAATAGTTTCATTGTGCTCAGGTTAGGATTAGGATTACTCTTAGGCACATCATCATAGTTAGGTTTCAATTCTTACATTTTGCATTTTTGTTTAGTCTCCTATCCCTTTTCCGCAACACCCAATACAAAAGAAGAGACCAACTTCTTTAAAATTTGGAGGTTGTTTTCAAGCCGCATTGTCCCATAGCTTGAGACTTCCCATTGTTTTTGATTAAGATCTAGCACAATTTTAAGACATCAACAGTTTTTGGCATGCCTGATGGGATCAATTTTTCAAGGAGTTGAAGAATTTTGGTGTATTCTTCAGCCAATCTACCTTTGGAGGTTTTTATCGACACTAACAACGTCTCTACGTCACCAGCCAATCAAGTAGTATCATCAAGAAATCCCTTTGCTATGTATAACTCTGTAACTCATAGCTATGAGTCTTATTCTCCTTAAAATATGTTTTATCAAGAATAAACTTCTCTTGGAATTATGTCAAGTAATGAGGATGCACATGGCCATGAGCTATACCAGTTTTATGCCCAGCCTAATCTCATTTTTACCTTCAAGAAAGCATTGATGGCTTTTAAGAAATATGTATTAGAGCTTGACAGTAGAAGGGGATATGGCCAAGAGGTTCCTTGTCATGTCATCTATCAAGTGAGGGAAGCAATTGACCTGATCAAAAGTGAGTGGGACCCCATTGAAAGGGCAAATTGGCAAGAACTTACATATGACATGTTAGAAGTGTGTGGATTGATTGCATTCCTAGAAGAGAGGCTAGTCGTTCATGAGAACCAGCCTTACTAAGTCTACCAAACTTCATACCCACCACCACAAATCCCATATCAAACATATGCCACCCCTATTCGTGAACAAGGTTGAAATCGTCAAGACCAATTCCCCAATAATGCAGAGTCTATGATAGCAGCAAGGGAAGAGGATCCCAAACTCTCACTTTCCCCTCAAATTCCTTCCACCCTTACTCAAGAAGCTTCTTATTTTCCATCACAGCCTTCTTCTTTCCCCCTTTTTGAAGAAGAATATATTTTGAAGGAAGCAATTGAGTATGCAGAAGAATATGCTCAATTCATGGCCAAACAAGAAGATTACATCAGTACAAGAGAGGAGGAGATCACCATAGACTCCCCTTTTCATGAGCAAGAGGATAAGCCACAAGCTTTTTCCTTAACTTCTGATGAGGAGGAGATCATTTCTGATTTTTTCCTCACTCTGCAAGAGGATTTGGAGGAACATGGACACTCCCTCGACCAAGTCATTGAGATAGGAGGCGCTGAGCTAGTTTCAAATGAAGAAGAAAGCCCTGAGATTCAAATGAGTATGTAGAAGAGATTCCAGCTTTTTAATTCATCCTTGTAAGAGGATGAAGTCATCAAAGAGCATGATGATGAAATAAAGCTGGAATCTAAAGATGTGCTGAAAGATAATGGATATCAAAAGGCACAGCATGAAGAACCAATAGCCCATGATTTCTTGATGACATCCGACAACATGAAGAACCAGTATTCGACAGGCATTCAAGGACAAGAAGAGTTCATAGGTGTTGAATACACATTTTGCTCAGACTCGTTTGAGTGCAGGTAGACCTATGTGGCTGGTGTAGAGAACGCTCCATCAACAACATATCTATTGCAATCACTGGTATGGCAACGCAAGTTGGCTTGTCATAAAGAGGACGTGGGAAAGTTCATTTTTGATCTCAGAGGAAAATAAGGATTTGTAATTAATATAGTTAGGTAGTTTCCATTCTCGCATTACTTTGTTTTGTTTTTTGCTTTCCCACTTTTCCTTTACAATAAGAATTTTAAACGCAGAGTCGACGTCTTAGAAATTCTTTAATTCTTTATTTTTTACTGCAATAAATGCTTCCCCAAATCTTTTGAAATCTCTAAGGTACCTTGCGCCGCATTATGTGTCCACCTCATTGTTTACTAAAGATTGAGTAGGATTTGCTAATGGTCACCTTAATTTAATGTTATTTAGGACTTGATAGGCCCATAAAAATCCCTTAGTAAATTTTAAAGTTTACAAACTCCCAAGCATTCCTGCAAAAATATATTGCTCATTGTGATTGTGGCACCTAGTGAAATTTTTTGCAGTGAGCATGTTTTTATCTTGCAAAAGGTTCATACCAGGTTATTATACAAGAGATTTAGAGATGGTGGGAACATCAAAAACACCCAAGAAGAAAAGAAGGGTGCAATTCCAATTGGATCCAGAAGAGGAAGAATAGCCTTCACAGCACCCAGTGCAGAGCACTGCAACTTCTCCTTAGGTAGGAATTACTCCCCCTCCTCCCTCTCAATCCATGCCTCCACCTAGCCAAATGACACCTCCCGCCACTGCTACCATTCCCATTTCATAATTCACTTCAATCTTGATGCCTCAAGCCTTAACATTACCCTATTTCTCCCCCTCCATTCCCAAAAAAATGCCCCTTCAACTCACCCCTAGCCAGCCAATGGCTCTCCAATACGGCCTACCATAAGGATTTCCCTTCATAAGGGGATATATTGCATCCCCTTCTACTTTCCAAACGCAGGCTAATGCCACAAGGAAGGCAAGAGAAGCCCGATAGAGAAGAAGAGGAGTAAAGAGAATAAAGCACTGGTGGTGCCACATTTGAGGTCACAATTTGACCCCATTCAATAGTAGCTGACGGTGACCCATTTATCACCCAACGTTGCCAAGCCGAGTGAATAAATGTGGTTGGAAGACTACACCATGAAAGCAGTGGCCATCAACATGTCCCTGTTTAGGCCTCAAGACAGAGTCAATCTCATGACCAAATCCACTTCTGTGGTCACAGAAGATTATTTGAGGGTATCAAGGAGATTGCAGAAGATGGAGGCTGACCTGGCCACAAAAAAGGCAAAATGTAATAGTTTGGCCAAATAAATAAACCAGAAGGACAATGAGATAGCTAGTCTACAGAAATATTTGCAAGATACTAATTCCCTCCAGACTCAATGGGCAATTCAGGCCCAAAATGATTCTTTGAAAGTAAAGCTTGTACTTGACAAGGATGCAGCAACAGCTCTAAGATGAGAAAATGCAACATTGTAGGGAAGAGTCGAAGGACTCCAACTGTAGGTTACCCAATCATAGTAAAGGTTGCTGGAAGAATAGAACAAGGGTGTGGCTTTTCAAGCCTAGCTCTAGGCGGAGTAGCAGTAAACTGTGCAAATAGCAATTGAGCTGGCCAATAGGCCAAGAGGTGTCAGAATGGTGCAGCTGGTGAAGGAACTCTACAAGTCAGCATGGGAGAGAATCTCTTCAGAGATTCTCTAGCTCAGGCCAGTTTTCACCTTCCTCCTCAAAGCACAGTAGCTATGCGAGAGGGTTGAGAATCTCGTACAGAGCACTCTGGCCATGATCTCTAGAAGAGTCATAGACTCATTTTTTACTAGAGAAGCTCTACAGCTCAAGGGATGCAAAATTGGCAGCCATACAGATTCCTAATAGAATGGCTACCATGAAACAGGCCAACAAAGAGCTCAGTCATAATGTCGTAGCCAATAATTATAGAAGCTATCTCGATGTTGTCAAAGAAGGCATCAGTGAAATGAGGTAACATAATGAATATCTGGTGCGACTGGGCCTTCCTTCCCTATTTCCAGATGTGAGGACGGTGCTGATGGTGGACCAAATCCAACCATTGATGCTAGCCAGGCAAAGGGATCAAAGAATTTTTTAGAGCTTATGGGATGATTCTCCAACCTCTAAGGTCAAAACTATTCTAATTCCTATTTTCTTACTAGAATCCAAGCTGAAAGCCACTACCCAAGTCCTGCAAACCTTCTCACACAAGGATCTCATTAGCTTGGATTTGGCTTCTGATGAGTTGTAGAACAAGCAAGGATTATCCGACCATGAGTGGTCTATCTTCCAGACAGCTCTTTTAAAGCTGTAAATTTTGAAATTTTGATTGAGCGGGAGTCGAGTTCTTTTTTAGCATGCTCAAAAGCCCTGATGGTCACCAATAACTGTAGATTAATTTCCTACTCTACATCGTATTCAATTATTTTCAGTCGAGCACTATAATTTCAGTTCTTCAGGCGAAGTGGTAGAATTTTGAAGGAGAGGGCCGGTTCATTTTGCCTAAGTGTTGAGATGCAGTGGAAGCTGCCAAGTGTCACCCTTTGAGTAGGTCTTTTTCCCCTTCTTATTTCCTTCGTCTCATTTTTTTTTGAGTATTAGTTCAAGTAGATGCTACCAAGTGTCACTTTTTAAGAGACAAAGTCAACAGTTGGTGTCCCTCGAGTCCCCTTTTTGTAACCTTCGAGAACTGCAGACCGTGCCACATACCTAGTAGCAGTTAAGCGCAACGCACCACGTGTCAGCATTCGTGTCTCATATCGACATCTACACTTCATTCAAAGACTTTTAAAATAAGGTAGCATAGAAGGTAGAAAGCACCAAGTGGCAGTTGCGGAGGCCCTGAAATACCTTTTTGGAGAAAAATTGCAATCCACCACGTGTCATCATCTGGGAGACTTTGGTCCAACAATTTTATTCAATGCATAAAGGCATCCTTTCATTTTTATTAAGTGCTAAGAGCAGCAGAGGCTGCCAAGTGTCACTCTTCGGTCCATTTTTACCCCATCCCAAAAAGGTAGCAGAAGGTGCCACATACCTTTAGACGAAGAAGCAGAAGATGCCATGTATCTTCCCAGGAGTAGCAGAGATTTCCATGTGTCAACGTCCAAGGGATCATCCTCGAGTTTCATTGCTGAATAAAGGTTGTGGTGGGCCTCGAGTGTTGCTTCAAAATCCATGGAAGCTGCCAGGTGTCACCATCCATAAGAGCCTGTTATGAGTCCTGAATAAATCTACATCATAGCCAAGGAAAGGGAGAGGGCCACGTGTTTTCGATGAACCCAGAGGAGAGCACCAAATGTCATTTTCTAATGCCTAAAGGAGAGTTTTTCATAAATTGGCTAAGGGTCCTCTCCAATTACAAACAAAACAAAGTGCCCATCTACCTGTTACAACAAAAATGGAGGGAAATTCAGTGAGAATTAATTTGAGTAGATGGAGTAGTGCACCGGGTAGTTTTTTTGGGGCTTGCAAGCATTGAAGATGTTTTTCGTTTGTCTCCTAATAGCGGAGGCAGAATAGATAGTTGAGTGGCCTAGTAGGTGATGAAATTTGAAATTCAAGCGTGAAGAGAGGAACTAGTCAGGAATCGCCATGCCACAGTTAAGGGCAGTCGTTCTTCTCCAGCATGGCTTTTCAAAGCATTGAATGTGCCAAAGTTCAAATTATCATTTTTTATTTACGTATCCAGGGCTATAAAAGAAGAAGAATTGTAAAATCTAAAAAAAAGGGGGGGAATTCTCATAGTTTTAGACTATCTGAAGTTTGTGGCCAATAATATCATTTGCTCTTGTCTCAATTTTCTTGAGTTATAAATTTTATGTAATCGTGCATGTTTATGTACCCCTTATATGGCTGAATGAATTGAGGAAATTTGAGCTCCATGCCTTTGTTGATGTTATCTGTGTTGTTTGCAAAGTAGTCTATACTGTAGATTTTCTAGTGCGGTGATTGGAAATGTTATTTGCTTTTGTCTCATTTTCTTGAATCTGAAGATTTACGTGACTGTGCGTGACTTCTATGCCTCCTATGTGATTAGAAGATTCTATTAAGAAGATTGAACACTATGCCTTTGTTGACAATTCTTGTATCTCAACAAAAGACTCCCCTGTTGTGAGCCTTTGTTTCTATTATTCCAATCTTTTACATTGATCATGCACTTGTCTACTCTTAAATGTAATAGAATCACATAATAGTTTCACTATGCTTAGCTTAGGATTAGGATTACTCTCAGGCGCATCGCCATAGTTAGGTTTCAATTCCTTCATTTTGCATTTCTATTTAGTCTCCTATCCCTTTTCCCCAACACCCAATACAAAAGAAGAGACCAGATTCTTTAAAATCTGGAGGTTGTTTTCAAGCCGCATTGTCCCACAGCTTGAAACTTCCCATTATTGTTGATTAATATCTAGCACAATTTTAAGACATCAACAGGAACCTCAGCCATGATCCTAGTTATGACCCCAACATTGGAACCATCATCACTTTCGAGCCTCCCAACCATCAAACCAACTTAATCTATGGGGGACTTGATCATCCACTTTTTGATTCCACTAATACCTCTACCACCTGACCATTCACCTCTGACTTCTCTTATCTTAACAAATTGGCATTTGCCAAACTATACCTTCATAGGTGTGTCTAAAAAATATTTGGCCTAGGCTATAATGAATATGGACCTCATGAGTTACCTTCCATCAAAACTCAAAAACCTCGTGAGATATTTTGCCCTAGATTCGTACCATCATAAAAACTAACTAATTCACCTAAATCCATCACCACCATTGAGGAAAACACCTCATCCTTACTAACCTAGTCTCCTTCGAAGTCATAAGATTTTGATATCATTCCTTATAACTTTTTTGTTTTATAAATACCATTATTTTGGGCCCCTGACTTATCAAAAGGATGGTTGAACTAAAATCCTTCCTCTCATTCATCCTAAAATGGTAGAAAATGATTCTCCTAAAATCAACACCATCCAACATTAGGATGATGATTCCATTCTCACCTACCTCAGTGTAGGGGATTTTTCTATCCATAAATCCCTTCTTTCTAAAAACCAAACCATGTTGAATGAATCCACTATCTATGTCAACTTGGGTATTTAGGATAACCCTCACATTATTTAGATTGGTCGATCCTTAGATTTAGTGGAGCAAAAATATTACCCTTTTTTCCTTCATGATCGTAGCATAGCATTTGTTTGGTCCTATTAAGATATGCCTAGAATTGACCCTTTCATATCCCTGTATAACATTGTCACCTATCCTGATGCTAAGCTTGTTCAGCAAAAGCTTCACAAGATGCACCCTTACATCACCCTTCTAGTCAAATAAGATCTTCAGCGTCTCTTATCTATCAACTTTATCCAACCCATCGATTATCCTCAATGGGTTTCTAACATCATTCCCATTACCAAGCCCATAGGGGGACTTTGATTTTGTATCGACTTTCATGACCTTAACCTTGTTTTCCTAAAATATATGACTTCCCTTTGCCTAGCATCAACCAACTTGTTGATCTTACAACTAGCCATGATATTTTATCTCTCATGGATAGTTTCTCAAGATAAAATCAAATCTTGATTTCCCCCAAGGATCAAAATAAAACTTCTTTCATCACCCCATGGGGAACCTTTTACTACATGGTCATTCCATTTGGTCTAAAGAATGCTGGAGCAACCTACCAGTGTGTGATGACCTACATCTTCTATGATCTAATCCATAAAATTGTAGAGGACTATGTAGATGATCTCCTTGAGAAATATAAACATTACAAGGATCACCTAGTTGTTCTCACCATAATTTTTGAATGCATAATCCATTTACATGTTAGACTCAACCCTAAGAAATGTATTTTTGGAGTCCTATATGGAAATCTATCTGGCTTTATCATCTATCTACAAGAAATTGAAGTAGACCCTATCAAAGTCAAAGAAATTTTGGAGATGCCTCCTCTAACCCACCTCAAGCAACTCTACAGCCTGAAGGGGAAGCTCTAATATATCTGTCACTTCATCTCTCAGTTATTTGATAGAAGTAAATCCTTTCACCATTTTCTCAAGATAGATACACCTTTTAAGTGGACCAAGGACTACCAAAAAGCTTTTGATTTACTCAAAGAGTACCTTCTTTCTCCACCCATTCTTACCCCTCCTAAAAAGGACCAACCCTTCTACCTTTATATATCTGCCATTGACCATTCCTTAGGGGCAATGCTCACTCACCATGATGAACAAACAAAGAGAAAGTTGTCTACTACACAATTCAAACACTTATAAAGTATGAGACTCGGTACACCCATTCTAAGAAACATTGCCTCACCTTAGTATTTATGGCTTCTAAGCTTTTTCATTACCTTCATCATCACTAACACTTACCCACTCAAGTACATGCACTCTAAACCATACCAAAACTAACATTTGGCTAAGTGGCTCATGCTTTTAGCTCAGTTTAACCTTGAGTTCCTCCAATAAAACTCAATTAAAGGGCAAGTCATTTCTGACCAATTAATTGAAGCTCCTTTACCCAAAAACCAACCACTTCCTCTTGCATTTTTAGAAAAGTCCATCGTAACTCTTTCTCAAGAAGACCCCACCTACCAAATGACCATATTCTTTGATGGCTCAAAATACCAACACAATGGGGGTGCTATAGTTATTCTCATTCCCCTTGATGGTGAACCTCTTCCTCTCTCCTTTAAACTTGATTTTAAATGTAGCAATAATGTGGTTAATTATGAAGCCCTCATCATAGGTCTCCAAACTGATCTAGCCTTGAGAATTAAGACCATTAGTGTCTTTGGTGATTCTAAACTTATGGTCAACTAGGTTAATATATCTTACCAATGTAAGAATGATGTCTTGAAAAAGTAAAAGCAACTCATAGATGTACTCTTAGCATCATTTTATCATTACCTTATCCAGTCTATTCCAAGATCTACCAACAAGCTTATAGATACAATGGCTTCCCTTGCTTCCCAAATCCCATCTCAACCTACTGATTCTAAAATCTTTGTTACCATTTATAATTTTATTACACCCTCTTATATCTATTCTGACTTTCCTACCATTTGTAGTGTGGAAGCATCTCCATCTGACATGTGGTATGAAAAACACTTTAACTACCTTAACCTTGGCATCCTTCCTCCCAATCTCTCTAGGAATACTTGAACATGCTTTACTCAAAGTACCTCTCATTACACCATACTAGTGTAAATCCTTTATAACTATGGCTTTTATAGCCTCTTTCATCATTGTTTACATAGTTAGGAAGCTTCCCCTGATATCAAGGAAACACATGATTGAATCTGTGGGGGACACTTTAGTGGTTTAGCTATCACTAAACATATCCTTCACCTTGGCTACTATTAACCCACCCTCAACTAGGACTATTGTGATTATGTAAAGAAGTGTGTTAATTTTTAATAGCATGTTAATTTAAATCACACACCTACCCATGGCTTATAAGTATCCAAAGACTATTGGATTTTACCACAATGGGGAAATTAACCCTCATTCTTCATAATGACACCAATCCAACATCACCACCACTGAGTATTTCACCAAGTGGGTGAAATCTATTCCTCTCATCTCAATAAAAGATGATAAGATAGTCGACTTCATCAATCACCATGTCTTCTATCATTTTGGTGTTCCTTATAAGATCATCATCGTTAATAGCAAATCCTTCAAGAACAAGTAAGTCCAAGGTCTTTGTGATGCATTTGGCATCAAGTTAAATTTTTCCTCACCTTACCATCCATAAGCAAATGGATAGGCAAAATCCCCTAACAAAACCCTTAACAAAATGTTAACCAAAGGAATCAATGTTTCAGGTCAGGATTGACACTTACACATCCCTTTCACTTTATGGGCCTATCGCATTAGCATTCAAACCTCTACGGGTGATACCCCTTTATTTCTAGTCTTTGGAGTAGAGGTAGTCTTGCCTCTCAAAGTCCAAATTCCTTCTTTTCACATATCCTTACAAGACATCATCTCTGAAAGTGACTACCATTAAGAACATATTGCATGACTTGAGCTACTTGATAAGCATCACCTAACCATGCTTAACCATCTTCATGTTTATCAAGAGTGAATCAAGTGTGCATATAACAAACACATAAAAGAAGTGGAATTCAATATAGAAGACCTCATCCTAAAGGAAACCAACATGTAACTAATATGGAGAAAAGCAAAAGAGGCAAGTTTGTTTTCAGTTGGCTTGGACCATACATCATAACCCATAATTATGGATCAAGAACTTAACATTTTTCCTCTCTCAAAGGCAAACCAGAACCTAAGCCTCTTAATATTTCATATCTACATCATTTCTTTTGTTAAACAAGGATCAAACTCACCTTCTTTTCTAACTTAAGCTCATCCCTTGATTTATGAAATTTTCACCTTCACACCTTCCTCCTATCCTTTTTTAAGACAACTAATTACAACATATAACTATGTGATTAACTATCATAGTCATAGCCTAATTCTAAATGTGGGTACCACAGCTCTACCCATGGCATGGTTCTCATGGATAGTTTTTCTCTCTAATAAAATGGAATCCCATGGTCATTTATCTTTCAAAACCACCCCTTTTACCCATCATTACCTTCTTGTGCTAATGTTTTTCCCTCATAAATTTAAACCTCTAAGCCTAATTAGACTCATCCATGTCTAAACCTTACATTAAAATAATTTGGGATACCAAAATATCACCTTGGGTCACATGTCTCTAGCATTGCAAACAACTCCTTTGAAGGATAGTTGCCCAAAACTTAAAATTGCTTCAAAAATAAACTAATCCCTTAAAGGATAGCTACCAAATATATAAACCCAAACTTAAACCACTCCCTTGAAGGATGGCTAAGTCAAAGGGGTCAAAATCAATCATTTAAAGCTTCCTGCATTGATCAGCTTCACAACCTATCAAAACAAAAGAAAGCAATAAAATATCCTATATCAAAATTAGAATATGTTATCCCAAGAAAGCTACAATCAGTTTTCATATATAGCATTAGTAGACTTCCCACATCAATCAATTTACACCTTGCATTAAGACATAGACTTGTCTAATTTGGTTCTTAGGTCACCTATAGAAGGGATAAACTAACCCACATAAAGTTATTACTATCACTTTAGAGAGCACCCTAATTGAAGATGTGCAAGGTACACCTCTCCAACTGATATAATTAGATCTTCTTAGAGTGTGGGTGACTTTTTATTGAGAATACCCTCTAGAGAGGGCTGGTTCCCTTAAGATTTATCTTTAAAACTAATCTACTTATGATTTTTGGGATAAAAAGGGAGAAGAAAACTGAAATGGGAAATCCTATCTAATGGGCTGATGCACCTGAATGGTAATTATTCTCTGAAAGGTTTTTCTAAATTGAGTAAGGCACACATATAAACCAAAAAGAAAGTCTCTAGTAAATCCTAAACATAAGTGCTTCAAAAGAAGGCTTGATAGAAGTTATAATGCAATTTATATTCCTAGCTCTTTAGTTGACCTGTAGAGGATGAGTTTTTCATATTAGGTGTGGAAAGGACCTATAAAGGGTAAGTAGATGCCACTTTTATGCTGGTACATAGTCAAATTATACTCTATTCTAATATAAAACTCATGTGCAAAAGATTTTCTTTATTGGTAAATGATGTCAAATTATAGTTTATGCTCTACTTCAAGAATTCATGAATAATGGCTTGAAAAAGACAATATATATGTTCAAAAATAACCTAAATCCAAAGTTACATTGATTTTAGATAAGGATTAGTTTTTGTTAGTTAACTTAAGACCTAATCCTTTTAAAATGCTAAAATAATTTATCAAAATCCCCAAACTTTATGAAAATTTGCATAATCTTCAAATTTTAGTGTAGAAGAAAAGTGGTGGGGCCCATGGACAATTCAAAAATGTTTCATGCATGAAATCATATGCCAATATCCAAAATGTAACTCCAATTGAGTATTTTAAAATGTTTTGGAACATAAGAAAGTCCTTTGCATGAAAAACATGATCTAATCAAAAGTCAACTGAAGAGATTTGATCTTTAAGGACTAGTTAACTTAACTTGAGCTCAACTTACATGAATTAGAACTTGTGGATTGAATTGAGAATGATATATCCATTTAAACAATAGATACGCCACATGGTAACTCCAAAATTAATACATTTGATATATTTTCAATGTCATTCTTTACTTGCTTAATTGACCAATTAGGCCTAATAGCCTATCCTCTTTTATTTGGAATCCATTAAATAGACCTAGAACAACTTTTTTCATCACAATATATGTGATTTTGATGAGAAAACACTTGCCATTCAGTCAACAAGGTTGATTATGCCTATTTTGCTCCATTTTCCTACAGACTGGCCATTTTTATTGAGTTATTTGGGACACTTTTAGAATTATTTATAACCAAATGAAAATTTTAAGATGAATAAAAAGTCTTAGGCTTTAATATCCATTTATTATATTTTATTGAACTATCTTTTACTTCATTTTACATGTTTTTTTCACAAAAAACATTATTTTTGCCCTCATCTATATAGTTCCATGCATAAAATTGACATTTATGAAATCCTCTATAAGTTAACTTAATTTTTGAAAATGTTTTATATTTATCCATTATTATTTTATGTCAATAAAATCAACATTTCATAAAACTAGTTTTTTGAGGGTTTAGGAGGGCTTTGTAGCTAAATATTCAAAATGATGATTCATGAAGTAAAGAACTCCAAATAATAAAATATTTATATTTATTTATAAAAAAATCACCCCCATAAAATCCCTAAAAATATTAGGTTCCCATGCAAAATATATGAAAAGTTACCATGTGAAGAAATATGCCTGTGGGGTTTTGACTGCATTCTAGACTACCTACACTCTTAACAATTGTTCATAAATCAAATCCCATAAAATGACATAAATTATTATTTAATTATAATTAAATAGGGTTTCTCAAAACATACTAATATAATTTGGACAAACTCCACATGTGGTGAAAGATACGAGCATATGAATAGGAGGCTAAGAAGGGTGTCTGGAACTACAAAAATTGAAAAATTTACCAAAATGAAAATAAATCTTCACCTACTTCCCAATATATAAAAACATTTTCATGGGGTCTATACCATATCATCAAAACATTTTGAAAGCACATTTTGCTTGAAAAGTCAAAAAAAACCCTTTTTGGCCTGTTGACGCTGGAAAGTGCACCCTGCGGCAGGAAAATAGATTCCTGCCCTCTCCCCGCGACATGGAAACCCCTCTCTCGCCTGTGGGATGGCGAAGCAGGAGAGGAGAGTCTCTAGATATGGGCTAGTTCCCTCTGATGTATCTTGTTTGTTTCAGGTAGCGTGAAATATAGGTATATAGGTATACACTTGGGGGGGATGAAAAGAGAAAGAAGTGCAAGAAAGCAAACAGCCTACTCTAAAAGAGGTGATACACCAAAATAAAGGGGTGACCTTCTAGATCCACTCTCAGAATCAGGGAAAATGCAAGTATACTCTACACATCTGGTAGAGGAATCAGGTTGCTAAGACAAAGGGGGAGGCTATAATGGAAAATACATCACAGAGGTTTACCGAGGTGCTGTGGAATGCACACTTGCAAGCAACTTACTCTATTCTGTCCTTCTCAAGTATTTCTCTTCTCCTTTCATCTGCAGAACCGGTCCCTGTAGATAGATAGTCTGTTGGTATTACCTGTGAAAGCATGGAAGATAATGACTAAACACAGATGATACTCAGGGCATACACAGCAAATCAATCCAAGATGGAGGCAAAAACTGTATTTTTATTGATTCAGGTGGAAAACTTGCAGAGCAGTGCTCTTTACAAAAGTCAGGAAGATCCTTAGAAAATGACTAAGTCCCTGTATTTATAGTAAAAGAGCCAAGAGAAGTTTCATTGGAAAGCGTAAAAAACACTATTGATGACATCACAAGTCTGCCAAGACCATGCTTGTTGTCTCGTTTTGCGCACTAGTCTTCTCCTCCGGTGGCTGGGCGGGTTTTTTCTTGTGCACTGTAGGTGAATTTTTCCACCTTTGTAGTGGGCGGCGATTTTGCCGCCCTTTGCATGAACTTCATGTAAGATTTCTGTCGACGTCGGCCGATAAGCTGTCGACGGTGGCAATCTTGCCGACGTCGGTTTCCCTAAGCTACCGACATCGGCAGTATTGTGCTGTGGGCGGCCCTTTCAATTTCCCCGCCATCGGGTGGGGTTTTTAATTTTGCCACCATGGGGCGGGCTTTTTCAATTCGCCGCCATAGGGTGGGCTTTTTCAATTCGCCGCCATAGGGCGGGCTTTTTCAATTTGCCGCCATAGTGCGGGGTTTTTCAATTCGCCGCCATAGGGTGGGATTTTTTCCTTGCCCGTCTTCTGTTGTGCTGCCGACGTCGGCGGTTCTGCCGATGTCGGTCTCTGTAAGGTGCCGACGATGGCAGTATTGCCGACATCGGCTGACATTTTTCTTTTTCTTTGTGTTGTGGGCGGCGAATTTGCCGCCCTCTACATGTTTGTAGGTGGGCTCATTTTACCTGCCCTTGTAGTGGGCGGCGATTTTGTCGCCCTCTGCATTTTGTCTGCCCCCTTTTTTGCCTAAGTTTTGAAACGCTCCATTTTTTCTCTTCTTCTCTCCTTGCGTGAACGTTCAGAGATTCTGTCTTTCGCCACCGTGAACACCAACGAACTAGGCCGATGAACCAATGCTCTAAAACCGAAACTGTCGAAACCTGAAAGTGGACCTTGCAACCTGAAATGACTGGCCATGCGAAGTAGGTGTAGAAGGTGACCGAGATTTTGCCTGAGGGGCAAAATTGGATCAACAAATTGGTGACTCATAGGGGAAGCGTGCCTGCTATGCTTAGAACCTAGTTGCCTTGCATATCCATTGGGTGCGGAGTCGGATGGTGACTTTGAAGCGAGTTCACAACAACTTTGATAATCCCAAAATAAAAATACACAGAATTTACCCCCAAACAAAGGGAAACACACAAAGCTAAAAACAACTACCTGTGCAACTGCACTTAGGGAAAACAAGGAAAAAAAACAAGGAAAACTATGTACAGCCGAACCAAAATTCAGTGGCAATGCTTCAGATGTATCCCGTTGACTGGGATACGTAATTCTTTGCCATCCAACCTGGAGAGTTGGAATGCGTTATGCTGCTTGCACTGAGTAATCATGTAAGGACCGCTCCAGAGGGCATCAAATTTTGCATGTTTTATCTTCATCCCATTTTAAGACAATGTCTCCTTCGGCGAAATTTTTTGACGAAGACTTCTTGTCGAAATGTCTTTTCACCTGATGTTGGCGACTGATCATAGAGACCATGGCCCGATTTCTTACCTCCTGGAGCTCCATTAGCTCACATAATCTGACCTCCATGCTACTTCCTTCTTCTAGCTGTAGCTGATGAGCGAGGTCTAATGCCGGCAACTCGAGTGAGATAGGAAGCCTCGCTTCCCTTCCATACACAAGCGTATATGGAGAATTTCTGATTGATCTTTTCAGAGTGATTCGATCGGCCCATAGAGCTATTTTCAACTTGGCATGCCAAGTTTTCTAATTTTCTTCCATGGTCCTCTTTATAATTTTGATCAAATTTTTGTTAGTGGACTCAGCCAATCCATTCCCCTGCGGGTAGTAATTTGACGAAGTGCTGAGGTATATACCATACCTTAGCGCCCATTCACTAGTTTTGGTTCCCAGAAAAGCCAAGGCATTGTCTAAAATTATAGTGGCTGGGACCTCGAAACGTGTCACTAAATCCTCATAGAAATCCAAGACTGCGCTTTCATTTTCTTCCTTCAAAGCAATGGCTTCCACCCACCTGGTAAAATAATTCGTAGCAGTCAAGACCCATTTGTGTCTGGCACTGGAGGGAGGATTGATCATCCCTATGAAATCCAGGCCCCACTGCATGAATGGTTGCTCAACTTGAATGGGCTATAGGGGCATGGCAGCCAATCGCTGCTTTTCATCAAAGAGTGCACACTTCTGACACTTTCTTATCCAGGCATGGGTATCCTTGAAGAGAGTTGGCCAAAAATAGCCAAGTCTCATTATTTTTTCTGTTGTGGTCTTAGGGGCGAAATGGCCGCCTGCTGGCCCATCGTGAAACTCAGCCAATACCTTGTCAGTCTGACTGGAGTCAATGCATCTCAGGAGAACCCCAGAGAGATCCTTCCTAAATAATACTCCATCAATCAAAACATAGGGAAGGGACTGAAGTTTAAAATACCTCCTTCCAGCCCTACCGAGACCCTGTGGACATTCGCCCGTAAGAAGGAAACGTTTCGCGTCCAGTGTCCAGTCTCTTATGATAGTTGGTTCTTCTGTAGTGGCTACGTCATGGATCAGCAAATTGTCTTCATCCTTTTGTCTCAAATCTGTAGCTAGCTGTTCACATAGGCCCCTTCCTCTCACCAACTTGGTGATTTTGATGTCTATGTCGTACTCCATTACCTTGGTGATCCATCCCGCTCTTTTCTCATTTAAGTCTTAATTGGTTAGGAAATATTTGACGCCAGGATATGGAACCATGAGATGGATCCTGCTGTTTGATAACATATATCTGAATTTCTTCAAGCTACGCACCACTGCCAGGACTTGCTTTTCTACATAGGTGTACCTGATTTCGAAGTCCTCTAACCCTTGGCTGAAGAAGGCGAGTGGTTGCTCGAGGTCATCACTGTTTGCTTGGGTGAGCATAGCAGATATTACTTCTCCATTGCTGAAGGTATACAGATTGAGGTCTTTATTAAAGTCGGGGCTGATTAGAGCGGGAGCCTAGGTCAAAGCCTGTTTGATAACTTCAAAGCTGTCCTTTCTTGGCGTTGTCCACTTGAATTCTTCACCCTTCTTTAGCAAGGAGGTTAGGGGTTTAACTATTTCAGCAAAGTTCGGAATGAACCTCCGAATAAAATTTATCTGGCCAAAGAAACTCTGCAGGCCTTTCTTATGCTTTGGTAGGGACATCTCCAAGATGGAGCGGACTCTTTCGGGGTCAATAGACAAACCTTCCTTGGACACAATGTGGCCAAGGAGTTTCCCCTCATGAACCGCAAATACACATTTCTTTGGATTTAGGGAGATGCCAAATTCTCTACACCTCTCAAAAATTTGCCTGAGGTGATTCATATGTTGTCCTGCCTCTTTGGAGAAAACTGTTATATCATCGAGGTACACCAACACGTTCTTATTTATAAAACCACTAAAAGCCATGTCCATGGCTCGTTGGAAAGTAGCACCAGCATTGGATAGCCTGAAAGGCATCTTCTGGTAGGCGAACGTTCCCCATTTAGTGGTGAAGGCTATTTTGTATTGGTCGGAGTCACGCACTAGAATCTGATTATATCCCGAATAGCCATCCAGGAGGGAGAAGCATTCGGAACCAGTTACCTTTTGGAGGATCTGCTCCATGTTTGGAAGGGGATAATGATCCTTTAAAGAGACTTTATTAAGGTCTCTGAAGTCGACGCACAGTCTGATCTCCCCATTTTTCTTTCTAACTTGAACCAAATTGGCCAACCATGAGGAATGTTTGATTGAAAATATAATGCCAGACTCAATCAACTTGGTCAATTCTTTCTGCATAAGGAGCTCGACCATCAGGTTAACAGGTCTCTGCTTTTATGTGACTGGCTTTGCACCTTCATCTAATTCAATGGTGTGTTGGGCGAGTCTTGGATCAAAGCCTTTCAAGTCGCTATAGTCCCAGGCGAAGACGTCAGTGAACTCCTGACACAACAGAATGAAAGCTTGCCTTTCTTGAAACGTGCAGACCTTACCAAGTGCTAGCAACTTGTCCTTGAAGATTTCCGCTTTTTCATAATTCTCCTCTTTGGTAGTGATGCATGCTTTGTCATCTCTTAGTTGGTCCTCTCCATTGAAAATACTTTCAAGTGTGACCAGACCCTTAGGGAGTTTATTGTTCTTCAATTAACAATCTGATTTCCATATTGCTGCTACAATTTCGCTTGATTGTGGACCGCAAACTCAGCTTCCTCCTTCAGGAAAAGGGCTATCTGGTGGTCGCTTTCGAAGACCTGCCAATTTGTAACATTGTCTGGGATCGAAGGCTGAACCACCACCTTTAAATGGTGCGAACCACAACCCCTGCTTATCTCTTTTGAAACATCAAATTGGGCGCCAACAGCTGCCAACCTGTCAGCCTGCTTGTTTTGTTCCCTGGGAATCAAGATAATGTTAAGAGCAAGGAAATCTTCCATCAAGTCCCAGACTCTGTGCTTGTAAGACTTCAGCAAGGAGTTCTTGGTTAGGTTCAGGCCTCTTATTTGGTTCACTATTAGTTCGTTGTCCCCCAGGATTTGCAATTTTCTGATCCCTCTCTTTCTTGCCCACTCAAGTCCATGAATCAAAGACTCATATTCTGCAACATTACATGTGCAAGAGAACTGGAAACGAAAAGTTGAAAAATACCTTTCTTTAGAAGGAGAGATTAACATTGCCCCACCGCCAGCACCTAGTTTGCTTCTGGAACCGTCGAAGTATAGCTGCCACAGGCCAAGGTCTTCCTTGTTCTCTTTCATTATATTAGGCATGACGGCACTTTCTTCATGCAAGCAATAAATGCCAAGGTCTGCCTCCTCAATAAACTTATAAGGATCATGCTCGAAGTTATCACTTCCCCACTCATCCAAGAGTATATCTGCGACTCCTTCAAGAGCAGAAGATGAGGACTTGTCTGTTTGAGAGTCTTCTGAATCAATGATAGTGTAACTGACATTCGCTGCCTTGGGTGAATAGGGCTCTAGGTGGTCCTTGTAGAGTGGCTCAGATTCAATTTTCACTTTGGTACCGTATTTGGTTTTGAAAACTAGATATGACCAATTCGCTGCTAGATAACCACCTATCTTGGACGTAAAGTCCCTAGACAAACAGATTGCAAAATATGGAGGAACGTCCGCTACCACTATATCTTGGGGGATTGAGAATGTCGGGCAGGCATGCAATGTTAAACTCAATCCTTTCAGGGCTCTGACTGTCTTTGCGGGTGTCCCATCTAGTTGCAAGACTCCTTTGTTCATTGCTTCGTACTTTAACCCCATCTTATCAGCAATGCATTTAGGCATTACTGAAGTGATAGCCCCGCTATCAATTATGCAATTATGTAATAAGAAATCCCCTATGATCAAAGATACATAAAAAGGGGAGTCTTTTCTTCTTTCTTTACCTGATCTGGAGCCAAAGGCTGCCCATTCATTATTAGGACGTTATTAGTGTCTGTTGGGATGGCCTGGCGATCTAGCTCATGCAATTCTTTCTTCAATACCTCCTTTTGTCCTGAAAGAGACAATGAATCTCATAGAGAAATGCTCACATACAATTTCTTCATTTGATCAACTATATTAACTTGGGGACTGACTCCTTTCGTGTTTTCCTTTGGGCTGATCCCGATTGGAGCTGTAGACCGAGGAGCTGGAGGTGCAAATGGTTGTCTAGGAATTGGGGCCTTTTGAAAAGGGTGTGGTGGAGGATTTGCTGCTGCCTGAGGGGAAGCTTGCACTTCTCCAACTACTCTTCTTTTAAATCTCGTATTAGCCACAATGCAATCAACATGATTGCCTGCAGCGCCCCCATGATTAATTGCACAGAGCTCGCCCTCTTCGTGATTTATCAAGGTAGAATCCGGCTGAGTTTGATTGTTACTTGTGCTGGGTTGAGCTGGGAACTCAAAAAACTGAGAGAAATCAGCAGCCTGATTTTCTGAATTCTAAAAAAAATTCAACATATCGTTCGTGTGGGCAGCTTGCTCTTGACCCTGTCCCATGGTTGAACAACCTGGCTGCTCCTACACTAAATTATTCTGAATAGGCACCATAGCTTTAGATGATGAAGAGGGGCCTGAGTTATAATTTTGATAAGGCCTGGTTGTAGTGAGCTGCCCCTGACCTTGGTTATAATTTTGAAAGGGGGGTCTAGGGGCATGGCCATAATTCTGATAACCCTGGTTTGGCTTATTGCTTTGAGCTTGCTGCCTTTTAAGGGCAACAAGTTCATTTGACATGCTCTGCAACAGGCCCTTAACTTCATTTAATTCATTGGATGGAAAAGCAGTTGGTTTCTCGATGATAGGTAGGGGAGCAATTGTAGGAGCGACAGCCTGAATTGGAGGCAGTGGTTCTGGGAAAAGTGGCATGTGAGGTCTAGGGGCAATTTTCTCGGCTCGAATTAAGCAATTTTGGGCCGCCATGGCTATGTCGTACGCAGCTGGCAGTATGTGTCCCCCCATAGATTGGATCATCATAGCAATGTCACTATTTAATGTTTTTAGATAGTACAAGAAAGCGTAGCTGGGGGTCGGCCTTATCAGGATGGAAATTCTATCCCAAGTCTTTTGAAACCGCGTATTGAAGTCCTGCATATACTCGTGCGGAGCTCTTTTTATAGTTGTTAGCTGCTCAGCAAGAGAGAGACCATCACTTTTTTCCCCAAAACGATCAGTCAAATGTGTGCCCAATTCGTTCCAGGAATGTATGGAATTCACAGGCAAGGTGCCGTACCAATCAAGAGCTTTTCCTTTCAGAGACAAGGCTAACAGTCTGATGGCAATATTTTCTTCTGTTATATTGTGAATATTGCAAAGGTTGGCAATATTTTTTATATGCTCAACAACTGTAATAGGTCCCACTCCATCAAAAGAGGGCACATTTTTTAGAGCTGTTTCGGGGATCGGATCATAGCGTGGGAGGTTTAAAGGGATCTCACCACAAAAACCTAAAAAAGGCAATGTCATGGCTGGAACAGATTGTATTTGTGGCTGAGTTGGGTTGGTGTTCCTAGCAACAGGTCTAGGAGGATTTACTAGTGAATAAGGGCGAGTTCTTTCAAACCTGAGCCTTTTAGCAGAGTTTAAGGGTAGTTCAATGAACTCAAAGGGGACCCTTCTTGAAGCTGACCTTGTGGTAACCTTTGGCATAGAAGTTTAAGTGACTGGTCTCAAAATAAAGGACTGAGCTCTTACCAGTGGAGTCGCCAGATGCTGGAAATCTTTGAAAATCACTGTAGCAGGACCAGCATCAATCCTGAAATACTACTGCGTTGAAAAATATAGTCCCACCAGGCGTGCCAAAACTGTTGACGCTAGAAAGTGCACCCTGGGGCAGGAAAACAGATTCTTGCCCTCTCCCCGCAACATGGAAACCCCTCTCTCGCCTGTGGGATGGCGAAGTAGGAGAGGAGAGTCTCTAGATATGGGCTAGTTCCCTCTGATGTATCTTGTTTGTTTCAGGTAGCGTGAAATATAGGTATATAGGTATACACTTGGGGGGGATGAAAAGAGAAAGAAGTGCAAGAAAGCAAACAGCCTACTCTAAAAGAGGTGATACACCAAAATAAAGGGGTGACCTTCCAGATCCACTCTCAGAATCAGGGAAAATGCAAGTATACTCTACACATCTGGTAGAGGAATCAGGCTGCTAAGACAAAGGGGGAGGCTATAATGGAAAATACATCACAGAGGTTTATCGAGGTGCTGTGGAATGCACACTTGCAAGCAACTTACTCTGTTATGTCCTTCTCAAGTATTGCTCTTCTCCTTTCAGCTGCAGAACCGGTCCCTGTAGATAGCTGGTATGTTGGTATTACCTATGAAAGCATGGAAGATAATGATTAAACACAGATGATACTCAGGGCATACACAGCAAATCAATCCAAGATGGAGGCAAAAACTATATTTTTATTGATTCAGGTGGAAAACTTGCAGAGCAATGCTCTTTACAAAAGTCAGGAAGATCCTTAGAAAATGACTAAGTCCCTGTATTTATAGTAGAAGAGCTAAGAGAAGTTTCATTAGAAAGCATGAAAAACACTATTGATGACATCACAAGTCTGCCAAGACCATGCTTGTTGCCTCATTTTGCGTGCTGGTCTTTTCCTCCGGTAGCTGGGCGGGTTTTTTCTTGTGCACTACAGGTGAATTTTTCCACCTTTGTAGTGGGCGGCAATTTTGCCGCCCTTTGCATGAACTTCATGTATGATTTCTACCGACGTTGGTCGATAAGCTGCCGACGGCGGCAGTCTTGCCAACATTAGTTTCCCTAAGCTGCCGACGTCGGCAGTATTGTGTTGTGGGTGGCCCTTTCAATTTCCCCGCCATCGGGCAGGGTTTTCAATTTCACCACCATGGGGTGGGCTTTTTCAATTTGCCACCATAGGGCAGGGTTTTTCAATTTGCCGCCATAGGGCGGGATTTTTTCCTTGCCCATCTTCTTTTGTGTTGCCGACGTCGATGGTTCTGCCGACGTCGGTCTCTGTAAGGTGCCAACGACGGCAGTATTGCCGATGTCGGTCGATGTCTTTCTTTTTCTTTGTGTTATGGGCGGCGAATTTACCGCCCTCTGCATGTTTGTAGGTGGGCTCATTTTACCTGCCCTTGTAGTGGGTGGTGATTTTGCCGCCCTCTGCATTTTGTCAGCCCCCCTTTTTGCCTAAGTGTTGAAACGCTCCATTTTTTCTCTTCTTCTCTCCTTGCGTGAATGTTCAGAGATTCTGTCTTTCGCCACTGTGAATGCCAACGAACTAGGCCGATGAACCAATACTCTGAAACCGAAACTGTCGAAACCTGAAAGTGGACCTTGCAACCTGAAATGACTGGCCATGCGAAGCAGGTGTAGGAGGTGACCGGGATTTTGCCTGAGGGGCAAAATTGGATCAACATGGCCTATATGCCTATTTGCTTGCAAAACCCTGTATAAGCATGGTTTTCTTAAAATTTAGAGTTTTTAAACTCTTTAAAGGTATTATTATGATTTAAAAACATCATCCCATGCTTTTTAAACTTTTACCTTGGCTTATAAGCCTTTGTGGCACTCCAGAACACTGCCTACTCCAATGGTGATTTCAAATAGACATGCTGAAGAATATTTTAAAAAATGAGTATATCCACTCATAAAATGGCCATGAAATTTTTTTATAAGGTTCCTCAAGTCATTATGAACTTTTTACAAAATTTGAGGTCCTAAAACCACATGTAGCTCCTAGAAAGCTCAATTTTCTCTCAAAATTGACCCCTGTGCATGGATTATCTGCATATTTGAACTTGACAATGATATTTTGAAAATAAAATGACCCATTTAAAATATATTTTTTGCATTTTTTACCAAAATTAGTGATTTTGAGGCCATAAATGATCAGTTTGACCAGTTATAAAGGGTTATTGATCAATTTTAGAAAAGTTTCATATGATAGGGGTAATAATTTGACCTTGACAGGTCAAATTATTAATAGTTACCTTACCTATCAAACCATATACCTTTCACCTACCACCTACCTCCCTTTTATATCATCTATAAATCAAGAGATTATGAGCTTACTTGACACAATGTGATCAAAACACCTCTTTTTTAATCAACCAAAGCATGCTAATGTGAAGCATTCGAAAGGCTTATGTTCCTTAAGCCAATCCAAATTCATTTTTATTAGGTCCTTACCAATTAAAAGGCATCATTATTTTTCCATACCCTCTTATCATTGGTTCATGTAGACATACATTTCATGATTCTCATTTCTTTTTCCTACATTTAGTTTGTTATCTAACTTACTTTATGTGTTTTCCTTACATCATTAGCCATAATCACATCACATTTCCATGATCATAAATAAAAAACATAAAATTATGAACCATATCCATGAACCACATCATATATTAATTTATGATCAAAACATCATGAACCACATCATATATCTATCTATAAATCATAAGTATCATCCTATACATTTACCATCAAAAATCATATAAACATCATATCATAAACCACTTCAATAACCATAATCAAACCATTCATCATCATATCCATGAAAAAAATAGAACATCATCCATAATCATCACATGCTTAAAGCTACTGAGTCTACATCTCATAAGCATAAGGCATAAAACCTCTATACATCAGAACATGTAAACCATGAACTGTCAGGATCTAACAAGAACAATTGATTACTTTTGTGCAAGCAACTAAACACGAAATTAAACCAGAGTAATAAGTAACTTGAAATCAGAATCAGCAAAGAACATGAGATACAAGAAACAATGAAAACTTGTATTAAACTCTTCCAAAAAGAAATACAATTGAAGAAATCTCTCTTTCTTCCACACCTCTCAGATGTACAGATCTCTTTCCCTCAAGAGTTCTCTCTCACAATTACAAACACAATTCAGCTACTTGAATTGTCTCACCTTTTTCTCATCTACACAAGCTATGAAGATCTATCCCTATTATATAGAATTAGGGATCATGAGTTATGCATTCTCCACCGTTAGATACACCTCCTAATCAAAGGTTCAAATTAGTCCTGCCAAAAATAGAAACACATACTTACAACTAACAGTTAAACTTATCATGCAAACAATGTGTTCACCCCACAAAAATAGACTTCTGGAACACACAGGTGACCGATGTCGGTCCCTATTTATCTGCACATGACTGACATTGGCCAATCCATAACTGATGTTGGCAGCCTCCAGTCGATCCCTGACTGACGTCGATGACTGTGTAAATACAGCAACCTTGTAATTCACTCATTTGGTGAAGCTTTTAGCTCCACACCTCAACAATCTCCCACTTGGAGATAAATAGCTGCACTTGTACCTATACAGCAACATCCTCTAGCTTTTCTCCATCTTCAAGCTCAATCTTGAAGACCAACAAAAGTTGAATGAAGATTCAACTTCTCCTTTGTTACCGTCTTTGTTAACATATCAGCAGGGTTCTCATCTGTATGGATCTTTTCTACCTTCAACTCACCATCCTCCAATACATGTCTAATGAAGTGGTACCTAAGCTGTATATGTTTGGTTCTTGAATGAAACGCTGAATTATTTTCCAAATGAATTGCACTTTGACTATCACTGTACAAATATGCAACTCTCTTGCTCCTTTCCCAACTCTTCCATGAACCGTGTCATCCATATCATCTCCTTGCTAGCCTCTGTGACTGCAATATATTCTGCCTCTGTAGTAGACAAGGCAACAACCTTCTACAACTTTGAAATCCAGCTAACCGCCGTTCCACCAACAGTGAAGACATATCATGTGGTGCTTCTCTTGCCATCTAAGTCACTTGCCATATCTGCATCTACATATCCATGTAGAGAAGTGTTTGACCCTCCATAGCATAAATGCCTACTGTTGGTCCCTCTCAGATATCTGAGAATCCACTGAACTACTTTCTAGTGTTCCTTTCCTGGATTGGCCATGAACTTACTGACAACTCCCACTGCTTGGGAAATATCAGGTCTAGTACATACCATTACATATATTAAGCTCCCAACTATGGAAGCATATGGAACTCTACTCATGTACTCCACCTCATCATGTGATTTAGGACACTGTTCTTTGCTCAATTTGAAGTGTCCAGTCATAGGTGTGCTCACTGGTTTTGCATCTTACATATTAAACCTCTCCAACACCTTGTTCACATAATCCTTTTGAGACAAAATCAACCTGTGGATTTTCTTGTCTCTCTTAATACTCATGCCAAGGATTTTCTTTGCTGCTCCCAAATCCTTCATGGCAAATGTGTGAGCTAATTTTGCCTTAAGCTCAAAAATATCCGGCATGTGTGAACCTGCAACTAGCATATCATCTACATACATTAATAGGATAATATATCTACCATTATCCAATCTCTTAAAATAAACACAATGGTCAGATTGACATCTACTAAAACCATGCTCAGACATAAACCTATCAAACCTCAAATACCATTGTCTAGGAGCTTGCTTAAGACCATATAAGCTTTTCTTCAACCTGCACACAAGTTTCTCCTTTCCTTTGACCTCAAAACTTTTCGACTGATCCATATATATTTCTTCATTCAAATCTCCATGAAGAAATGCTTTCTTAACATCAAGCTGCTCAAGATGCAAATCCTCAATAGCAACTAAAGATAATACAGTTCGAATAGAAGTCATTTTTACTACAGGAGAAAAAAATTCACCAAAATCAATACCTAGTTTCTGTGCAAATCCCTTTACTACCAACCTGGCCTTATGTCTCATTTGTCCATTCTCACCTTCCTTTAACCTGTAAACCCATTTGTTTTTTAGTGCTCTCTTTCCAGCCGGCAACTTAACCAAATCCCATGTTTGGTTCTCCTTCAAGGAATCAATTTCCTCAATCATGCCACGCTCCCACTATTTCTAGGTTTCTACCTGCATTGCTTCATCAAAACTCTCTAGTTCTCCACTATCAGTGAACAATAAGTAGAATAATGAAGGAGAATAATGAATTGGAGGTTTACTTACCCTTTTTGACCTCCTCATGGGTGTATGAGACTCATTCATTACTTGTTGTCTATCTAAATTCTCTGTCAGTGACCGATCTTGGTCATCTCCTGGCCTGTACCTGATCGACGTCGATTCCACCTGATCGACGTTGGTTCCTTCCTGATCGATGTCAATTACTATCTAACTGACATCAGTTCCTGTATGACTAATGTCGGTTCCTGCCTGACCGACGTCGGTGTCTGTATTTTCTTGTCTGTGATTATTCTTTCTCGTGAGCTCATTTTGGATCATCACCTCATCCAAATCTCAATTACCCTGTTCAGAATTATTTAGCTTCTTGAGCTGATCACTGTACATCACCTTCTCATTGAAAAAAACATCACAGCTTCTAATAATTTTGTTAGTTCCTACTTTCCACAACTGGAATCCAAAATCTCTAGAGCCATAACCAATAAAAGTGCACCGCATAGATTTAGCATCCAGCTTCTTTCTATTTTCTTTATCAATGTGCACAAAAGATTCAGAACCAAAAACTCTGAGAAATCAAAGATCTACCTTTTTACCTATCCAAGCCTCTTCTAGAATTCCACCATCCAGAGCAGTAGAGGGTCCTCTGTTAATCAGGTAAATCGTAGTGTCTATAGCTTCTGCCTAAAACTGTAAGGGCAAACCAGCATGCAACTTCATACTCCGTGCACGCTCCAATATTATTCTATTCATCCTTTCAACAACTCCATTTTGTTGAGGTGTCCTTGGAACCATCCTTTCCCTATGTATTATATTCATAAAATAGTACATGTTGAACTTATAGCTACAGTATTCACCACCATTGTCAGATCTAAGACACTTCAATCTCAAACATGTTTCATTCTCAACCAAAGCTTTCCATTTCATAAATGTGTCAAAAAAATCAGATTTCTTCCTTATGCAATAAACCCATACCTTTCTTGTAGCATCATCAATGAAAGAAACATAATACTGTGATCCTCCAATAGAAGCTACCTGAGCTAGTCCCCACACGTCTGTGTGAACAAGCTCTAACTTGTGTTTCTTCTTTGTTGACCTAGTTTTGAGAAATCTCACTCTCTTCTATTTTCCAAAAATACAATGCTCACAAAAATCTAGATCTATGCTTTTCAAATCTCAAAGCTTACCTTTTGACTTAAGAATAGTCATTCCCTTCTCACTCATGTGGCCAAGCCTCTAGTGCCACAACTTTGCATCTACATCTGAAGTAGATAATATAGAAAGAGAATAATCAGTAATACAATTACATTAATAGAGAGTACCTACTCTCTTACCTTTGGCTAATACAAGTGCACCCTTGGAAACCTTCCAAAATTTAGTTGTGAGAGTTACTATGCAACCCTCATCCCCAAAATTTCTTGCAGAAATTAGATTCCTCTTCAGGATAGGTACATGCATGACATCTTTCAACACCCATGTGTTGCCATTTTGCAATTTCAGCTGCACTTTTCCTTTGCCAATAATTTTACAAGGCTCATCATCCCCTAAATAAACTTTTTCAAAATCTCCCTGGACATAATCATTGAAAAATTCTCTATTTGGGGTAGCATGAAAAGAGGCACCAAAATCTACAACCCAAGATTCTATTCTAGTATCCGAAAAAAGTGTAAAAGCATCTTGTGCAACAATACCTACAACTTTGGCTTCTTCATTACCTTCATGCTGATTTTCTTCTTTAACCTTCAACCAACAACCTTTCTTTGCATGCCCTTTCTTTCCACAATTCTAGCAAGTTATTTTCCTTCCATTTCTGGATTTGGATATATTTCTCATCTTTGACTTAGACCTTGATCTCCCTTGCTTGCCCTTCTCTCTTTGCCTTCCCCTGCTTTCAATACTTAAAGCATTACCTGATGTTTCCCCTGTGCTCTTCTTGCGAGTTTCTTCATTCAAGATTACACTAACAACATCATCTACTTTCAAGATATTTATAGCAGATGCAGTATTTATAACTGCCATTACCAAACTATGCCAAATTTCAGGTAAAGAGCATAAAATTAAGAGAGCCTTAATTTCATCATCAAAAACTATTTTGACTAAATTTAACTGATTTACTATTGCATGGAAATCATTTAGATGACTAGATACATATCCACCTTCCTGTATTTGCAAATTAAATAATTGCTTCATAAGATATATCTTATTCGAAGCTGAGGGCTTTTCATATAAATTTTCCAAAGTATCCATTAACTCTACCGTTGTCTTTGCCTGTGACAAGTTGGAAATCATAGAAGATACCAGGCTCAACCTTATGGATCCTAGAGCCCTTCTATCAAGAACATTCCATTCTTCATCTTGCATATCTGTGGGCTTTCTTGAAACCCCACCCAACGGTAAGTATAGATCTTTTTGATATAGATAATCTTCTTTTTGCATCCTCCATAATTGATAATTCTTACCGTTAAACTTCTCCATTCTTAGTTTACTTTCTTTTGCCATTGCTATACTCCCACTCAAATAGAAACCCCTATGAGTGTCCTATAATCAACACACACTAAACAAATCTGAAACCACCTGTTAGTGAACCCAAGCTCTGATACCACTTGTCAGGATCTAACAAGAACAATTGATTACTTTTGTGCAAGCAACTAAACACGAAATTAAACCAGAATAATAAGTAACTAGAAATCAGAATCAAAAAAGAACATGAGATACAAGAAACAATGAAAACTTGTATTAAACTCTTCTAAAAGAAAATACAATTGAAGAAATCTCTCTTTATTCCACACCTCTCAGATGTACAGATCTCTTTCCCTCAAGAGTTCTCTCTCACAATTACAAACACAATTTAGCTACTTGAATTGTCTCACCCTTTTCTCATCTACACAAGCTATGAAGATCTATCCCTATTATATAGAATTAGGGATCATGAGCTATGCATTCTCCACCGTTAGATACACCTCCTAATCAAAGGTTCAAATCAGTAATGCCAAAAATAAAAATGCAGACTTATAAATAACAGTTAAACTTATCATGCAAACAATCTGTTCACCCCACAAAAATAGACTTCTAAAATGCATAGGTGACCGATGTCGGTTCCTGTCTGTCTACACATGACCGATGTCGGCCAATCCATAACCAACGTCGACAGCCTCCAGTCAATCCCTGACTGACGTCAGTGACTATGTAAATATAGCAACCTTGCAATTCGCTCATTTGGTGAAGATTTTAGCTCCACACCTCAACATGAACCATGAACATACATCATATATATATCATCATCATGAGCATCATAAACATCATCATCTACATGTCATCAAAATAAATAATACATGTAATAATTTATAATATCTCTCTCAAATCATGTACATCTCACTGCATTAGCATGTAGTCTAGTATCAATATCATGTACATCTACATCCACGCCTACATAACATATCATATATCATGCCCCTAGGGCACCATTACCACTGACCCCTCTTGGTGTTTGTCCTCTTGGGATGCCTACCTATCTAGTCACTGAAGCAACCCACTGACTTGGAGTCACCATAGCTACCCCACCTACTAAACTAGCTCTATACTCACCCGATCAAGGCTCCAGTGGACATTATACTATAAATATAACCTTGTAATACCTCAACTACTCCACTCTGGCCAAGTACCACACCATAGGAATAGTACCTGGTAAACTTGTTGGTGTTATCACTACTCCTACCCTCTATCTCAGGGTGTGCCTCTCTTGGGTCACCAAACCAAGTAAGGTCCTCTCCTAATCTCTCTTAGCTATAACAGTGGTAACCTGACCCTACAAAGTCATAATCTAGCCCTATAATATGGCCACGTAACCTTATAACCCTATAATCTATGCCTGTGTGATAACTAGTGCTATCCCTACCTGTCCATCAAGGCCACCACCCTATACTTGTGCCCTAGCTAGATCCACATATATGGCCTATCAATCCCCATCATCCCATCTAAAATTGGCCATTGTATATCAAGCTTGGTACCATCTTGCATAGCCATCGATAAAATAGGCATCATTTATCCCTGCTCTGGCAGGTAACTCCTCATGATCTAATACCACCTCCACTAGTGGTGGCTTAGGTAACAAAAACTCAATATCCTCCCTCTTATACCTCAAAAAAGGACCTAGGATCCCCTACACTAGGCCATACTACCTCCTCATTCTATAGAATGGGATGAGCTCAATCTCACCCTCTCTCTTCCTGTAAATCCACCTCCAACTGTATAAAGACAAAGTGTGATAGCTATAGAGGGCCCACCTAAGAAAGCCCACTTATGGCCACCAAATGACATCACCAACAACTAAATCCTCCAAGTCATCTCTAAAATAATCAATGTCTCCCATCCCTCCACTAGCTCATATCCAATCATAATCTCCCCTCCATAGGAAACCTACTTTGTAGTCCACCTAGGCATAGCCATCCCATGGTAGCCCCAATGGTTTTAGAACTCAAATATGCTTATAGGCCCAATAATAGATCAAAAACCCCATGTTGATCCCATATCATTTGTGAGCTTAAAATGCTTAAAGCTCCTTGTTTATCTGAACTAAAAAAATTGGTGCCCACCCAAACACTATCCTCCCAAACAACATCTCTACCAACACTCTTAACAGCAAATAAGGAAATCATCAACCACTCAAATCTGGTAATGTAAAATAGGACAATACCATCATCATCATAGTCATCAATTGCCTATCATTTGGCACCCTCTTGTATAATGGCCTATAATTAAATCCACCTGAATGCCACCTAGCATGAACCCAATCCTTACCATATAGTAGCTCCATCTGCTTGTCCCTCTCCTCACTCTCAATATGGTAAATAGGCTTCCCTCAAATAGATAGCCATGTAATCCTATGAACATCCTCTAAAAGGATGGTCATCTCTCCTATCAGTAGTAAGATGGTGTTCATGGCTAGATCCCATCTCTCAATAAGGGTTGTGATAATTGCCACATCTCATGGTAACCACTAATAATGTCATATGGCTCCTAGACAACCTATTCCATTTGCATCCAATCATCTCTGATCATCCCTCTATGGATATTTACAAATATATTCAAAACCCAATCCCTCATCTAGATTGAGTTAGCATGCACACTTAGTTTTCTATTACTATTTCTCATTTTCATTCATTCTACCTACATCAACCTATTTATTAACCTAAACTCACCTACATCAACCTATTCCAACCATTACCTCTACAACATTACCTCTATCACTTAAAAGTGACTCCCACCCACAAACATTTTAACATCTACCCTAACCTATCACACCAATACCTGACACTTCTATCAAAACATTTACCCTAAATTATCACACCAATACTTGACACTTCTATCAAAACATCTACCCTAACCAACAAAATTTCCAAAACCTTACCTTAACCTATCACACCTGCTCTAAACCTATCGAACCACTACCTAACTCTACCTACCAACCCTATCAACCTATCATTCCTACTTGACAATTTTCATAAACCATCTCAACCCATCACTCAACACATCACCTATCTTAACCCATATTTTGATATTTTAATTCACCCAAACCCTTTAAAAACATTTGCAAATACTTTTATTATATCTATCTACTAAACCATCCCTTCCCCAAACACTCGACTATCAATGGTCCTTGTTGGGTGAATATTTTGTCGTCAACTAACTGATGACAAAATGGGTATATCAGCCACAGCGTAGGGAGATTTACACCATGAAGAGTATGGGTTTACCAGATCTAGATGAGGTAAATCTCTCCTCTCATCAAGGGGAGGCTCCCTATTAATACTTGCGTGCTGGATATATATAATTAAGCAGAAAATAACACATGGGGGTGGTATAACAGCATCTACCTCTCTTTTTTCAGAGGTAATGTATAAGGAACAAAAGAAGGAAAATCTTGGTCTATTGCTAACAATAGTCCTCTTTTTTTAGGAATGATATTAAACAAAAAACAAGAAATCACCTATAGTAACAGAGTTCACAAGAACGCTCACGCAAGCACAAAGTCTTCCATAGCTCCTCCACAGATCTGAAACAAGTACAAACGTAGAGTAAAGTGAAGCACAAAGTCTTCACCTGAAACTACAAAAGATAACTGAATCTTAAAGATAAAAGCAGCACAAAGTCTATCTTCTACCCTCTAGAAATGCCCTTAGACAAAATAAACACACCCACTTTGCTTATCAAATCAGATGAATAAGATATTACCAGGAAAAAGGACATAAGAACTATTTCCTAAATAACACAGACAATCTCAACACAAAGTCTGAAATAACTTGCTTCTCATTCATTCAACAGAATATTATTTACAAATTTGAGCACAAAGTCTCAAAAGTTGCTTCAATTTCAGCAGAGTTTTTGCTATTAATTTCGCCAAGATCCTTTTTACAAATGAGGTCTCCACTATATATAGGGAGAAAAACCTCAAAAAAAATAGAAAATAATAAAATATATAAAATATCTTGGTCAAAGATGACTCATCTTTGACTTTTAGATATTTTTCCAAAAAATTTACATGTAATTACATATTACAAAATTGCATGCATTCTGGACAAAACAAAAATGCATAAGGATAGAAGAAGAGAGAAGGGGAGAGAGAGAGTCAATTCTTGCTGCCGGACTTTTTCAGATGAGCATCGTACATGGTGATTGATGCCTGAATTCCTATGCTGTCTGGCGTAACTACATTTTGGGAGATGATTCTTGCTCTAATCAGTGCGTCTTTCAATGTTGTGATGGCTTTAGAGTGGCCAGTTAACCTGGATTTCAAATTCTCCAAAGTTAACTGAGCATCCAGAATGCTATCCACCGAAGTCATTGAGAAAGACGCTTCTCTAAAATCTTTTTGGATCATCTCTTTGAAATTCTGAATCATTTCCTCTGTCGGAAGGAACTGATGATCCTTAAAGGTCAAGTCACATGGCAGTTCTTCTAACTTGTTCAGCAGGCTCAGGTCACTCTTTTCACTAGCTTCCTTGAAATCTTTGAGATCATCAATTAAGTCTTTAAGTACCTGGATCCTGAAGACCATTGACTCTTTGATCTCAACATAGGAGTCTTTGTTGGGGATGACACCGATAGATATCAGAGTACTCTTCTTGAGATATTTCATTCCATTCCATCTGCCGAAATCTTTCTCTAGGCTGTTAATTTCGTGAGAAATAAGGGAGACAAAATCATCTACCTGAGCCTGCAACTTCTTCATTTTACCTATTCTTTTTGCAATTTCTGACAGCAAAGAGACTCCCTAATTGTGCATCCTTTCAACATAGTCTTCCATGACTTTTCCCTTTAAATAGGTCTTTTCAGCTTTCTGAATGACTGGATCATCCACGAAAAAGGCCTCCAGAGTCGCTGCTTCAGGCAGAATAGTGAACCTTCTGATCACTATTGTTAACTACTCTATTTTGGCTTTATAATAGTCCTTCATCTCCTTCTCTTTGTCAAATTTTTGGACCATAATGTCCATTGCTGACTGAAGATCGCTCTTCGCACCTTCGGGAGTAACTTTGCCAAGTTCAACATGAGAGATGGAATAGCTGCTCATCTCAAAACCCTCAAGGGTTGCATCCTGAGGAGGCTTGGCAATGTCTAGAAATTTTTGCCCCTTTTCTTTGACCAACTTGGAGAGTATTTTTGGCCTCTTAGGAGCCTTTGCTTTTTCTGGCACTATCTTGCCAAAATCAAATTCATTCGGGGAGATGGCCATTTTCTTTCTTTTCGGCGTGAAAGTAGATATCTAAGGCGGGAGAGAAGTATCTGTTGTAACAATAGTTGCCTCCATCGGTGTTACTGTAGCAACTTCCACACTACTGGTGGTGATAGTAGTTACAGTGGGAGTAACCGGCGAAACTATATCAATTACTGATTCTGGCTCAGGTGCAGGGCTCGGTGGCAGGTTGAAAGATGGAGATGATAGACTCGGAATGGACCTAGAAGAGCTTTGGTTGGCTGTCTGTGTCTTGGGGCTTTGACCTTTGGTTCCTTCAGCTATTGTTTCAGGCCCTTATGCAGTCTTAGGCTTCTTGGACACAAAAATGATCCTAGGCTTGTGAGGCCTAGAAGGAGAAGGAACGTCACCTTTGTTTTTTGTTTGATTTTCTACCTTTCTCTTCAATTCTGCTTGGTATTCAGCCTCTGATCCTGTAATAAATTCTTTTAGGGTGATCCCTTTGACTGCTAACCAATCATTGGTGTTAGCTAATATTAGTTCAAATCTTTTTCTCAGAGAGGTCAGTTCCTTCTGAGACCACTAAATTGGAGGGAGAGGGGAACCAGCCACCTTTTCTACCAGATACCTATTGTTTATGATGTTCCCATCATCGATTAAACCGGAAGGGATCTCTGCAAGCCCAAGGTATTCTATCTGCTCCAATGTCAGATGGCAATAGTCCATTTTCCTTATTTCGTTGGCCGTCCTCAGGTCCACCCAGATATCCTCAATCATGGGTTCATGGAACTGAGTTTTTCTTCTGATCTTCTCTTTGACTTCCCTGTAGTCAAATTTCTCCCATCTCTTGAATGGTTTGATGGTAACCATCTGCATTTCTATTTCCATGACCCTGGCTTTGGTTGATGTAGCAACTGAAAACCTGCCAATCTGGATCAGAAACTTAAAACTGGGTCTCTTCAGTTCCATCTGTTTAGTATGCACGACAACTAGTTGTCGGCACAATTCTATTAAAACTAATTTGTCTGAAGGGAACTTGGGGAGCATATAAGGGTAGCCTTGGTAAAAACCAACTCGAAAATAACAAAAATTAGGGAACTGGAGAAACATACAGCCATAACCATTCACTACCACCTAGGCCTCGTCTGATATTCTCTTTTGCTTCAGCTGAGGATCCAAGAGACACAAAAATACAGTGAAGAATGCATCATTCACTCATCTGAAATGACGTGTTGACCCCTGAAGCGTCAGCTGTGGATAATATGAGTAGACCAGGGTGGTCTTTCTATCTCCCTCTGTTGTCAAACCTGGGAAAGATCGCATTGCAGCAGCTATGTAGACCAGATACAAAGTCATGTAGAATTTGAAGGAGGTTTGTACCCTAGTCAGTTGTTCATGGATAGCGTTTCTGATTTGTTCCCCCCAAAAGATAGTTTTCTTACTCTGGAGGATGATCTTAATGAATGGATACATCCATTCATGGAACTGTGAAGAAGATGGGAGACCCCGTACTCTACTGAGAAGGGTGATCAAGTCACCAACTTCTTCGATGAAATCGCTCCTAGGGAAGTTCTTCAGCCATCTAGAGAGGTCGGTCTTGGGGTCCTTTAGCCACTTATAGTTTATGACCTTCTTTGCCCTTTTGGGGTCTTTGTCATACTCCTTTTGTGCATTTGCAAAGTCAATTTGGGTTACTTCGGTGGTTGGAGGACACAAGAAAACTTTGTAAATAAAATTGGGGTCCAACTGAATTATCATTCTGCCACTGGCGTCTGAGACTGATCTGGTCTCTTTGTTGTAAAAATGTGCACACTGGAGGACAAACTTCGCATGATGTGCTGCTACCAAAAAGGCGGCCACCAGGTGGATGTTGCTCTCAACAATTCTTTTTATCTCAGTACTGGGATTTGTTGCCTTGGTTTGCGCCAAGAATTTGGCCATGTCCACATGGCCGATCTCGGTATCTCGAATGTCATCGACATTCGAGGTGACTAATGTGGGCAGGAAGATGCCCTGGTACTTGTATTTCATGCTTTTCACCTTTTAGGGAGACGCTTCCGTCATAGAGGACAATCTTGATTGGATGGGAGTAGATGTACAGGAGTTTGCTGAAGGTGATGCAACCATGATCACAGACGAGAGGAAAGTGAGCGAGAGAAGGAGAGCACAATTTAAGTGACATGGGTTACTAGAGGTCACTTAAATAGGCCAAGCTTAACAAAGGAGCGAAAAATGAGGAAGAAAAACCATGAAAGGGACAACTCAAAAAAAATTCCAAGAGTTAGCTGAAAATTTAAAAAAAAATGCAGGGGCGGTGAAAATCGTCGCCCTTGCATAAATGAGAAGAAACAGCAGGGGCGGCAAAAATCACCGCCCTTAGAGGAAGAAGAAGAAACAGCAGGGGCAGCGATTTTTGCCGCCCTTGCAGGAAGGAGAAGAAACAGCAGGGGCGGCGATTTTCGCCGCCCTTGCAAGAAGGATGCACGAATAAGGTAGGGGCGGCAAAAATCGCCGCCCTTGCACTAAAATTGTAAAAATGTGCAGAGGCGGCAAAAATTGCCGCCCCTGCACTTAACAGGAGGAAAACGTGGAAGGGTGACATTTTTTGCCACCTTTGCACGAAGGATGAAAAGACAACACGGGCAGGAAAAAAGGCTGCCCTCACAAGGAGAGAAAACCACGGGTAGGGGAAAGAGGAGCCCACGATGAAGGAGGAAGGATGGGTGGAAGAAAACGGCTAAGGATGTGGGTGGCAAAATCTACCATCCGCGTGAGGTCCTGGTGGAAAAACCACGGGTAAGAGGGAGAAGAAAAAGAAAATAACAAAACAACTAAAAAAACTAAGCTAAAACAAGAAATAAAATAGGAAATAAACTTAAAAACAAACCCTACCTGAGAAAATGTGCGTGTCACGAGGTCGGATCCACAAGTTGGTACTTCAAAACGTCACTTGAAGTGCTCAGGTTCAAGAGGTAGGAGGAGAGGAGGAAGTAATGAGAAGAATGAGGCTCAAATCAGAATATATGGGGAGAAAAACCCACCCCAACAACCTGTCGCGTGTGACCATTAATGCCTGTGCGGAAGTTGAGACGTGCAAGGGCGGCATTTTTTGCCGCCCTTGCATGTTATCGGTTTATTTTGCAAGGGCGATGATTTTCATCGCCCTCACAGGCCAGAGAGCAGGGGCGGAAAAATTTTCCACCCTTGCAGGAAATGCGCATTGGTGGCAAAAATCGCCGCCCTTGCAGGAAAACAAGGGAAATGCAGAGGCGGTGATTTTCGCTGCCCTTGCAGGGGAAACAAAAAGAAATCATCTCTAGAAGGAGAAAAGGGAAAGGGAAAACTTGGCTTAGACGAGATAGTAACCAATCCTCGTTTTGAGGCCAAGACGAAAACAAATTTTGAAATTCGTATCGAAAAATGAACTTAGAGAGACAAAAGACGAAACGAACAAGTTTTGTAGGGGGTTGTTTTCAAAAATGAGCTAAGCTGATTTTGGAAATAACAACTGGCTCCTGTTGGGGAACTTTTATTTAATCGAATTGATTAGTGGAAGCAAAATCTAGTCTCTAAGTGCCTTCATCCAAACCATTGGGCTACGGAGTCGAGCAGAAAATGGAAGAAAAATAGACAAATCATAAAAACTGTACATATTTTACAAACGAACTCATATGAGCTTCAAGGATTGAAAAGCTTGAGATGTTGTCCACTGTGAGGTAGTGTAAATGGTGTTCCATCTTTATACTCCAGCAAGAAGCTGGCTTCACCACAAAGCTGTCGAATGGTGAACGGGCCCCTCCACAGGGAATCAAATTTGCCGTGCATCTCTTTTGGTTCTCGTCTCTTGTCCCATAATAAGACCTAATCTCTAACTTGGAATCCGTGCACTCTAGCCCTCTTATCAAAAAGTGCTTTCACCTGGTCCTGATGCTCCTTGATTCGATCCACTACCATAACTCATTGTTCATTCAGCTCGGTTAGACACATGATTCATTTGTCAACTGAGCTTTCGAAGGTTGAGTCTTCAATTGCTCTAGTTAATCTGAGCGCTGGTAGTTTAAAGGTGATGGGGATTTTTGCATTTATTCCATATAGGAGTTGGAAAGGTGACATACCTATAGCCCTTTTATGTGTTATTCTGTCGGCCCATAAAACATCATACAAAGCTTTGTGCCATGTTCTTTGGTTGTCATCTACTAACTTCCTGATAATGGTGACCAGGTTCTTGTTACTCGATTCTGCCTGTCCATTTCCCTGAGGAAAATAATCTGAAGTGTGAGATAAGGTGATCCCGTAACCAAAGCAAAATTGAGTAATTTTGTATGAGGAAAAACAAGCTGCATTATCTGTTACGATTTTTAGTGGAACCCCAAACTTGGAGATAATATTTTCTTTGAGAAAGTTGCATACTACTTCAGATGTAGCATGCTTGGTTGGTATGGCCTCCACCCACTTAGTAAAATAATCCATCATGGTGAGAACATAATCATGTCCAACACTTGAAGATGGGTTAACTGCACCAATGAAATCAATACTCTACTGCTGAAATGGTTCTTCGATCACAACCGGCTTTAGGGGCAAAGCAGGAAGCTTAGGCTTTCCAACAAATTGTTGACATAGTTCACACCTACGCACCCATTTGTACGCATCTTGGAACAGCGTGGGCCAATAATATCTTGCTCGTAGAATTTTGTGTGTTGTCACTGGTGCATAAAAATGTCCTCCACAGGCTAGATTGTGAAAATATTTTAAGAGTCTTTCCTGTTGCGCCTTATCAACACAGCAAAGAAATGCCCCGTCTAGGTTTCTCCTGTACAAGCCATTTTCCCACAGGACGTAACCAACTTCTTTCAATTTAACATTCTACTTTTGTTTATAAGAGAGATGATCCAGACATTCACCATATGTCAGAAAGTGAGCAATCTCTGAATACCACTCATCAGTGGTCGCGACAAAGAGGACTGTAGGCACATCCTCGGTCTCTGCCTCATTTTCTATTTTATCCGGAATGTTATTGGCGATTAACTGGCAAAGACCCTTTCCCCACACTAGCTTGGTTGGTTTGAGGTCCAGGTCAAACTCTTGAGTTTTGGCAATCCAGTTACCTCTCCTCGTATCAAACTCTTACTGAGTCAAAATGGATTTTACTGTAGTGTCTGGTACGAGAACTTCGATGTGAGAGTTCAGGATATAAAACCTAAAATGCTTAACTACTTTGACCATAGCGTATGCATGCTTTTCCATAAGGGAGTATTTTAGCTCATGATTTTTGAGTGGACAACTCATGAATGAAATCGAAGATTCTACACATTCTAGATTTTGCTGGACTAGAATGGCCGATAGTGTATGCTCAGAAGCATAACTATATATTTTGAAACTCTTAGTGTAATCATGACAAACCAAAACCGGTGCTCAGGCAATTGCTTCCTTAATCTCTTTGAATGCTGATTTACCTTCAGCGGTCCACCTAAATGTAGTATTACCCTTCATCATGTTGACAATATGACGGGTTTTTTCAGTAAACTCAGGAATAAACCTTCAGAGGAAATTCACCTTTCCAAAAAAAGAGTGAACTGCGGTCTTGTTGGTAGGTAGGGTAAGTTCCTGGATGGAATTGACTCTCTCTGAATCAATCCTAATACCTTCTCGGGAGACAATGTGTTCGAGAAATTTTCCTTCAGTTACTCCAAAGACAGATTTCTTCAAGTTTAAAGAGATACCATTCTGACGACAGCGTTCCAGTATCCTTTGCAAATGGTAAACATGTTTGGAACGACGCTTTGAAAACACTATCAGATCATCCAGGTATACGACAATGAATTTTCCCATTTCATCTTTGAAAGCAAGATCCATTGCTCTTTGAAATGTGGCACCTGCATTTATCAGGCCAAAAGGCATTCTTCGGTAAGCGAATGTGCCCCAAGGTGTGGTGAATGTTGTCTTGTGTTGATCTTCCTTTCTGACTTTAACTTGGTTGTACCCTGAAAAACCGTCTAACATTGATAACATTTCAGAACCTGTTACCATTTGCAGGACCTGATCCATGATAGGAAGGGGGTAGTTATCTTTTAAAGACAACTAGTTCAAGTTCTTGAAATCCACACAGATTTGAATTTTGCCGTTCTTCTTCCTGACGGGTACTATGTTGGCAATCCATGTTGAATGATGGATTGGAAAAATTATCCAGGCATCCAGCATTTTTTGTATCTCAGTTAAAATAGCGCTTGAGATTTTTGGATTGTATTGCCTGGATTTCTATTTGTACGATACAGAGTTGGCTTTCAGGGTAATATAGTGATGAATGCCATTTGGCCTGAGTGATTTCAAATCATCATAGGAATAGGCCAATACATCCATATACTGGCAAAGTAGACTAGCAAGCTCAAATCTTTCCTTGGGAGTGCAGCATTTTCTAATGTTTACCATTTTAAGATCATACTTGGTTCCCAAATTTACCTAATCAAAGTCTTGAGAGGACTGTGAATCCATGCGTTGTTGCTTAATAAACCTATCATGGTTATCAAACAATTTCTCTAAGGACACCAAGCCCTTTGTAATTTTATTCCCTTTAAGCTATAGGAAGTCCTCACCTGCATCCGTATTGGTCTCAGGGGCCGCTTCACACTCACGGGGTTCACTTCCTTCAAAATGCATTTGTTCAAAACTGTCTTTTTGATCTAAGAAGGCGATGATTTGATCATTGTTGTTAAATACCTACTAGTGACTGGCATTATCTGATACACTTGGCTGAAAAACTAGCTCAATAGTGTACCTATCTCCCTTAAAATCTAGGTGAGGGACTAAAAGGGTGGTAGAAATAGCCAATGCATCTGCTCAGTTATTAAATTCCCTTGGAATGGTGAAGATATTGAAAGCATCAAAATTTACAATCTGATCCCAAACCAGGTTGCGATAGTGGCGCAACCTTTCATTTTTTGTCTGGTAGAGGTTCCTCACTTGGCAGACTATCAACTTAGCATCCCCTTTAGCATGAAGTTGTCTAATACCCTTCTCCCTGGCAGCCTGTAGTCCGAGCAACAGGGATTCATACTCGGCTGTGTTGTTGGTATTACTGAACTGCAATTTGTAGGACAAAGGAAAAATATCTCCCTGAGGAGCTACCAACACAACCCCAGCTCCTCAATCGGTAGAAGAACAACTACTGTCAAACTCTAAAGTCCATATCTCGTTAGCCATTGCTTTTCCTTCAAAAACTTTCCCACTTCGAGGAAGAGGTTGTTCCACGTGTTCATTTTGCTTTGGCATTTTTTTAGCTATATCAGCTGAACACAATCTCAAGTTATCACCTAAAGAAGTTTCATTAGACATCCCACAAGTTCCGTCCGTAGATAGGAAGTAATTGCCCATGCCCGAGGACTCATATTAAAATTTGAGTTTCTGGTGCCGATGATTGCGTAACTATGTACCTTGCTTCTTTTTTAGGAAGTAACTTCTTCATGACGCCTTGAACTAGAATCCTTGCTTCAGATAAGTCCATACTTAGCTCACCTCCAACATCCTTACAGAAATTCCACCCAAGCAGGATGCCATAAGAAGCTGGCACATTGGCCACTAAAATTGTCATTTTTATCTGCTTTTTTGTAAAAGCCGCAAAGGCATATTGAGCATCTTTTATCTGACCCAAGAGAGGGACTTGCTTATTTTCCATGGAAAAACACCTCCCAAAAGTTTTGGTCAAGGTCAGGCCGAGGGAATCCACCACCTTCACAGGCATGACATTGTCTAAAGCTCCAGAATCTATAATACAATTACTCAATTTATAACCATTTATAAGTAGGGAAACATAGAAAGGTTCTATTCTCTTAGGAGTGATAGGAGGAGTCACAATCAGATTATTTTGGGCTGGTTTGTTTTTAGGGAGATTAGTAACAACTTTCAAGGAGTCTTGTCCCACAGGGACAGCTTTATTTTTCACATACTCTGCTAACCTATCAAGTTATTCTGGGTTAGCTCTTAAATATTCGACTTCTGTCATTTGAATTTTAGTCTTTCTAGCGTGGTCAATTATATCAAATAATTGGAAAGAACTTGCGATAGAGAAATAAAATCCATCATCAAGGGTTTTAACGGGTATGGCATCGGTCTGAGTAGCAGAAACAGAGGATATCGAGTGATTGGAAGTACTCACTTTTTTATGGATTACCTGATCTTTTGATTGCAGAGGTAATAGAGTCCTGCGTTTGGCAATAGAAACTGTTGGCCGGGGCTCTTCATCTGCCTTTCTTTTGTCAGTTTGTGAAGCTGACTGATTTTGAGATCTGGTAAAAATAGCGTAAGCTCCCTCTGAATCTTCCCCTTTACTCCTAGCTTCATCCTGGTAATCTAGGAAACTGATATTGGAGTCACCAGGTAATTCCTCTTCTTGTTCGTCAAAGAGGTTAGCATTTTCTTGTTGCTCCAGCTGTGGTTGAAAAGAGTTGTCGTGCTCAACTTCTAGGTATCCGACCGTTGAATTGGTAGGCACTGCTTCGATGGCTAACCTCCCTAGAGCAGGAGATAGGTGGTTGGATTGCCCTTTGTTCCAGGTTGCATTACCTTGATATTGCTAATTCTGGAATGATCTCCTGGGTGCATCTCGATAAGTAGGAGCAGATGTACCTTGGGCTATTTGTCTTTTTAAAGCTATCAGTTCATTCATTAATTTTTGCACCATAGGGTCTGTAGTGCCCATGTGAGAGCTTTCAGCAGATGAAGGGAATTTATTTTTACTAGGATCTTTCTTAATCTTACCTGCCAAGATAAGATCATCTTCAATCTCGATATCCAAACCTTGAGCCAAAGTTAGGTCCATAAGGCCAGCTCGTCTCAACAGGAAACTTACTTCGGGAAGCTTTGAGTTGATGAAAAAGCATTTGAGATTTTCCAACGTGGGCTGAGCCACAGTCAGAATTCGGTTCCTCAACTTATTGAATTTAGCTATGAAATCCCTCATGGGTTCCTGGGATTCTTTCTTCAATTGTGTCAGCTGCGCCAACAAAGCATGCGCATCCTCAACGGGTTTAAATCTAGCTTCGAATTTGGACTTGAGCGTATTCCAGCTTGTCACTGATCCGGCTTGCAAGTGATAAAACCAATCTGCGGTAGCTCCTTGTAAAGTTTCCACAAAGAGTCTTACTGCTACATCTTCAAAATCAACCCCAATTATGCCACATGCTATGGAAAAAGTGGCAATATGCTCATCGGGATGAACCTTTCCATCTCCAAAAAACTTAGAAAAAAAATTCCTAGAACTACGAGGCAGTTCGTGCAGAGGTGGGGTTAAGTTAAGGGGGCCAAAGGAATTACCCCATGGGCCTTGAGCCATTATGATAGGAGGATTGAATGGCAGGATAACAAACCTTGGTGGAGTGTTTATAATCAGGCGGTGATTAACAGCGGGAAAAGAAGTTCTACCTTGTGTCGGTGACTTGACAAGGTTAGAAGGAAAACTCCTAGACCGTTGAAGAGAGGCTGATGAAGGAAACAGATCAAAATTACTCTGTTGCGCTAACTCAAACACAGGATCAACAACACCCTTAGATCTCTGACTTCTTGTGTACCGTGGGGTTGCCAAATTTTTAAAATAAAAATAGAATCAAAACTGCTTCAAGTTGAAGCTTGAGGCTTCAAAATGCACATTCTTCCCAGCGGCTCTAGTTTTGCAGACCAGATAATGTAACGAAGATGGAGGGAAGTGATAAGGCTATAATGATAATGGGTAAGATATAGAATGGAGTCACCAGACTAATGTAATGCATAAGGATAGGGACTGTTTCAATCTAAAACTTGAGGTTTCAGACTGCACATTCGTTCCCCAGTGGAGTCGCCAAAAACTGTTGGGTGAATATTTTGTCATCAACTAACTGATGATAAAATGGGTATATCAGCCACAGCGTAGGGAGATTTACACCATGAAGAGTATGGTTTTACCAGATCTAGATGAGGTAAATCTCTCCTCTCATCAAGGGGAGGCTCCCTATTAATACTTGCGTGTCGGATATATATAATTAAGCAGAAAATAACACATGGGGGTGGTATAATAGCATCTATCTCTCTTTTTTCAGAGGTAATGTATAAGGAACAAAAGAAGAAAAATCTTGGTCTATTGCTAACAACAGTCCTCTTCTTTCAGGAATGATATTAAACAGAAAATAAGAAATCACCTGTAGTAACAGAGTTCACAAAAATGCTCACGCAAGCACAAAGTCTTCCATAGCTCCTCCACAGATCCGAAACAAGTACAAATGTAGAGTAAAGTGAAGCACAAAGTCTTCACCTAAAACTACAAAAGATAACTGAATCTTAAAGATAAAAGCAGCACAAAGTCTATCTTCTACCCTCTAGAAATGCCCTTAGACAAAATAAACACACCCACTTTGCTTATCAAATCAGATGAATAAGATATTACCAGGAAAAAGGACATAAGAACTATTTCCTAAATAACACAGACAATCTCAACACAAAGTCTGAAATAACCTGCTTCTCATTCATTCAACAGAATATGATTTACAAATTTGAGCACAAAGTCTCAAAAGTTGCTTCAATTTCAGCAGAGTTTTTGTTATTAATTTTGCCAAGATCCTTTTTACAAATGAGGTCTCCACTATATATAGGGAGAAAAACCTCAAAAAAAATAGAAAATAATAAAATATATAAAATATCTTGGTCAAAGATGACTCATCTTTGAATTTTAGATATTTTTCCAAAAAATTTACATGTAATTACATATTACAAAATTGCATGCATTCTGCACAAAATAGAAATGCATAAGGATAGAAGAAGAGAGAAGGGGAGAGAGAGAGTCAATTCTTGCTATCGGACTTTTTCAGATGAGCATCATACATGGCAATTGATGCCTGAATTCCTATGTTGTCTAGTGCAACTACATTTTGGGAGACAATTCTCACTCTAATCAGTGTGTCTTTCAATGTTGTGATGGCTTTAGAGTGGCCAGTTAACCTGGATTTCAAATTCTCCAAAGTTAACTGAGCATTCAAAATGCTGTCCACCGAAGTCATTGAGAAAGATGCTTCTTCAAAATCTTTTCGGATCATCTCTTTGAAATTTTGAATCATTTCTTCTGTCGAAAGGAACTGATGATCCTTGGAGGTCAAGTCACATGGCAGTTCTTCTAACTTGTTCAACAGGCTCAGGTCACTCTTTTCACTAGCTTCTTTGAAATCTTTGAGATCATCAATTAAGTCTTTGAGTACCTGGATCCTGAAGACCATTGACTCCTTGATCTCAACATAGGAGTCTTTGTTGGGATGACACCGATAGATATCAGAGTACTCTTCTTGAGATCTTTCATTCCCTTCCATCTACCGAGATCTTTCTCTAGGCTGTTAATTTCTTGAGAAATAAGGGAGACAAAATCATCTACCTGAGTCTGCAACTTCTTCATTTTACCTGTTCTTTTCGCAACTTCTAACAACAAAGAGACTCCCTAATTGTGCATACTTTCAACATAGTCTTCCATGACTTTTCCCTTTAAATAGGTCTTTTCAGCTTTCTGAATGACTGGATCATCCACGAAAAAGGCCTCCAGAGTCGCTGCTTCAAGCGGAATAGTGAACCTTCTGATCACTATTGTTAATTGCTCTATTTTGGCTTTATAATAGTCCTTCATCTCCTTCTCTCTATCAAATTTTTGGACCATAATGTCCATTGTTGACTGAAGATCGCTCTTTGCACCTTCGTAAGTAACTTTGCCAAGTTCAATACGAGAGATGGAATAGCTGCTCATCTCAAAACCCTCAAAGGGTTGTGTCCTGAGGAGGCTTGGCGATGTCTAGAAATTTTTGCCCCTTTTTTTCGACCAACTTGGAGAGTATTTTTGGCCTCTTAGGAGCCTTTGCTTTTGCCGGCACTATCTTGCCAAAATCAAATTCATCCAGGGAGATGGCCATTTTCTTTCTTTTCAGCGTGAAAGCAGATATCCAAGGCGGGAGAGAAGTACCTGTTGTAACAATAGTTGCCTCTGGCGGTGTTACTGTAGTAGCTTCCACACTACTGGTAGTGACAGTAGTTGCAGTTGGAGTAACCGGTGAAACTCTATCAATTACTGATTCTGGCTCAGGTGCAGGGCTCGGTGGCAGGTTGAAAGATGGAGATGATAGACTCGGAATGGACCCAGAAGAGCAAGGGGAACCTGTGGAGGGACCTTGAGGATCACCAAATACAACCCAGGAAGGAGAAGCAGCTCCAAAAGAGGGAACACTGATTGGGGAGATAGGAGAAATGGGCACCATAGGAGATTGAGGGGGAGAAGGAGAGGCGCTCTGTAGTGGCTGTGCTTGTCCCAGCGAGAGTGGAGACCCAACACCTGGTCATTCTGAAGGTTGATCCTGTGTTTCCATGGGCTAAGCTATCTGTGTCTTGGGGCTTTGACCTTTGGTTCCTTCAACTGCTGTTTTAGGCCCTTGTGCAGTCTTAAGCTTCTTGGACACAAAAATGATCCTAGGCTTGTGAGGCCTAAAAGGAGAAGGAACGTCACCTTTGTTTTTTGTTTGGTTTTCTGCCTTCCTCTTCAATTCTGCTTGGTATTCAGCCTCTGATCCTATAATGAATTCTTTCAAGGTGATCCCTTTGGCTACTAACCAATCATTGGTGTTAGCCAATATTGGTTCAAATCTTTTTTTCAGAGAGGTCAGTTCCTTCTGAGACCACCGAATTGGAGGGAGAGGGGAACCAGCAACCTTTTCTGCCAGATACCTGTTGTTTATGATGTTCCCATCATCAATTAAACTGGAAGGGATCTCTGCAAGCCTGAGGTATTCTATCTGCTCTAGCATCAGACGGCAATAGTCTATTTTCCTTATTTCATCAGCTGTCCTCAGGTCCACCCAGATATCCTCAATCATGGGTTCGTGGAACTGAGTTTTTCTTCTGATCTTCTCTTTGACTCCCCTGTAGTCAAATTTCTCCCGTCTCTTGAATGGTTTGATGGTAACCATCTGTATTTATATTTCCATGACCCTAGCTTTGGTTGATGTAGCAACTGAAAACCTGCCAATCTGGATCAGAAACTTAAAACCGAGTCTCTTCAGTTCCATATGTTTAGTATGCATGACAACTAGTTGTCAGCACAATTCTATTAAAACTAATTTATCTGAAGGGAACCTAGGGAGCATATAAGGGTAGCCTTGGTAAAAACCAACCTGAAGATAACAAAAAGTAGGGAACTAGAGGAACATACAGCCATAACCATTCACTACCACCCAGGCCTCGTCTGATATTCTCTTCTGCTCTAGCTGAGGATCGAAGAGACACAAAAATATGGCAAAGAATGCGTCATTCACTCATTTGAAATGACATGTTGACCCCTAAAGCGTCAGCTATGGATAATATGAGTAGACCGGGGTGGTCTTTCTATCTCCCTCTATTGTCAAACCTGGGAAAGATCGCATTACAGCAGCTATGTAGACCAGATACGAAGTCATGTAGAATTTGAAGGAGGTTTGTACCTTGGTCAGTTGTTCGTGGATAACGTTGCTGATCTGTTCCCCAAAAATATATTTTGCTTACCCTTGAGGATGATCTTAATGAATGGATACATCCGTTCATGGAACTGTGAAGAAGACGGGAGACCCCGTACTCTACTGAGAAGGGTGATCAAGTCACCAACTTCTTCGATGAAATAGCTCCTAGGGAAGTTCTTCGACCATCTGGAGAGGCCGGTCCTGGGGGTCTTTAGCCACTTATAGCTTATGACCTTATTTGCCCTTTCGGGGTCTTTGTCATACTCCTTTTGTGCGTTTGCGAAGTCAATTTGGGTTACTTTGATGGCTAGAGGACACAAGAAAACTTTGTCGATAAAATCGGGGTCTAACCGAATTATCATGCCGCCACTAGCATCTGAGACCGATCTGGTCTCTTTGTTGTAAAAATGTGCGCACTAGAGGACAAACTCTGCATGATGTGCTGCTATCGAGAAGGCAGCCACCGGGTGGATGTTGCTCTCAACAATTCTTTTTATCCCAGTACTGGGATTTGTTGCCTTGGTTCACGCCAAGAATTCGGCCATGTCCACATGGCCGATCTCGGTATCTCGAATGTCGTCGACATTCGAGGTGACTGATGTGGGCAGAAAGATGCCCTAGTACTTGTATTTCATGCTTTTCACCTTTTAGGGAGACGCTTCCATCATAGAGGACAATCTTGATTGGATGGGAGTAGATGTATAGGAGTTCACTGAAGGTGCTGCAGCCATGATCACAGATGAGAGGAGAGTGAGCAAGAGAAGGAGAGCGCAATTTAAGTGGCATGGGTTACTGGAGGTCACTTAAATAGGCCAGGCTTAACAAAGGAGTGAAAAATGAGGAAGAAAAAGTATGAAAGGGACAACTCAAAAAAAAAATTAGGAGTTAGCTAAAAAATTTAAAAAAAAATGCAAGGGCGGTGAAAATCGCCGCCCTTGCATAAATGAGAAGAAACAGCAGGGGCGGCAAAAATCGTCGCACTTGCAGGAAGAAGAAGAAACAGTAGGGGCGGCAATTTTTGCCACCCTTGCAGGAAGGAGAAGAAACAGTAGGGGTGGCGATTTTTGCTACCCTTGCAGGAAGGATGCAAGAATAAGGCAAGGGCAGCAAAAATCACTGCCCTTGCACTAAAATTATAAAAACGTGCAGAGGCAACAAAAATTGCCGCCCCTACGCTTAACAGGAGGAAAATGTGGAAAGACAGCATTTTTTGCTGCCTTTGCACGAAGGATGAAAAGACAACACGAGCGGCAAAAAACACCGCCCTCATAAGGAGAGAAAACCGCGGGTAGGGGAAAGAGGAGCCTGCGATGAAGGAGGAAGGATGGGTGGAAGAAAACGGCTAAGGATGCGGGTGGCAAAATCCACCGCCCGTGTGAGGTCCTGGCGGAAAAACTGCGGGTAGGAGGGAGAAGAAAAAAAAAATAATAAAACAACTGAAAAAACTAAGCTAAAACAAAAAATAAAATAGGAAATAAACTTAAAAATGAACCCTACCTGAGAAAATGTGCGTGTCATGAGGTCGGATCCGCGAGTTGGTGCTTTGAAACGTCACTTGAGGCGCTCAGGTGCAAGAGGTAGGAGGAGAGGAGGAAGCAATGAGAAGAATGAGGCTCAAATCAGAATATATGGGGTGAAAAACCCACCCTAACAACCTACCGTGCGTGGCCATTAATGCTTGTGTGAAAGTTGAGACGTGCAAGGGTGGCATTTTTTGCCGCCCTTGCATGTTGTCAGTTTATTTTGCAAGGGCGGCAATTTTTGTCACCCTCATAGGCCAGAGAGCAGGGGCGGAAAAATTTGCCGCCCTTGTAGGAAACGCGCATTGGTGGCAAAAATCGCCACCCTTGCAGGAATAAGGCAGGGGCGGTGAAAATTGCCTCCCTTGCAGGAAAACAAGAGAAATGTAGAGGTGGTGATTTTCCCCACCCTTGCAGGGGAAACAAAAAGAAACCATCTCTGGAAGGAGAAAAGGGAAAGGGAAAACTTGGCTTGGACGAGATAGTAACCAATCCTCGTTTCGAGGCCAAGACGAAAACAAATTTTGAAATTCGTATCGAAAAATGAACTTAGAGAGACAAAAGACGAAACGGACAAGTTTCGTAGGGGGTTGTTTTCAAAAATGAGCTAAGCTAATTTTGGAAACAACAGTCCTTACGACTGTCGATGGTTAGGTCAGATTTATCCTTTGGTTGTTGACCACTGATGATCATGCCTGACCATCGACAGTCACTGTGTGTGACTGTCAATAATAAAATACCTAACTTATGTTCCCAAAAACTAACCAAAACACAAAATTTCAACCATTAAATTACCTAATCTATCCTATAACCTACCCCAAACCCAAATCCTCCCTCAAAATTAAATTTAACCACTTAATTTTCCAAATTTTACCCAAAACCTAAACTAGGGCAAAACCCCCTAAAACTATATCCAAACAATCACAAAAATAATCAAATTCAACTAACAACTAACCTAATTAATTAATCTACCAATTCAAAAACATCACCTACCTCATTCCTCAATTGCTATCAATGATGGAGCCCACATCAAGCTCCTTGACCACATCCTCATCTGTCTTACATCTCACTCCAATCTAGATTGCCTCAAACACATGCTTCACCAATCAATAATCACCATGTCAACAACTGCTCAGTTACCCCTCTCTCAATAAACTTCCAAATCACAAGCTCATCAAACCACATAGAAAAATTAGAGTTCAAATAGCAAAATAGTGAAAATGAAATTTCATTTTCACTTTTTATCCCTCAGCTTTTTAGGGTTTCCCCTGACCATTGATGATCAGGGTGACCATTGATGGTCAACTTTGGGACCCCTAACCGTCAACAGTTAATAAAACCCACATTTAAAACATTTTTAGGCACCCAACCTAGGTGCCAAATTTTTGGAGATCACCTTTCTTCCACATAAACTTTTAGAGATTACCCTTCTCTAACTAACCACATCCACCTTGATGTTGGCCATTTTTGACCCAAATTATCACCTACTGTGCAATGGCCCTTGCTTGGTTTTTTTGACTGCACCAACCAACTTTTTCATGTTGAATATTTGAATTTTCACCACCTTATGCATAACTAGACCATTTATGTTTTCCAAGGGATAACTTCATACCTCAGATACCTATGAAAGCATTAACCCTATCTAGAATATTTGAATGGAATAACTTGATCAGCTATGACTAATGTTGTGGACTGATTATCCTATCACTAATCCTTCTAGAATCGACCTTATTTTTATTAACCTTGACAACCTTAGTCTTTATACTATTTTAACTATTGCACTTAGTCATATTTTATGTGCATGTTTGTGTCTCATATACCCAACCCCCTTTTTGTCACCAACCTCATGATTCACCATATACCACTTATCAAACCTTAACTTGATTTTAGTTTCACCTCATTGACTCTCAATTTGAGGGGGAACACCTCCTTCCATACTTGAGCAAATAGACCTTCCACCAAGCAATCCATTTTTGTTTTACCACTTGTCAATTTAAATCCATATAACAAAAAGGGGTAAAATGTAGACACTAAAAAATTATACTACATATCAAAATACCTCGAGATACCTTAAGGACCACTTAACCCTTCTTGACTCACTAACCAACCCATCAGACCCTAAGTTTAGTTAGCGACTTAGCTAACTAAACTCAATAAATTACTAACCTAACCATTACCCAACGTATTTCAACCCATTTTGACCCTTTGCCTCTAGACATTTGATCATCAATGATCAGCTTAACTATCGACAGTTAGCCTAACCATCAATGATCAGATCTTTAACCAAAATAATAACTAGAATCAGAAATAGCAAAGAATAAGAGATACAAGAAACCACCCTGAAAACTTGTATTAAACTCTTCTAGAAGGAAATACAATGAAGAAAATCACACTTTCTTCTCACACCTCTCAGATGTACAGATCTCTTTCCCTCAAGAGTTTTCTCTCTCAATTACAATCAATTCCAACAACCTGGATTGATACACATATAATAAATGTCTTCTACTATTCAATAAGCTATGAAGATCTAATCCTATTATATAATATTAGGAATCATGAGCATGCATTCTCCACTATTAGATATACCTCTTAATCAAGGGTTTAAATCAGTCCTGCCAAACATAGAAACGCAGACTCAATACCAACAGTTAATCTAATCATGCAAACAATCTATTCATCCATGAAAATAGACTTTCTGGACGCATAGGTAACTGATGTCGGTCCCTGCCTGTCTGCACATGACTGACATTGGCCGATCCATAACCGATGTCGGTAGCTCCCAATCAACCCCTGACCAACATCGGTGGCTGTGTAAATCCTGCAACTTTGCATTTGCTCATTCATGAAGCTTTTAGCTCCACACCTTAACAATCTCCCACTTGGAGATAAATAGTTGCACCTGTACCTGTACAGCAACATCTTCTAGCTTCTCCATCTTCAAGCTCAGTCTTGAAGACTAACAAAAGTTGAATGAAGATTCAACTTCTCCTTTATTACCGACTTTGTTAACATATCAGCAGGGTTCTTATCTATATGGATCTTTTCCAGCTTCAACTCACCATCCTCTAATACCTGTCTAATGAAGTGGTACCTAAGCTGTATATGTTTGGTTCTTGAATGAAATGCTGAATTCTTAGCCAAATGAATTACACTTTGACTATCATTGTATAATCTGCAACTCTCTTACTCCTTTCCTAGCTCTTTCATGAACCATGTCATCCATATCATCTCTTTACTAGCCTCTGTGACTACAATGTATTCTGCCTCTGTAGTAGACAAGGCAACAACCTTCTGCAACTTTGAAATCTAGCTAACCACCGTTCCACCAATAGTGAAAACATATCCTATGGTGTTCCTCCTGCCATCTAAGTCACCTACCATATCTGCATCTACATATCCATATAGAGAAGTGTTTGACCCTCCATAGCATAAATGCCTACTGTTGGTCCCTCTCAAATATCTAAGAATCCACTAAACTACTTTTCAGTGTTCCTTCCCTGGATTGGCCATAAACTTACTAACAACTCCCACTGCTTGGGCAATATCATGCCTAGTACATACCATTGCATACATTAAGCTCCCAACTATGGAAGCATATGGAACTCTACTCATGTACTCTACCTCATCATGTGAATTAGGACACTATTCTTTGCTCAACTTAAAGTGTCCAGCCATAGGTGCACTTACCGGTTTTGCATCCTGCATATTGAACCTCTCCAACACCTTGTTCACATAATGCTCTTGAGACAAAATCAACCTGTGTTTTTTCCAGTCTCTTTTAATACTCATGCCAAGGATTTTCTTTTCTGCTCCCAAATCCTTCATGGCAATGTGTGAGCTAATTTCACCTTAAGCTCAGAAATATCCTGCATGTGTGAACCTCCAACCAGCATATCATCTACATATAGTAACAGGATAATATATCTACCATTATCCAATCTCTTAAAATAAACACAATGATCAGATTGACATTTACTGTAGCCATGCTCAGTCATAAACCTGTCAAATCTCAAATACCATTGTCTAGGAGCTTGCTTAAGACCATATAAGCTCTTCTTCAACCTGCACACAAGATTCTCCTTACCTTTGACCTCAAACCCTTTTGGCTGATCCATATATATTTCTTCATCCAAATCTCTATGAAGAAACATTGTCTTAACATCAAGCTACTCAAGATGCAAATCCTCAATAGCAACTAAAGATAATACAGTCCGAATAGAAGTCATTTTTACTACAGAAGAAAAAATTTCACTAAAATCAATACCTAGTTTCTGTGCAAATCCTTTCACTACCAACCTGGCCTTATATCTCATCTGTCCATTCTCACCTTCCTTTAACCTGTAGATCCATCTATTTTTTAGTGTTCTCTTTTCCGCTAGCAACTCAACCAAATCCCATGTTTGGTTCTCTTTCAAGGAATCAATTTCCTCATTCATGCCAAGCTCCCACTGATTCATGGATTCCACCTGTATTGCTTCATCAAAACTCTCTGGTTCTCCACCATCAGTGAGAAATAAATAGAATAATGAAGGGGAATATCGAATTGGAGGTTTACTTACCCTTTCTAACCTCCTCAAGGGTGTTTGAGACTCATTCACTGCTTGTTGTCTACCCAAATTCTCTGTCAGTGACCGATCTCAGTCACCTCCAGGCCTGTAACTGACCGACGTCGATTCCTCTATTGCCGATGTCAGTTCTTACCTGACTGACGTCAGTCTCTGTGTTTTCCTATCTGTGATTATTCTTTCCCGCAAGCTCATTTTGGATCGTCACCTCGTCCAAATCTCCATGGCCCTGCTCAAAATTCTTTAGCTTCTTGAGCTAATCACTATACATCACTTTTTCATTGAAAACAACATCATGGCTCTTAATTATTTTGTTAGTTCCTAGATTCTAAAATTGAAATCCAAAATCTCCAGAGCCATAACCAATAAATGTGCACCTCATAGACTTAGCATCCAGCTTCTTTCTATTTTCCTTATCAATGTGCACAAAAACTTTAGAACCAAAAACTTTGAGAAATGAAAGATCTACATTTCTACCTGTCCATGCCTCTTCTAGAATTCCACCATCCAGAGCTGTAGAGGGTCCTCTGTTAATAAGGTAAACTACAGTATCCATAGCTTCTACCCAAAACTATAAGGGCAAACCAACATGCAATTGCATACTCTGTGCACGCTCCAATATTGTTTTGTTCATCCTTTCAGCAACTCCATTTTGCTGAGGTGTCCTTAGAACCATCCTTTCCCTGCATATTCCATACATAGAATAGTAACTTCTAAACTTATTACTGCAGTACTCACCACCATTGTCAGATCTAAGGCACTTCAATCTCAAACCTGTTTCATTCTCAACCAAAGCTTTCCAATTCCTAAATGTGTCAAAAACATCAAATTTCTTCTTTATGCAATAGACCCATACCTTTCTTGTAACATCATTAATGAAAGTAACATAATACTATGATCCTCCAATAGAAGCTACCTGAGTTGGTCCCCACACGTCTGTGTGAACAAGCTCCAGCTTGTGCTTCCTCTTTGTTGACCCAGTTTTGGTAAATCTTACTCTCTTCTATTTTCCAAAAACACAATGCTCACAGAAATCTAGATCTATACTTTTCAAATCTGAAAGCTTACCTTTTGACTTAAGAATTTTCATTCCCTTCTCACTCATGTGGCCGAGCTTACAGTGCCACAACTTTGCATCCACATCTGAAGTAGATAATACAAAAGGAGAATAATCAGTAATACAATTACATAAATAGAGAGTACCTACTCTCTTACCTCTGACTAATACAAGTGCTCCTTTGGTAACCTTCCAAGATTTAGCTGTGAGAGTTACTGTGCAACCCTCATCACCCAACTTTCCTACAGAAATTAGATTTCACTTCAGGGTTGGGACATGCATGACATCCTTCAACACACATGTGTTTCTATTCTACAATTTTAGCTGCACTTTTCTTTTGCCAATAATTTTACAAGGCTCATCATCCCCTAAATAAACTTTTCCAAAATCTCCCTGGACATAATCATTGAAAATTTCTCTATTTGGGGTAGCATGGAAAGATGCCCCAGAATCTAAAACCCAAGATTCTATTTTATTATGCAAAGAAAGTGAAAGAGCATCTTGTGCAACAATACCTACAACTTTTGCTTCTTCATTACCTTCATGCTGATTCTCTTCATTAACCTTCAACCAGCAATCTTTCTTTGCATGTCCTCTCTTTCCACAATTCCAGCAGGTTATCTTTCTTTTTCCATTTTTGGATTTGGATCTATTGCTCATCTTTGACTTAAACCTTGATCTCCCTTGCTTGCCCTTCTCTCTTTGCCTTCCCCTACTTTCAATACTTAAAGCATTACCTGATGTTTCCCCTGTGCTTTTCCTGCGAGTTTCTTCACTCAAGATTACACTAACAACATCTACTTTCAAGATATTTGTAGCAAATACAGTATTACTAACTGCCATTACCAAACTATGCCAACTTTCTAGTAAAGAGCATAATATTAAAATAGCCTTAATTTCATCATCAAAAACTATTTTGACTGAATTTAATTGATTTACAATTCCATGGAAATCATTAAGATGATTAGATACAGATCCACCTTCCTGCATTTACAAATTAAATAATTGCTTCATAAGATATACCTTATTCGAAGCTGAGGGATTTTCATATAAATTTGCTAAAGTATCCATTAACTCTACCGTTGTCTTTACCTGTGATAAATTGGAAATCACAGAAGATGCCAGACTCAATCTTATAGATCCAAGAGCCTTTCTATCAAGAACATTCCATTCTTCATCTTGCATATCTATGGGCTTTCTATAAACCCCACCCAACGATAAGTACATATCTTTTTGATACAGATAATCTTCTATCTGCATCCTCCATAATTGATAGTTCTTGCCATTGAACTTCTCCATTCTCAGTTTACTTTCTTCTGCCATTGCTTCTCCCACTCAAACAGAAACCCCTGTGAGTGACCTATAATCAACAAACACTAACCAAATTTGAAACACCTGTTAGTCAACTTGAGCTCTGATACCACTTGTTGGGGATCAACCAACAAACTTGATTACTATTGTCTAAGCAACTAAACACGAAATTAAACCAGAATAATAAGTAACTAGAATCAGAAATAGTAAAGAATAAGAGATACAAGAAACCACCCTGAAAACTTGTATTAAACTCTTCCAGAAGGAAATACAATGAATAAAATCACGCTTTCTTCTCACACCTCTTAGATCTACAGATCTCTTTACCTCAAGAGTTTTCTCTCTCAATTACAATCAATTTCAACAACCTAGATTGATACACATATACAATAAATGTCTTATACTGTTCAATAAGCTATAAAGATCTAATCCTATTATATAATATTAGGAATCATGAGCATGCATTCTCCACTATTAGATATACCTCTTAATCAAGGGTTCAAATTAGTCCTACCAAAAATAAAAATGCGGACTCAATACCAACAATTAATCTAATCATGCAAACAATCTGTTCATCCACAAAACTAGACTTTTTGGATGCACAGGTAACCGACGTTAGTCCCTGCCTGTCTGCACATGACCGACATCGGCCAATCCATAATCGATGTCTGTAGCTCCCAGTCGACCCCTGACCGACATCGGTGGCTGTGTAAATCCTGCAACTTTGCATTTGTTCATCTGTGAAGCTTTTAGCTCCACACCTTAACATAATTATTGAAGCATAATCTGTTTGGTGTGAGCCAAATGTGTGACAATGGATATAAAGTTGCATTTGATGTAAAATGCTGCAAGCTAAAGAGATCTCATAAAATAGTTGTAAAAAGGAAAAGGACTGAGAAAAATATTTAAAATCTTGTTGAAGTGAATGGTAATAGTTGCTTGATATTAAATATTGATGAGAGTTGGTTGTGGCATAGGAGAATGGGTCATGTCAACTTTTATAATCTAGTCAAAGTGAGCTCAAATAAGTGTGTAAGACACATGCCCAAGATAACTAAATCTACAGATACTACTTGTAAATAATGTCAATTAGGCAAGCAAACAAGGGTCATATTTCAAACAAAGGAGTATGCAACTACAAATCCTCTATAATTAGTTTATACTAATCTTTGTGTTCCTACCAAGATAAGAGGATCTAAAGGAAAGTAATACTTCATGTTATTTGTATATGACTTCTCAATAATGACATGGGTAACCTTTTTTAAGGACAAATCTCAAGCCTTTGAGAGATTCAAGATCTTTAGAGCCATGGTTGAAAATGAGATTGGCATAAAAATCAAATGCTTAAGCTCTGATAAAGGTGGAGAATTCACCTAAAATGAATTCATAGAGTATTGTGAGAAGCATGGGATCAAAAGGCACTACTCTGTAGCAAGGACTCCACAGAAAAATAGAGTTATTAAGAGAAAGAACAGAACAATCAAGGAAATGGCTAGAATAATACTAAAGGAGGCCAAGTTCCTGATAGATATTGGAGAGAAGTAGTCCAAACAGTAGTATACATCTTGGATAGAGTTCAACTGAGGGTAAATAGTGACAAAACTCCCTACGAGCTATGTTATGGAAACCCTACCTCTGTTAATTACTTCAGAGTGTTTGGAAGCAAATGTTACATCAAAATAAAGGAGGACAAATTGGGAAGCTTTGAATCAAGATGTAATGAAAGAATATTTCTTGGTTATTCCACTCAAAGCAAAGCCTATGTATGTTATAATAAGAGGCTACACAAGATGGTGGAGAGCATAAATGTCAAGGTTGAAGAAGGCATAAAACATGTTGAACCTGACAAGGAAATCAAAATTGAAGAATTATATCTTGAAGAATAAGTATATAGTGAAGAGGATAAGGAAAATAATGAAAAGGCACCTCAGAGATTTGTTAAAAAGGATCATCCTAAAGAGCAGATAATTGACAATAAGAATGAAGGAGTTTAGACAAGGAGAAGAGTTGTAATGAATAAGGAACAAGTTTTTCTCTAATGTCTAAAATTGAGCCTAAGAGATATGTTGAAGCCATCAAGGATGAGAATTGGCTAAAATCCATGGAATAAGAACTAATCCAAATAGAAAAGAACAAAACTTGGCAATTAGTTCCAAGACCCTCAAATAAGAATGTGATAGGAACAAAATGGGTCTATAAAAACAAAGCTCAATGAGGATGGAGTTGTTATAAGAAATACAGTGAAATTGGTGTGCAAGGGATACGAACAAGTAGAAGGCATAGACTTTGAGGAAAAATTTACTCTAGTTGCTAGATTGGAAGCTATAAGATTTTTTTTAGCATTTTTTTATTACAAAAAGTTTAAAGTCTATCAAATGGATGTAAAGTCTATGTTCTTGAATGAGAACCTAGAAGAGGAAGTATATATTAAACAACCATGAGGTTTTTAGTTGTCAATTGAAGAAGACTATGTGTGCAGACTAAAGAAAGCATTGTATGGTCTAAAATAGGCACCTAGAGCATGGTATTCAAGATTAAACCAATACCTACAACAACAAGATTTCAATAAAGGATGTGCAGATAGTAATTTTTACTTTAAATCAGAAGGTGATCATATGTTGATTGTTGTTTTTTATGTATATGGCATCATCTTTGGTGGTAGTATTAACAAAATATGCAAAGAATTTGCTACATAAATACAAAATGAATTTGAAATGTTTATACTAGGAGAACTTTCCTTCTTCCTTGGTCTACAAATGGCACAATATGAATAAGGAATATTCATATCCCAAACAAAGTATCTAAAGGAGATACTCAAGAAATATGGAATGGAAGATAGCAAACTAGTTAGTACTCCCATGATAACTAGATGCAAGTTGAGAAAATAGGATGAGTCACTTGATACAAATCAAACTATATATAGACCAATGATAGGTAGCCTACTATACCTAACTGTATCAAGACCAAATATCATGCAAGTAGTGTGCATGGTTGTTAGATTTTAGGCTACTCCTAAAAAGTCACATGTTAAAGCAGTGAAAATAATCTTTAGGTACATCAAGAGCACAATTGACTATGGCCTATGGTACCTTACAAATAAAGATTTCACTTTTATAGCATATACAGATGGTGATTGGGTAGGAAGTGTGATGATAGAATAATCACTAGTGGTTTTGAATTTTTCCTTGGAAACATACTTGTTTCATGGCTGAGCAAAAAGCAAGAGTTAGTTACTCTTTCTACAACAGAAGTAGAGTATGTAGCAGCAGTGGCATATTGCACTCAAAGACATCAAGGTTGAGTACAAGTCACCTATTTCTATTCTTTGTGATAATTCAAGTGAAATAAATATATCAAATAATCTAGTGATGTATTCTATAACCAAGCACATATCAATCAAGTATCACTTCTGTTTTATTATATTTGGGAAACTAGGTGTTTAATTCCTCAATAATAAAGGGTTTAGAATATGATAAAATTAGTAAATAATATGCAATAATTAAGCCACTAATTCATGTAAATAGATTTTATTTTTGTCTTTTTTAAAAATAGTAATAAGTGAGAGAAAATATGATTTATCTCATTCTGGGTTGGTGCGACTGAGATAGATTCTGATACTAGAGTAACAGGATTGGGACACTATTATAAACTGAGATCTAGACTTCATTTTGTGATTGGATAGGATCATCAAAAATAGGATACACTATTATATGGTGTTATAGTCTTGGTATTTCCATTGTTGTCCAAATTTCTCACAGAGGTCTGATTTGTTTGGGTTTTGTTTGTCATGTTTGTGTGAGATTTTATACCAAAGTTTAGATCCTCTTTGTTATCAAAACTCTCTATAGAGTTGATTCTTTGTATGTTTGTGTCTTCTATGTAATTAAATGGAATTTTGGAAAATAAGGAAAAGGGGTTAGTGTGTAAAGCATACATTGGACACATTTTACACCTCATGTGTGGACATGTCGCCTACATACCAATACTTCAAGGAGGGATCAATTTATACGTAGTACTCCCATTAAAGTGCTTGGTGCAATAGTGTGATGAATATGCAAGTAAATGTGAAACTGGGTGTGCTTGATATGACTATGGATTGGTGCAAGGTTTTGAATATTCTTGGAATAATATTGGATGGTTGTATGTAGAGAATAAAGAATATTTCTTAAGTAGTCTTGTTTGTATTCTTGCATCTCTCTTGAAAATGAGTGCCAAGCCTTCTAAATAGACTTTGAATGGCCTTTTATACGGGATTTAATGATCATGAGTTAAATGAATTTACATTAAACTAACATGAATTAGGATAAGGATTCAAAAGAATATGACCATTAGAAGCCAAAATACACATAAATGATAGTGCCAAAAATAAGACACCCTTGGTTTCAATGTTGTAGTCCAAGTTTGGGTGCTATTGTCTATCATTGATGGGACCTGGGAGGAAGGATCAAGCAAGGAAAGATAAATATAAATTTTTAAAGGTTTAGTTTTGGAGGCTATAGATGATTGGGAATCAATGAAAACATGCCTATGAGGGTCATGTGAGTAAGCTAGATGGACCTATGGATTGGGTGTCATTAGCCACAGTCAAATTACCAAATTTTGCATTTTATATGACTACATTTTCCTCCCCTTTATTCTAGTGATGTAGCAAAGCAAAATACTAGGATAAAGGAAAAATAAAAAGCATACCTAAACTTACTTTTAAATGTGAATCTCATGAAGTTATGTGATATTGGATGTGCATAGAGAGAGCACAGTGTAAAGTGTGAATCTGTAATGAAAAACATAGAGTAGATTAGTCCTTACTAGACATGATATATCTAAAATAAGGAGGTATAAAAGTTGGGTAAGAGAGAGAGGAAGAGAAAGGAATGAATACACCTCACCAGGTATGCAAACTAATACAAAACATGTTGTGATGTTGGATTGTGTTGGGTGTGTGTTATACCAAAACTAATATCACGAACGGAGCTGAGTGTTCAATTCCTTGGAAGTGGCTCAAGAATGCAAATGTAGGCCCTTTGGCTCCATCATCACCTACTAAGTGAAGATAACAAATCATTCATGTGTTAATTTATATTTAAATTATGTGTTCAATCCCTCTAAATAGGTGGCTCAAGAATACAAAGGCAGGCCCTTTAGCTCCATCATTACCCCATGAATTGAAACTATGAAGTAATATCAGTATAGAATAAATGTCATATGAGATGGCTCCTGAATCCCATGAATGTTAGGCCACTCTTGGCCATTTCAAAAGATGGAGATTAAGCTTGTATGAAAGCCACTCTGAAACTAGTGCAATAGGATTATGTGGAAGCCAACTCAGGAACTCGGGTACTCAGGAACTCGGGTACTCAGGAAGTTAAGCTTGTATGAAAGCTAAAATTGAAAAAGGATGCCAACCACCTACATCAATTAAGGCATGCAAATTTTGAGAAATGCTTGGAAAATAAATTGAACTCAAAAAAAAAGGAGGATTAATGTGTCGCACACTTACCCCCAAATCACTGGTATCTAAAACATGATTTCTGATCTAAAAGTTATATCAACTACCTAATCTGAAACTAGAAGAGAGATCCATCATACCATGCATGATTCCCCCTATATCTGGATTCTCCGAGAAAAAACTATACTAAAACATGTTGAATCTAGACTATACTAAACTGACACACCTATGACTGAACTCACTTTTTTATTTATTTTTGGAAAAACTAATTTTTCTATTGTCTAGACAGGAGCACCAAAAATAAGACACCCTACTATCTAGTGATGCAGTCCAACTTTGGCACTATTGTACAAGGCCAAATTTGGTAAATATTATGGATTTTCTATTGTCTACTTGGTTTGTTCTACCTGGTCAGATGTCTAGGTTTTGATCTGAGTGTTCTCAAAATTGATTTTTCAATCATTAGGAGCTATGATCTCTATGACAAAACCCCTATTTTTTCTCGCTCTTTTGAGAGGAGGAATGAAGACCTTGCAATGACTACCCTTAGAAGAGATAGCCTTGAAATTGTGTTATGTTGCATGGATATATGATATAGAAATGATATCTTGACAAGATATCTTGAGAGATAGTAATATTTTTATTGAGAGATTGTTATATCAATCTAAAATGTAAAAGCATGTGCAATGTACTGAACTAGAATTGAAAGTGTTAGTTGTTAATTTTTAGTTGTTAGTTGTCAAGGAGGGATGGATCATGATGTCCATCATGGTTGTTATCCCCCAAAAATATCGCTCATTTTTGGGACAACATTTGAACTATTTTGGTCCTACAGACTAAAATCCTCTCTTCCCATTTCAAAAATTGTTCTGAGCATTTAGGTTCTTCATTTTTCAAATCTTTCTAAGAAATCTATAAACTCTATAGGCTTGAATATATGGATTCTATAGGATTGAATCTATGGACTCTGTAGACCAAGTTATATGGGCTTTGCAGGTTGATTTCTATGGACTCTATAGGAAAGAAGCAAGCTCTCAAAAGAATAAGTTTCCAGCACTTAGTCATTTTCAGGATTGGTTCAATGACCTATTGGTTCAATGCACTTGGTTCAAAGAGATCAAAAAGATAGCCAAATAACAAAGAATGAACAGGTTGAATTGTTGAACTGTTGAACCAAAGATGGTTCAATCAGTCAGTTCAATCAGTAGGTTTAAGGGGCTACCCCACGGCCAAAGGAACAAATGCCCCTACGGAGGGCCGTGAATCAAGTCAAGTTCCCTTGTGGAGGGCCGCAAGCCAAAATGAAGAAAGTGAACTCTTTTGGAAAAATGAACAAGGCAAAATGCAAAGTAGAGTCCTTCAAACAAATTATCTGAAGGAATTCACCTGGGAAGAAAGCCCAACTAAAAGGAAGGAAAGGAGCGACTAAGGAAAGGATGATCGAAAGCTACCAAGTGGCGGCTGTGGAAGGTTTCAATATCTTTTTCTTGACACAGCGGAACGTGCCATGTGTCATTTGCAGAGATTGGTGGAGGCTGACAAGTGTTTGCATCTGCATTCCCCTTTTGAAGTTGCTCAGGCAAGACGTGTCATGGATCCCATTTTTTGTAAGTTTCTAATGAGTTTCATAACAATGGAACTCACCACTTGTCAAAGATGCAAAAAGGACCCCCCAAAGACTTAGACAAGAAGGGCTAGAAAGGACAAAGAAGCAACATGGACAATTTCCAAAGGTAAGTTCAATTAAAGTGATGGTTCAACCAGAGAGCAAAGAAGTTCTTAAGTAGGGAAGCGATGGATCAAAAGAGACAGAGTGAACCAACGAAGTGATGAACCAATGAACTCTCAAATGGTTCATGGGTTCAAAGTTCAACATGGTTCAAGCAGCTAGCAGCCATTGACGGTCCCTCAGACATCAAATTTAAAGTGAGGGAAAATATGTGGAAATTAAAATAGAGCACAAAATTTAAAGAAAGAACCAAGCAACTGACTGAAAAGGGAGCCCGAAGACTCAAATTGCTATAGGGGAGAGAAGAGCAAGACCAAAGGACCAAAAATATCTTCAAAAGAGTTATTTGTAGTAGGTGAAACAGTGGATCAAGTAGACTTTTGAGCACACCAAATCAAGGATGCAAGCCTATTTTTCTTCCATGAAGTAATGGTGAATTGGACAGCTACACAGACATCAAGAAAAGGACTAGACAGTCCATACTAAGAAGAGACATATTAGAGGAATGGACACGCCATAGTTATGGCAATGCATTGTTCCCAGCATGGTCCCTCCAAATAGAACTGAAGGCGCATTGAAGGCATTGACTGCAGCATGGGCCATCCCATGGGAAATAATGCCAAGCCTTGCATGGTTGTTATAATATTTTAATTTCTCTCATTAGTAAGGGAGATCTTTTTTACCACAGAAGCAAAACTTTGCCCAAATTAAAAGGCAAATACTAAGACTTTGAGATCAGATTGTATTTCATTTTATTTTATCTGAATGATAAAGCAAGTTACTTGCAAACTTTGTGTTGTTTTAGCTTGTATCATTTTAGGAGATTTTTCTTATGTCTGTCTTTTGAATGTGTTCTTGTTTATTTAATTTGGCAAGTAGAACTAGTGGAAGTAATTAGGAAGGTGTCCTAAAGCCAACTACTTTTAGACTTTGTGTTGTCATAGTTGTCTTCAATGTGTGTTTATTTTCTATTTCTATTTAAAGGACCTTAGGATGACTTTGTGCCCCCATTGTTCTTCATATTTCACTCTCGGAAAGTCGAGGTGGAGACTTTGCGCTACATTTTAGGCTGTTGGTTACTCTGCACCTTTGGTTACCAGTTATTTACCAAAAAGATTCCTATTGTTTGCAAGAACAAGCACTTCTGAAAGAAGATAAGTGCCTTCTATCACTTCACCAGGATTTATACTATCCAAGAAGGGACCTGGCTCTTGGCTGAATGTTACTTCTTAAAGAAGAGAAGTACCTTCACCAATCACCCAAGATTTCTCCTCTATTTGTTAATATCATCTCTGAAAAAAGAGAGATGGATGACTTATCTCACCCCTGTGTCTTACTTTTTACTTATATATAGTATTTAGCCTCTGTATATTTAATAGGGAACCTCCCCTTGATGAGAGGAGAGATTTGTCCCCTATTGATGTAGTAAACCTGCACACCAAGATGACCAATCTCCCTATGCTATGGTGATAGGAATTATTTTGCTCACCAGTTAGTTGGTCAACAAAATATTCACCCAATAGTTTTTGGCGACTCTACTGGGGATGAACATGCAGTTTAAAGCCTCAAGTTTTAGATTAAAGCAGTCCCTACCCTTATCCATTACATACTCTAGCGACTCCATTCTGTGTCTTACCCATTATCATTATAGCCTTACCATTTCCTCCATCTCCATTATATTATCTGGTCTGCAAAACCAGAGCCATTGGGAAGAGTGCAGTTTGAAGTCTTAAGCTTCAAGCTAAAGCAAATCCTAATCTTTTCCATTTTTGTCCTATAATCTAGCAACTCCACATTATACAAAATCCAAAAATCTCAAGGTGTTGTTGATCCTACTTTTGAGTTGGTGTAGCAAAGTAATTTTGATTTATTTCCTCAACAGCCTCACCTTCAATGAACTAGGAGTTTTCCTGCTAGCCCTACCAGGTCACCAACACAAGGTAGAGCTTCTTTTTCTACTAATAGAAGAGCTTTGCCTACCCTTTCTCCACCCAAATTTGTGATCCCACTTTTACATAATCAAATCATGGCTCAAGGCCCCTGGGGTAACTCATTTGGGCAACTCAATTTGACTCCACCCCTGCATGAACTTCCACGCAGCTCAAGAAAGAATTTCCCCATGTTCTTTAGGGATGGGAAAGTTTACCTTGATGAACATATTGTGGCCTTCAGCATATCCTATGGCATAATAAGAGTGGAATTTGAAGACATAGCAGTCAGGCTATTCATGGAGACACTACAAGGTGCTGTTGCAAATTATTTCTACCATCTGCAAGTTAGATCAGTGACTGATTGGGACACACTCAAAGATTAATTTGAAGCCAGGTTCAAGCCTGTAGAAGATGCACATGCCTTGCTATCCTAGCTCACATAGATGAAGAAGGAGCCCCATGAACCTATGAGGGACTTCATTGCCAAGTTTGACAAGCTGAGACAGAGGATTCCCATGGTCGCCCAGCCGATACCTCAAAATCTCAAGTGTTTCTTCATCAACTCACAGTTACTTGAAGTGAGTTTCTTGCTGAGATAGGATAGACACATAGACCTTGATGCTGCTTAGGACTTGGATACTAAGGTAGAAGATGACCTTATCTTGGCTGAAAAGATAAGAAGAGATCCAAACAAATGTAAATTTTCATCTTCTTCTGAATACTCCCCTTCAGCCACCACTGATCCAATGGTGCAGAAGCTAGAAAATGAATTGTTGGTCCTCAAAAGACAAATGGCCAAGTTATGTCTGCTCCTCCTAATCGGGATATGCCAAGGAGTACATTTCAGAATCAGGCATACCAAGGCAATGTTGTTAGGAATCAAGGGCAGCCAAATCGTCTTCCTCCTCTACAGAGGAACCTTGCCCTTGAAGCACATCTAACCAACTCAATAGTTGGATATTTGGAAACAGAACATGATTTCTCTTTCCAACCTAAGTTTGATCAAGAAATGATGTTGGTCTCTTTATTGAGGATCAAGAAGAATCAGCTGGCAACTCCCACATTGGTTTCTTAAATTACCAGGATGAAACCAAAAGTAAAGGTGAAGCAGTCAAGGGATCATATGCAATATTCACCTAGTCCAAGAATCAATTAGCCCAGCAAGCTGATAAAGAAAGAATAGAGGAGTGAGCTTAGCTTGCAATCTCAATTGCCATGTAGGGGTCCACTCTTCCTTTCCAACCAAAGGACCTGGTGATTGCAAGAAAGGTAAGTACTATGAATACCCCTATGCCTTTTACTTCAAATTCTCAATCCAGTCCTTCCCCTTCCAAAAATCAAAAGGATGAATTTTAATCCTCTATTCCTAGCTCATTCCAGACATTTGACATAATTGACCACATGAAGAAAACCAAAATTCAAATGTCTGAATTTGAGTTCTTGTAGTCCAATCCTGAGCAATTAGACAAGTTGGTTTAATGTGTTAAGAACCAAACCATCCCTGCAAGACAAGAGGTTAAGAAAGTAACTCATAATCCCCCAAGGAACATGTCCATCCCAAACAATCTTGTCATTACTCTTCCTGCTGCCCCTGGGAAATAGAGCCTTTCTATGTTTCCCTGTTGATAAATGGTCACCAGCTTAATAATTGCATCATTGATTCTGGGGATTCAAACAATGTCATGCCTGCTAAAGTACCAAAATATCTAGGTCTCACACTAACCAAGACATTTGGGAGATGTTTCTCCATGGAGAATAAATAAGTGCCACTACTGGGGCAAATTAAAGATGCCCAATTTGCATTTGCTACCTTTCCAGACAAGCGAATCAAGATGACTGTCCTAGTGGCTGACATCCCAGCATCATATGGAATCTTTCTTGGGTGGAACTTCTACAAGGATGTTGGAGGGTAATTAAGCATGGACTTATCTTAGGCAAGAATCCTTGTGAAAGGTGTAATACAGAGGTTGCTTTTTGAGAAGGAGGAAAAATACGTTGTCACTCAGACATCAAGACTTGAAGCTCAAATTCTATTTGAGTCTTCAAGCAGGGGTAATTATTTTCTATCTACTGAAGACATTAATGTTCTAGCAGATGAAAATAATGTAGGTGATGATATAGGAATTGGTCTAGATAGAACAACACTAAGTATGCCTGATAGTGCCAATCATTGGCAGGTGTTGAATGGGAACAATCAAATCATGTGTTGGGCTGAAATAGAAGAGCAACCAATTATGGTAATGGACCATGCTGTTGTGCATCAAAATCAAGAAAAGGAACTCTTTACCAAGAGAGCAAAGATTCATGGTTTTTAGATTAAAAGTCAAGTCTTGTTGTGGGGAAAGAGGAGAAAACCAAAGGGAGGACACAAAAAATTGGTTTCCTGGTGGAGAGTTCCATTCATCCATCACCGATTCTAGGCAGAAAATGGCTTTTTGTTAGTTTATCAAGATAGAGCACCATTTTCACTGCCTCTCAGGGGGTAGCATCTGAAGTACTTCAATTCTTGAAGTACCAGATAAGTTCACTTGTACATATGTATATATGTATAGTCTTTAGTTCTATTTTGTGCTTTTGATTTTTTTTTAGAGCCTTTCTTTTTTGGTTAGCATGACTCCATAGCCCAATGGCATACTTCAAGGCACTGGAGATTCTAGTTTCTACTCCCCTCAGCTGTTCCAAGTTTTCAACTAAAGGAAGTTCCCCAATTGGAGCCAGCCGTTGTCCTCCAAAAATATCACTCATTCTTGGGACAACATTTGAACTATTTTGGTCCTACAAACCAAAATCCTCTCTTCCCATTTCAAAAATTGTTCTAAGCATTCAAGTTCTTTATTTTTCAAAGCTTTCTCAGAAATCTATAGACTGTATAGACTTGAATCTATAGACTTTGCAGTCTTGAATCTATGGACTCTATAGGCCAAGTTCTACGGGCTTTACAGGTTGATTTTTATGGACTTTGCAAGAAAGAAGCAAGCTCTCAAAAGAACAAGTTTACAGCACTTAGTCATTTTCAAGATTGGTTCAACAACCTATTGGTTCAATGCACTTGGTTCAAAGAGATCAAAAAGATAGCCAAATAATGAAGAATGAATAGATTGAACCGTTAAACCAAAGATGGTTCAATCGGTCAGTTCAATTGGCAGGTTCAACGGGCTACCCCACAGCTGAAGGAATAAATACCCCTACGGAGGGTTTTGAATCAAGTCTAGCACCCTTGCAGAGGGCCATGAGCCAAAATGAACAAAGTGAACTCTTTTGAAAAAATAAACAAGGCAAAAGGCAAAGTAGAGTCCTTCGAATAAATTGTTCGAAAGAATTCACCTGAGAAGAAACCCTGACTGAAAGGAAGGAAAGGAGCGGCTAAGGAAAGGATGAGTAGAAGCTACCAAGTGGCAGATGTGGAAGGTTTCAATGTCTTTTTCTCAACACATTGGAATGTGCCATGTGTCATCTATAGAGATCGATAGAGGCCGACAAGCGTTTGCATCCGTGTTCCCCTTTTAAAGTTGCTCGAGCAAGACGTGTTGTGGATCCCATTTTTCATAAGTTTCTAATGAGTTTCATAATAGAAAAACTTGCCACTTGTCAAAGATGCAAAAAGGACCCCCCAAAGACTTAGACAAGAAGGGCTAGAAAGGACAAAGAAGCAACATGGATGATTTCCAAAGGCAAGTTTAAATTAAAGTGATGGTTCAACTAGAGAGCAAAGAAGAGCTTAAGAAGGGAAGCAATGGACCAAAAGAGACAGAGTGAACCGATGAAGTGATGAACCAATGAACTTTCAAATGGTTCATGGGTTCAAATTTTAACACGGTTCAAGCAGCTAGCGGCCATTGACGGTCTCTTGGACGTCAAATTTAAAGTGAGGGAAAATCTGTGGAAATTCAAATAGAGCATGGAATTTAAAGAAAGAACTAAGCGACTCACTGAAAAGGGAGCTGGAAGACTCAAATTTCTACAAGGGAGAGAAGAGCGAGACCAAAGGATGAGAAATATCTTCAAAAGAGTTATTTCTAGTAGGTGAAATAGTGGATCAAGTAGACTTCTGAGCGCACCAAATCAAGGACGCAAGCCTATTTTTCTTCCATGAAGTAATGGCAAATTGGATATCTACGTAGACATCAAGAAAAGGACTAGACAATCCATTCTAAGAAGAAGCATATTAGAGGAATGGACACACCATAGTTATGGCAATGCACTATTCCCAGCATGGTCCCTCCAAGATAGAATTGAAGGTGCATTAAAGGCGTTGACTATAGCATGGGCCGTCCCATGGGAAAGAATGCCAAGCCTTGTGTGGTTTCTATAAGATTGTAATTTCTATCATTAGTAAGGGAGATCTTTTTGACCACAAAATCAAAACTCTGCCCAAATTAAAAGGCTAATACTGAGACTTTGAGATCAGATTGTATTTCATTTTATTTTATCTAAATAAGAAAGCAAGTTACTTGCAGACTTTGTGCTATTTCAATTTGTATCATTTTATGAGATTGTTCTTATGTCTATCTTATGAATGTGTTCTTGTTTATTTAATTTGGCAAGCAGAACTAGTGGAAGTAATCAGGAAGGTATCTTGAAGCCAACTACTTTCAGACTTTGTGCTGTCATAGTTATCTTCAGTGTGTGTTTATTTTCTATTTCTGTGTAAAGGATCTTAGGATGACTTTGTGCCCCCATTTTTCTTCATATTTTACTCTTGGGCAGTCGAGGTGGAGACTTTGCACTATATTTTAGGCTATCAGTTACTCTTCACCTTTGGTTACAAGTTATTTACCAGAAAGATTCTTATTGTTTGCAAGAACAAGCACTTCTGAAAGAAGAGAAGTGCCTTCTATCACTTCACCAAGATTTCTACTATCCAGGAAGGGTCCTGGCACTTGGCTAAATGTTACTTCTTAAAGAAGAGAAGTACCTTCACCAATCACCCAAGATTTCTCCTCTGTTTGTTAACATCATCTCTGAAAAAAGAGAGATGGATGGTTTATCTCACCCCTGTGTCTTACTTTTTGCTTATATATATAGTATATAGCCTCCGTATATTTAATATGGAACCTCCCCTTGATGAGAGGAGATATTTTTCCCCTATTGATGTAGTAAACCTGCACACTAGGATGACCAATCTCCCTATGTTGTGGTTATAGGAACTATTTTTCTCACCAGTTAGCTGGTCGACAAAATATTCACCCAACAATGGCATCCAAGAAATTAAAATAAATGCATGGTATAGATCATGGCACTAAAAATAAGGATAAGTAATCAAGCAATAACCATACAAAAAAAGAATTAAGAACCATACAAGGATGGCCAAGGGGCCAAGAAAACAAGGGACATGGGCACGTGTCACTCATACTAGAAATCAAACATATAAGGCATGTTTAAATGTAGCATACACATCATAGAAACTAGCAAGATTGGCATTAGGGCCCCAAGCACATAGAAGAGTACAAGCAAGGGACATTGGCAAATTTCCAAAGGTACACACACATGAATAGAAGAAAAGGACATTAGAAAATTTCCTAAGGCACACATAAGAAACAAAATTGGAACTAGAAATGCAATCACATCTAGCTACGTAAAGCAAGAAAAGAAAGCATGTAAAAACTAGAAATACAATCGCATATAACTAATTAAATCAATAATTAAAAGTATGCAATGCATGTTAGTATAAGACTAGGTATATGCTAGGAAATACACAAGTGCAAGATACTAGTGAGTGTCAATGTGGAAATCTATGTAAGCTAGTAAGTAATGTATGTTAACATTATAACAAGAGTGTGTGTTGTAGGAATGACATAATTTCGATGGTGTAGTCATGTAGAATATGACCTTAGTGGGAATATGTATCGATGTGCATCTTGAATGTATAAGTAGGATGCACCTTCAATGGGTAGAGTGAAGCAATCAAGGAGCTAGAAGTCACTGCACACACTCAAAGAAGATCAAGTAAAGCATGGTAATATAGATAATCAACAAACCATAGCATAAAATAGCAAATGTAAGTCTAACATAATAGGAGAAATGTAAATCATGGATGATGCATACAATCAAAATGTTTTTGTGTTTTTTAATTATTTTAATGTTTTTGTAATTGTTGAAATTTTGTATTGTTTTTGTATTTTGATATAAGTTATGTACAAGAAAGCATGAGAAAAGATGATACTAACTGATGAGTATCAGAAGAGACTCCCTATCATGGTGTCATGTATCAAATAAAGGAATCATGCGTGATTGTGAAGCATGAGGGAATGGCTATGAATATGACTCTAAATATCTAAATTCATTGCATGTATCTTGGAGATCATAATAACCTAGATTGTTCCACTCATTATTATCATCTTGATCTTGAACTGATAGAATGCTAGTGTTGACATTTGTTGTATTGGATCTTTTCCTTTGATAAATTATGTCTATGAATGCTTTGCCTTAGGATGTTCAATAAATCCCAAACGTTGGTGAAAAACATTATCAACTATTGGAATAGGAGTAGTGATGCCTTGAGCATGCTTGCCCAACCCTTCACCTTGATAATCAAACTATTGTAGATATTTTTGACCAAACCCATACTTCTTTGAATGTTGAGCCTCATTTTGGAGAGGTAGATTTGTATCTTTTTCATGCTTTGCCTATGCTTGTGGTACTATTTATTACTCTGATTTCACTTTTTGATCCTTTTATTAGCCTAAGTTATGCTTTGGTAGCCACTTCTGTACTATTTATAAATTTTACCCTTTGTGAATGTATTCTTGTGTTATTGTGGATTGCTTGACTGATTTACCTTATATAGAGTCTTCGTTAGTAATTATTTGTTGTATATGTTGTTTCAATTCCAAATATGAATCTGTGTGATGCCCATGCATTCTATGATATGCACAATAATATCTTGATCTTCTCACTAGATGTAGAGGAGGTAGTTTGATCAACTTAGATTTAATCATTTCCCTTAATACCCCACTTGAATTCTTATTTGATCTTTGAATGATTTTTGAATCACTAGTTATAGATTTACTTTGTTTTGATTTCTTGTTTTGATATGTAACATTGCTTGCAACCAATTGACTAGGTGAAGGTGTATATACATGATTAACACTAGGGTGCCTTTAAGGCTTCTATATTATAATCTAATTTTCCAATATTATGATATTTTCATGTAATATCTGATTCTACATTTCTAAATCTGAAATTAACTTGCTCATATTAGTGATTTGATCCTTTAGAGTCTCACAAGTGCAAACCTTAGTTGTTTTCAATTGAACATGTAAGCACATATGTTGAAGAGGGTGTGAAGAAGTTATAGGCTGAATGTATACATTAAGAACAATAGTATAGGTTGCCTCGTCTTTTGGAGGGGTGATAGCATGGACCTAGCTAGAGGGAAAGTAGCTATCACCCTCTTGGGGGAGAGGAGGAGAAGGAAAATATTTCATGTGCATAAGATATGACATTGAAACTTGACAGGTGGTTGTTAGCTTATGTAATAGATCCTCTAAGTATGTAGCCAAAGAGTTAGATATATCTAGGTAGAAACCATGTATATTAAATGAAATGCATGTAATTAGAGTTGTAAGTTATATATCAATATGATTATAAAGAACATTCCATATGCGAGATAGCAAACAAGGGATAGAGAGCATGGATTTGTGCACTAATGCATAGAAAATTTTGATATGTGTTATGATATGTATAATGTGTTTAGCATGATAAAATTGTATGTTTTTCCATATGAGATATATGAAGTAAGGGAAAAATATCATGACATTGTGAATGAATCCATAAACAATTTTGACATGTGTTATGATATGTCTAATGTGTTTAGCAAAATAGATTTGGAAATTATTCTCCATGATAGAGAGAGAGTACGCAAAAGAAATATTGAAATCTTGTGCATTTTTAGCAATAAATTTTGTGATATCATCCCTTATTATGAAAATTAAGCATGAAATGCAAAGAATGAAGATGTGTACTAACATATGGTATACATCATCATTCATGTACATGATATGACCAAGTAAAGCCTCCTTATTATTTGCAAGATATGCAAGAAATATGTGAAAATAAGTGAGATCCATTTTTGTAATCTGATTATAAATGTTAGGTGATACCTCAAGAAGCATAGGGACCTAGTATATGCAACTAGGGTTTTGAAAGATAATTATTTGAAAAATTACTATGAATTTTTCAAACTTGAAGTGAATTCCTGAGTTGGATATGCAAGTGAAAAATCAAAAATTTATTAGAAAATTAGGGAATTAAAGAGACCTAGGAGATGCAACTAGGGTTTTAGAAAAAATAAATTTTTCAAAAATACTATGAATTTTTAAAATTTGAATTGATTTTTTGATTTAAATATGCTAGTAAAAATTTAGAAAATTATTGGAAAGTTACTGGGAGCTAGTTGATGCAACTAGGGTTTGAAATAAATCTATTTTAAAATTTACAACAAAATTTTAAAATTTTAGAAGAATTTTTTATTTTAATGTTCAAGAAAAAAATTCAAAAATTAATGGAAAAAATCAACTAGGAATTTACCCTAGGGTGTCTAGGGTTTTTATGACAAATTTGAAGTAAGTCGGGTTCACCAAATGTTTTATTATATTTGGGAAATTAGGTGTCTAATCCCTCAATAATAAAGGGTCTAGAGTATGATAAAATTAGTAAATAATATGCAATAATTAAGCTACTAATTTGTGTAAATAGATTGTATTTTTACCTTTTCTAAAAATAGTAATAAGTGAGAGAAATAATGACTTAGCTCATTCTGGGTTGTTATGGCTGAGACAGAATCTAATACTAGAAGAACAAGATTGAGACACTATTAAAAATTGAGATATGGACTTTGTTTTGTGATTAGATAGGACCACTAAAAATATGACACCCCAATGTTCAGTGCTATACTCCTGGTCTTGTCGCTATTGTCCAAAATGCTCACAGTGACCTAATTTTTTGGGGGTTTGTTTGCCATGTCTATATAAACCTATGTATAAAATCTAAGATCCTTGATATCAGTGAAACTACCTACATAGTTGATTCTTCTTGTGCTTGTGTCTTTTATGTAATTAAATCAAACTTTAGCAAATAGGGAAAAGGAGTTAGTGTGTAAAAGATTTGTTGGATGCACTTCACACCCTGTGTGTAGGCACACTACCTACATACCAATACTCTGAGGAGGGATCACGCTATATTTAGTTCTCCCATTGAAGTGCTTGGTGTAATAGTGTGATAAAGATGTAAGTAAATGCAAAATTGGGTGTGTTTGAGATGACTATGGATTGATACAAGGGTTTGAATAAACTTGGAATAATATTGTATGGTTGTATGTAGAGAATAGGGAAGATTGCTTGAGTGGTCTTGCTTGTATTATTGCTTCTCTCTTGAAAATGAGTGTCAACCCTTCTAAATGAGCTTTGAATATCCTTTTATAAGGGATTTAATGATCATGGGTTAAATGAATTCATGTTAGGCTAACATGAATTAGGATAAGGATTTAGAATAATATGACCGTTAGAAGCTAAAATACACTTGGACAATAGTGCCAAAAATAAGACACCTTGGATTTCAACATTGTAGTCCAATTTTGGGCACTGTTGTCCATAGATGATGAGACCTGGGGGGATAGATCAAGCATAGAAAGAGCAATCTAGGTCTGCAAGGGTTCAATCTGGGAGACTATGGATGATTGAGAATCAGTGAAAACATGCCTATGAGGGTCATGAGAACAACCCAGATGGACCTATGGATTGGGTGTCATTCGCCACACTCAAATTACAAAATTTTGCATTTTATATGACTACAACTTCTTAAGAGATAAGATTATAGATCAAGAGGTCACAATGGAATATATGTCAATTAAGGACCAGATTGTAGACATATTTACCAAACCTATTCCTAAGGAATAATTTAAATATTTGAGATAGAAGTTGGGAGTGGTGGCTCCCACACCACATCACTGAATTACTAGTGATAGGGCATGAGTCCAGGGGGAGTCTCATGGAAGCTTTATTAATCCCTAGAAGAAGAGATAAAAGTCAACTCAGGTATGTATACTTCTAAAAATTATGAATGAGTTGAAAGTTGTAGATTGTTGGATAAAATCCTTTATCTGATAAAGGGGGAGAACAATTTGGACAACTGGTGAGGATTCCCTTTGCCATTGATGTCAAAGGGGGAGAAAAAGGGCAAATGCTCTTTGTAAATGTTTGGATAAAAAGTTCAAATTCTCTCTATAAAATTTTGGAATAGCAAAGCAATTGTCTAAGATGATTTTAAGTAATTATGTCATTTACTAAGGGGAAGCAAGTTTGTTATGAACAAATCTATTTCATACTCATCAAAATATATTGCAAACAATGCTAGAGAAGGATCAAATTATTAGAAGATCATAACATTAAGTTTGCATTAGAGCATTTAGTTTGACATCAATGCCAAAGGGGGAGATTGTTGGTAATATGATTATCATTGATGTCAAAAGGGACACTATGGATGTCATTGATGTCAAAAGGATAGGCAGGATTGATGGAGAGAAGAGCATGTTTCACAGTTGCACTATGAAAAATTGTCATGATTTTATAGAGACCATTTATGGATGTTTAAATTCAAACAAATAGAAGATCCAGTATGGGTTTTTCATGTACATTCTACAAATATGGTATGTAGGTTTAGAGGAGAAGGAATGAGCTCATAATTGATTTATTTAGCTCTTAAACATTATAGGGTTTCATAGTAAAATCCTAAGGGTTTAGCCATGGTATCAACAAGCAAAGTTATATTTTAATGTTGACTTGGTATAGCTGGGAACCGGTAACTTAAATAATAACTTAAGTTCATATTGTTGTTAAGAAACTAACCCCTCAACCTAGTAATTACTAGCTCCAAGCAATGATCAAATGACTTTATATTTTCCTAAGTATAAGACTTAATATATGTCCTAGCTTGATCAATGTCCCATGCTTCATCATACGTAGATGATCTAATAGACTAAAGTAAAGTCAAATTGTCAAAGGCTCCTTTGAGTAAATGCATTAGTGACAAGTGTCACATTCACGGAGCTTTTCAAATAGAGACCCAGTGAGAATAAGCTTATCCGAGTTAATGGTGAAGCTTGTTAAAATATCAATAGTTCATGCTTAATCTAACATTAGAGATCTAATAGAGTTTGATGAAGTCAAAGTGTCAAAGGTCCCTCTAAGTGAATGCACTAATGACAAGTGTCATGAGTACATGATTTTGTCAAATAGAGGATCACTGAGAGTGAGCCTATCAAATATAAATATCAAGCTTAACAGAAGATTTGGTGGTGCATAGATGATCATGTAAAGGATATCCAATGGAGTGAATGGACTTAAATTCTATAAATTGATCGAGGTCTATCAACATAGTGTCAAGTTAAATACTGAGCAGGTTCAAGAAGATCTATGGAGCATAAGCCATCCAAAGATGCAAGAAGTAGTGAGATGAGGTCAAAGTGTTGAAGTTTAATGACCAAGTCAAGGTAAAGTTTGTGTAAGTTCAAAGATCCAATGGCATATAGAATCTTGGATGAGAAATATCAATAGAGCGAGTGGACTCAGATGGAATAAAGTGATCGATTTTTATTGACATAGTGGTAAGTTAAATATCAAGCACGTTCAAGAATATCAACAGAGTGAAAGTGATATAAAGATATAGGAAGCATTGAGATGGGATAAAGAGATCAATGTTTAACATTAATAAATAAGTAAATATTGTGCATATTTGAATATTGAATGGCATGTAGAATCTTAGATCAATAAGATTGAATGGCACGTAAAAGCTTAGATCAGGAAGGTTGAATGGACATGTTTTAAAGTTGATTTGTTTGAGTGTGGACCATCAGATCATGATTCCAATCATAAGATCAATGATCAGCATTTAAATTCATGTCTAAATAAATGGTTATTTACAAGAACATGCAGGAACTTGTGTATAATCTCTATATCTCAACACAGATAATGAGATTGATTAATCTAATCGATAAAACCTACATTAAAGAGCTTGTGCATCAAAAAATGAGTCTCATAGATGCTATAGATCGTAAAAAGACCTATAATTATGATGTAATGCATGGAATTAAGATTCGAGAAACTTACAGTTCAAGTCATAATAAACTAGAGTCTAGAATTGGCATGATGTGTTGTAGTCTGAGTGTGAACACATAGAAGATATGAAACCCTAGACCATTTGTTTATAAATATTATGTCGAAGATAAAGGTAAAATGTTGTTGGAATAGTTATTTTTATTATTAATCCAAATCAAATAAAAATAAAGGTAAAGAGCAAAAGCAAATTATGTGTGTCAAATAGAAAATCATAAAGACACAGAACTAGAAGGGACAGAGAAGAGCAGAGTGGTTAGTAAAGCCAATGAAGTGTGTCAAATAGATAAATATATAGACATGGGACTAGAGGAATAGAGAAGATCAGAGAGAAAGAAAGGCACAAAGAGAATGTGTAGAGAATGATCCATTACATATTAAACCTATAATAAAGAATAAAGTTTGATTCATTTATGAATCTATTTTATATACTGGAGTTATGGCTCCATAGATCTAATTGGTTAGTGCCATCAGCTAAGTTAAGTTGGTGCTCCATTAGGGGATTGGTATCTCTTTAGGGTTGGTGCCCTTGAACATTGTAACTAGTGAGGTTCAGATGAGTTGGTTATCAGATTGGGAATTGGTGTCTCCTTAGGGTTGGTGCCCTTAAAAGTGTAACTAGTGAAGTTTGCATGTGAGGCTTTGAACTGTGAATCTAAACTAAAATAGTAGATTCTAGTAGTTATTCTCACCCTATTTTTTCCCTTTGGGTTTTCCATGTATAAATCTATTGCCATGTGCATTTGAGTTTGTGTGATCTCTGTATATTTGATTTGATCCACATATATATTTTAATCTACATTAAAAGTACTTAAAGGACCAATTTTAATTAATATATTAATTCACGCCCCTCCTCTCAGTATCTAGTTGTGTTCCAACAGGGCCACACTTAATAAATTAAATTTACTATTTTTTTCATACTAAGGAGAATTAACCTCTTTCAGATTCATGTGTTTACACCATGTTTCTTGTTCAGGTGGAAACTTGTCTAGATCAATGTGGTTGATAAGGGCTTGTAGAGGAAGAGTAACACTAGATAGATGCCCCAATCGTAGGGCAACTATTAAGTTTGATCAATGAGTGAGAGAGTTCTTGAGTAGATTAAGGAACAAGATGTGGGAGAATGTCTTGGTTAAATCAGAGATTAAATCATAGTTCCCCATGGGTTAGGAATAGACTCTATTTCTATAATGTTTGAGGGATAAATAGCCATAGACTGATACTCTATGGTGAAAATAATAGTGTTTACCTCTTCTTCAACTTCCAATTCCAATACCCCTATCATTCTATTTTTGCCTTGCACTCCTAACTGAGGAGCCACAATAGTGTTTACAGTCTTAAAGGTGGAGGCTTTGGAATCATGAGTGTATGCCATCATGGGTTGATTATGTTGATTAGGTTGGTTTTGTGGACAACCCTAATATTTAATTTGGTTAATTCATGTTTGGTGGTTAGGGAAAGAGTTTTGATAGATTTGGATATTCTAATTTTGAGGGGCAATAGGGCCATCAAAAAATTCCTAGAAGTTTGTATTGGCGTTCCCTAGGAACATGTCTACAAATGTTTATCTTTGATCCTCTGGGAGTCATTAGAAAAAAATTATTGTACTCCTTATAGTTCCAAGTTTTGTGACTAATAATATAGTGGAAGAGGTAATAAGTATTAGGATCGTAGTCCCTATGCCTCATGTTCTACCCTTGTTGCTCAAACCCTTATTGATTGTTTCATTGATAATAGGTTTGGTTTTGAAACTAGGGGTATTGTTTGACTAGTTGGTATTGATTTTGATTTTTATTATGATTTTCGTGTTGCATGTTACATGGGGTGGTCAGTTTAAATTGACTGCATGAATGGATAGAGGTGGATTTTGGTTCCTAAGGCCTATGTTTTTAGTAGTGTTGGTGTTACTTATAGGTTGATGTTAATTTTTATTCACAGGGTTTATCTTCCTATTTTTTTTAGTGATTCCATCAGTGGTGGTATTCCTATTTTGATTTAATATTTTTGGGCCTTGGTTATTGGTATTTTTTGGACTTGCACTTTGAAATCCACCATTCTTTTGGTTTGGGGTGATAATGCACCCCATTGGTCCCATAAGTTCATCGACAACTATCAATAGTTGTCTATTCAATATGCAAGGTGCTATCGATAACTTCTTCAAAGGATAAATAGGGGAATTTATAGACATCCTCCCTCTTATCCTTATTGAGGGAGTGAAGAAAGAGATTTCAGGTTACTATTGATCCATGTTGGGTGCACTGGTGGAGGAATATAAGACTCATCATCATATCATGATGAAATGGGTATTCGACTCATTATGTTCTTACTTGATGTGAAAAAATTCATGTATCTAAGTCTTTAAGAGATTTTTCATATCAAAATCCTTGAAAAACTTAGTTGTGAATTGGAAAAAAGAATGTATAAACCCTTCAAGGAGGCAATAATAACAATCGAGCACTATGCCTTTTAGGGATTTAGGTAAATTTTTGAAATAACCTCATCCCAAGGTAGAATCCCCCTAATAGTTGTAGCATAAGTTTTAATGTGCACATTTGGATTCCCATCCCCTTTTAATTTGGAGAAGTCATGTTTAGTACATGGTAGAAGAACCCCCCATATTTTGGAATCCAGAGGCTCCTTGAGGTACTCACCATAAGTCCCTATGTTACTAAAGTCTATTGTTTTCAAAGTGGGACAAGATTAAAAAGAGGGAATCATATAGGGGTTGGTTTGTTAACCTCTAGAAGGGATAGAAGAGGACTGATATGATGAAGCAAAATAAGCTATCTAGTTGAGTGGACTTTGAATAAATATGAAATTAAAGGGGAAGGTTATTAGATGCATGAGGTGTGGTAGTTTGTTTTAGTGGGGTATACATGGTTTATATATAACTTGATGTTACATAAGGTGGGACATAGCTCATTTGTGGAGGGGGAGCGTACATAGGAGGTATGTAGCTTGGAGGAGTAAATAATAGTGAATTGTTGGTTACTACATCATTTTAAAAAAGTGGAGCATAAGTTTATACACTTCACATTATGGTTTTAATAGGAATTTGTTATTATTAATGGGTTTTAGAGGAGTCTAGGTTGGGGACTCTATGAGTAAGGATATCCCCAAGTGGTTGGTGAGAGACATGGCTTAATAGGGGGTATGCTCATGTTATGGCATAAACATATGGGCTTATTATTATTGTGCTTGATGATTCATCACTTGGATGAGGTAAGGGGAGGGATAAGATTGTGTAGGGGAATTTGGGTCCATCCCCAAACCTAGAGCTTGTTGGTTGTTATCCAAGACACAAATACAACCCACCAGGGTGTTGATGAGTTGGTTTGGATTGATGTTGGTGTTGGGCTTGAGGACCTCCTATATGGATGGGTAGAGGTGTGATATGGGTTATTTTTATGGGGTTGGTTTGGAGTGGGATACCTTTTAGTAGTGGTCACATTTTGTATTAGTGGGTTAGAGGCATCTTGACTCATACTAGGAGGGTGCAAGACCACTTGCATATGGTTAACTTTCTCTTCTAAGTGGTGGATCCTTCTTAGGTAATGATCATATTTATCCATGCTTTTCGTGTTTGGGATTTATAGGTTGATGGATCTCCTAGTGGCCACACATGGGGTAACCACGCTTCCACCAATAACGGTCATAGTATTGAAGTCAAGGTGGTTACTTACAGTTTTAGATACATATCATATTACCTAAATGGAGATCTCACTCTTGGTTTGGGTGTTACAGAGAGAGTAGTCATGGAACTGATAGTATATATTGGTTTTAAATGTTGAGTTATTCCAACTCATAAATGAAGGATCACTAGAATTGATTTGGCTTATCCTATAGCCCTCTAGGCTAAGATATTTGCCTATATCTTGTCCAAACATATTATGGGGGTATATGTATACCCATAAAATAAATTAGAGGGAAGATGGAGAAGGGGGCGATAAGAGGAAGAAATGAATATGCAAAAGATGAAGTCCTTAATGTCAAGTTCACTAATTTATGTACACATGAATAACATATGCTAAATTATGCACTTGACTCCTCAAGGTCAGCTTGAGGTAGTTGAGATAATGGATGGGCTATGTATTGGGTTGATTTTTAGGTAGGATGGGATTTAGAATGGGTGGTGATAATTGGTTCTTGTGATATAACCAAAAGACCTTAGCAATGTCACAGTGATCATTAAGAGCATTGAGATACATAGAAATAGAGCTCCAAAGCCCTTCAGTTTCTGAGATCACAACAAGGTGAATCTTTTAGTGGATGATAGGACTAGGTAAATATGGAAGATCAAGATAAATAACTCATAGGAAAATATCTACTCGATTAGGTTGGTTATACCTAGTCAATGTCATCCACAAATGTGAATTATATAAGATGAGGCTAGACACAAAGAAAAGAAAGAGGGAAATGAATACGGGATTACATATTTAAATGTTGATTAGGTAAACCCTATGTTGAGGACACATAACTACAAGTGTATTTTGGATGTGTTATTGTTCATCCAAATCAATCAAGGAGTCAATAATAAGATGAAGAATTGGGGTGGAAATAGCAAACATCAAATCTTAGCTTGGTATTGATGTCAGTTTGAATATACATATATGAATCTGGTACTCTAACTCTAGGGAATAAACCTCAGTGAATAAGAACTGGTGTCTTGAGAAGGGTCATCCAAAGAAGGTTAGGTAAAAACCATGTTGTAAACATATCAATTTGTTTAAACAATGGCTTATTGTGTATGTTTGTTTGGATGTTGAAGTAAGGCTTTGTGTGAGATGCTTGCATGAATAGTCAAGGATTGGATGAAATGTGGATGTTTGCATGTGTTGGCAGGGATTCTAATGGGATATGGATGCTTTCACATGTTGGGAAGGATTCGTGATGCTATTTTTTTGAGTTTTCATTATTTTTGGCTTGTTTTTAAATTTTCTTGATTTTATGGAAATAAAATGCTTGCTTGTTGAAATTGAAATGTTGAAAGTAAAGAAATGATAAGACTGAAATTAAATGAAATCAAAGCTTATTTTATCCTTTTCTAATAATTTTTGATGCATGCAAAAGAAAGAGGAAGAAACATATACTATTATGCAAAATGCTAATTTTTTGTAACTTTCTCTAAATGCAATCTAGATGGTGATGTTTTTAGAGTTTTTGTTTTGTTTATGTGGAATGGATTAAGGATGTAAGTTATGTTTTATAAATTTTAAATAAATTCAAAAGGAAATCCAATCTAAAAAAACAATATTACAACACCTTTTTTTTAATTTTCTTTTTCTATAAACAAGTTGAGTTAGCATTTCAATTTTCCTAGTTTGTTGTACACAAGCTTTTCTAATGATTTTCCAAAAGAGAAAAAAGAAATAAAAGTTATAATGTTTATATTTTTATAAGGTAATAATAGTTATTTTAACTCATCAAAATAAACAAAAACTGAAATATACTTTCTCTATTTGTGCACCTAAGATTGTCTATGGGTTTGCGGTTGACTAGTTGATTATTTTGAATGGAAGGAAGCTTTTTTTTTTAATTTGAAAATGAAATGAAATGTTGGCTAGAAATGATTGGAAAGTTTACTAATATATTCCTCTGAATTGTGAGGATCTGGAGCAAACACATCTCTGATACCACTTGTTAGGATTAAGAGCACAATTGATTACCTTGTATAAGCAACTAAACACGAAATTAAACTAGAAGTAAAATGTAACTAGAATTCAGAAACATCACAAAATATGAGAGACAATACAATCTTGTATTAACACTCTTCTAGAAAGAAATACAATGAATAAATTACACTCTTTCCACACCTCTTGGCCATACCAGTAATTCTCCCTCAAGAGTTCTCTCTCACTCAACCAATTACAAACACAACTCAAACACAGAGTTGTACCCTCCACCACTCAGTAACAATACTGCCAGTACTCAAAGTAATCCAAGTAGATCTCCTTGATCTTGCAACAACCTAAAAATCAACTGATCTTACTTACCATGTAGGTCTCCCCTGATCTTGCAACAACCTGTAAATCAACTTGATCTTACAATTGGAAGGATCTCTTCCTTATCCTTGATTACAATACAGCCCCATGGGTCTCTTAAATAGATCCCATGCAAAAAATAATTAGACTTCATAATTACAATAATTAGAAACATAGACTCAAGACTAAAATTAGTTTTTTACATGTAAACTAATTGTTCGTCTAAAATTAGACCAGTTCTAGAAGCACATGCAAACACACACACACACACACAGGTTGTCGACATCGATTCCTGTCTGATCGATGTAAGCCAACCCATAACCGACGTCGGTTACTATGAACATTGAAGATGACTGACGTCAGTTGATCAGACTGATGTTGGTTGCTCTGCAACTCAGCAACCTCTTCCATTTACATCAGTGAAGCTTTTAGCTCCATAACTTAACAATCTCCCACTTAGAGATAAATAGCTACACCTGTACCTGTACCTATACATCATCTAATTTTGTTTCCTAGCTTGTATCCCTCTTCAAGTTCAATATTGAAGACCAACCACCACAGTCAACCCTGTGGTGCTACTCCTGTCATGCAAGTCACCTACCATATCTGAATCTACATACCCATGTAGAGAAGTGCTTGACCCTGCATAGCATGTTAACCTGCTGCTGGTCCCTCTCAGATACCTAAGAATCCACTGAACTACTTTCCAGTGCTCCTTTCCTAGATTGGCCACAAACTTGCTGACAACTCCCACTACTTGGGCAATATCAGGTCTAGTACACATGTACTCAACCTCATCATGTGATTTGGGACACTATTTTGTGAACTGTCCATCCATAGGTGTGTTAACCGGTTCTGTATCCTACATATTGAACCTATCCACTACCTTATTCACATAATCATCCTAAGACAAAATCAACCTGTGATCTTCCCTATCTTTATAAATACTCATGCCAAAGAATTTCACTGCTTCCAAATCCTTCATGGCATACCTCTGAACTAACTTTACCTTTAGCTCAGCAATCTCCTGCATGTGTGACCTTGCAACAAGCATATACACCACATAAAGTAACAAGATAATGTAGCTAATATTATCCAACCTAGTAAAGTAAACACAATGGTCACATTGACATTGACTAAAGCCATGCTTTGTCATACACCTGTCAAACCTTAAACACCATTGTCCTGTAGCCTGCTCAAGACCATATAACCTGGCCTTCCGTCTCATGTGTCCATTCTCTCCTTTCTTTAACTTGAGAATCCATTCATCTTTTAGTGCTTTCTTTCCAGCTGGAAACTCTACCAAATCTCCCATTTGGTTCTCTTCCAAAGAATTCATGCCATGCTCCCACTGTTTCTTAGATTCTACGTGCTCTACCTCTTTAAAACTTCCTAGTTCTTGACCATCAGTGAGCAACAAGTATTATAAAGAAGGGGAATAATGAATTTGAGGCTTACTTACCCTTTCAGTCCTCCTCATAGGCGTTTGAGACTCCTTGACAACTTGATGTCCACCCAAAATCCATTTTTTGGTCGACCCTGGTCTGCACTCGACCGATGTCGATCCCACCTGATCACCGACACCAATTCCCTAACTGATGTTAGTGTCCATCTGCCTGACAACACTGACTCTGGTTTGCATATGACCGACATCGGTACCTGTCTGTTTAATGTCAGTTCCACCTAACTGACATCGGTAACTGTGTTTTCTAGTGAGTGATGACTTTTTATCCACAAGCTCACTTTGGATCATAACCTTGTCCAAACTGCCCTACTCAGAATTATTCAGCCCCTTGAGTTGATCTCTATCCATCATCTTCTTCTTTAAAACCAAGGCTTTCCTTTTTTTGTCAAAAACATCATATTTCCTCTTCTTGCAATAAACCTGATCCTTTCTTGTAGCATACCACTGTGATCCTCCAATAGAAGCTCCCTTCTTTGTTGACCCAGTTTCAAGAAACCTCACTTTCTTTTATTTCTTATATAAATCTCGATCTATGCTTTCCGAATCTAAACTCTTACCGTTTGACTCAAGAACATGCATCCCCTTCTTACTCATGTGACCAAGCCTATAGAGCCACATCTTTGCATCTACATCTAAAGTAGATAAACCAGAAGGAGAATCAGTAATACAAGTAGATAGATAAAGAGTACCTACTTTATTACCTCTTGCTAAAACAAGTGCACCCTTGGAAACTTTCTAGGATTCTACTGTGAGAGTTACTGTGCATCCCTCATCACCCAACTTTCCTACAGAAATCAAATTCTGCTTTAGGCCTGGGACATGCATGACCTCCTTCAACACCCATGTGTTGCCCGTCTGCAATTTCAGCTGCACTTTCCCTTTGCCAACCATTTGATAAGGCTTACCATCCCCTAAATAAATCTTTCTAAAGTCTCCCTAGACGTACTCATGAAAAAATTCTCTATTTGGGGTTGCATGGAAAGAGGCACTAGAATCTAAAACCCAAGATTCCACTTTATCCAAGGAACATACAAGAGCATCCTATGCAACAATACCTGCAGCATCTACTTCTTCATTTCTTTCATGTTGATCTTCTACCAACCAATAATTTTTCTTTACATGCCCTTTCTTTCCACAAGTCCAGCAGATTTTACTGCCATACCTGGATCTGGATCTCCTACCTATCTTTGACCTTGATTTCCCTTGCTCAATCTTCTCTCTTTGCCTTCCCCTACTTTCAACACTTAAAGTATTTCCTGATGATTCCCATGTGCTTTTCCTACGAATTTCTTCATTCAAGATTACACTAACAACATCATCAACTTTCAACATTTTTGAAGCAGACGCAGTATTACTAACTGCCATTACCAAACTATCCCAACTTTTAGGTAATGAACATAAGATTAAGAGAGCCTCAATTTCATCATCAAAATCTATATTGACTAAAATTAACTGGTTTACCAAACCATGGAAATCACTAAGATGACTATGTACAGATTCACCTTCCAGCATTTGCAAATTAAATAATTGCTTCATAAGAAATACCTTATTCAAAGTTGAGGGTTTTTCATATATATTTGCCAAAGATTCCATTAACTCTACCATTGTCTTAGCCTGTGATAAGTTGGAAATCACAGATGATGCCAGGCTCAACCTTATAGATCTCAGAGCCTTTCGATCAAGAACATTCCATTCTTCATCTTTCATATCTGTGGGCTTGCTTGCAACCCCACCCAACGGTAAATATAGATCTTTCTGATACAGATAATCTTCTATCTGCATCTTCCATAATTGATAATTCTTGCCATTGAATTTCTCCATTCTTAGTGTACTTTTTTTTGCCATTGCTTTACTCCCACTCAATCAGAAACCCTTGAGAGTGACCTGTAATCAACAAACACTAACTTGCTCCGAACCAAGCTCTGATACCACTTGTGAGGATCTGGAGCAAACACAGCTCTGATACCACTTGTTAGGATTAAGATCACAATTGATTACCTTGTATAAGCATCTAAACACAGAATTAAACTAGAATTAAAATGTAACTAGAATTCAGAAATAGCACAGAATATGAGAGACAATACAATCTTGTATTAACACTCTTCCAGAAGGAAATACAATGAAGAAATTACACTCTTCCCACACCTCTTGGGCATACCAGTAATTCTCCCTTAAGATTTCTCTCTCACTCAACCAATTACAAACACAACTCAAACATAGAGTTGTACCCTCCACTAGTCAGTAACAATACTACCAGTACACCGAGTACTCAAAGTACTCCAAGAAGATCTCCCTGATCTTGCAATAACCTTCAAATCAACTGATCTTACTTACCATGTAGATCTCCCCTGATCTTGCAACAACCTACAAATCAACCTGATCTTACAATTAGAAGGATCTCTTCCTTGTCCTTGATTACAATATAGCCCCATGGGTCTCTTAAATAGATCCCATGCAAACAATAATTAGACTTCCTAATTACAATAATTAGAAATGCAAACTCAAGACTAAAATTAGTCTTTTACATGCAAACTAATTGTCCATCTAAAATTAGACCAATTTTGGAAGCGCATGCAAATGCACACACACACAGGTTGCCGACGTTGGTTCCTATCTGACCGATGTCGACCGACCCATAACCGACATCGGTTACTATGAACACTGAAGATGACTAACATCAGTTGATCAGACTGACGTCAGTTACTCTGCAACTCAGCAACCTCCTCCATTTGTATTAGTGAATCTTTTAGCTCCACAACTTAACATGAATGATTCAAGAAGTGAGTTACTAATGGATAGAAAATAAATCTATTAGAATATAAGCATAATCAAAACTAACTACCTTTTCTTTTTGGTAACAAAGATAGTGAAATTAAATAAACTTCTTTCCCTATCAAATTTGATCTTTTCTAAATAATAAAAATAATCTAACATAACAATAACTCCACTAATTTAATTTAATAAATAAATAATACTGAAATCAAAAGAGACTCCAACCTAACCAAGGCATAGACCAATTGTAATACATGTATTAAGTTGACTAAAGAATCTTCAATACTCTAGATCCTTACGTGAATTATGGGAACTCTCTAACTGGAGGATGACTAAGATTTGAAACAAATAGGGAAGGAGAATAGACACAACCACAAATAGAGAGTAGCTAAACTGAGGCTGACCTATACTCTGATTTTACAAAGACTGAGCCACTAGACCAATAATACTTCTTCACCTATAGCAATGTAGTCGACACAATAACTATAGATGTTAGACCTTTAGGTAATTGTAGTTGTAATGTGGTTGTAAAATATTCACAATAATAACTTCTAATGACAATTTTTAGATCTAAAATTAGGCCAAAAATGGCCTTTTTGTAGAAAGAGTTGGGAGCTTTCATAAAGGAGTTTAATTGAGTCTAACCAAGAGTTGAACTTGGGAGAAACTCAAAATTATTGAGAATAGAAGAGGGAGTGAGTTGGGATTGATTAGATTTGAACTTAGGATGGAGAAAAAAAGAAATATGACAAAAATCATGCAAAATACATCAAATAATTATTCTTAAGAGCTAATTTTAGAAGACAAATAAGGGTTAGAACCATTGTTTTATGCAGGGATTTTCAAAATTGTTACCTTGGGTGACATAACCACTTCTTAAATTTACACAATCACCCTATTTTAATATGTTTAAGATAAAACCACCACCTTTATTATGAAACTACTATGGTAGTTATGTAATCTGAGGAGTGATTTCATAAAGGAGGGTGGCGGTTTTATTGCCTAGAACTGAGGTTTGATCCTACATGGGAAGTTTTTAAGACAAGTTGATAGGGGATGCATGAGTCAAATAAGAGGGGACCAAAAGGGGTCAAGGGAGGAGTAGGGAAGTATAAATAAATTAAGGATTTAGATAGTTCCCTATAGAGCATAAAATAAGAGGTCACTGCATCATCATCAGATTTATATCAAGAATGTTGCATTATATAAAATTTAGGTGCATACAAGAACATGTCAACAAACTTTTACCTATTTTATTCAAGGATTCTTTGAATGAATTTTTTATACTCTTGATAAGCATGAGTGTCATGTCTGACCACTCGATTGAAGAGGAAATAGACATTGAGATCATATTCCCTAGGCCTCTAGTTATGTCTTTGTTGACCAAGCCCTTGTTTATTATTCCTTTGGTAAAAGGTTTGGTTTTAAAATTGTGGGAAATGCTCAACATTCTAGAATTGATTTTGGTTTTACGTGTTGCATGTGGAGGACAATTGAAATATACCACATAAACTATAGGTGGAGGATTATAGTTCTTCATATAGTTATTATTGTTCATAAGTTGAGGTTGATTGTTGTTCGCAAGGTTTGGCTTCTTGTTTTGGTCAATAACACCATCAATGGTGGTATTTTGGTTTCTACTGAGAATATTGGGGCCTTGGTTATTATTAACATTATTTTGTTTATATTTTTAAAACCCCCAATATTTTGGTTAGGGGCAATTATATGCCTATTGGCTCCATAGGTTCAATGGCCACTGTCAATAGCCACTTGGTCAATTCATAAAATGTTCTTAAGTGATTCTTTGTAAGATTAATAAGGGAATTTTTGGGCATCCTCCCTTATTTCATTGTTAATGGAATGGAGAAAGAGATCGCATATCTATCTTTGATCCACATTTTGTGTACTGAAAGATGATTATAGAACTTATCACCAGCTTATAATGAAATAGGTAACAGATTCATTATTCTCTTTTTTAATGTGGAGGAATTCTCAAATGCCAATTTTTAGCAACTTGTTCATATCGAAGGATTTAATGAATTATGTCATGAGTTGCCTAAAGGAATGGATAGAGGCCTCAGTGAGGTGGTATTACCAATCGAAGGTAATCACCTCTAGCATTTTGGGAAATATTTTTGTAACAACACCATCTAAGACAATATTTCCCTAATAGTAGTAGCATATGATTTTATGTGTGCATTGGGATCTCATTCTCCTTTAAATTTAGGAAGGTTTGGTAGGGGATGAGGTAGAATAACTCCTCATATAGTGTGATCAAGAGGTTCTTTAAGATATTCAACATAAGTCCCCATAACATTGAATTATGTCAAAGGCATGACCAAACTAGGTTGAAGGGGTGGGTTTTGATAAAGGTTGTTTATGTGACCACTAAGAGGAAAATAATGCACTTGATAGGGTGGCATAGAATATAGGCTAGGAAACAGTTATTTGACTAGGTGGATTTGGAGAACATATGGAAGTAGGGATGCAATTGGTTAGAATAAATGGGATGCATAGGTTGAACTAGAGGAGTGTATATAGGTGGTTGGTTGATTGGTATGTGACTAGAAGGATTATATGGTGATATTTGATTGGATATGGTATATGTAGGATGGACATAAAGTGGTGGTTAATTTGTCACCATGTTAATCGAAAGTCTAAAATATGGCATTTGATTGCTCATCATATGAGTAGGAGGAATGTAATATGGTTGTTCATTGGTTACCACATTGTTAAGAGGGAGGTAGGAAGAAGAACCTCCTAATAGTGTTTGGAAGGGTGTTTTATACAATATCATGTGTCACATGGTTAGGTTCCTCATGTGTAATGATGTTTCCTAGATTTTTGATTTGAACGTGATTGATCGAGGGTTGATTGATAAGATATTAAGGTGCCTAGTAAGTTGGCACAAATATAGGGAAAGGATGAAAATATAGGCCTAATTGGGAAAAGCCTAGTGGATTTCAAAATCTCAAATACTACTCACCAAAGTTGATATGAGCTCATTCATAGATTAATGAGTGTTTTATTGAATTACCTCCTTGGTTTGGGGTTCAAGAAATATAGGTTAATATCATGTAACTATTTTATTAGGTTTTAATGACTCTAGGGGAGCCATAGTATTTTTCTCAAGAGTTATAGGCACATTTTGGGTAAGAGTGGGAAGAAATTGAGGTGCTAAATTTTTTTTCAATCCATCTTCCAAGTAGCATATTCTTTCAATATATTGGTCAAATTTTTTGGTACTTTCTACATCAAGGTTTTGCATGCTAATGGAAGGTATGGTTACTACATGAGGACTAGTCCCATGCCCACTAGTGAGGATCATATTTTTATATTCAAGATGATTTCTAGTGGTCTCTGATAGATCCTACACTTTGTGAATAACCACTTTCGATCTAGTATGAAAATTTAAATGTTGATTATAATAAGTGATATCCATGTTTTTTATGGGACTATTATTATTTCAGCTGAAGAGGGAGGCCTCACCTTGGAGTTGAAGACTTCATTTGTAAGTGTCAAAATCTATACTTCTTTTGAATATATCTTGACAGACATATTTAAGGGGTATATGGATACCCACAAAATATGGAAAATGTATAAGGATGGAGAAAAAGGAATAAAAGATGAAAAATTAAAAGAATAAGCCTTTCACATCAAGTTCATAGTTTTTGTACACATAAATCAACAAGCTAACCTATGCACTCAACTTCTCGAGGTCTGGCTAAAATAACCAACATAATGGATGGATGGTACTTAAATCTATGGGTTGGGTCAATTGTTCATAAGAATAGGGTTTTATATGATAGGTGGTAGGGGATGCTTATGATGGAAGCAAAATATTCATACCACATCATGATGTTCATTGAGGACTTTGAATTAAAAATATATGGAACGTCAAAGTCCCTTTATCTCTATGATAATGAAGAGGTAAATCTCTTAGTAAATGTTGGGAATGGTGAACTACATGTGATAAAAACTAGATAACTTTGGGAATATGGTTAGCTCTATCAGGTTGAATAGATCCTATCAATTTCATACATGAAGTGAATAATATATGATGAGGCTATTCCTGAGGAAAAAAGAAAAAGGAAGTAAATGGATGACGAGGCCTGGATGACATTATACTAACAGCTCTGTTATAGGGTAATATGATAATGGGGGGATTAGGAATCCACTCTTGCTTATATAGAGTGTTGAGGGAGTTTATAATAATATTGGGGATGGATGTGGACCATAAAATGTCTCTCTTGAGCTTAGTGTTAATATTGGATTGAATTTTGATACTAGGACCTGTAATCAAACTCTAGGAAAAAGCCATGTTTAAGGGCTGAGTGGGCTCTCTAGGAGTGTCATCTGAGAAGTAAGACAAATGTGATATGTAAGTGTAAGATCTTATCTGGAAGGTGTTCTGTAATGTATTACTTATTATTTTAGAGTTTGGAAGTAAGGTTTTGGTGCTTGTGCTTGTTTAGACAAGGCTTTTTTATTATTTTTATGTTCTTGCAAGTTTGGATGAAAGGAAACAAACTAATCTACTTGCTGAAATTGGAAATATTCTTATTTTTTTTCTATTCAAATGGTTTTCATGATGCATGCAATGCTGAAAATAGAAGTTGAAAATAAATGTATAGTTGTTGATTTTTCTCTGTCTTGCCTAGTTTGTTCAATGATTAATTCAATGGAATCTAAAATTAACTGAATTTGTTTTTATTATTTTTATATGAAAATGGTATGAAAACTATTTCAAATAACCTTTTATAATATGCAAATATGAAAATCAAACCCTAAACCCTAGTAAGTATACTTACTAGAAATTCATAAATTGCCTTCTCTATCACAAGACAAAGCTGATTTTTAATTCTATTATATGCTTTCATATGAATTGAAATGATTTTTAAATGAAAATATGCAAACTAATATTTGATTTTATGAATTTAAATTTCTGTAACAATGTTATTTCACTTATAAAATGGATAAATTCAGGATCTATCATGTAAGGTTTTGACTATCTAGTTTGTCTACATTCTTATGGATGCTTGGTTGAAAGTTGTTTTTTGAATAAAATATTTTATAAAATGAAAATGAGTTGTTGTGTGATATGTGTGTGTGTGTGTGTGTGTGTGTGTGTGTGTGTGTGTGTGTGTGTGTGTGTGTGTGTGTGTGTGTGTGTGTGTGTGTGTGTGTGTGTGTGTGTGTGTGTGTGTGTGTGTGTGTGTGTGTGTGTGTGTGTGTGTGTGTGTGTGTGTGTGTGTGTGTGTTTGACTTATTTTACCTACAATATATGTAAAACTACTTTCTTTCAAAACAACTCAAATGCAATTTTCCAAGAAGAGATCTAAACTATGCTTTTAGTGCAAGGGAGAAAGAGAGAGTTATTTTTATTTTTGTTTTATTTTTATGAAAATGAAGATAATATAATGAAAATAAAATAAATTTAAAACTACTTTATTCTATTAAATAATAATCAAAACTTAAAACTAAAAAATTCCCAACCTGATCAAGGTGAGACCAGATGGATGCAAAAAGAGTATTGTTATAGATCATCCTCAATATGCTAGTTCCTTCACTCAACATAGCCATAATAACTATCTGACAGAGGTTAATAATAAAAAATGGAATAATAATAATAATATAATAGAGGGGAACACCATTGTAAACAATGAAGTAGCTACCTATGGTTGGTTGGTCCATTGATTGCAAAGAATAGGTTGTTGATCTAGTGACTTTCCTTCTCTAAAATTATGTAGTCTAACATAAAAAATGACCAAAGTTGGAGCAAGAGATATTACAAAACTAAAATCAATTGGTATTGGGTTGTGTAGGGTTTGAATACATGTATTTCCAATGTGAAATTTGGATCTAAAATTAATCTAAAACTGAGATACTTGTAGGAGAAGCTTAGAGCTTTCAAGGATGAGTTTAATTATTGGTTAACTAAAAGTTAAACTTAGGGAGGATTGGGAGTGATCACAATAAGAGTGGAAGTGAGTTAGGTTTCTAAGAGGGTGAAAACAAATAAAATCAAGGAAGAAACATGAATAAATCATGTAAAATACATGGAAACTCAAGTTCTAGACGCTAAAAAGGAAGACAAGTAAACTATAATAAAATTGTTGCTAAAAATGACAAAATCATTACATGGCAAGACAAGACTATTGAAAATGATTTAAAAACATCATGTATATTATGATTTCATCATGGTTATTTACTAAACTATCATAGTGGAATCATCATGGATGTCGTAGTTTCATCCTCCAATGAGGCAATTTCATCAATAAGACTGACAATGTCATCTTGGGTGAGGCTGCCAAAATACTTGGGCTTAAAAGACTCAGAATAAGCAAATTTTCAAAATTTTAAAAGACTAAAATGGGGATATAGGTTAATATTATCATAGAAGACCAATCTCGAGCATATTTTAGAGATCATTTCATCATCTTTAGATTTGTTTCAAAAATGTTGCATTATGCAATTTTTGGATGCATACAAGCAACGCAAAATTGATCTCTCTCAAACATTTATACATTTAGAAATATTTCATAAAACCACTACTAGATAATAAATAAAAAACTAAAACTCTAACCCCTTGAGGTGACCACATCCTTATAATGAGGCCAAAAAAATTTATTAAAACTATTTTGAAAAAATATTTAGAAAAACTAATGAGTTTCATATCAAATAGTGGGTCCCAAAACTAGGGTCATGTAGTTATGATTGTCTTGTTTGATAATCAGTAGCCACTAGTTATGATCACTAAAATTTCTTATAAAATTAATGTGAACTATTTCCCCTTAATTTTAAATTTTTATGTGTGAGCATTAGATTCAATGTCTTATAGTTTGTAAAGTTTCTTTGAGCATTAGTGCTCAATGATTATTACGCCTTCGATTCAAAGTTAATTTTTTATGGAATTAGTGGGCAATGGTTTTTCAACACGTGAAATGGATAGTTTTAACATTATCTAATGTATTTTATCCTAGGCCCTTTTTCATGGATTTCCCCACATAACTACATTATAGAATCAAGACAATGTATTTCTCCTAAAATACAATGAGTTACCCATAGCTACAATTTGTTATATGGATGAAATGTAGTTATAATTATTTTAACTTGAAATCCAAATATGGTTTAAATGCTCTTCAACTTTCTAATCAAATATATATATCAAAAAAATGGTAGAGAATTAACAAACACTATTTCTCTACTGTGGAAACTTATTTGTATTTCTATAAACATTTATATAAAACCATTTTTAAGCATGGGCCCATTTTAATGTTATGTGTACATATAAGTGTTTTTGAATCAAGGCCATCTAGTTTTCCTAAACTAATTTGAGGAATATTTATAGTGTATATATATAATGCTATTTCGCATAACCCTACAAACACTACCCAATCAAATAGTACCCTAGCCCAAGGAGAATATTCCCCTACCCATAAAGTTCACTCAATTCATATGAAATTTGAGACTCTATTTCTATTTTTGGTAAAATACTTTGAATTATTTTGTGCCCATGACATACTCTTTGTTTAATCCTATCTAGCAGCTCGATCCCATTAATATGGGATACCTACATATCAGCTTTGTTAAATCAAGTCCATGTAGTTCTCCTAAAATAATGTGAGGAAGATGTATACCTGCCCAGGAGGAATATTTCCCTATCCACAAAGTGCTCTCCATTCCCACAAAAATCAAAGAATTTTTTTTTGGTTTTTATAAAATCCTTTGAATAATTTTGAGTTCAACACATACTCTTTATTTAATCTTTATCTGGTGGCCTGAGCCCATTGACATGGGTTGCCTACATATTAGCATTATTTAATTAAGGCCATGTAATTATATTACAATATATTTAGGGAGATATATAGATTATATACAAAATTCACCTTTTCATAGCCCTACAAACATTTCCAATCCAAATAGCACCCCGACTAAGGGGGACTATTCCTATGTCCATAAACTCTTTTCCATTCACATAAAATTCAAGACTTTATTTATAGTTTTCATAAAATCATTTGAATTTTTTTTGTTCTTTTCATACTCTTTTCTTAATCCTATCTTGTGGCCCAAGCCCATTAACGTGGGTTGCCTACATATCAACATTTATGAATCAGGGCCATGTAGTTCTCCTAAAATGTTGTAAGGGAGAAATTTAGTGTCAATATAAAATACACATTTCCATATCCTTGAAAACACTACCCAATTAGATAGCATCCCAACACAAGGAGAATATTCTCCCACCCACAAAGTTCCCTCCATTCATAATAAATTCAACACTCTATTTCTGATTTTTCATTTGAAATATATTTCCATGTGTTTCTTCCATAATTATTCTATTTTACCCCATTGGAGTTGAATAAAGTGTGTATTAAATCTAGTGCAAGTTAGATGTAAAATAAAAACCAGATGAGGAATTTGATCATGTAAAGGATTTGTAACAATAACACTTGTATAATGACCAATCACATAATTTTTAAAAGCATATGTGATAAGTTCTTATAAATACACAATAAATCCTCCTACCAATTCCCATATTGTGGACATCATTCTTACAATAAACACAAAATGAAAAATGCATATCTAGACATATTGAAACATGAAATTGGAACATACTCCCAAGTAAACTAAAGGTGACCTAAAGTGACATCTATTTTCATCAAGAATTTGACTCGTGACATCAAAAAATAAGATTCCAGTATTAATATACATAATCATGTTATATTTTTAATAAATGCCTAAGGAGAAACAAGACATTAGTATTAGCTAAGCCATCATCAACAAACAACTATTATTCATTGGTAGGCATTAGCAAATTCACTAACATCTAGTATTAACCAAACAACACCCAAACATGACCTAGACATATTGTATTATGTCTATACTAGAAAGGAGGAGGAGAGGTGGGTAAGATGGGTAATTCATAAATGAGTTTTATTGATAATATACAAGATATAATTAAATCCATGTGGGAATATCCATTAAAACTATAAACATAATGATGACTAGATGGAGAATCAAATCTCAAATTGAAATGACACTGAAATGACTTGAGGAAAACATGTTAAAATACACTCTCAAAACTCTTACCATGTTCTAAATCTAGTACACCATGCAAATCCACTGATCAAAAATATTTAGGGATTTCTAAAACCCTAGTGTTTATGGGATTTTTGAAAATTCATGGTGATCCACTAAATTTCACAAAAATTTGATGAGCTAAATGTTTTGGTATTAGAAGTGGTCCCTAGAAAATCCTCATTAAGCCATGCTAATTTTTGTAGTCTATCACAATTACTTTAGTATTTGTAATATGAAAACTATAAAATTAACATATTCATAATATATACATTTATTTATGAACTATTAACATGCATTTCATAAATTTTTCCTTTACTGTGAGATAAAGACAAGTCAAAAGGCCCAAAAAAAACATATAGTTGCTATAAAATAAGTACACACATAGGATCTTGTGAACTACTTTCATTTTTTTAGAAAAGTATATAGGCTAGCTCTATTTGATATATTACAAGAAGAGTAATACAATCTCTTCCAAAATAAGCTTATGAATAATTGACTCCTTTATAATACGAGTTATACAATATTTATAGTCTTCATGGATTTTTAGCTTCTTGACTATTTTTTTCTCATTCTTTCCCTTCCTAAGATATGTTCAACCTTTTGTTTGTCTTATCCATTTATAACATCAATTACAAAATATATATATATATATATATATATTGTAGCTAGACATATATAAAATGTTTGTGAATCACTAGTCATAATCCCCTACCAATAATTGGATTGGGGAATAATGATGTATGGTTTGCAAGGGTTCGATAATAAATTAAATAGAACTCCTCTCCACACTTTCCCTTGCACTTTGCATCATGATCATCTCATGTTATTTATATATTCTCTTGTAAATGTCTCATATGTCTTCTCGTCGTAACCATCTCAACAACATCTCAACTCAATGTGGATAAATGCGGAGGGGGAGGGGGGAGAAGAGGGGAAATTTGGAGAAAAATGAGACCTAGGCGTAAATATATGTTGCATATATGTGGTAGAATCCTAGCCTATGTATGTCGTAGACACCCTTACCTATCCCTATCCTTAAGGCCCACCACTCATTACCTATCACTTCCAAAAGTATCCCATAAATACTTCATATAATGTCAATCTCAATTTTAGGAGATTAAAAAAACCCAATATACATGCATATGGTATTATACCACCCCTTTAGTGAATCCTATGTGTCTAGGATCTTCATGTATTTTCATAATGGAAATCAATATGCATGTGCATATTCTAAGGATAGAGGGTTTATTTTTATTTTTGAGGTCATAGGTGTTGGATTCTAAGATAAGGTAGCATCTCTCCTCCTTTTGGCTTTCAGATCATGATCATTTCCTATATTAACTTCAAGAACTCTTACAGGTTTCCACCGTAACATCTTATTCAAATCTTCCTAGGTACACTTGATTTTTTTTACTTTGCACACACACACACACACACACACATATCAAAGTGGGGCATTATGTGGACACTTAATTTTGGTCTAAGGGTAATTTTGGGTGTTAGTTTGTATTGATTTAGGGTACTTGTGAATGTGTTAATTATCAATTCATATTAGGCTCTTATTGGGGAATGTTTTCTCTATGTTGGACCCTATTTTTTCCCTATTCCTTCTATTTTCTCTTTCCTCTTTGGTTTCCCCCTGTTCTCGTGTTTCCTTATGTTTTCTAGGTTTTTCAGACTTTTTTCTAAGAGTGTACACTATGTTCATTGTGCCTTCTTCTTATGTGTCCCTTTATCCCTTTCCTATGTTTCTTTAATCATTGTGTCCCATTTTTTTACTTTCCCACCCTTTTTATGTCAACTTGTACAACAATAGGGTTTTGATTTGAATTTGAGAAGTCTATATACACATAGGTGCATTAGCATATATCAGATAGGGAAGGAAATAAGAAAAGAATAGGTGAATAAAAACAAGAGTTCAATAAAAGGTTGAGTGATAAAAAAAAATTTAAGAGCATAAATTAAAATATAGAATTTCCTTTTGAGTCTTCATGTTGCATCATTTTTAATTGTTCATATAGTGAAAGAGAAAATAATGATATGGAGTTTGCATCTCATGTTTGTTTGTTGATTTGCATAGAGTGTCGATTTCCAAATTTTCTAAGGATGGAGGTTTGACTGAGATAGGTCCCCCAATTGACTACCCCTTTTTTAGGTCTTGCAAGGTTTGTGAGTAAATTAGGGTTTCAAAGAAGGAGAATGCTGTCTAGGAGATGCACAGTGAATTTTAATAAACTGAGCAATGTTTTTTGAGCATATGAGTAGAGGATCAAAGTCTTCAATTTTATGTAGGAAAATGACAATTTTCATGAGTTTACACTAGCCCTAGAATATGCAGCTGGTCATCCTAGGACTGTAGTGTCCACTAATAGTAAAAAAAATAATCTATCAATTTATTTCAAAATTTTAGGTTATGTCTACATTATTTCCTAAACTTATTTTTATCTATTTATTGGAAATATTTCCATTGATGTCAAAGGTTTAGCATTATTGGTGATAAAGGCCCCATTGCATTTATTGTTGTTGGTAATAAATATATCTTGGCTAATATGAGTTAATATTTATTTAATATTAATGAATATATTTTTGGTTGCATATGAGACAAAAGAAGGGCCCATGGAGAAGTCGAAGAGCCACGGGATAAAGACAAAATAAGGATGGGACGCATTTTCCCATGAAGAGTCATCTTGGGGAATACCAAGAGTCACCAAGTGAAGACAAAAGAGTAAAGGCGCAATTTCTCATGAAGGGACACTTTGAGGAATACGAAGAGTCACCAAAGATAAGGACAAAAGTGGGAAGGACATTTTTGGTCATGAAGGGTCACCACATGACTTTTCAAATGCTTGGATATGAAGGGTCATCCAAGATTGGTGCCATTTTCCATAAGGATTGAAGGGTCACAAAGGGGGAAGGCCAAAGGTCATTTGGAAAGCTATAAATAAAGGCTTGAGTAGCCATTTGTAATATGTAAGTGAGAGGTTGATTTGATATTGTAATATCTAGCTTAGAAGATCAATTGTGAGAGATGAATATGATTTGTATTTTTTATATCTAGCTTAGAAGAGCAAAGGTGAGAGAGAGGAAGGAGATGTTGTATTGATCTATCATTTGTTGAGATAGCAACATTGAGAGATAGGTGTGTGGTATACACAAAGGGGTTGGTGCTCCTGTGGGTTGGTGCTCACGAATTGTTGCTGGGTTGGTGCTCGACAAAGGGGTTGGTGCTCCTGTGGGTTGGTGCTCACGAATTGTTGTTGGGTTGGTGCTTGGCAAAGGGGTTGGTGCTCACGAATAGGTGTTGGGTTGGTGCTTGGCAAAGGGGTTTGAAGTTCCTATGGGTTGGTGCTCACGAATTGTAGCTGAGGTTTGTACTTGGCAAAGGGGTATGGTGCTCTTGTGGGTTTGTTCTCACAAATATATTTGAGATTGATTCTCCATGGTTTTTCCCACATTGGGTTTCCACATTATATCTAGTGTCTCTCTCTCTCTCTTGTGTGATGTTTATTGTTTGAGTTTTATTGCATATCTTGAATGTTTTATTAAGTAGAATTTGATAAATGGAAAGTTTTATAAGATATATAATATATTGATTCACCCCCCCTCTCAGTGTATTCTATGCTTAACAATCGGTATCAGAGCAGGTTCCTTTTTGAAAAGTTTTACAGCTTGAAGGTAGATCAAAGGAAAATCACAGATGGCCAAGCAGCTAAAGAAGGAGAATCAAGAAAATATGTGGTTGAAGCTCTTAAATAACATGTGTGTATCTTGGATTCTAAGTTGGCTATAGAAGTAAAAGAAAATAAGATATTTATTCAGGATCTTAAGAATCAATTAGAGGTTGCAACTTCAATTTTAACATCAAAAGAAGAAGAGTGTAATCAATTGAATGTTGAGTTAGATTCTTTGAAGGATAATCATGAGAAGCTTTTAATCAAGGTTGAGAAAGATCATGAAATATTAGTCCAAGGAAAGAAGGATGCAAGTTTTGAAGGAAAATCAAAGAAGCCAATCAGGCAGCCCAATGCTTTCAAGTTTTCAAATTCTTTTCATGGCCATTGTTTTGTTTTTCATCATGTTCGTCATAGGGCAAGAGATTGTATGAGGAGAAGCAATCAGTCAAAGGGAGATCTCAATCACATTCAAGAAAAAGGTATGAGAAATATTGTTTGCTTCTGTTGTCATGAGGTTGGCCATATTGCTAGATTATGTCAAAATCAAGTAAAGAGATATTCAAGGTATGTCAAAAGATATAGAGCCTCTAGAAAATATGAGAATAGACAAATTCAGGTTTGGAGACCTAAAATAGTAAAGGTTGATCAGGTTGAGGTTAAGAGTGAAAATGAATTACTTGTTATAGTAGATGAAGAATCAAATAAGAAGGATTGTAAAGAATCTCTTGTTACATTTGAGCATGAGCTTAGTCAATGATAAAGTAGTTAGTGATTCAAAATTTGAGGATAGCACTAACATGCTGAATAAGATATTGGAAAGTCAAAAAGCATATTCAGATAAGACTGGGATTAGTTTTGAAAAGAAAAAGAGCTATGCTGAAGCTCTTACACAAGAAGAAACAAAAAGGGGAGAAGTGAAGAATACAGAGGACATTCCTAAAAGAGAAGGCTGGAAGGAACAAAGCTACAAAAGGCAATCAGGCCAGAGATATACAGACAGGTCTTATTTTTATGGCTATTGTTTTTATTGTAATGGATATGGTCACAAGAAATTGGAATGTAGAAAAAATGTATCATTACTTGAAGTACTATTTTTAAGTTCAAGATTTATTATTATTCTTAAATAAATCACTTTCTTTTGGTTTGAATTCTTTTGAGCTAATTATGAATATTCTCTCATCAATTTTATAGTAAGTCAAATCATTTTAGTACTTTATTCCACAACATCAATGCATGTGTAAACTTTATAATTATGAATCAATACTATAGGAGTTCTATTTTTCATGAAAATGACTCTATATAAAATTAACTTCTAACAATTTCAAAAATAAGGAGAAGAAAAGTCAAGTAGAGTCAAGCAGAAGCCACAACTCTTTTGCTCCTCTATCAAGCTTTGATGAAGAGACCATAGTATGCTACAAGTACAACAATTTTAGACACATAGCTTAGTATTATAGAATCATGTTCGAGTCAGTCAAAAAGGATCAGAGTTTCAAAGCACCATTCATCAAGAAGAAGGTTCAGACATGTTCATGGCAGAAGAAACAACATGAAGATTCTATGATGGTTTAGACAGCTCTGCATGTAAGAGGTAAAGATCAGCCATGGTTAATTGATAGCGGATGTTTGAGGCATATGACAGGAGATAAAAGTAAATTCATATCTCTAAAGAAGATAAATGGTGGTAAAGTGAGGTTCAGAGATAAAACCACTGCCAAGATAGCCAAAAAAGGTACTTTGAGTTTGGATTATGGTAGAACTAAGACTAAAAATGTTTTGTATGTAAAAGGTCTTAAGCATAATCTGTTGAGTGTTAGTCAAATTTGTGATCAAGGATACACATTAAGGTTTCATGCTGAAGGTTATGAGATTAGAAGAAAAGATTCAAATGAGTTGATTGCAGATGCTCAAAGGACAGGGAACAATGTATATGTTTTGTCAGATATCTTCTCAAAGGCACAATCAAAGGATACATTCAAAGATCGGCGAGAGGAGTTGGGAGTAATTTCTATTACTTCCTGCCATTGATGTTCAGCATCGAGGGGGAACTAAGTGTTAACTCCAGGTAGGCCCTTTGCCATTGATGTCAAAGGGAGAGAATAATAGGTATAGGTACAGGTGCAGAAAATAGGTACAGGGAATAGGTATAGGTTACTACAATAAGGGGGAGTTACTGTATGTTTTTAGATGATGGTATGTGCAGGTGACAGGATGTGGCAGTTTCAAGATTGAGGTTGCCATCAATGACAAAGGGGGAGATTGTTGGAAATATTGTCATTGATGTCAAATGTTTAGCATTATTGGTGATAAAGGATCCATTGCATTTATTGTTGTTGGTAAGAAATATATCTTGGCTAATATGAGTTAATATTTATTTAATATTAATGAATATATTTTTGGTTGCATATGTGACAAAATAAGGGCCCATGGAGAAGTTGAAGAGCCACGAGATAAAGACAAAAGAAGGATGGGATGCATATTCCCATGAATAGTCATATTGGGGAATACCAAGAGTCACCAAGTGAAGACAAAAGAGTAAAGGCGCAATTTCTCATGAAGGGACACTTTGAGGAATACGAAGAGTCACCAAAGATAAGGACAAAAGTGGGAAGGACGTTTTTGGTCATGAAGGGTCACCACATGACTTTTCAAATGCTTGGATATGAAGGGTCATCCAAGATTGGTGCCATTTTCCATGAGGATTGAAGGGTCACAAAGCAGAAAGGCCAAAGGTCATTTGGAAATCTATAAATAAAGGCTTGAGTAGCCATTTGTAATATGTAAGTGAGAGGTTGATTTGATATTGTAATATCTAGCTTAGAAGAGCAATTGTGAGAGATGAATATGATTTGTATTTTTTATATCTAGCTTAGAAGAGCAAAGGTGAGAGAGAGGAAGGAGATGTTGTATTGATCTATCATTTGTTGAGATAGCAACATTGAGAGATAGGTGTGTGGTATACACAAAGGGGTTGGTGCTCCTATGGGTTAGTGCTCACAAATTGTTTTTGGGTTGGTGCTTGGCAAAGGGGTTGGTGCTCTTGTGGGTTGGTGCTCACGAATTGTTGCTAGGTTGGTGATTGGCAAAGGGGTTGGTGCTCTTGTGGGTTGGTGCTCACGAATAGGTGTTGGGTTGGTGCTCGACAAAGGGGTTTGAAGCTCCTATGGGTTGGTGCTCATGAATTATAGCTGAGGTTTATACTTGGCAAAGGGGTATGGTGCTCCTGTGGGTTTGTTCTCACGAATATATTTGAGATTGATTCTCTGTGGTTTTTCCCACATTGGGTTTGCACGTTATATTTGGTGTCTCTCTCTCTCTTGTGTGATGTTTATTGTTTGAGTTTTATTGCATATCTTGAATGTTTGATTAAGTGGAATTTGATAAATGAAAAGATTTATAAGATATATAATATACTGATTGATCCCCCCTCTCAATATATTCCGTGCTTAACACTATTTCCAACATTAGATAGCCTAAAAAATGTGCCACAATTCATTATTCTTCTCAGAACCCTATCTTTGTCAATTTCAATTATTACTTTTCTTTACTATATTTAGGTTTGTTTTTACTATTTATTTGGATAAAAGCAATTACAATATGAATTACTCATTGTTTATGGTTCAGCATAGTGCATCAATGTTAATGTAAAATCATTTTACCATACTACACTTGGTTGATATATATTTGGGATATAATGTAAGCATTAAAGGAAAGAAGCCAATAGTCATGTACCCTAACTTCACGCATGAATGGAGCCTAAATCATGCCATTTCAACACTTAAAATTGATGTTAATAGATAGATTAATGAGTCTACTTCTTAATTCTATATTTTTAGCTCCTGACATCTCGATACAGACCCAGTGTTTCGATCCCTATGCAAGAGATCCTTGTGAGGCCATTTTGGAGGTCCAACTGACCCCTAAGCATGCCCATGGAAAAAAATCAATTGGTAGCCAATAGTGGGGCACAAACTCCTCAAAAAATCAAATAGTCATGCCAAAAATGGGGAGTTTAAACTCCCATTAATAGTTCATAGCCAGTAGTGTGTAGACATCAAGCTTAAGGTGGTAGAGCATTTATGTATCGCCATCCTACATTTATGACCCACCAACTCCCATTCATTTCATCAATGCTTAGGTATTTCACCTTGACCTTCTAGCATGTCCATCCCCATTTGCATCTATTGCATAAACAGGGAGGAGGAGATGGAAGGTTTAGGGGATGACACATTGGAAAAAGTAGTAGCAACAACATGAGCGCTTACACTCGCTAGCCATTGTTGCTTATAGGTGAGGTTTTTTACACCTCACTAAGGTTGTGAGCCATTTGGTTTTAAAAATGTTAATATTATTTCTAATGTCTATAAAAAATAGTAATTTTATTTGGTCATTATGTTGATTAAGACATGTTAAATTCAATGTAGTCATTCGATGAATCATTTAGAATGAGTGGTTTTGGCTTGAAAAGTTCAATAGTAGTCATAAACCTCTTTTTATGTGGTGTTTAGTCACTAAATGTACATCCACCTTGCATTTATGACCATTTGTGTCTCGCCATTTTGCATTTATGGCCCATTGCCTTGCATTCATTTCATCATCGCTTGGGTAATTCACCCCAACATTATAGCATGTTCATCCCGATTCACATACATTACATGAGCATGGAAGAGGAGATGGAGGATTTTAGAGATGATACGGTAGTGATGGAAGCAATAGCACCATGAGTGCTTACACTTTAAATTTTATTTGGTCATTCTATCAATTAATACATGTTAAATTCAATGTAGTCATTATGTAAATCATTCAGAATGGGTATTTTTGTATTGTAAACTTCAATGGCAGTCTTAACCCTCTTTTTATGGTGGTTTGTCACTAAATATCCAATTAAAAGTGTAGCTGATGGAATGTAAACACCTAGATCAAGGTGATAAAGCATTTATGTCTCACCTATTTGTCCCCTTCAGTGCATACATTACATGAGGATGTTATTTTTTAAGGAAGAGGAGATGAAGGGCAATAATATCACCATGAGTGCTTATACTCACTTGCCATCACTGCTACAGGTGAGGTTTTTATACCTCACTAAGGTTTTGAGCCATACTTCTTTTATACCTCACTAAGGGTGGGTTTCCTATATAAATATTCAACTAATGGCACTCATACCTTGATAAATCTTGAGCAAATAATACTCACTTCATGTTATACATGCAGTCAAGGTGAGGAGACAAATTGTTTACACCTTACCACCCTCTATTCAACTTGTGTTATGCATGTAGTCCTCTCTTTGCTTTCACGTCATCTCCTTATCGAGCCATACCACCTAATGTTTTATAAGTGTTGTTTGCTTGCACACATTATATGTGATATTTGCCTATTTTCTTTGTGTCTACCATTTATCCACCATGTGATGGCACTAACATTTCCACTCTAGCAGGTCTTGGGCTTCGTACACACAAACATCTTATAGCTATCATGAATATGGCTTGGAATGTTTGTTAAAAAATAAAAAATATTGTCCATGTTTGTGCATTGATTTTTCATACTATAGTAATTGTAGTTTAATTTAGTGCAATTGATCTGTGGATCATTTTGAAGGAGAACATGTTACTCATTGGACTAAATCAATGGTTTTGTTTTAGTATTCTAGGTTTATTTATTTGACATATTATGGAAAACTAATGGCAATTCCTTGATTTCCTTCATCTGCTTGGGTCAAAATATATTCTTGTTAATTATTTAAAGCACAAAAAGTCACCCTATAATAAAGGAGTTTGTAAGACAAGTCAGTACTATAAGGTGGATTTCAATGTTCCTGATAGTGAATGAGATTCTCATGGCTTTGATTAACATACCACCCTCTACACTTCCCCTTCACACAATGCACATTTAGGTACTAAACGAGTTATTTTTTAGTTAAAACTACATGCATTTAATTATTTTCACCATCTCATGAACCTTGACATTTGGCCCTACTATTCATATTTGCATTGTTGTTTTCTAGCAGATTAATCCTTGGATTTTTATGTTGAACCTTGACATTTGTTTGGGCACTTCATATAAATGCGATGTGGTGGGTCATAAACATAGGATGGAGAGACATAAATCCTCGGTCATCTCAAGCTCAGTGTTTACGTTTCATCTACTATGTGCTATTAAATGGAGTTTAAACTCCCCACTTTGGGCATAGTGATTTGATTTTTTGGGAGTGTATGCCCCGCATCGACAACATTAAATTTAACTACAGTCACCATAATTTAAGAATTCATAAATTGATTCACATATTAAGAGAATTTTTTTTATAACAAACACTCAAAGCCCAAGACTTGTACTTAGTTTTCCATTTTTTAAGAACTTAAAAGAAAATAACTAGAATATTAATGGTATTCCCCTCCTATTGGCCCCCAGTTTTTTTTTTTTTGGCCATGGCATGCTTAGGGGTCAGTTGGACCTCCAAAATGGCCCCATAAGGATCTCTTACAGAGGGAATGAAACATGGGATCTGTGCAGACATGTCATGAGTTTAAAATCTAGGATCAAGAGGTAGACTCATTAAGCTATCAATCGATGTCAATCGCATGTGTTGATGTGGCATGGTTTAAGCTCCACGTATGCACTAAGTTAGATTGCATGACTATGGGGTCCTCTCCCTTAGTTTTATTGAGTATTTTTATTCAATTGGAATAAACAATTACTTATTCCAAATGATTCGAAGATCAACTACACTGAATTAAACTATAGCGACTATTGAGTATTGTTATTCAATTGGAATAAACAATTACTTATTCCAAATGATTTATAGATTGACTGCATTGATTTAAATTATAGTGACTACAGATGGCTAAACAAAATACAAGGCCTAATCATCTTGAAAAACAATAGTGCAAACAAAGGTCCAATACTTGAGAGGGTAGTTGAAAGGATAGTTTATTATCAAACTATTAGAATAAACATGTTTATATGATTCACATTGGCATAATCTCGTTATTTGTATGAATGTAATGCATGCATATAAATCATATGTTTTTTGTATGACTTTTTAATGATTTTTGTAAGCCACCATTATTTCAAATGATTCACAAATCAATTACACTGAATTAAACTATAGTGATTATAGATTCTTAACCTTAGTGAGTTATAAAAAACCTCCCCTATAAGTAATGATGGCTAAACAAAATCTAAGGACTAATTGGTTAAATAAAATTTACATTAAAATAAAAGATTGTAGAAAATAATTTTGTATTGAGTTATTGTTCAAAATTTTTGAATATGAATTTAATATTATGGTGAGCCTTACATGTTTTTCTTAAACTATGCAGGGACTTAACTTGGACTGGAGCAATAATGAATGACCAAGGAGAAACAAATAGTAAAAGACAGTAGATGTATAGTTGGGCATTAGATGTTGTGAAAAATGACAATAAGTTTTACAAGTTTGTACATGTTTATCTATTCATTTGATAGGATTTTACCTGGTGATAGGAAGTGAAATGACATATTGTATTTCAAAAGTAATATAAACTTTCTATTGGTCAACTCGATATTTTTATTTATCTATGCAAGTAATAAATAGAGTTATTAGTATTTGAGATATTATGTACTAATAATAGCACAATATCTTGTGTGCAGGTTCAAGAATCTTAATGAGTTCTTATAGAATACTAGTATTCAACTATTGGGTGCAAAGTTGTTTGTTGTCATTGAAAAAATCCTCTGCTTTTAATAAAAAATATGTTCTAGAGTTGGATCTCATACCCTCAACTACCCTCTTAATTATTAGACCCCATTCAACTATTGGGTCCTCTCCCTTAATCAATAAATTACATCATTCCTGAAGGCAAGAATGTTTGTAATATTGCAGTCTCGTCACAACACTTGATAATGTTTGTGTTCTTTGTTCCAAGTTTGAAACTCGTGTCATTCAAATTTTTTTTAAGCCCCTCAATGTGATAATATGGTTATCTATCATGGACTAATAAATTGAGGCATTGTTGGTGTATATATCATTAGTATTTTATTATTATTTTGATGAATCATTGTTTAACGTGGTGATTTTTAGCTAAGAGCCAAGGCTTTAGGGGTATCCATTTCGTCAAAGTCGTTTGGGGTACGGTCCTGGCCTCATCCCTTTTCACGTGTTAGGTTTTGCTAGCAGTAAGAATTAATCCCTGGTGGGCTCTTTGTGAGCCAAGAAACTTCCCCACTTGAACCAACAACAATTCACATATCATTAGTAATTAAGTTTTATTTCCTTTTGCATTATGACATCCCATCAAAAAGCATTGTGTTTCATGTTTTAATCAAGCTTGCAGATGTGGAATTGAACTTGCCATTTCTTTCAGTTATATTTCCCAAGTGATTATGTATTCCTTGTTTTCGTATGTTAACATAATGTTTTGAAAAGAAGATAAATCAATTAGCAGAAGTTAAACTTGTGTTTATCACATGATAGATGTCATCTACAATGGCAATCAATGGTGGTGTTGGAGTGTAATCTAATGTGAAATGTCAACAAAAATAACCGCCTTTAAATTTGATGTCTATTTGACTATCATAAAATAATCTAAACTTTAAATTTGATGTTTGTTTGATTGTTATAGAAGATTTTTTCTTCTTATTTAAAGAAGTAAATTAAAAAATCATGATATTTTAAATAAATAATAAAATTTAAATTTTTTTATTCGAAGAAATTTTTTCAAACTTGACATAATATTAAAACTATATTGAAGTACTCTCTTTCCAATCAAATAAGAAAGTTGGAGAAAATATAATAAAATGGTAAGTGAAAAATTCACAATACACACCCCTCGAAGTGACCACATCATTATTATAAGGGATGTATGACTTTGACATCCCTAAGTTACATTCACAATCTATCAAGTGATTTGGTTGCCTTTTTTGTTTAGTGATTTGAGTGAGTGCAAGTCCGAACTAAGAAAATTATTGGAAAGCGAAGTCAAAGTTGCCTTTGGTCCAAGTTAGAGTGGGAAGTGGGTGTCTACTTGTACTGGGTTTGTACAGGTGTGTCATAGACAGTTATGTTGGTCTAGGTTTTGTGAAGTAGGGATGGGTTGTCCTAGGTAGAGAGTAATCAGACCTTAGGAGGGGATTTTTTGTTGTAACCATTTGAGTAGTCACTGAGGATTATCGGTTGTCCTAACTCGGTAGTGTGTGTATCTGGCTTGTTAGCCTATTTATTGTACTTTGGATAGTTGTCCTGAAGAGAGTTACTAAAATACATGTTTCTCCCAATAGTTCTTGCACTATGTGAATGCTCTTGTGGATAGAGTAGTTTCTTATTCTTTGCAAGTCTTATGTTTATAAGCTTTTGTATTTAATCCATTAAAATACAAAATCATACCATCGTCTTATGTGTGTTCTTGTGCAGGGAAACACTGAAGCCGTAGTTCATAGTTCTCACCAAGTTCAGTCGCAATAAAGGACTTGGGTGAAAACAAGCGGTGACACACGGTTCCCAGCTTAGGTGAGCTAGTCTCATGATAGTTGGTATCAGAGCATAGTTTTGTGTCTTATTTGGGTTGTGTTTGTCTAGTTTATAGTCTTTTTTGTCATTCACTCTTCCCCTATTGGGTCAGTCTTGTGAGTTGAGTCTGAGTCAGTATGACAGGAGAACAGTTTGAAGTTCTGCCAAAGTCTACAAGTGGTAGAGGCAGGGTTACAGACAAAAGTGAAGGTGGTGGGAATTGACATAAGAGCAAGGAAAGGTCTAAAATGGATAAGAACTTTGTCGAGCAAGTGAATGCCCAATTCTATTACTAGGATGTTGTAGTGGGTACAAGGTTTATGGAGCTCAAGGAGAAAGTGGAAACCATGGATCAGACCATCAAGATATTGACAAAAAGGTTGGAAGATAGTGGTGTGTCTCAGGCTAAGTTATAGGATGAGGTGACTATGTGTCGGGTGGTGATACTGAGTCTTACAAGAGCACTTGGATCTAGTTCTACAACCATTTTGAAACTCCCCAAGTTGAAGGAGACTGAATGTTATGATGGTGCACAAGATGACCATCTTTTGGAGAATTTATTTTGGGACATGGAGGAGTACCTGACAGGGTTGGGAGGACTTTCAAATGCACAGGAGGTGCATGATGCGGCAAGGTATCTAATAGGTACATTGAAGGTTTAGTTTAGAACCTTAGTGAATGACATCACATCAGGAGGTTCCACAAAGAGGTTGGACTCCTAGGTGGCTCTAAAAAAAGCCCTTGGGGATCAGTTCCAATTGAGTAATGTATCATGGTTGGCTAGGATCAAGTTGAGTTAGCTAAAATACACAGGGAAGATGAGGGAGTATATCAATTCTTTCCAGAGGCTTATGTTGGAGATAAAAGACATGTCTGAGGCAGATAGGTTGTTTCAGTTTATGAATGGTCTTCATCCATGGGCTAAGGTTGAGCTCTGTCATCATGAAGTGTCAAAAGTCAGTGAAGCAATTGACATAGCAGATCAACTCTTTAATTTTAGGGAAGAGTCTGCATCTAAGAACACCTAAAACTCTCACACTCTGAGGGGAAAGAGCATTGAGAAGAGTTCAAGTAAATTTTTGAGGAAGCCAGGTGGCAACTAGGGAGGGAAGACTACTCAACAGTCATCAGTGGGGTTGAAGAAGTCTAATAGCACATCCAAAGGTGACGGGAAGAAGTCACAAGGTGTATAATTGGGTGGGAAGTCCCAGTTGAAGTGTTGGACATGTAGTGGGGATCATTACAACCAAGATTATCTAGAATGGTAGAGGGTGTCAACAATTCAGTCAGCACAGCCAAATGAACAAAGTGAGCAAATGATGTGTATGCTCATGGGGCTCAACCTATGGAAAAGCTTGAGTCCAAAACAATGAGTGGAGAAAGTAATCTGCATGGGTTAAATTTTGTGGAAGTGATTATTAAGGGTAAGATCATCATGGAACTACTGGACATGGGTGCAACCCACAACTATATTGTAATCTGAAAAGCCAAAGAGTTGGGCCTCCAGTCCTCTGAAGGTATTGAGTGGTTTAAGGTAGTGAATTCTCCAGCTCAACCTACTCTTGATTTTGCATAGGGTGTGGACGTCAAAATCAGGGAGTGGAAGGGAAAGTTGGATCTATCCATGATCAATATGGATGATTTTGACTTAGTACTGGGACAAGAGTTTATCTGAAAGGGTAAAGTGGCAATATTTCCTCATCTTGAGACTCTATTTATGTTGGATCTGATGCAGACGTGCATGGTGAAGATAGTGCAGAGGAGACAGATGGGACAGATGAAGTGTGTTCAGCCATGAGTATGCAAAAGGCTACATGAAATAAGGTAGAGCCCATGTTTTTGACAACGCTTGTTGGTGGTTGGGATGATGAAGAGGAACAACAAGTTTATATTCCAATATAGGTGAATAAGGTTCTTCATGAGTACCAAGACCATATGCCCAACCAGTTACCACCTTATTTTCCATAGAGAAGAGCAATTGACCATCGTATTGAGTAGGTTTTAGGTGGGATTCCTCTAGCAAGGGCTTCGTATCAGTTATCAGGGCCTGAGATGGTTGAGTTGAAAAAGCAGTTGGAAGAGTTATTGACTACTGGTTATTTTCATGCATCGTGTTCCCCGTATGGAACACCAATGTTGTTTCAGAGGAAGGTTGATGGGTCACTTAGGCTTTGTGTGGATTATAGATCCCCTTGAACAAGTTAACCATCAAGAACCGATATCCTCTACCCCTAATTGAGGATTTCTTTGATCGCCTATCTGGGGTGAAAGTCTTCAGAAAGTTAGACTTGAGGTCAAGTTACTATCAGGGCAGAATTACTCTAGGAGATGAAGAAAAGATGATAATTATCACCAAATATGGGTCATACGATTTTCTTGTGATGCCCTTTGGGTTGTGCAATGCACTAGCTACATTTTTCACACTCATGAATAATGTGTTCAAGTCCCTTTTGGATAAGTGTGTGGTCGTCTACCTTGACAATATCTTGGTGTTTTCTAAGAACCCAGAGGAGCACAAGATGCATCTTGCAGAGGTTTTCAAGCTACTAAGGGAGCATGATTTGTTTGTGAAGAAGGAAAAGTGTTCCTTTGCCCAGGAAGAAGTTCACTTCCTTGGACATGTGATTGGGGAAGGCAAGATCAGGGCTGACCCAAGGAAACTTGAAGCAATCAAGGATTGGGAGCCACCCAGAGATGTACACGGAGGGCATCAGTTTTTGGGTTTGGCAAACTACTATAGAAGGTTTGTCAATCGGTACTCAAAGCTTGTGAGTCCATTGATCGAGTTACTGAAGAAGGAAGTGAAGTGGGTGTGGTCCATAAAGTGTCAAGAGGCATTTGAGCTTTTGAAGGAGAAGCCAACTACATCACCTATTTTATCCTTGGTAGACTTCAGTAAACCTTTTGAGGTGCATACAGATGCATCTGATTTTGCCATTGGTGGGGTGTTGATCCAAGATAAACATCTAGTTGCATTTGATTCGAGGAAGCTCAAGGATGAGGAAAGGAGATATCTGGTTCATGAGAAAGAGATGACGATTGTGGTAGATTGTTTGACAAGGTGGAGGCACTACTTGTTGGGTTCACACTTTATCATCAAGATAGATAATGTGTTGAATTCTTTCTTTCTAACTCAAAGCAAGTTAACACCAAAGCAAGCAAGATGGCATGAATTTCTTCCTAAGTTTGATATGGAAATCATGCATACTGTAAGCAATGAAAATGTGGTTGCAGATGCACTCAATAGAAATCAATAATTGGTGGTCACTCTAGTTTTTACTCAAGGTGAGAGTAAGGTAGAACTGATAGGGGAGTTGATGGAGAAGATCCGAGAAGGTTTGGTTCAGGATCCTCAAACTACTACATTGGTAGAGATCGTGGAGGGACAGACTCAGTTAGGTAGGAAAAACAAGTTCAACATTTTAGATGGGATGTTGTGGTTTGCCGAGAGTCGGGTTTATTTGCCTAAGTGGGGGAGCTTGTGCAGATATTTGATCAAGGAGTGTCACAATTCTTTATGGGTAGGCCACCTTGGGCAAAAACACACTATGGCTCTTTTAGAAAGGGGCTTATTTTGGCTGAAGATGAGCAAGGATGTGGATGAGTTTGTTCATTCTTGTTTGATCCGTTAGCAAGACAAAACTGAGCATCGGTTATCGAGAGGGATTCTCCAATCGTTGCCTATTCTCGTAAGGCCTTGGGCGAGTGTGAGTATGGATTTTATCACCGGCTTGCCTAGTGTAAATGGAAATTCTAGCATCATGGTGATTGTTGATAGATTTTCCAAGTATGCCACCTTCATTGCATGTAAGCAACCTTGTGGAGTAGAGGAGTCTGCAGGGTATTTCTTTCAAAATGTGGTTAAGAACTGGGGTATTCCCTTAAGCATCATCTTAGATAGAGATGCTCATTTTACAAGTAACTTTTGGTATGAGTTATTTCAGTTGGTGGGAATAAAGCTTTTGTTGTCCATGAGATATCATCTGGAAATTGATGGCAAGATAGAGCGGATCAATTCAGTGTTGGAATCTTACTTGTGGCATTTTGTGTGAAGTAACTAGACAAATTGGCTAGATCAATTGTGTTGTCCCCCAAAAATATCACTCATTTTTGGTATAACATATGAACTATTTTGGGTCCTGCAAGACCAAAATTATCTCTTCCCTTTTTGAAATTTGTTCTGAGCATTCAAATTCCTCATTTTTCAAGCTTCTCAAAAATCTACGGACTCTGCAGGCTTGAATCTATGGACTCTATAGGCTTGAATCTATGGACTCTGCAGGAAGAAAATCTATGGACTCTAGAGGCCAAGTTCTACGGGCTTCACAGGTTAATTTCTATAGACTCTACAGGAAAGAAGCAAGCTCTCAACACTTGATCGATTTCAAAGTTGGTTCAATGACAAGGTTCAACCAAAAGAGTTCATCAACAAGCTTCTAAGAAAGGATTGAACCATTGAACCGTTGAACCTTAAACCATTTTGGTTTAACGGGTTCAATGGGTTCAAAGGTTCAACATCATCAGCAAGAGTTAAGTAAGGTTCAACATCATCAGCAAGAGTTAAGTGTATTTGTCAAGGTTCAAAGTTAAACCGCTTCAAGGTTCAACGGCTTCAAAACACTTATCAAAGAGAAGAAGGCTTGAACCATTGAACCATTGAACCACTTTGGTTCAAAGGTTCAATGGTTCAACAGGTTCAATGGCCATGTGGTTCAACGTGTTTGGTTCAAGGGATCAAAAGACTTAGCCAAATAAAAATAATGAACCGATTGAACCATTGAACCTTCAGCCTTGAACCAAAAGGTTCAACGAGTTCATAGGTTCAAAGGTTCAACCAGTGCGATGAAGATCAAAGAGCTTAGAAAGAACAAGTGACGGACAAAGGATGAACCAATGAACCAATTAAACCTTGAACTGAAAGAGTTCAAAGTTCAATGGTTCATGGGTTCAAAGGTTCAAAGGCGGCCTCAGTCAAGGAAAGAAGCAGCAAATAGGTGGTTCAATAAATGGTTCAACCAAGGAGCGGGAAAGTGATTAAACCAGGAAGCGATGGAACAAAAGAGGCAGAATGAATTGATGAACCAATGAACTAATGTACTTTCAGTGGGTTCAAAGGTTTAAGGTTCAACATGGTTCAAGCGGCTAGCAAACATTGACGACCCCGCAAACGTCAAATTTAAAGTAAGGGAATATCTATTGAAATTCAAATAAAGTGCGAAACTTGAAGGAAGAACCAAGCAACTGGCTGAAAAAATAGCCTGGGAGCTTAAATTCTAGGAAGAGACAAAGCTAGAAAAGACAAAGCTGGAAAGGACAAAAGCAGAAAGAGGGAAAAGCCTAAAATATCTGTGCAAAAGTTATTTCAATAGGTGGAACAGTCTGCAAAGTAGATATTTGAGTTTGCAAACATTAAAGGCGCGGCCTGTTGGTTTCCTTTGGAGTAAAGACAAAATGGATAGCTACGCAAATGTCAGAGGGAACAGACTAGATGACCCAGACTCAGGAGAAGACATATTAGATGAATAGACATGCCATAGTTAAGTTAATGCACTGTTCTAGGCACGGTCCCTCCAGATAGAACTGAAGGCACATTGAAGGCATTCACTGCAGCATGGGCTGTCCCATGGGAAAAAATGCCAAGCCTTGCATGGTTGCTATAAGATTGTAATTTCTCTCATTAGTAAAGGAGATCTTTTGACCATAGAAGCAAAACTCTGCCCAAATTAAAAGGTGAATACTAAGACTTTGAGCTCAGATTGTATTTCATATTATTTTATCTGAATGAGAAAGCAAGTGATTCGCAGACTTTGTGTTGTATAGCTTGTATCATTTTAGGAGATTGTTCTTATGTCTGTCTTCTAAATGTGTTCTTATTTATTCAATTTAACGAGTAGAGCTAGTGGAAGGATAAGGAAGGTGTCCTGAAGCCAAATATTTTCAGACTTTGTGCTGCCATAGTTGTCTTTAGTGTGTGTTTATTTTCTATTTCTATGTAAAGGACCTTGGAATGACTTTATGCCCTCATTGTCCTTCGTATCTCACTCTTGGGTAGTCAAGGTGGAGACTTTGTGCTACATCTTAGATTGTTGGTTACTACGTCCTTGGCACCCTATTACTTATCCTACCAAAAAGATTCCTATTGTTTTCAAGAATAAGCACTTCTTAAAGAAGAGAAGTGCCTTCTATCGCTTCACCAGGATTTCTACTATCCAAGAAGGGATCTGGCTCTTAGTTGAATGTTACTTTTGAAAGAAGAGAAGTACCTTACACCAATCACCCAAGATTTCTCCTCTGTTTGTTAGCATCATCTCTGAAAAAAGAGAGATGGATGGTTTATCCCACCCTTGTGTCTTACTTTTTGCTTATATATATAGTATATAGCCTCTGTATATTTAATAAGGAACCTTCCCTTGATGAGAGGAGAGATTTATCCCTTGTTGATGTAGTAAAACTGCACACCTGGATGACCAATCTCCCTATGCTATGGTGATAGGAACTATTTTGCTCACCAGTTTGTTGGTCGACAAAATATTCACCCAACAGTTTTTGGCAACTCTGCTGGGGATGAACGTGCAGTCTGAAGCCTCAAGTTTTAGATTGAAGCAGTTCCTTCCCTTATCCATTATATAAACTCTGGCAACTTTGTTCTATGTCTTACCCATTATCATTATAGCCTTACCATTTTCCTCCATCTCTATTATTTTATTTGGTCTGCAAAATCAGAGCTGCTTGAAAAGAGTGCACAGTTTGAAGCCTCAAGACTCAAGCTGAAGCAAGGCCAGTTCTTTTCCATTTTTGTTTTACAATCTGGCCACTCCACCCAAATTTGTTATCCCTATTTTTTATAATTAAATTATGGCAGTTCGAGGCCCCTGGGGTAACTCTTTTGGCCCACTCAACTTGACTCCACCTCTACATGAACTTTCACGCATCGCAAGAAAGAACTTCCCCAAATTATTTGGAGATGGGAGAGTTCACCCTGATGAACACATTGCAGCCTTTAACATAGCCAGTGGTGTGATAGGGGTGGAATTTGAAGATGTGGCAGTCATGCTTTTGTTGGAGACCCTATAAGGTGCTACTGCAGAGTGGTTTTACCATCTGTAGGCTAGATCAGTGACTGACTGGGATACACTCAAAATCAAGTTTGAAGCCAGGTTAAAGCCTACAGAGGATGTGCATGCTTCGCTAGCCCAGCTCACTCAGATGAAGAAGGAACCTCATGAGCCTATGAGGGATTTTATTGCCAAGTTTGACAAGCTGAGGAATAAGATTCTTGTAATTACTCAGCCAATGCCTGAAAACCTCAAATGCTTCTTCATCAACTCACAACTACGTGAAGTGAGTTTTCTACTAAGACGAGCTGGCCACAGAGACCTTGCTACTGCTTAGGACTTGGCTACTGAGGTAGAAGATGACCTTATCTTAGTAGGAAAGATAAGGAGAGACCCAAACAGAGGTAAATCCTCTTCATTTTCTTAGTATCCATCTATAGGCACCACAGATTAGATGGTGCAAAAGCTGGCAAATGAATTGCTAGCCTTGAAATGCAAATGGCCCAAAGTATGTCTACTCCTCCTAATCGAGATATGCCAAGGAGGGCATTTTGGAATCAGCCATATCAAGGCAATGCCACCAGGAATCAAGGGCAGCCAAATCATCTTCCTCCCCCACAAAGGAACCTTGCCCTTGAAGCGCCTCTAACCAACTCAGCAGTTGGATATCTAGAAATAGAACATGATTTCTCTTTCCAACTTGAGTTTGACCAAGAAAATGACGATGATCTCTTCACGGAGGATCAAGAAGAATCAACTAGTGACTCCCACATTAGTTTTTTAAATTACCGGGATAAACCCAAAAGTGAAGGTGAAGTAGTCGAAGGATCATACGTAGTATTCACCCAGTCCAAGAATCAGTCAGCCCAACTAGCTGATAAGGAGAAAGCAGAGGAGCGACCTTAACCAGTAATTTCAATTGCTAAGCGGGGAATCGCTCTACCTTTCTAGTTAAAGGACCTGGTGATTGCCAAAAAAGTAAGTACCCCAAACATTTATGCACCTTCAATTTCAAATTCGCATGTCAGTCCTCCCCCTCCTAAAAACCAAAAGGATGAACTCCCATCCTCTCTTCCTAGTCCATTTCAGTCATCTGACATAATTGATCATGTCAAGAAATCCAAAATTCAAATGACTGAATTTGAATTCCTGCAAGCCAATCCTGAGCAGTTGGACATTGGTGGAGAACTAAGTATGGACCTATCTGAGGAAAAATTTGTGGTCACCCAAATGTCATCCCCTACAGCTCAAATTCTATTTGAGTTGTTAGAAAAGGGTAATTACTTCTTGACCACAAAGGATGCTCATGTCTTAGCTGATGAAAGTCTTGTAGCTGGCAATCCAGAATTTAATCTAAATAAGACATCAGAAGAATTGGTAGGGTGCAGTACAAATCAAGAATGATATTTCATCTCCAATGAAGAGAAATCTGATAGAATATTAGCTTTTGATGATGCTTGGATCTTGGAATCCGATGGCAGCAATTCTTCCACTAATGTTGGAGCTGAGACTGTGTTGATATCTCCTCAAGGAGATATTTTTCCTTCATGCAAGATGCAGTTTAGCAACACCAACAACATAGGTGGATGCGAATCTCTATTGCTCAGATTGAATTCTACTCAGGATGAAGATATAAAACTCCTTCACACCAAAGGAGATGTTGAGCTGATGGTTTGTTAGGAGTTTGATGCTGACAATCAAAGCATGTGTTGGACTGGACTAGTAGAATAGCAAGCTATAATGGTGGATCATACTATTGTACTCCAAAGTCAGCAAAAGGAACTCTTTGCCAAGAGAGCAAGGAGTTATGGTTTTTAGTTTGAAGACCATGTCCTCCCATGGGGCAAGAAGAAGAAAGAGCCAAGAGGAAGACACAGAAAATTGGTTTCCTGGTGGAGAGTTCCATTCGCTTGTCACCGTTTTTGGGGACAAAATGGTTTCATGTTGGTTTATCAGGATGGAACATCATTTTCATTGTCTCACAATGGATAGCATCTTAATCACTTCAATTCTTGAAGCATTAGATAAGTTCACCTGTACATATGTACATTTGTATAGTCTTTGGTTCTGTTTTGTGCTTTTCATTTTAGTTTTCATTTTTTAGAGCTTTTATTTTTGGGTAGCATGACTCCATAGCCCAATGGCATACTTCAAGGCACCGGTGATTCTGGTTTATACTTCTCTCAGTTGTTTCAAAATTTTAACTAAGGAAAGTTCCCCAACTGGAGCCAGCTGTTGTCCCCCCAAAATATCACTCATTTTTGGGACAACATATGAACTATTTTGGACCCTGCAAGACCAAAATTGTCTCTTCTCTTTTCAAAATTTGTTCTGAGCATTCAAATTCCTCATTTTTCAAGCTTCTCAAAAATATACAGACTCTACATGCTTGAATCTATGGACTTTGTAGGCTTGAATCTATGGACTCTACAGGCTTGAATCTATGAACTCTGCAGGAAGAAAATCTACGAACTCTACAGGCCAAGTTCTATGGGCTTCACAGGTTGATTTCTATGAACTCTGCAGGAAAGAAGCAAGCTCTCAACACTTGGGAGTTTTCAAAGTTGGTTCAACCAAAAGAGTTCATCGGCATGCTTCTAAGCAAGGATTGAACCGTTGAACCTTGAACCATTTTGGTTCAATGGGTTCAATGGGTTCAAAGGTTCAACGTCATCAGCAAGAGTTAAGCGCATTTGTCAAGGTTCAAAGTTTAACCACTTCAAGGTTCAACAGCTTCAAAACACTTATCAAAGAGAAGAAGGCTTGAATCATTGAACCACTTTGGTTCAAAGGTTCAACGGGTTTAATGGTTCAATAGGTTCACGGCCATGTGGTTCAACGCATTTGGTTCAAGGGATCAAAAAGACTTAGCCAAATAAAAAGAATGAACCGATTGAACCGTTGAACCTTGAACCAAAAGGTTCAATGAGTTCACAAGTTCAAAGGTTCAACTAGTGCAATGAAGATCAAAGAACTTAGAAAGAACAAGTGACGGACAAAGGATGAACTGATTGAACCTTGAACTGAAAGAGTTCAAATTTCAATGGTTCATGGGTTCAAAGGTTCAAAGGTGGCCTCAGTCAAGAAAATAAGCAGCAAACAAGTGGTTCAACGGATGGTTCAACCAAGGAGCGGAAAAGCGATTGAACTAGGAAGCGATGGAACAAAAGAGGTAGAATAAACTGATGAACCAATGAACCAATGTACTTTCAACGGGTTCAAAGGTTTAAGGTTCAACATGGTTCAAGCAGCTAGCGACCATTGATGGCCCCACAGACATCAAATTTAAAGTAAGGGAATATCTGTTGAAATTTAAATAAAGCGTGGAACTTGAAGGAGGAACCAAGCTATTGGGTGAATATTTTGTCATCAACTAACTGATGACAAAATGGGTATATCAACCACAGCATAGGGAGATTTATGCCACAAAAAATGTGGGTTTACCATATCTGGACAAGGTAAATCTCTCCTCTCATCAAGGGGAGGTTCCCTATGAATATTTATTCGCTATATGTATATATAATTAAGTAGAAAATAATACTCTAGGTGGTATAACATCATCCATCTCTCTTTTTTCAGAGGTGACATACAAGGGACAAGAAAAAGAAATCCTGATCGTAGGCTAATAACATTCCTCTTCTTTCAGGAATGGTATCCAACATAGAGTAGAAAATCACCTGAAGTAACAAAGTTCACAAAGAAACCTACGTAAGCACAAAGTCTTCCGCAATTTTCTTCACTGATTCGAAACAAGTGCAACTGTAGAGTGAAACGAAGCACAAAGTCTACACCTAAAACTACAAAAGATAACAGAATCACAAAGATAAAAGTAGCTCAAAGTCTCTCTTCTACCTTTTAGAAATGCCCTCAGATAATATTAACACACCCACTTTGCTTATTAAATCAGATAAACAAGAGATTATCAAGAAAATGGACATAAGAACTGTTTCCTAAAATAACACAGATAATTTCAACACAAAGTCTGAAATAAACATGCTTCTCATTCATTTAATAAAATATGATTTACAAGTTGAGCACAAAGTCTCAAAAAGTGTTTCAATTTTGGCAGAGTTTTTGCTCTCTATTATCCAAGATCCATTTACAAAAGAGGTCTCCACTATATATAGGGAGAAACTCTCAAAATTTAGAAAATAATAAAATACAAAAATATCTTAATCAAAGATGACTCATCTTTGACTTTGAGATATTTTTCTAAACTTTTTACATGTAATTACATATGACAAAATTGCATGCACTTTTCTCAAGACAAAAGTGCATAAGAAAAGAAGAAGAGAGAAGGGGAAAAATTTTAGTTCTTGCCGCCAGACTTCTTCAGATAAGCATCATACATAGCAATGGATGCCTAAATTCCTATACTGTCTGGCGCAACTGTGTTCTTGGAGATGACCCTGGCTCTAATTAAAGCGTCCTTCAATGCTGTGATGGCCTTAGCATGATTAGTTAACCTGGACCTCAGATTGTCCAGAGTTAACTGAGTATCTAAAATATGGTCACAGAAACCATTGAGAAGGCTTTTTCTTCAAAATTCTTTTGAATCATCCCCTTGAAGCTTTGGTTCATTTCTTCGGCTGAGAGAAAATGGTTATCCCTAGAAGTGAGGTTGCAAGGCAGCTCTTCCAGTCTATTCAGCAGGCCTGTGTCGCTCTTCTCACTAGCATCCCTGGAAGATTTGAGATCTTCAACCAAATCCTTGAGTACCTATATCCTGTATATCAGTGACTCCTTGATCTCAACATAAGAATCCTTGCTGGAAATGACACCAATAAATATCAAAGTGTTTTTCTTCAGATCCTTCATCTCCCTCCATTTGCTAAGATATTTTTCCATACTGTCAATATCTTGAGAGATAAGAGAGACAAAGTCATCTAAATCTGCCCTCACCTTCTTCATCTTGTCTGTCTTTTCTGCAACCTCTGTAAGCAAGGAAACTCCCTGAGTATGCATTTTTTCAATTTAATCCTCTAGCACTTTTCCCTTCAAGTAGGTTTTCTCTGCCTTTTGAATGACAGGGTCGTCTATCGAGAAGGCCTCTGGAGTCACCGCTTCAGGGGGAAGAGTGAATTTCCTTATTACTGCTGTCAATTGCTCCATCTTGGCCTTATAATAGTCTTTCATCTCCTTTTTTTGATCAAATTTTTGGACCATGATGTCCATTGCAGACTATAGATCACTTTTCGCACTTTCATGAGTAACTTTGCCAAGTTCAACACGAGAGATGGAATAACTGCTCATTTCAAAACCCTCAAGGGTTGCATCCTGTGGAGGCTTAGTTATTTCCAAAAATTTATGCCCCTTTTCCTCAATCAATTTTGAGAGGATCCTTGGCCTCTTACGAGCTTTAGCTTTCACTGGCACTATTTTACCAAAATCGAAGTCATCTGCAGAGATGGCTAGCTTCTTTCTTTTGGGTGTGAATGTTGACATCTAGGGCGGGAGAGAAGTACTTACTGTGGCAATAGTTCCCACAATTGGTGTTACCATGGCAATGTCTGTACTGTTAGTAGTAACAGTGGTTATAGTAGAAGTAATAGGTGAAACCGTACCGGTTATTGATTCTAGCTCAAGCACAGAACTTTCTCTCAGATTAAAAAAAGGAGATGCCAAACTAGGAATGGATCCAGAGGAGCGAAGAGTATCTCCAGAAGCGCCCTAAGGATCACCAAATATAACTCTGGAAGGAGAGGTGGCTCCAGAAGAAAGAACACTGATAGGAGAGAGAGAAGAAGGAGATGCCACAAGAGACTGAGGTGGAGAAGGAGAGATGCTCTTAAGCAGTTGTGCTTCTTCCTGGGAAGGTAGAGGCTCAGTCTTTTGTTGTTTTGAAGTCCGATCGTCTGTCTCCATTGGTTGGGCTGCTTGTTTCTGAGAGCTCTATTTTGAAATTCTTTTAATCGTTGCTTCTGGATCTTCAGTAACCTTTGATTTTTTAGAAACAAAGATGATTCTAGGCTTGTGAGGCCTAGATGGGGAAGGAACATCACCTTTGTTATTGGTCTTGTTTTCTGCTTTGTTCTTCATCTCTGCTTGGAACTCAGCCTCTAATCCTGTGATAAATTCTTTCAGTATGATCTCTTTGGCCGCTAACCAATCATTGGTGTTAGCCAATATTGGCTCAAATCTCTTCCTCAGAGAAGTTAGTTCTTTCTGAGACCACTGAATTGGAGGAAGAGGGGAGCCAGCAATCTTTTTGGCCAAGTACCTGCTATTGATAATGCTCCCATCGTCGACCAGATTGGGGGGATCTCTTCAAGCCCCAAATACTCAATTTGTTCCAAGGTCAGCCTGTTATAGTCCATCCTCCTAAATTTTTTTGTTGTTCTCAGGTCTACCCAGATGTCTTCGATCATAGGCTCATGGAATTGAGTCTTTCGTCTGATCATGTCTTTGATTCCCCTATAGTCAAATTTGTCCCTTCTCTTGAATTGTTTCATAGTGACCAGCTACATCTCTGTTTCCATGACTTTGGCTTTGGCTGCTGTTAAGATAGAGTATCTGCCAATTTCAACTAGAAACTTGAGACCTGGCTTTTTTAGCTCTATCTGCCTAGTATGTATGACAGCCATTTGTCGATAAAGCTCCATCAGAACTAACTTATCAGAAGGAAACCTGGGGAGCATATAAGGATAGCCTTGGAAAAAGCCAACCCAAAGATAACAGAAGGTGAGAAATTGAAGGAACATGCAACCATAGTCATTGACGACCATCCAAGCCTCATCAGATACTCTCTTTTGTTCAAGCTGAGGGTCAAAGAGGCATAGAAACACAGCAAAGAAAGCATCATTTACCCTTTTGAAATGGCAGATTGATCCTTGAAGCATCAACTGGGGGTAATATGAGTAGACCGGGGTGGTCTTTCTATCCCCTTCATTTGTCAAACCTGGAAAGGTTCGCATCGAGGCAGCTATGTACACAAGGTATGAGGTCATTTAGAACTTGGAAGAAGTCTGTACCTTGATTAGCTGCTTGTGAAGGGCGTTGTTAATCTGCTCACCCCAAAAGATGACCTACTTACCCTGGAGGATGATCTTAATGAATGGTTACATCCACTCATGGAACTGTGAGGAAGACGGGAGTCCTCGCACTCTACTGAGAAGGGTGATCAAGTCACCGACTTCTTTAATGAAATCGCTCCTTGGGAACTTTTGCGGCCATCTGGATAGATTGGTTCTGGGTGTCTTCAACCACCTGTTATTCATTACTTTCTTTGCCCTCTCAGGGTCTTTATCATACTCCTTCTGGGCTTTTATGAAGTCAATCTTTAGCACTTCAGTAGCAGGAGGGCACATGAAGACTTTGTCAATAAATTCGAGATCCAACCGAATTACTATGTTGCCACTGGCATCTGAGACTGATTTTGTCTCCTTGTTGTAGAACCAGGCGCACTAGAGGATGAACTCCATATGATGTGCTACCAATGAGAAAATGACAACTAGGTGAATGTTGCTTTCAATGATCCTCTTCATTTCAAAACTCGGGTTCACTGCCTTAGTTTGGGTCACAAACTCGGCCATATCCACGTGGCCAATTTCAGTGTCCTTGATGTTGTCAACGTTGAAGGTGATCGAAGTGATTGGGAAGATGCCCTGGTATTTTTACTTCATGGTCTTTGACTTTTTGGGAGACGTTTCAGACATTGGAATCAGCCTCAGTCGAACAAGTGCTGACGAGCAAGAATTTTTTGAAAGTACTGCAATCATGATCACGCAATTAGGGAAAAGGGGGCGAGTTGGGGAGTTCACATATTAAGTGATCATGACCAAGGAAGGGTACTTAAAAGCGTTGGGTCGAAAATTGGGTCAAAAAATGAGGAAGAAAGGAAAAAAATAGAAAAAAGGGGGAAAGCGTTCTGAAGTTAGAAGAAAAATTAGAAGAAAAATGCATGGGTGGCGAAATTCACCGCCCCTGCATAACGAATAAAAAGAATGTAGAGGTGGCAAAATTCACTGCCCCTGAAGGATCGGCCTGCACGGGTGGTGAAATTTGCCACCCCTGCAGAATTAGAAGGGAAAGTGTAGGGGCACTGAAAATCGATGCCCCTGCATCGGTGATAGAATTTGCTGTCGATGTAGGTTCTGGCCAAAAGGGGGCACGGGTGGCGAAAATTGTTGCCTGTGCAGGTAAAAGGCAGAGGGCAGCCGAGAAGCATGGGCGACAAAAATTTCCGCCCATGCAGGCTTCTAAAAGAACCGTGGGCAAAGGTGAGGGGCGGCTAAAATCGTCGCCCCAGCACAAAAAGAAAAATGGGAAGGCCGATGGGGAGGACAAGGTGGGAAGGAAAAACAAAAACAAAAACACTCTAACAACAACAAAAACCAAAAATGAAGCTACAAAGGAGGAAGGAAAAGAAAATGAATGCTAAAAACAAGACCTACCTGGAAAGTCGCATGTGTAGTAAGCTCAAATCTGCAAAAATGCACTTCAACTCATTTGTTGGATCGTCCAGATGCAAAGGGCAGGAAGAGAGGAGGAAGAATAAAGAAAAATGAGGCTAAAATCGGGTTATATGGGGCAAAAATTGACCCCAACAACCTGCTGCACGTGGCAATAAATGTTGCACATGGAAATCGAGGCATGCAGGGGTGGCAAAATTTGCCACCCTTGCATGTTCAATTGCAAGTTAGATGCAGGGGCGGCAAAAATTTCCGCCCTTGCAGGTCAAAAATGAAATGTATTGGCGATAAAAAATGCCACTCATGCACGAAAATGGAGAAAAAAATACCAACTTTGAAAGAGGCAGGTTTGGGTCTCTAAATCGTAACAACTTTCACATTTTTGGGAAAACGTGACAAAAAGACATTACAAATTTTGAAAGGCGTAGTTGGACCAAGATGAGAATGAGAAGAACCCGTCTCGAAAACAAACTTAGAGAGATGAAAGACGAAACGGACAAGTTTTGTAGGGGGTTGTTCCCAAAAATGAGCTAAGCTGATTTTGGAAACAACACAAGCGACTGGCTGAAAAGATAGCCCGAGAGCTTAAATTCTAGGAAGAGTCAAAGCTAGAAAGGACAAAAGTGGAAAGAGGGAAAATCCCAAAATATCTGTGCAAAAATTGTTCTAGTAGGTGGAACAGTCCGCAAAGTAGATATTTGAGCTTGCAAACAATTAAGGCGCTGCTTGTTGGTCTCCTTTAGAGTAAAAACAAAATAGACAATGGCGTAGATGTCAGAGGGAATAGACGAGATGATCCAAAGTTAGGAGAAGACATATTAGATGAATAAACATGCCATAGTTAAGGCAATGCACTGTTCTAGGCATGGTCCCTCTAGACAAAACTTAAGGTGCATTGAAGGCGTTCACTACAGCATGGGCCGTCCCATGGAAAAAAAATGCCAAGCCTTGAGTGGTTGCTATAAGATTGTAATTTCTCTCATTAGTAAAGGAGATATTTTGACCACATAAGCAAAACTCTGTCCAAATTGAAAGGCGAATACTGAGACTTTGAGCTCAGATTGTATTTCATATTATTTTATTTGAATGAAAAAGTAAGTGATTCGCAGACTTTGTGTTGTATAGATTGTATCATTTTAAGAGATTGTTCTTATGTTTGTCTTCTGAATGTGTTCTTGTTTATTTAATTTAACAAGCAGAGCTAGTGGAAGTGATAAGGTGTCCTGAAGCCAACTACTTTCAGACTTTGTGCTGCCATAATTGTCTTTAGTGTGTGTTTATTTTCTGTTTTTGTGTAAAGGACCTTGGGACGACTTTGTTCCCTCATTGTCCTTCGTATCTCACTCTTGGGCAGTCAAGGTGGAGACTTTGTGCTACATCTTATATAGCTGGTTACTACGTCCTTAGCACGTTGTTACTTATCCTACCAAAAAGATTCCTGTTGTTTTCATGAACAAGCACTTCTGAAAGAAGAGAAGTGCCTTATGTCGCTTCACCAGGATTTCTACTATCCAGGAAGTGATCTGCCTTTTGGCTGAATGTTACTTCTGAAAGAAGAGAAGTACCTTACACCAATCACCTAGAATTTCTCCTCTGTTTGTTAGCATCATCTCTGAAAAAAGAGAGATGGATGGTTTATCCCACCCCTGTGTCTTACTTTCTACTTATATATATAGTATATAGCCTTCGTATATTTAATAGGGAACCTCCCCTTGATGAGAGGAGAGTCCCCTGTTGATGTAGTAAAACTACACACATGGACGACCAATCTCCCTATGCTATGGTGATAAGAACTATTCTGCTCATCAGTTAGCTGGTCGACAAAATATTCACCCAATAATTTTTGGCAACTCTACTGGGAATGAACGTGCAGTTTGAAACCTCAAGTTTCAGATTGAAGCAGTTCCTTCCCTTATCCATTATATAGACTCTGGCGACTATGTTCTGTGTCTTACCCATTATCATTATAGCCTTACCATTTTCCTCCATCTCCATTATTTTATCTAGTCTGCAAAACCAGAGCTGCTGGAAAAGAGTGCGCAATTTGAAGCCTCAAGCCTCAAGCTGAAGAAGGGCCAGTTCTTTTCTATTTTTGTTCTGCAATCTGGCCACTCCACCTAGATTTGTTATCCTTATTTTTTATAATTAAATCATGGCAGTTCGAGGCCCCTGGGGTAACTCTTTTGGCCCACTCAACTTGACTCCACCTCTGCATGAACTTCCACGCAGATCAAGAAAGAACTTCCCCAAATTCTTTGGAGATGGGAGAGTTCACCCTGATGAACACATTGTAGCCTTCAGCATAGCCTGTGGTGTGATAGGGGTGGAATTTGAAGACGTGGCAGTCAGGGTTTTTGTGGAGACCCTACAAGGTGTTGTTGCGGAGTGGTTCTACCATCTACAGGCTAGATCAGTGACCGACTGGGATACACTCAAAGCCAAGTTTGAAGCCAGGTTCAAGCCTGCAGAGGATGCACATGCTTTGATGGCCCATCTCACTTAGATGAAGAAGGAACCTCATGAGCCTATGAGGGATTTTATTGCCAAGTTTGACGAGCTAAGGACTAGGATTCTTGCAATTGCTCAGTGAATGCCTGAAAACCTCAAATGCTTCTTCATCAACTCATAGCTACCTAAAGTGAGTTTTTTGCTGAGATGAGCTGGCCACATAGACCTTATTGCTACTCAGGATTTGGCTATTGAGGTAGAAGATGACCTTATCTTAGCAGGAAAGATAAGGAGAGACCCGAACAGAGGTAAATCCTCTTCATTTTTTGAGTATCCATCTACAGGCACCATGGATCAGATGGTGCAAAAGCTGGCAAATGAACTGCTAGCCTTGAAAAGGCAAATGGCCCAAAGTATGACTGCTCCTCCTAATTGAGATATGCCAAGAAGGGCATTTCAGAATCAGCCATATCAAGGCAATGTCGCCAAGAATCAAGGGTAGCCAAATCGTCTTCCTCCCCCACATAGGAGCCTTGCCCTTGAAGCGCCTCTAACCAGCTCAGCAGTTGGATATCTAAAAACAGAACATGATTTCTCTTTTCAACCTGAGTTTGAGTAAGAAAATGATGATGATCTCTTCACAGAGGATCAAGAAGAATCAGCTGGCGACTCCCACATTGGTTTTCTGAATTACCAAGATGAACCCAGAACTGCTTTACCTTTCTAGCTAAAGGACCCGGTGATTGCTAGAAAAGTAAGTAAACCAAACATTTTTGCACTTTCAACTTCAAATTCACAGGCCAGTCCTCCCCCTCTCGAAAACCAAAAGGATGAACTCCCATCCTCTCTTCCTATTCCATTTTAGTTATCTAACATAATTGATCATGTCAAGAAATCCAAAATTCAAATGACTAAATTTAAATTCCTGCAAGTCAATCCTGAGCAGTTGGACATTGGTGGAGAACTAAGTATGGACCTGTCTGAGGCAAAATTTGTGGTCACCCAAATGTCGGCCCCTGTAGCTCAAATTCTGTTTGAGCCGTCAGGCAAGGGTAATTACTTCTTGACCACAGAGGATGCTCATGTCTCAGCTGATGAAAGTCCTGTAGCTGGCAATCTAGGATTTGATCCAAACAAGACATCAAAAGAATTGGTAGGGCGCAGTACAAATCAAGAAGGATCTTTCATCTCCAATGAAGAGAAATCTGATAGAAGATCAACTTCTGATGATGCTTGGATCCTGGAATCCGATGGCAGTAATTTTTCCACTAATGCTGGAGTCAGGACTGTGTTGATATCTCTTCAAGGAGATATTTTTCCTTCATGAAAGTTACAGTTCAGCAACACCAACAACACAGCTGGATGCGAATCTCTATTGCTCGGATTGAAAACTGCTCAGGATGAAGATATCAAACTCCTTCACACCAAAGGAGATGCTGAGTTGATGGTTTGTCAGGAGTTTGATGCTGACAATCAAAGCATGTGCTGGACTGGACCAGCAGAATAGCAAGCTATGATGGTGGACCATACTGTTGTACTCCAAAGTTAGCAAAAGGAAGTCTTCGCCAAGAGAGCAAGGAGTTATGGTTTTCAGTTTGAAGACCACATCCTGCCATGGGGCAGGAAGAAGAAAGAGCCAAGAGGAAGACACAAAAAATTGGTTTTCTGGTGGAGAGTTCCATTCGCCCGTCACCGTTTTTGGGGACAAAATGGTTTCTTATTAGTTTATCAAGACAGAACGCCATTTTCATTGTCTCACAATGGGCAGCGTCTGAATCACTTCAATTCTTGAAGTATCAAATAAGTTCACCTGTACATATGTACATTTGTATAGTCTTTGGTTTTATTTTGTGCTTTTCATTTTAATTTTCGTTTTTTGGAGCCTTTCTTTTTGGGTAGCATGACTCCATAGCCCAATGGCATACTTCAAGGCATCGGAGATTCTGGTTTCTACTCCCCTTAGTTGTTTCAAAATTTTAACTAAGGGAAGTTCCCCAATTGGAGCCAGCTCTTGTCCCCCAAAAATATCACTCATTTTTGGAACAACATAAGAACTATTTTGGGCCCTGCAAGACCAAAATTATCTCTTCCCTTTTCGAAATTTGTTCTGAGCATTCAAATTCCTCATTTTTCAAGCTTCTCAGAAATCTACGGACTCTGTAGGCTTGAATCTACGGACTATGTAGGCTTGAATCTATGGACTCTGCAGGCTTGAATCTACGGACTCTGTAGGAAGAAAATCTACGGACTTTGCAGGCTAAGTTCTACGGGCTTCGCAGGTTGATTTCTATGGACTATGTAGGAAAGAAGCAAGCTCTCAACACTTTGGCGATTTCAAAGTTGGTTCAAAGACAAGGTTCAACCAAAAGAGTTCATCGTCAAGCTTCTAAGCAAGGATTGAACCATTGAACCGTTGAACCATTTTGGTTCAACGGGTTCAATGGGTTTAAAGGTTCAACGTCAACAGCAAGAGTTAAGCGCATTTGTCAAAGTTCAAAGTTCAACCGCTTCAAGGTTCAACAGCTTCAAAACACTTATCAAAAAGAAGAAGGCTTAAACCGTTGAACCGTTGAACCATTGAACCACTTTGGTTCAAAGGTTCAACGGGTTCAATGGTTCAACAAGTTCAACGGCCATGTGGTTCAACGCGTTTGGTTCAAGGGATCAAAAAGACTTAGCCAAATAAAAAGAATGAACCGATTGAACCATTGAACCTTGAACCAAAAGGTTCAACGAGTTCACAGGTTCAAAGGTTCAACCAGTGCGATGAAGATCAAAGAGCTTAGAAAGAACAAGTGATGGACAAAGGATGAACTAATGAACTGATTGAACCTTGAACTGAAAGAGTTTAAAGTTAAATGGTTCATGGGTTCAAATGTTCAAAGGCAGCCTCAGTCAAAGAAAGAAGTAGCAAACAGGTGGTTCAATGGATGGTTCAACCAAGGAGCGGGAAAGCAATTGAACCAGGGAGCGATGGAACAAAAGAGGCAGAATGAACCAATGAACCAATGAACCAATGTACTTTCAGTGGGTTCAAAGGTTTAAGGTTCAACATGGTTCAAGTGGCTAGCGACCATTGACGGCCCCACAAACGTCAAATTTAAAGTAAGGGAATATCCGTTGAAATTCAAATAAAGCGCGAAACTTGAAGGAAGAACCAAGTGACTGGCTAAAAAGATAGCTCAGGAGCTTAAATTCCAGGAAGAGACAAAGCTAGAAAAGACAAAGCTGGAAAGGACAAAAGCAGAAAGAGGAAAAAGCCCAAAATATCTGTGCAAAAGTTATTCCAGTAGGTGGAAAACTCCGCAAAGTAGATATTTGAGCTTGCAAACATTGAAGGCACAACCTGTTGGTCTCCTTTGGAGTAAAGACAAAATAGACAGCTCGCAGATGTCAAAGGAAACAGACCAAATGATCTAGACTCAGGGGAAGACATATTAGATGAATAGACACGCCATAGTTAAGGCAACGCACTGTTCCAGGCATGGTCCCTCCAGACAAAACTGAAGGCGCATTGAAGGCGTTGACTGTAGCATGGGTCGTCCCATGGGAAAAAAATGCCAAGCCTTGCGTGGTTGCTATAAGATTGTAATTTCTCTCATTAGTAAAGGAGATCTTTTGACCACAGAAGCAAAACTCTGCCCAAATTGAAAGGTGAATACTGAGACTTTGAGCTCAGATTGTATTTCTTATTTTTTATCTGAATGAGAAAGCAAGTGATTCATAGACTTTGTGTTGTATAGCTTGTATCATTTTAGGAGATTATTCTTATGTTTGTCTTCTGAATGTGTTCTTGTTTATTCAGTTTAACGAGCAGAGCTAGTGGAAGTGATAAGGAAGGTGTCCTAAAGCCAACTACTTTTAGACTTTATGTTGCCATAGTTGTCTTTAGTGTGTGTTTATTTTTTGTTTCTATGTAAAGGACCTTGGGACGACTTTGTGCCCTTATTGTCCTTCGTATCTCACTCTTGGGCAGTCAAGGTGGAGACTTTGTGCTACATCTTAGATTGTTGGTTACTATGCCCTTGGCACCCTGTTACTTATCCTACCAGAAAGATTTCTGTTGTTTGCAAGAACAAGCACTTCTGAAAGAAGAGAAGTGCCTTCTGTCGCTTCACCAAGATTTCTACTATCCAGGAAGGGATCTGGCTCTTGGCTGAATGTTACTTCTGAAAGAAGAGAAGTACCTTCACCAATCACCCAAGATTTCTCCTCTGTTTGTTAGCATCATCTCTAAAAAAAGAGAGATGGATGGTTTATCCCACCCTTGTGTCTTACTTTCTGCTTATATATATAGTATATAGCCTCCATATATTTAATGGGGAACCTCCCCGTGATGAGAGGAGAGATTTGTCACCTGTTGATGTAGTAAAACTGCACACCTAGACGACCAATCTCCCTATGTTGTGGTGATGGAAACTATTTTGCTCACCAGTTAGCTGGTCGACAAAATATTCACCCAACAAGTTGGACATAGTGCAATTTTCTTACAACATCCAAAAGAGTGAGTTGAGAAAGTACTCACCATTTGAACTTGCGAAGGGCCAACAACCTTTGTTGCCTCACACAATGATTGCTAGATACTTTGGAAGGTGTCCGTCGGCCACGAAATACTTGAAGGATTGGCAAGAGCGGGTTGATCTTGCGAGGTTGCATCTGTTGAAAGTGGGTGACCGCATGAAGAAGTATGCAGATCAATCTAGACAATCTACTGAGTTACTGGTGGGCAGTAAGGTAATGCTAAGGATGTAGCTGGAAGTGTTCAAACTCATCTCGAAATAGCTAAGTCCTTTGTTCGCAAGTATGATGGGCCATATGAGATTGTGGCTCGGGTGGGCAAGGTTGCCTACAAACTTTTGTTACCAAAACATATGAAAGTGCATCCAGTCTTTCATGTGAGCCAATTGAAGCCTTTTGTTGCAGATGAAGCTGAGCTAGATCAGAGTCAACGTAATCATCCTCCTACAAACATGATGGATAAGTTGGATCGACAATTGGAGTAGATACTTGAGGTGAAGACAGTGGGTCTTGGTCACAAAACGAGAAGGGATTTCCTAGTCTGTTGGGTTGGTGGTACTTCAACAAGCTGGGAAAGGGAAGAGTCCCTTTGGAACTACAAGGATAAGGTCAGGGTATTCCTAGCCAAGAACAAAGGCCTTGGTCCCTTGACTCAAGCTTGAGTCTGAATAGGGGACCTTCTCCAAGCTACATATGGTGGAGTCTTCGGCACCGAGGACGTCGCCAACTTTAAGTGGGGGAGTCTATAAGGGATGTAGGACTTCAAGATCCCTAAGTTACATTCACAAGCTATCAAGCGATTCAATTGCCTTCTTTGTTTAGTGATTTGAGTGAGCGCAAGTCCGACCTAAGCACAGTGTTGGAAAGTGAAGTCACAATTGCCTTTGGTCCAAGTTAGAGTGGGCAGTGGGCGTCTCCCTGCCTGAGTTTGTACAGGGGTGTCATTGACAGTTCTATTGGTCTAGGTTTCGTGAAGCAGGGATTAGGTTGTCCTAAGCAGAGACTAATCAGACCTTGGGAGGGGATTCTCTGTTGTAACCATTTGAGTAGTCGTCGAGCATTATAGGTTGTGCCCGACTCGATGGTGTGTGTATCTGGCTTGTTATCCTGTTTGTTGTGCTTTGGACAGTTGTCTTGAAGAGAGTTAATAAAATACACATTTCTCCCAATTGTTCTTGAACTGTGTGAATGCTCTTGTGGATAGAGTAGTTTCTTGTTCTTTGCAAGTGTTATGTTTATAAGCTTCCACATTTAATCCGTTGAAATACAAAAACATACCATCATCTTATGTGTATTCTTGTACAAATTAACACTAAAAGCGTAGTCCGTAATTTTCACCAAATTCGATCGCAATGAAAGACTTGGGTGAAAACAAGCGATGTCACACAATTTCCAACTTAAACGAGCTAACCTTGTAACACTTATAATAAAGTTGAAATTTGTAATTAAAATCACTTTGAAAAAGTATTTATAAAAACCAAGAAGCGTCATATCAAACAGTGGGTGCCAATGCCCATGTGTCCAACCGGGAAATTTGTTCCTTCTCCTAACAAAGTTTAAGAAACACCTAGAGTTAGCAATGCCCATGTGTCCAAGTGGCAAATTTGTTCCCTCTCCTAACAAAGTTTAAGAAACACCTAGCGGTAGCATAGCAGGGCTACCCCAGCAGTTAAATATGGTTGAAGAAGATGTTCACGGCTGTGCCCTAGGGCCCACATACACCATTAATGGCCCGTCCCATCCAGTCATTTTCAACGTCCATCCCATGCCATTGCCACCGCCACCTTTGATCTAACACAACAGCAGACTTGAGGTGTCAGCATTACGAATGTGATCCCCCACAATAATTAAAAGCTATTGGCAAGTTGCTTGGTTTTCCCGATGAAACCGGGAGTCAGAATCTTACAAATCAATATAGAGGCGGAAATCAGAATTTCTGCCCCGTTTTGGGCTGGAGATTCGGACCGCACAAGCAGCACAGCAACCGGGCCCCTTTCCCAAAACAAACAAACAAAGGACCGAAAAATACCCTCTTGATTACAACTAAATTAAACGTATGGATACGGGATAAATGATCCCACTCCGCGTGGTGGACGTTGACATATACACAATTTGTATTTGGAATTCCAAAGTGAGTCGAAGGAATAAATGATTTTAATAGTGTTTATGCGGCCAAAAAGTTTAAGGGATCTAAGTTTTGTTTGTGCTAATTTGTTTCCTTTTTAATGTTCTATTTTTTATTATATATCTTCATCAAAAAAATCAATTGTTTATATTAACTTCTCATTTTTAAATAAAGTAGTGAAGGAGTTAACTTTCAAATTGTCATTGAATTTGGTTTGGATATTTTTGTAAGTCGAGTATTCTGTGATGTAGTGTCACTCCATTTCCAGTAATTTTTAAGTATAAAAATGATATGTTTTCTTCGTCCAATCTTCTTTAAGTGTTATTTACCCACGAGTCTCACACCTAAGATAATATGAGTTAGTTCTTAGTTATCAACTTTTTTGCCTTCCATTTAATTATTGCTTCTATGTATGCCTTTTTTCATGGTCTTAAGTGGGATTGAATTATTTGACATAGTTCCCTCTCTTTTTCCCAAGTTACTTTGCCAATGTGATTACCTTGATTTTTCTGTCGCATACATTTTTATTTTCTCATTGATATTTAGACACTCTTGTATACTAATATCTTATTTACTCATCCACTTATGTTTTATTCGCATGTTCTTTCTTCTTATTAACTATTCCCTCACTACTATTTTGGGCTAGTAGTGAGTCTCCATGCTTTCTATTTTCTTTGAGTAACTTAGCATCTTAATCAAAGACAATGTGTCCAATGAGAAAACCCATCCTTTAACTAATAAGATCTCATATAGAACCGATGTTTTAGTTCGATACTACTTGTGATTGGGGGATTTTGAATTCTCTCTATTTGTTTCCATTTTAATTATGATGTATGGTTGCCCAAACTGTATACCCATAGAGCTCCGTTGGTGTTATAAGCAACTCAAACAAAGTCCTTTTTTTTTTCAATCCTAAAATTTTGCATTCATACATCTGTTTTGTAGCAAGTATAAAGCCTTCCAACCCCCTTGTATTTTTTTTATCCTACAAGTCTCCCAACTATACTTGTTGTGAAAATTGAGACCGAGGTAGTTGCAATAAGAACCTTTGAAAAGTAAAATAAAGGAAAGGAAAGTCCTTTTTAAGATCTACAATGTTGAACACTTTGTTTTTGGTCTACAAGGTCACTTATAGCATATGAGACCACCTTGTGCTCCCAGTATGTAGGAGGCACCTAACTGGGTAGAAGTTGGGCCACAAAAAAGGTACCACTTTTGAAAAAAAATATTCATGACGTAAAGAGGGTGCACTTCCTTTGAAAGACATATTATGAACTTAAATTTGAATTAGTTTGGCTTATAAAGTCTAAAGGGTGTGTGGCATATGTAATACAAATGGCACATACCCTTTTTAATTCTATTTTAGAGGGAAGTTAATGAAATTTCAAAAAAGTAAAACATATGATGCATGCCCTTTACAAAGGGTGTGCTCCCTAGATAGTACAAAGGGTGTGTGCCATATGCAGTGTAAAGGGTGTGCATCATATGCAATGCAAAGGGTGCACGTCCTTTGTATTGCAATTGAAAAAAAGTTCTTTATGATTGTATATGCTCTATACTATATTTTATATTCTTATACTTTACATTTATTTTACTACATCTAAGAAATTAGGGCCAGTTTTATTTTCTATAATCGAATCCAAAGTTGTAGGAGATACCATTTAGAAGATAGTTTTTCAAAATCTAATTTGGTTAGTGCTTAGCGTTTTTAGTATTTTAGTATTGATTACAATTTAGAAGATAGTTTTTCAAAATCTAATTTGGTATGTGTTTAGTCATTTTTTTCAGGATTTCAGTATTAAATTAAGGTTTTATGGATGTAACTTTTACACCCGGTGTCTATTTTCATAAAACTAATAGTCAAAAACATAATTAGGACATATTGAGCCCTTTAAACCTAATATTATTCCAGCCTCAATATCTCCTAATTGAGTGCCTCATGTAACCAATCACTTGATTAGTTGTATGGGGACAAAATTAGTGCATATCAAGCCACCTTGTGCTCCCAGTTTGTAGGAGGAACCTAGGATTTATTGGACTTGAGTTTAAAGATGGCCTTGATGATCATCTTATCTATAAAATATCACAATTGAGTGGTCTTGTATTCACTTAGACTGGAGGTTGATTGAAAGTATCTTAAAGAGAGGTGGTATAAGTCTACCTTGTATGGGCATTGGTAATGACACAAATAAACTCTCTGGGTAAAAATGATCTCTAGAATGACTTGGGATTAAGAAAAAATTGGCATTAAGATATAGCTCTTTATTTATTATACAAGTATTGTATTTTTTTATTTCTATTAATTATTAGCCCTATATATGTGTATATATAAGTATTATAAATATTTTGGTTAAGTATAATGGTTGCACGAGATATGTACATGTTTTACCTTGAAGTATGCACATGAATGTGCAAGTATTTTGAGTTACACACAATAATGAAGAAGGTCCAAAAGAGTGAAAAAAAGTAAATGTGTGTGAGAGTTTCATGAAGCATGCAAAATAAAGGGATTGCACAAGAGTAGTTGTTGCTCATAAGTGTGTCTTAACATAAGATAAATAACACACATGTTGGTGAGCTAGAACATAATCAAATTGAAACATAATGAAAATATCCATGTATATTTGTAAAGAAGTTCACATGGATCCAACAGTCATGACTAGGTCGGTGGGGAAAAATATAAATAAGACTTATGGCCACTCATTTAAGACATCTTGGAATGTTGGACATTTTGTAAATTTCAGCATATTGTATGTTTTGTAAAGATTGTAAGCCCTATTTGTAAGCATTCTAAGGACTAGTCTATTGCATAGAAGTTTAGGTATGCACGAATTAAATGCATTGTCTTGTATATGTTGTTGATGATTAATGAAGATAAGTTGTTTACATATTCATATGTATGGTTTATGTTGAATAGAACTTACTAGTGGATTGATATATGATGTGCTTTTATTGTATATGTTTTCCTTAATTCCTCTAATCTTAATTTTAGGGGGTCTCGGTGTCTCTTGTATGCTTCAGGGTAGTGTTTAATCTTAGGATTAAGTAATATGTTGTCATCCTTGAGGTTGTGTAGGAGCTGGATTACTTGGGGTTTAATTGATAGTTGATGTATCCTATTTCCACTATATTTTTGTCCTATTGCCCAGACCCAAACAATATTAATAGGTCAAAGTCACATGTTGGTGCAAAGTTTGTGATACTAACACTCATGATACCATCAATTATAAATTTATTGATGGAATGTGTGAGGTAAAGCAAATATGGCTAAGATAAGCCACCATAGCCCCTATGCAGGGGTTATAAAGTCAGGGTCAGAACCTAAACCAAGGGGTTACAACCAATCTCACAGAGGATATGGTTTAAATCAAGGAGGGTATGTGAAGAATCAAGGTGGACATAGTCAAGGATGATATGGTCCATATCAATGAGGATATCAAAACCAAGGGGATTATAACCAAGTACAAGGAAGTTATAGCCGAGGTGGATTTTAAGAGGTCGTTTCATAAGATCATGTTTTAGATGTGGGGCTATGGATCATTACCAAAGATGATGTCCCTAATTATCGATGTGTGCACATTACAATGAAGGGCATTGCATGGAAGATTGCCCAAATTTAACACTGAAGATTTTCTAGAAAGATAAGGTCAAACAGGATAGGATGATAAGAGCTACACCAGGAATTTGAAAATCCATCCATCACAATGGAAAATTGGTTAATGGAAAACAATGTCAGACAATAGAAGATTAGGGCACTATGTAAAGTTCACTCCCAGGAGTCACGGGGTTGACACACAACCACAAAAAATGTAGTTTCAACAAAAGGAGACAATAATGCACAACGCTGAAGTAAAGGTTGCATAATATCCCAACACGCCATTCTAGAAGTTGATTTTAGGCCAAGCAAAGGAATTAATTGAAAATATCCAAAGTGAAGTTCAAATTGTGCAAAGAGGAAGAACATAAAATCAATGAGACCTAGAGAGCAACACTTAGCGTACAAGAGATAGAAGTTTCGTCAATACATTTGTCACTTAACCATGAGAACATGTTGTTGTTGTTAAGGACATGGCTTAGGTGAGGTATGGGGGAGGTCCCATAACAAGTAGACCACACTCGAAAGAGATTTGAATTGCAGAGAGCGCAAGCTATGACAATGAGCTAACCATTGATGCTAAGATAAATGAGTGAGAGCCACAAGGGGTTCACTAACTATTAAATATCCTCACACATTAGTTCATACTTAGGCTCGTTCATATTGAGGTATAATTAAAATGGGCCAAAATAAAATCAATATACTATTATACATTGGCGGTGACAAGTTTTAATTTATTAATAGTATAGAGTTGATATTAGGAGGGGTGTGCTCAGGGAGGGTGTCATTAAATATAAAACCAAATTGCTAGTCCCACACACTTCTAATGTTCTTATTTGAAGTTTGAGATCCTTAAGAAAGATATTTATACTTGTCTACAAGGGATTTGTAAGAAAAGACTTAAAAGGAAATGCCTTAGTATATTATTATTGGTGAGAAGATTTGTAACTTTATGTCGTACAAGGTATAATTGTTATAAATTTGGTACAAGGTAAAATTGTTACAAATTAAGTTTTAAACTTGAACATATTATTCATTTTGCATTATTTTCTTATAATATGGTATAAAAATGTGAGTAGCGTATTTTAACTAAAAAAATAATATTTTTTCCTATAATTACGTTATTTCAATTCCATGGAAGCAAATGTCACATTAAAAATAAGAGCTCAAGCCTCTTACATGGAACCACCACAATCTTAGTGGGTGGAATCTCAATCAAATTAAAAACCAAAAAACATGGCTTCACCCTCACAAACTAAAGTGTACTTAAAAATATAGCATAACAAGTTTAAATTTGACAACCCTATAAATGTTTTGGGGCTTTTAAATCCTTTTTATAAAATAAAAATAGAATTTTGGATGGTTTATAGTAATTCTTGGGAACTATGACTACCTATTTTAATATAAAAAAATTTAAAAAAAAAATTAGAGATTTACCATTTTTATGAACCATAAAATTAGATATAGAGTCTATTCTCTCTTCAAGAATCAAAAAACAAACACAAAGTCATTTCAAAAATGCAAATGATGTTAAATTTCATATCTAAACATTAGAAAATTGTCACGAAATAAACAACCATAGCTACCTATTGTAACCTAAATACAAATTTTATTTAATTCAATTACATAAAAAATATTTAGATTTATTTTTAATAAATTAAATATATATGATAAATATCTTTGGAGAAGAAAGAAGTGCTTAGATGATTTTTTATTTTTATTTTTTATTAAAGAGTGTAGATTATTCATTCCATCATATTTAATAAGTATAAAAGATAATAAAATATAATTAATAAATTTAATACATTTACATTTCATAACGATTAGATTCCACATTTAAAAAAAATACTGTACTTTTAAAAAGTACTGTCTAAATTTTTTTATATCTACTTTTAAAAATTCTGTAATTTTTTTAATCTCCACTTTTAAAAATAATGTGATTCTTCATCATCCACACTTTTAAAAATACAATAATAAAATACAACGTCAAACCATCCCCAAAATAAAAAATCTATAAAGATTTACCACAATTTTTCATCAATATAACCATTTGACGGTCCATCTAAATATTCCCCCTTTCATCCCATACGGGTCTTGAAAACGTTCTACCATATTTTACCGTTTAACGGCTCAACAACGCTCACACCAACGTCAAATTTAGTCAAAAACGCTATATCGTAATTGTTTATACCATATTTTACCATTTTAAAGCACGGACGTCAAATTTAGCCGAAAACACTATGCCGTGTTTGTAAATACACTGTAGTCTTTGAAGGTAAAGCCCTAGTTTTTAGGTTCCTAATTTGATTGAGATTCCACAATAAGATAGCGAAAAATATACTTTTAATTAGTTGACTTTATTTTCACAAAGTTTTGAAAATGGTATGCTCAAATCAATTTAAAATACCAATTTTGTTAAAAAAAATGAGTTCATGTAATGTACACATACACCAATTACAATTTTTAACTGTTTCCATTCAATACAAGCCGCAGACAGTTTCCAGTCCCCACAGCGCAGAATTATCGCCGTCAACAAACGCACCGTCGCTAACCACATCCCAGACAGTGGCTGCAGTGTCTTCAAACACTGCAAATTTACTGTAGTCCTCCAAATCGTCCTCAAAATTCCAGTTGTCGACAAACCCCTTCAGCTCTGCAGTTTCGGCGAAATCCATACAAGGACCACAGCCTTCCTGGCCCTCTATATTCACAACAGGACTAGGCGGTATCCCAAGCTCATCGTCCGAGGCCCCCAGCAGGTAATCCAGATCAATCACACCATCGCTGGTTCCGCAGCCGCTGGTTATTTCAGAGGACACAGAACCCTCGCTGCTCAATCCGGAGGAGCCCTGATACTGATAGGATGTGGAACACGAAGTTACGCCGATTTCTTCTCCGAGACTTTTCATAACCCCGCTAACCACCTCCTCACTCGCACCGCATTCTTGTATTTTATCTCCACACTCGATGTCTTCCAATAAGTGGAGGATGCGCTGCTCCGTTTCTCCATGAAAACGCTTGGGAGAACTCGGCAAAGCCTCATCCTCGCGGCCGCGTTTCTTCAGCAGTCCAGACATTATTATGAATATGCCGGCGAAAATAAAACCTTGCACGAAAAAATACTTGAAAGGGGTAAATAAAGTACAACGTATAGAAATTTCAAAGGCGAGGCAGGATGGAAGAGTATGGGGAGGACTAGAGGTATATATACAATCCGTATATGCCACAAAAGCGTAATCGCAAAAAGTGTGGCAGGAGAAGATATGGATAGAAGAGTCTGCTACGCTATCCTCTGCTCTACACGGCAGGTATGAGTCACGCACATCTTCCGTTTCCGCGTTTAAATATTTTAAAAATGCATTGCTCTGCCCGGGCCGTGGATGGCCCGTGATTCTCTCTGCATACGTTTTCCATCAGTCAAATCAACCCGGCCCTTTCGGAGGACAACGCCCATGGCCCACGGATGACAACGTCCAGAGAATGGGTACATGAGGGCCCGCCGCGCACCCGAATTTGAACGTAATTAAATTTAGTGGGGTTGAACTTTGAACTTTAAAGAAGGGTTTGGTAGCTAATTGCTGATCGTTGGATTTAAAGATTATCCGATTGCCTTGGGTCCGCGGCCGGCTAAGAACTTGAATAATTTTGTAATAAATTCCATGGGGCGACTGGAAGCTTTCCGTTATAATAATAAGACAGTGCCAGCGGCCGGTTTGATGCGGTTTGTTGACAAAATGGCGTTCTATAAGTGGAGCATCTAGATAGAGTGGACGCATGGAAAAGAAATGGTAAAGCAACGGATGTGCGAGTCGTGTTACGAAATCTAATATTAAACTGTCCCATCCCATAGAGTCCGTCCCATTCTAGTAGTTTCGAGAGTAGTGGAATAGCGCATTCCCCATCCACACCCGATATTTTTGATAGATTGCAAAGTTGGGACCCCCACTTACGGTAAACAAGGGTCACGTAGTGGTATGTCTTAGCGTTTGAGCTAAGGTTGAAGTGGTTTTTTCGATAGATAAATAGGGTTTAATCGTAAAAAATATATATATTAGATTGTGCATTTTTGAAAAACTCAAAAAATTTATCCAAAGTAAAAGAATAAAGGGTATTTCATGAAAGGTAAGAATAGGAAATCACTATCGAGAGTGTGAAATAAGAGAGAGTCCAAATTTAAAACTATCTCTATCTCAACGTAGATGTCGTTTGAGAATTTTCCAAGCTTTCTAAATACTCTTGGCAAACAACGTGCCAACAATGGTGATAGGCCCTTGTGTGATGAGGAGATATTGAAGGCTTAAACCTTTCCAGGATCCTTTTCCCATAGAGGATTGTCTTATGTGATACAATTTCTAAACAGATTTTTCCATGCTTTGTCACCTTCCAAGGCATAGACGATCCATTTAGCAAGAAGGCATAGCCTTGGATTTTGATATCTAGGAGAACAAGACCTTTTGGAGGGCTCTTGGTTTGCAACAAAATTCCCAAGCAACCTAGTGAATTCCTTTGATGCCTTTAGAGTCGAGGGCTCTTGGTTTGCAAAAAAAATCCCATGCAACCTAGTGAATTTTTTTGATGCCTTTAGAGTTGGCCCACGGGAAGTCCATCAAAATTCTCTCAAGTTTGGCATAGGGAGCTTTATAAGGAGCCCAACAAGAAGAATATTGAACATGAGGTTTATAAATTTAGAAGCCAACATTTTTCTCAACCCTTTGAATCACATAGCCCTAGAGATTCGAGGGAGTGGCTAGAAAAATAAAAGGGATTCCCATAAACTTAAATTGTTCACTCCGCTGAATCTAGAGCCACTTATATTGAAGATGCTAGTTAGGTAAGGAAGAAATAGATTCCCTATAACATTGGGTCTTCTTTCATTAAATGGAAGAACCAAAAGCTAAATAAAAAATATCCAAACATTCCATGGTACTAGAAATAGAGGTCTCCTCTTCGACTATAGTGAGAAAGGAGTCATCAACGAAGTGTTCATTTGCCATTTTCTTGTGAGAGTGGGGAAGAGAGATGCCTTTAACCAAACCTCTAGAAGAATAGTCAGTGAGAAGATAATTGAGTCCCTCACCATCCAAAACATAAAGGGAAGGGGTTAGAGGGGACCCTTGACAAATAGAATGAAAGAGGCCAAATTGTTCAGATTGGAAACCATTGATGGTGATATAAGCACCCACATCCTAGAAAAATATTTTTATGGTGTTGACAAACCTAGAACCAAAACCAAGTACCTAAAGCATATACAAGATGAAAGGCCATTCAATTATGTCATTGGTTTTTGAAAAATCAATCTTCATAAACAAGGCCTTTTGTTGAGACTTATTGGCCCGTTCCATTCCCTCCCATAAAATAATTATGTTATCGAGGATATATCTATTGCGAATAAATCTAGTTTTCTTGAGATGAATTATGAGGGGAAGCAAATATCTAGCCTTAAGAGCAAGTGCTTTAGCAATGATTTTGTAGGATACATTGGGAAGGGTAATGGGATGCCAATTAATAATAAACTCTAAATCCCCAAATTCGGTAATGAATTTGATATTACCTTGATTGATGACTTTACCAAGAGAGTTGTTTTGAACAACTTCCAAGTAGACTCATGCAAATCGAAACTCGTTGTATCTCATAATTCCTGATAAACCTCATAGGGAAACCCATCAATACTAGGAGCTTTGTCAAATTCCATTTACATAACATCCTCCTGTAACTCTTCAATAGATAAAGTCTATCACACACCACTCTTTGTGCTTTAATGAGTTTGCAAGGCACTACTTTGAGGTATTTGAATAGAGCATGTTCTCGTCCCAGATATGAAGGTTGAGCAAAAAACACACCATGGCAATGAGATACCAAAAAATCAATATATCAGGGAGATGTGTAAGTGAGTGCCAATTTCTCCGATAGCTTTGACACAATCAGTGGTTTGCCTAGATCAAAGGGGAGTAAAAAATTATTTAAAAGCTCTATCTCCAAAATTTAACCAATGCATTCTTGCTCAAATCTAAGCTCCCCTAGATTTATAAAACTCTTCTATTTTGAGTTTATGGTGCCAACTAATAGCTTGCTTTTGTAAAACCTCATTGAAAGTAGAAAGCTCCAATTCATGTGACACTCGAATGAATTCATGTTGCACTCAAATGAATTCATGGTGTGAAGCCTCATGGGCATTGCAATGGAAAATAGTCACTTTTTTGCCAGAGATGCAAGGAAAGGCAACTGTCTGATTAATGGCATTTCCCCACCATTTTATCCACCTGAAGCTCCAGGAGGCATAGGGACTATGTTCCAAATTCTAACAATGTGCTTCTTGGTCCCAGTGTGATACAAATGAGTAGTATTAAGATAAAACAGTGTCTTGGTAATCTTTGGAGGGGTGGAAAGCCATTATATCTTAAACTTGATGGGAAGGTGCCCTGAAAGCAAAGCATCTAAAATAACAGCCACATGCTAGTCAAAATTGTTAGCAAAAGAAAATATATTTGGCTCTGATAACATAGCTCTATCAAGTCTCTTCACGACCCAGTCATGTCCTTGCTAGAGATTGGACCAACTAAACCATGATGAGGTGGTTGGAAGGTGTGATGGTGATTAGGTTTGAAGAGTGCGAGTTTATTTCTCATGTAAAAACAATGCCTCTCATTCGCTAGTGCACCACCACATTAGGAGTAATCCCTCTTTGTCTTCTTAAGACTCAATCATACTGAAATCACCACATATGATATGGTTGGTGTTGGGAAGAGAATCAGCCAACCAATGCCAAAATATCAGTCGCCCTTTCAACAACATCATTGGACAAATAAATGTTGGAAATACTGAGGGAAATGCCATGAAAGGCGAATAGGGTCCACAATAACTGATGAGTAGGATCTGAATCCCAACTTACTACATGATGTGAAAGAGAGGGGGCTAATAAAGTGAAAAACCCCATGTCCATTCTCGTGATTTGACATCTGGTAAACAACACGCTACCAAATTGATTTGATAGCTAAGGTGAGAAAGAAACCAGAAACCTTAACTTATTATGGACATAAAATTTTCATATTAAGAAAAAACTAACATGTATCCCTAACTATATACTTTAAGGTTGTGTCAGTAAGGCTCCGTACATTTGAAGAGTAAACAATCAATTTGCAAAGTGGTTTCCTCATCAAGCTCAACTAAAATAGAAAAGTTGTTAGCCAAGTAGGATTGATGGTTATGCTTCATGAAGTTGCCTACCTAAAAACCCTGCCACTTATCTTGAACATATTTACCATCTACTAGAGGTGGTGAAGGACTGTATTCATGACGGTAAAATATCTTGCGATAAAAAACTACTAATTTGTCGACTATACCTAAATTTGTCACCTCAAGATGGCACTGTGAAGGTTAGGTAACATTGATTGGTTTTGAGAAACTAAAAACACGATTGTAACTTGTGGGGTGCGGGCTAGAGGCAACACTATCAGTGGAGTGGTGGAAATTGGTTTCGTAGAAACCGTCGAAGAACCTCGTGTAGGTTTGTACATATTGGTCGAGGCCTTGCCTGTCGATTGGACATTGTAATCCACCATTTGCAGATGTTGGAGCACCTTTGTTCACCTTGGGAGACGTTTGGGAGGTGGGGCAAGTTGGAGTTAGCCATTAATGGACAATCATGGATTTTTTGATTCGTGGCTTGACAATAGAAGCAAGGGTTGGGCATGTTAATGTATAATACACGCTGAGTAAGCCTCTTGTCCCCAATTCGGATACCAATGGTTTCCTTAAGAGCTTTTGAAAGATCTATTTCAACGCAAACACGTTTTTGAAACCTAGTGGCATAAAACTTTTCTTATTACACACATTTGAGCAAGCACCTCTGAAGAGCAACACTAGGTACAAAATCCATCAGGGACCAATTCTATAAAAAGATGGAAGTGGATGTAGAAAATAAGATGTAACATAAATAACTAGAGCATCCCCATAAAGTCAAAAGTGAGATTTGTGCCTAGAAATTGATGGTATGTACTTTGTTAGTATTTAAATTTTAAGAATCCTTCATTACTTATAAACCCTAACTTGAAATTTATCTTTTACTTAATTCTAATATCATATAATAAATAAAATTTATGTGTTGAAGTGGAGGCATAGTCACAATTTTTCATTGATTTAAAATATTTTTAAATAAATAAAATTTATGCTTTGAAGTGGAAGCAAAGTCCCAATTTTTAATTAATTTAAAATATTTATGAAAGAATATACTGAATAAAAGTTAGTCTGAAACATTGCATTGACTACTTAATAATTATAAATATAACGTGTACAATATAATTAGAAACTTTAAATTATTGTTGAGTACAAATTATACAATAATACGTAAATTGTATAATGATAATAAAGAGTCATTTTCAACAACCATCTCAACAATTAAACCATAAACCTTAACTAATAATAAATTTATATTCCCTATACATGTTTTTTATATATTTGAAAAAAGCTATTTTAAAATTAATTTACGCGTTACAATTATTTAAAAGAACTAACCATAAACAAATTTTGAATTAATAAAAATGATTTTGAAATTATAAATCTAACTTTAAATTACTTATATATTATAAAACGCAAACCTTAAAAAAAAATACCCATAAACCAATCAATCTCGTGAACATAAATGAAACCATTTCATTTCATCTGAAAGTGAAAGTAGAAAGTAAAACCCCTCGAAAAGTGATCGACGGCCCCACCACCCAGCCATGGGCCCTACCATACGAATCTTTGGCCGGCCGATTGTATAAATCTTCCAAATCCCCATCCACGTGACGCAGCCAAAGGAAGAGCAGATTTGACGGGAAAGCGTTACTTATGCCCGGGGACTAGTGCATTTGGTTTGGCATAATTGACAAGTTAGTTGGATAATAATGAGTATAATGTCTCATCATAGCCCAACCACTGTGTCTGTGTGGTTATTAGTTAACGCCCTCCCGCAATAAAGCGACTGGCCTGAGGCCTCGGCTTTTCCATAGAATCTTTGAAATGAATGCGCAGCCGGAAATCAAATATTTACCCGCCTTGTGCGTGACTTGACTTGTACCGCATAGTACCCTTTGCCCGAAACCAACAATGAAATGGAAAGTGACCTTTATTTAATTACTTTCATTTAATGATTTTATTTACATATACCAATGGTTTATATGATCATACCAATGATCAAATTCTGAAAGGCGGGCCTTAATTTCAAGTTGACAATCCTTGGTGGATATATTTATCCAACAAAGTTGACAATCCTCTTTTTTTTTTTTTTAAGCCAATAAATTTTACAGGTCAAATTTAATTCATATTTTTAAAGATTATTTGAAAAGTAGGTTTCAATTTTATTTTTTTTAAAAATAGATTTTTATATAAAATAATAATAATTATTTTTTAATCATTTATGATACATGAGTTATTGGAGGTGTGCAATCCACATAATCTTAATAATAATTTTTTGAAAAAGAATTTTTACATGAAATAAATGATAATATTTTTTTATAATTTATAATACATGAAATTTCCCACTTATTTAAAATAAATATAGATTATTATTAGGATTATGTCTTATTTAAATATAAAATATTTTAGGGATTGGAATTTAAAATATCTTAAACATTAAAAATTTGAAAAAAAGAATGAACTTTTTTGAATGTCTAATAACTCCTTTCACTTGACACTTGAGAGTTATTAGTCTCCCCCCAATAAACACTCGAGATATTGTCCTTCCTAGTTGAAGTCACACCATCAAGATATCGTCTTTCCCAATTATAACCCTCAACTATAAATTTAAAAAAAAAAAAAAAAAAAAAAACTTTGCACAAACATCATTTTACCATGCATATACACAATTTTAATACCTATATCAACCACAAATAAATGATGTAGGAATATCTAGGTTCACAGGGGAACACTCTTGTTGTTTCAATGGCCTACAATATGTTTGTAAACATTAGGCTTCTTATTTGAGTTACCATATCTGTTGTTTCTTTCTGCATAGCTTTGGGATAAATGTGTTTCTGGAACTCCTTAGTAAAGTTGTTTTCTCACTACATCTCATTGCACAAGCATGGTAGTAATTTGCATTGAGCTTGTAGCTTCAATCAGTGATGCAACGTCAACAAACTTAATTCCAGACCATGGCTTTAAATATTCTTCTTTAGTACTTCATAGAGTTTAATGTTATTCATTTGGACACCTCGTGATGTTAAGTGGTAAGATGTTTGTTTAGGATAAGACTTTCGATGGCATTGGGAATAGGTGAAGGGGTTTGTGGCATGTTATGGTGCTAAACTGTAACATATTATCTTGTGATGGATTACCATCTAGACTTGTATTCATTTAATTATTGTTAGTGGGTTGTTTGAGAAATTAATGTAAATGGGTGGATCGTGTGTCTATATAAACACATCCCCTATATTTGAAAAGGCATTCAATTTCAGATTGGGGAAGTAGCCTAGAGTGTGGTTGCAAGGAGTGTCGTAGTTAAATTTGTATGCATATCTAGGAAAGATTAGAGGAATGTTGTCATTTGAAAGTTAGCAAGCATTTATGTAGTTGTTTGTGTTCGAGTTGTAAGGTTATATCATTAACGATTGGACTGAGTGTTAGTAGATCTCTATTTGAAGCAATAATATCTATTATTTTTATGAGTATTTTTGTTGTGTAATTATGGACTACACGATAAAATGTATCTCTTAATTGAGACCTCTAATTGTGGCTGCATCATTTACTATTAGAGCAAATAAAACAACTATGGAGTTGAGAGATAGAGTTTTTTGTTCTTCATTCTTTGCAAAGGTGGGTAGTGTTTTACCCTATTTTTTATTTAACAATTAATATGTTTATCTAATAGATATAAATTTTTTAAAGGAATTAAAATGCTAAAGATATATAATTGTTAACAATTATGATTTGGAACTTGTCAAATATATAAATATGACATTTTTAGAAAACACTAAGAAGAAACTTAGTGTACGTAGTTCAAATTTGAATTTCTATTAACTGTTTCTGATATTTGATAGTGTGAATCAATAGAAGACATGATTGTGATAGTGTATTATCAAAGGTAGAATTTGAAACTATTTCAGAATAGGACCATGCTCCTTAGACAATAGAGCATGTTGGTCATGTCTATTCACTGTAGACTTGTCCCAATTGACTATGATTGACGACTAACAATGCAAACAAATAAAATCAAAACTATGATAATACAAGATCAAAACATAATTTGAAGATATTTCTAGACAAGACCGCACTCTTTAGACAATAGCATAAGCTGGCCATGTTCGTTGATTGTGTAGTTATTTGCATTAACTATAATAAAAATTAGACTACTCTACCTTCTGTATCACATCTGTTGATTGAGTTGATATGATTAAATTCAGATTGTGTTGTGCAAAAGTTATTTTTTTATCCTGTACTTTGGAAAACCATAGGGCTTTTGTGAGAGCTAAAACCTACAAAAAGAGGGGGGGAGTGTAATGTGCTGAGTTGACCCTATCACCCTATCGATGACTGAATGCTACCTGTATATCCAAATACATTGAAGAGGAAAATCAAGGCCACGTAGTTCTCCCACCTAAAGTGATTATGCAATTGTGTTACTTAGTTATATGTAAGCAGATAGAAATATGTATTTGATACTCGACAATGATAGCTCTTGACTTTATTTGAGGTGCTTTAGGCTTGGATTACGGGTGCTCCTTGTGAGTGATCTTGATTTTGAGAAGAATAAATCATATTTTGTTCAATGTGCAATATTTTGAAAGTGCTCAATAGATAGTGCCAAGGTCAGAACCAAATATGGATAATGAATGACCTTTGATGTGTATTTATAGGCAAACTTTTTAACAATTTCCTTTAGCTATTTTTATGAAACATGTGAGAACACCCAAATAGATATTTCAAGATTCAAAAACTAGCCATTATTTGGCGTAAAACACGACTGCTTTGGGTGGACAAGTCTGTTGTAGTAGACATCTCCCAAGAAATTATGGACAACTGCACTAAATTGGAAATAGTCTGAGGCTAGTACAAATTAATTTAAGTATTTCACTTAGAAATTTCTGTGTAGTAGTGATGGTGAATAAAGGATCAATCTCATATATAGATAAATATCTTAAGGGAATGGAAAATAAAATTTGTGTATTTACGTGAAAGTTATGTGGTTTAGGAAGTGTTAAGCATTAACATTGCCAAGTAATTGTGCCCAAATTTAGGTATATATATAAAGAAAGGAAGAGGAGACTACAAGAGAGATTTATGTAGGATTGTGTTGGACCCCTAATTGTGACTAAGTATTTTATTGAATGCTTTAACAATACCATTGGCCTGGGGATGATACGGTGTTGTCTTGTGATGGGCAATCATGAATTTAACAAGTAATATGTGGATAGTCTCATTGAAGAAGTGTATACCACGATCACTAGTAATACTTAATGAACAACCAACTCAGGGTATAATATGTTCTTATATGAAGCGTGTGGTGGTTGCTATAGTACAATCCCTTGTTAGTGCAGCCTCAACCTACTGCATGAGATAATCAATTATTGTTATGATATAATGAGAACCTGTACATCATCCAGTTGGGTTGATGGGACCAACAAAATTAATGGCCCATTTCTCAACTGGTTCTTGCGACAAAATAGGATGTAATGGCATGGCATCCTGGTAATTTGGTTTCCCCACATGATGACAAATATCACATTGTTTAACATACAACTTGGCATTTTGAAAAATCATAGGCCACCACAGTCTAGCTAACAATACTTTATGTGCAGTAGCCTCACAATCATAGTGTCCACTAATAATTCCTTCATGAACTTTATAGATTACTTCAGGATGCTCGTGTTTCTTGACATGACGTCAAAGGATTTCATCTTGTCTAAGCTTGTAGAGGTCCCCTCCAATGAGTTGGAATGATGCAACATGGATGGCTAGTTATTTTTTATCCTACAGACTCAAATGATTTGGTGTTATGCTAGTAGTTAACAAAAATGTTATATCTTCTAACTCCTTAGGAACACATGAAACATGAAATAGTTGTACATCAGGTAAGTCATCTTCAATGGCTTGTGCTGACTCATTGGAATCAATTCTAGAAAGATGGTCAGGAGTGCAATTGGTCTTACATAGTTTGACCATGATAGAGAATTAGAATTATTGGAATAACACAATCTAATAGTAAATGTGACTGTGTAACAGAGGTTTATTAACCAAATATTTCAAAACTTCATGGTCTATATATAACATAAAAGGAGTTGCCAATATGTACTGTCGAAACTTTTGTAAAGTATAAACCATGGAAAGTGCTTCACGCTTTATTATGGTATAATTTCTCTTAGTCGGAGTAAGATTTCTACTTACAAAGTAGATGAGGTGATCAAGGTGACCTTCTCCAGGCTACATAATTATCATATCGATGGCCATACCAAAAGCATCAATATGGACATGGAATGCTTTAGTCCAATTAGGGAACTAGAGAATTGGTGCAATGATGAGCTTGTCTTTCAAGGCTTTAGAGGCTTCTTGGCAAGAGTGGGTCCAAATAAAGTGTTTATTGTGTTTTAAGATTTCTTCTAATGGCATGATAATCCTTGCATAATCTGGGATAAATTATTTATAGTACCCAGTATGATCTGGTAAAGCACAAACCGTGTATTGGGATGTTAGCACTGGTAGACAAAGGATGATAACAACCTTAGTGGGGTCTACCAAAAGTCCATCTTGGCATATAATGTGACCAAGAATAATACCAAATGGTGTATCAAAAAGACATTTCTTTAAATTAAGTGAAATTTGAAGCACTCAAAAATGTTCAAGCATGAGCCTTAGATTAGAATAGTGGTCTTTCACTAGGTCATAAACTATCTAGTCATCCAAATAAACCTAAATTAATTTATGGATGACGTCTTTAAAGGCCTCAAAAATTATACGAGAGAATACAAAGGGTGCATTTTTAATCTAAATGACATGATGGTATATGCAAAAAAACCCTACTCAAAAGCAAATGTAGTCTTTAGGCGATCCTCCTTTGTGATATGTACCTGATAGTACATGGAAAATCCATCTGTGAAAGTGTAAATTTCACACCCTATGACACCTTCGAGGATTTCTACTATGAATGACATCGAAAAAGGATCAATAATGTAGAATGCATTAAGTATTTGGTAATCCACACAAATTCTAATGCACCCATATTTATTTATGCTTATTATCATGGGGCTAATCCACTCAGATTCATCAATTAGAGTTATAAATCTAGCATGCAACATACTATCAATTTCCTCTTTCACCTATGCACATAAATTTGGATTCATTCTATACATCCATTTCCTAACTGGGCGAGCATCTTCAATGAGTTTGATATGTATTTTACCTAAAGATGAACGAACACCTTTCATTTCACTATAATTCCTAGGAAAAATATCTCAGTACTCTTTTAGCAACTCAAATACTTTTGAAATCTCACTATCGGACCAATAATTACCCATATTAGCTATCTTTAGTGCTTCCTTCTTGCCAATGTTGCACTAGATGGTTTCAAGAGGTTCCAAATATGGGTGGTCTACATCATAACCAGTATCATGAATAGTTCAAGCACCATAGTCTATGGGGACATCCAAATGATTTATCAATGGGTTAGGTGGTTCAAACCCTTCACCTTCATCAACATGAAACACTAGTTTTTGATTTCCTTTATGAATTTCTTCATGATGTGCCTGATTGAGGTTAGGTTCTGATGTAGGGGAGGATTGTGAAGATGGATCATTAAAAATAACCAAGTCTTTTTCTGATACACCATGTATATGTCATATCCAATCATCGATAGGACTAGGGTCACCGATAACTGCTTGATACATGGCTTGGAGTGTGAGGCATAAATCCATCCTTGGGGATGAGTAAGATAATGTCGAGACCATGGTATTTTTCAAAAAATGCCAATGGGTACTTAAATGTCATTCTTCATGATCATACCATGATCTAGCCCAAGTACGTAAAGTTCCATAAAATGCATGTACCCACAGGTACTTTGGCAAGAAAGATTCTTCAACTAATGACATGGTTTCACAAGATTCTAAGTGTGGTTCTAGTGCTTGGATTCCACTATAGCTAATTGTACCCTAGACATGATTTTCATGATGAAACTATTGATATAAAGTAGAGCATACTTGGTCACATTAAAGGAGATGTTCGTTATGAGTTTGCCACCATCTTGTGGTTGCACCATAAAAAAGGTGAACTAGTGAACACATACAATCAGTATCAGAGTCACATAAGGCTTTGAGTCACTGGATGAAGTTGTAGACTTCCTTTTGCTTGAGAAACTATGGAGCTTCATCAAGCCTTTCTAGTGGTGTAGTCATAATTGGTCTTGCCTGACTTGTATAGTAATAAGATAAACACATATATGGCACTTGTGGTACTAGTGTGTAATGCTTTCACAACTACCAATGACACCACACACTCTTCTAGTGAGTTCGTAGTTAGCATGGGCCCAATAATTACGAGCATTACTTGTAGTATCAAAAAGGGACTATGTGTCTATCCATCAGAGGATGCAATAAGGGGTAAGATCATGATGCTCACCATCTATTGTTGTGTCATTGTAGATATGATTAATATCCTCATTTATGCAAACAAGTTTTACATATGGGGACCCATGTGCTTGGTCCAACAGGATGATGACTCGATTAGTATTTTCAAAACTGATATGTCACTTTTTGAATCTTAAATCAACATTATTTGCATATCACTAAGGGTGACCTAATGGGGATGGAAAATCATCAGCTTCAGCGAATTTGAAAACTTCAAAATCAGCCTTGAAAGATACCCCAAAGATATTAATAGTTGCATTTTTAAGAATGCCAATTGGTAGAGCATGGCTTTTATTAGCCATAAACAACACATGAGGAGATGGTTTAAATGTTGGGTTAGCCATTTTTTGCCATGTATCCTTTGTGAGGGCATTGACCTTAGTGCCATTATTGATTAACATATCACCCAACCATTGATGGCATCATTCACTAGTATTTCCTTATCCTTTGGAGGGCTAAGAGGAATGGGAGTATCTTATCATCGAGCATGGTTTAATGAATGATATTTAGCTGGCCTTACTGCATGATGTTTAAGCCAATTACTCAATTGTGGGAAAATATATTTTTCTAACAGATGCTTGTAAAGTTCTTAGAAATTATCTTGTATCATGTTTTGAGGTTTCATGGCTTTTTATAGATCAGTTCCTCGAGTAGCTTTTCGATCCTTAAAAAATTGAATTTCCCCTTGTAGTTCATGTACCAAAGTCATAGTATCCTAGATCACATATTTATATTACTGGGCATCAAGATACTTCATTGCATGAGGCTCTTTGCACTATATCTTCTCAATAGGTGGAATAGACGTAGATTGGGACTGTCCTCCACTGCGTGTGGTGATATTAACCTATTGGGCCATCGAAGTGCTAGAGCACAATCGCTAGTGAGGTTTCTCAATGTGAATCATATTAGAACCTTTTTCATTTCTTTCTTTAGTGATGACTGTGTATAAATTGGGGCATTCCTCCAATCGATGCTCCTTTTTATAAAAAGCACATGTTAGATAGATTGGATAATCTCACTGATAGTGATCTAGTTATCCACACATATAACACATTCATGATGGAAAATGCCCACCTAATCATCCCTAACCTTGGCCTCATCCATGATATCCACCATTATCTTCATTGTTGAGATAGAGGTTTAACGTGTACCATGTCTATATGCCTCATATATATCACTGATCAAGCGACAATCATTTGTGTCATGGGTATAGGCATCACATATCTTGCATTAATCAGACACTTTAGAATGTGTATCCCATTGTAATAGAGGACAAGAGCAAACATCATTCTTTTGATGGAAAATTTCACAAGACTGATTTAGTATAGTGCAAATGTTTTGTCAAGGGTAATTACTTCTATTATGACCTTCAACCTCACAAACGGTACACCAAAGACTGCTATGAGTGTTGTAAGCATGGTTTGTAGTTAGCTTTTCTAATTATGATGCCATTTAATCTATTTAAGATTCCATAAAAGGACTTATTCCAATGTCAATGCCACCAATAGCTTCAACACAGAGGGCAGCTTCTAAGGCCTCACACGGGTTGGTAAAGGTCCTTTGAGATAACATTCGTCTAAAGGGAAGCAACCAGCCTCCCATGAACCATTGGGTATGTTGAACAACATTAATCTCAAATGAGAGATTAAACAAGAGTGTTTTGAATTATGCATCATACTCACATACACTTTTAGTGAGCTCTTATTTTATATCCTTTAGCATAGCAATACTTTATTGCTCAAATTATGGAATATTGAACTCTTGAAGAAATGTTGTCTTAAGCTGGTCATAGTCAATTAATGCTTGTTGAGGGTCATGTTGGTGTTATATATTTATACCCTATATAAGTAAGGGGATTGTTCAGATATTCCTACTCAAATCTAGTCCAACATAGGACTGATCCTAGCCTTTGGGTATCCTAATAATGGATCAGACCTCTAAAGAAGGCCAACTTCCTTCTGGATCTATCACTTAAACTAGACCTAATCTAACACTTACTTGGAAAAGAGATAGAGAGATATAACAATATAAGAAAACATGTAAAATGGGCTAATGCACAAGTAATCAAAACACTTATACTTTGCATAAGACACACTATGAGACACATTCAAGACCAAAGAAGATTAGTCCCACATGAATATTTCACAATAAGGCATGAATCAGTTATTATACTAGCATGAGAGGGAAAACATACACTTTCAAGCTAAACAAAAAATTGTAAATTGCACTTATAATGACTTTTGAGAACTACCAAATACTTTATGAAGGCGAGAAAACTCAGACATAGACAAGAGACATACATTCACTTAACTACAGTACATGAGTTCATAGAACACACTTCAATCTAACTTGCAAAATGATGGAATTCAATATTTATGGCATCAAAAGGTATCACAATATAAATTTTAGCATAACCTAAGCAATCCAAAGCATAAGAGTATATTTCTCTAAAAATTTCTAAATATTTCTTTCTAAAAACTTTCAAAGAGCTCTACATGTGGTAGAAGTTGGAACATATATAGAAAAAAAGAAGAGAGAGGGAATTGTGATGTATTAGCATAAGTTCAAGGATGTTGACTCATGACATTATCAACAAGGAACAAATTATATAAAATAATTAAATTCTCATTTCCCTTATCCAATTTCCAGGTCTCCTTCTTAGAACTCCATGTCAGATTTACTGATGAGGATCATGTCTTGGAATTGACAAAATTATGCCACATCTGCTTTGGGTGGCCAACTGTACCTATTTATAAAAAATGTGATCCTAATGATAGGTGAGACACCTTTCCATGATCATGTTTACATCTCCATTTTATCCAATATCAAACACATGTCCATTATAGGTGAAAACCAAACCACTTATTGGTTTTCACACAGTCATAATATCCATAGAAATCTAAAAACTACTTGACTTTGCTTCGCAATCACTGGTTCATCTTCTATCTTTGTATTTGGTCCAAATTGACCTATTTAACCTCTAGATCCCATGTGAAAATCAATAGGTTATTGTATACGAGGATCCTTCATTTAAAAACAATGAATATGTCAATGGAATGACTCTCCAATAGAGTTGACAAGTTCTAAGTTATTGACCAGAGATCCTGTTTAAACTTCAATGGTGATGGAGCCTTATCCTTAACCATATTACTTGTATGACTATGTCTACTCTATGGTGTTTGATCAAGATTTAATGGCAGTTGGATGACCTTATAAGACCTTGTAAACACCTAAATTTGGCCACTAATGACCTACAACCAAGCTTTTGTCTAATTTCCACTCAAAATGTATAATTTGGCCTAAAAACATTAAAGCACATTAAAAGATTTGAAACTAAAATATTCAAATGCCAATATTGACTAGGGTATCCCTAAATGGGTCAATACAATTTATGGGCCAACTACCTTTGATCAAATCATTTCAAGTCAAAATGCCAATTTTGCACCTAGGTGCTCTGGATTGCTCTTTCCTATCAAATCTCTTGCATGAGACACGTGCCTTTGTTATTTGGTGTTGGTAACATCATAAATGGGATAAAAAATCCAACACATTTGACATCACCTTTCAATTCCATTCTAGTCAAATTTTGGACCAATAATGAGGCATTTTGATCAATTCGAGTAATTTGTGCATAAAGTGCTTAAACATGCTTAAGAGCTAATTAACCCAATCAAAGCCTAATTAAGAATTCCATGGAAACTTGTTGAATACTTGTTTTTAGAAATGAATATTGAATATTTGCATCATCAGGTGACCTCATTTCTTGGGAAGACATCCCTAGTCCATAAATGCCATAAATATCAGGATTCATGCCCTCCATGCCTCATCAATACCCTCCATGCCTCTTAATTTCCCCTTTTTTCAATGCCATGATAAGGATAATTATAAAGTTAATTACATAATTGGATTAATCCTTAGCCACACATCTCAATCTTGATATCGATGGTTCAGGTTGATTCTATACATTTACAAAAATCTATAAATAGGAGGCCTTACCACATGAATTTTAACACATGATTATGCAAAGTTATAATGCAGGATTGGTTCAAAAACCTTCAAGAAACTAGTGTTACCATGCCAAATTTATTCCAAGCCAAGCCAAGACACAAGCCAGAGGTACCAAGGAGAGATGGAGGTAGATAAGCTTCCATTGCCTAGGACTTCATGAGCACAAAACTAAGAAAGCCACTACTACAAAGGCATTTGGAGCATCCAAGGAAGGTGAAGGAATTCTTGCATTTTTCCTTAATTTTTAGTTGTGTTTGTAATTTGTTTTTGTTACTAAGATCATCCTAGTAACTATGCATGAAGGTATTAGCTTAGTGTGTTCTTTGTCAATTTGTTTTGTGCATTTTGTCACTAACACCATACTAATCTCCTCTTCTTAGTCAAATTCTTAGTTCACATAATGGCACACCTGGTGGGACAAAATGCATCTCACACATGAAGAAGATCATTCTACAAGTTTAAAACCTTCATTTGGATCATTAAAACTCCTGCAATTTGATTTTCTAACTTTATTTACTATTTTTCTTTTTCATAGGTTTACACAGTAATCGTCATCGATTAGTAAAATCATTGTCGATTAGCATAGCCATCATCAATCACTGTTGGTATAAACAATATTAGTTAGATAACCATCATTGTTTAGTAAGTGTAATAGTCATCGGTTATAGAACCAACGTCGGTCACTGTGTTTTTCTTAAAAACACAAAATTCGAGAGCTAATAGGTCTTTTTAAAATGCTTGGTTTGGGGTCATATGGACTCCATTTTGGACAATTATTTTTTTTAAATCCATGTGTTTTCTCCTAAATTTTTAGAATTTGACATTATTTTAGCTTAAAGTTTGATATGTTTTTCAAAAAAATTTGAAAATATATTTAAAATGTTTCTAATCTAACATATTTGCTTTTGGGATGATGCCTTAAGGGTAGACAGGTAACCAATGGACTTAAAACTTGTTAAAATGTGCTATTAAGAAAATTTTGGCATGATTTTAAAATGAATTAGTAATATTGTTTTTGATGCTTAAAATAAAATCATTTAGGGTGTTATTTCTTAAATCTTGTAGTTAGCTTTCAAAGTTACAAATTAATACCAAGGGATCAAATGAACACCAATAAATCTTTCATTTGGGCTTAAATTGATCACACTTGTCATTTTTGTCTTCAATAGTTGTTTGATCTAATTTTGTTTAGAAAAGAGAGGGGTGTTGTGTGTATTCTCTTCCATTTATCCCCTTTAGGGAACCCTTGGAATCAAAAGCACCATTCCTATTACAAATTGCCTAGTCCAAGGCATAGAAAGAAGGTTGTCTAAAGCACTCCCTAAAAACTCGTCAAAATTTGGGTGACCTTGAAAATGACCCTAAACTATTTATATTTAATTCAAAATTGGATTGTGAGGGGGATGTCATTAGCTCCTATGAATTATTTAGGAAAACTTTGACTCAGGGTTTCATCTCCCAACATTGACTTCACTTACTCCTAAGTTACACATGAGACGTATCTGCATTTGGACATCACACTACACTGAGAGAACAATAGGATGTAGTGGTTGTAAAAAGGAATAGACTTTTTTACAACTAGCCAATGCCATGGTCACCCAATTTTCATGCTTGTATTTTGCATCATTTAATGTGAAAGTCATGTAATTGATTCCCCTAAAAATGTTTGAAAGCTTGCTAGTTTAGTTAACCACACATTGCCATACCCTTGCTAGAATTTGAATGATTATACTTAGTGTATTTTTGGATCATTTTCTCATTTGGTATGTTTTGAGACTAAAATTTTTTTGTTTGTTCATAAAGCCATGTCAAAACCAAACTGTCTATACGTCACTCTTTTGTCTAAAGAGGCGTTATGCTGGCCATTTTACACCACACTTATGCCTTGAAATTTTTGCTAAACTTATTTGTGTGTGTGTCATTTGAGTTGCAGAGGGTAGCGTTATGCTGCCCAAATCATGTCAAAACATTTTGAACCTTTTGAGTCTTTGAAACATAGTATTGACCACATCATTCGAGCATGCTTATGTCGTTAAGCTGATCAGTTTATTTCAAGACTTGGTTCACCTTGTATCAAAAAAATTGTTTATTTTAAACCATGTCATGTATACCATTTAGGCCTTTGTCATGTGTCATCATGTTGTCTGGTCTTGTCTAGCTTGTTTGGTCAAATACTTATTTTCAATGTTGAGTTATCGGTTAAATTTGTTAAGTTTAGATTCAAACATTGATTGATTTCTGTTTAGGCTTAATTCGTAGGGCTGAACATAGATATTTTTCTTTTGAGTTGCATAACTTTAGTTAATCGATTACCCAAATTTAAAAACTATTGATAGTTTATTTGTTTAATTCCTATCCTCATCATTGTTTGTACATTTATTTGGGAGAACACAACCTTTATCAAAGAGCCTTTTGTCTTATGCCTTATGCCAACTGATCATGTTTATGTTTGATTCTGTGTGCCAGGTCTATGTCAAAGTTATTTCCAAACTTGTAAGATTAAATCAGATCACATCATGCTTTACTTTAAGTCTAGATATTGATGCCATTTGGCCAAAAGTCTTAGCATTTGTCTATTTTTTTGAGCCTAGATTTTGACTCTGCATTTGGATAAAAGACTTAGCAACTCAATTTTTTCCTTTCCTAGTTTAGACCTTGTTTGGAGCACTTTGATCTAGTACTTTGACATGCCCATTTTTATTCAAATACTTGACCTTTTGTGCATATGACATTTGACATTAGATATTTGATGTTAGGTTATTTTATGCCAAGTCTTAGGAAAAATAATTTTGGAGATACAACTCCACTTTTAGACCACATTGGAGATACAGCCCCACTTTTTGACCAAGTTAGACTAAGCTTGAACCATTTGTCCTTTGGACATAGTTTTTTAGAGCTTGTAGAACTCTAAGCCTTTTTATTTCAGAGCTTTCATCATTTACATGAATATGTCTCACTACACTTATGGTGTAGTTACATACAATCTAACTTATGATAGAATGGCCACATAAAACCCCACTAAGAACCCCTATAGAGAAAGATTTTCTAAGGAGTTTTATTATTCTCTCTATAATACTCCATATGGGGAACATAGTCAAAATCCATAAAATCCAAATTGAGACCTTGATTGGCATGAAGAGGCTTGTGAGGAGGACTTTGAAGACCCAACTATAGATAATGTTGTTTTGGATATAGATCCATACCCTCTTTGAAATAATCAATACATAGAACATAGTCAAGAACCAACTTATGAGCCAACTCATGACTGAGATGATATTGTTTATGAGGAAGACTTGGATGCTTTGGCTTGTGTAAATAATTAGGCTCCACCACATTATACCATTTCTATTCAAATACTACAATATCCAAGGAATACCATTACCATTCCTAGACTTAGTTTTTTGGCTTGTGTGAGTAACCAAGATCCACAATGCCCCTTCATCATTCCAAGACATAGTCCTTTGGCTTGTGCGAGCAATCATGCTCCACACCACCCTATCGTGACCATCTTAGGACTTCATCCTTTGACTCATTAGATAAATCATGATCCATAAAGACCTACCATTATCCAACCATAAGTCATTCCTTGTCTAGTACCAATCCTAACCAAACCTCAACCGATCCAATCATTCGAAGACCATGCTGTGTTCAAAACTGGTATTTTCCAACTCATTGGAAACCAAAGCCTAGAGAACCAACCAATTTGAGATGTTTATATTGAATCAACCATTTATGATAAGTTAACCTATGATTAATTGCCTATTAATCCTATACTAGTTGTCGAAGAGTCTCACTCTAATGAGCCAGTCTTTGTTGAGTCACTTCTTAATGATTATAACTGCCTTGGGCAAATCATTACCTCTACCATGTGCCAATTTTTTAAGAGCCTCCTATTGATAATCCAATCTTTGAGGAATTGTCTCTTGACCTTTTTCCCATCCTAGAGGAGTCTCACTTTGACAAACCAATTTTTGTAGAGCCCATTATGCCATCACAAGCTATTACTTGTGTACTACCAAATATTCAACAAGACATCATTATAATAGAGTACTTGTCAGATGAATAATTAGAGTTTAGGTTAGGTTTTATTATTGAACTGACATTAGATTTACCATCAAAATTTGAATCAACATCAATCTCAACATCAAAATCAGAATCCTTTGAGTTAGAATCATACTTAGAAGAAGAATATGTTCATGGTTGTTACAATATTAGTTATGCATGCCTTACAAATTAGTTTGAATACATTTGTGATCCTTCTATAGTTTTTGAGGATGAGTACTTCAACATCGACATAAGTTCTCCTAGTATCTTCTACAAGGATTGGGTGGCCTCTCCCCATTCTATTACCATTCCACAAGCCATTACCATCAACCAAAATAACCATATCATTGACATTCCATCTCCCATAAGTGTCAATTGGGATCAACATAATCACACTTTGTTGAACTACATCCATGGTGACATTGTAGTTGAAGAAGAAGGAGGCTAAGAGCACATTCATATAGTAGAAGAACACTCTCTTAGTGAAGCCTTTTCAGAGGCACTAGGGGATAATTAAAGTCAAAATTCAGCATCTTCTAGTGAAATTTTTTTAGAGCACTAGAAGATAATCAAAGTTAAAACTCAACATTCCTTAATAAAACCTTCTTAGAGGTGCTACAATATAATCAAGACAACTTCATTGGTGAAAACCTATTTAAGGCACCGACAACTAAGCACAAAAGTTCTTCACTACTTGATCAAGACAAAATCAAAGATAAAATTAAAATAGCTTCCAATCTATAGCCTAATTAGATGGTAGCTACTCTTAAGATCAAACAATAAAAAAATCTGGTTGTCCTATTAAGATAACAAGTCTTCAACCCTACCACAACCAAAATTATGTCGAATCTGGTATCAACAATATTATGTGTGACTGAACATCTCAATCTTCATTTATTTCCCAACCATTCCACATTCCATTATAATCTACCATTCCATTTCACAATCAAACTTACCATCCATTATTTGTCATTGTTTACCATCTATGGTTGTACTTTCCATTATAGAGGCTACAAAGATACCTTGTATCAACGTTTGAAGGAATCAAATTCAATGACCAATGAAGATCACAAAAGCATTCTTAACAACCAAATCTGCAGGTGGTTCTTAAATAGAGCTACTTTTTAGATGAGGTGTGGGATAGTAATTAACATGATCGAGTTTTCTGTTTGTATCATTTATTGATTAGGACGTGCATCTTCCCATTAGCAGGAATAATAGATTAAAAAACCACACCTAGGCCAAAATTATGTACCATACCATTTCACATTGCCATGCCATTGTTGTTGTTACATATCCATTTACCATTGTTACATAGTCCTGCTATTCACCCTATCACTTGGGGGCAAACCCTCTTACCATTTTATCCATCCTATCATTCCATTCCTATCTAGACCAAAGCCTATTTTTAGTCATCCTATCCAATCCTATTTTGATCTTGGTTACTTTGGTTCTTCCTGCACCTTTTGAGGGGGAATTTTAATCAAATTTTAAAAAATCAATCAAGTCTATGTTTTAATGATAGTCTATGAAAGTAGTGTGATATTTGATCTGGAAATATATCTTTCATCCTATCAAGTTTGTTTATGTGAGCCTGATTATAACCACCTATGGCTAAATCAGTGTCTCACTAGTCTTGCTACTAATTATAATTATCTATGGGCAAATTAGTATCATTGACCTATGTTGTTGTATCCTAGTTATAACCACCTATGGGAAAAATAGGGGCAACACTTTTTTATCATGCACTACCACATCATCTTGCCATGACTATTTTCATTTGACTAGCTATTTACTGGTTTTGAGAACTTGTTGGGACCTAGTTGGTTTTTCCTCACCTTTTGTGTGGATATAATTACTATGACTTGAGGTCATTTTGGGACTATGTAGGTCATGCTTAATTCATGTTGATGTCACCTCAGTCCCCCTTTCTATACGCTCTCACCATTTTATGACCAACCTAAGCTAAATGCTCTCAGCCTTTTGTGACTAGGTATCTTGTCATTCTCTAACGAGTTAAGAAACCTCAAAATCTAAAAAACATTCATAATATTTTAAAATCTAAAAACATTTTTCCTATATAATCCTAGTTAGTTATCCTTGATTTGCCCTACTGGGGCATGGTTATTGGTAGGATGCTTTTTTTTGCTTTTGTTTTCAGGCTTTCTATTTGTTTTTTTATTTCAGGTTGTTTGTTTGTTTGTTTGTTTGTTCACTTACTTATTTATTTGCTTTTTGCATTGTTACCTTAACTCAGTCTATATGTGTTCATTAGGTGATTCTTTGAAAATGTTATTTTTGATTCCATCCATATTTATCCATTAACATTGTCATCGTGGTTTTTATCATTGGTGTATTATTTTTGAGTGTTTATTAGATATCAGGAGTCAGTCTTTATGCATTTTTCAGCCAAGTCTTCATGGTGATCTATCATGATGCCTACCATCACATGCTATAACAAAATTCAGATTTAATAAGGTCTACAATCAATGGAGCTATAAAAGTTTCTCCTTGGCACCTTGGAAAATCCTTTCATCCCACCTTTGATCAAATCAACCCATTAACCATTCTAGTTGTATCATTACTAATAAGGATGAGCATCTCCTCACTAGCAGGTACAACTGAATCATTTCTAATGATCAATCTTATTCCTTTATCCATCTCTTTCATCACTTTACACCCACTCATCTTTAATCTATATTCCAGGTTATATCCTTGAGTTATGCTTGCTAATCATCCCTAATTAGGGCACCATCAGTTTTAGCCAATCTACGTCCTCTTAATGATTATAACCACCTATGGGCAAATCATTATTTTGAATTTTATTCCTGATTATGACCACCTTTGGGAAAATTAACATCCTTTTTACATAAATGCATGCAAACATTTTCAAATTTGGATTAATCTCAACCATGGGTTAATTCCACCTTCTTGTTTCTTTTCGAGGGACCATCCATCAATAAATGTGACAACCACTCCCTCAAAGAGACATCATCATAGGCTTCCCAAAACCATTTGGAGGTTTGTTCTTCAACCATCATCTTCTTTTTGGCATACATGCCATCTCTCATTATTTGAGAAGACATTGCTTTGCCTATGGTTTACAACATCTTCCCAAAGAGGGAAAACTATAGACACTTAAATCTGGCCACCAATGACCTCCAACCAAGCTTTTGGCCAATTTCCACCCAAAATGTACAATTTGGCCTAAAAACACTAAAACACATTAAAATATTTGAAACTGACATATTCAAATGTCAATTTTGGCTAAGATATCCCTAAATGGGTCAATGCAATTTATGGGCTAGCTAACTTTGATCAAATCATTCTGAGTCAAAATGTCAATTTTGTACCTAGGTGCTCTGGATGGCTCTTTCCTATCAAATCTCTTGCACAAGACACGTGATTTTTTTATTTGGTGTTAGTCACATCCTAAATGGGATAACAGATCCAACACATCTGACATCACCTTCCAATTCTAATCTAGTTGAATTTTGGACCAATAACGAGGCATTTTGATCAATTTGAGTAATTTGTGCATAAAGTGCTTAAACATGCTTAAGAGATAATTAACCCAAATCAAAACCTAATTAAGAATTCCATGAAAACTTGTTGAACACTTATTTTTAGAAATGAATATTGAATATCTGCATCATCAGGTGACCTCATTTCTTGGGAAGACATCCTTAGGCCATAAATGCCACATATATCAAGATTCATGCCCTCCATGCCTCTTAATTTCCCCTTTTTCCAATGCCATGATGAGGATAATTAAAAACTTAATTGTATAATTGGATTAATCCTTAGAGTTAGAGTCAGGCTCTCTTCTTGAACTAACATCAGATTTACCATCAAAATCTGAATCAACATCAGTCTCAACATCAAATTTAGAGTCCCTTGAGTTAGAATTAGATTCAAAAGAAGAATATGTTCATGGTTGTTATAATATTGGTTTTACATGCCTCACAAATCAGTTTGAATACATTTGTGATCCTTCTATAGTTTTTGAAGATGAGTACTTCAACATCAACACAAGTTCTCCTAGTATCTTCTATGAGGATTGTGTGGCCTCTCCCCATTCTATTATCATTCCATAGGTCATTACCATAAACCAAAATAGCCATATCATTGACATTCCATCTCCCATAAGTGTCGATTAGGATCGATAGAATCACACTTTGCTGAACTACATCCATGGTGACATGGTAGATGAAGAAGAACAAGGAGGCCAAATCCACATTCATATAGTAGAATAACACTCTCCTATTGAAAATTTTTTAGAGGCACTAGGGGAAAATCAAAGTCAAAACTCAACATCTTCTAGTGAAATTTTTTTAGAAGCGCTAGAAGACAATCAAATTCAAAAGTCAACATTCCTTAGTGAAACCTTCTCGAAGGTGCTACGGGACAATCAAGATAACTTCATTGGTGAAAACCTCTTTAAAGCACCAATAACTGAGCATAAAATTTCTTCACTACTTGATGAAGAAAAAATCAAAGATCAAATCAAAATAACTTATAATCTATAGCCTAATCAGATGGTAGACACTCTCAAGATCAAACAACAAAAAAATCTAGTGGTCTTATTGAGAGAACAAGTCTTCGGCCCTACCATAACCAAAATTATGTCAAATTTGGCATCAACAAAATTATGTGTGACTGAACATCCCAATCTTCATTTATTTCCCAATCATTCCATATTCCATTATCATCTACCATTCCATTTCACAATCAAACCTACCATCTATTATTTGTCATTGTTTACCATCCATGGTTGCACTTCCCTTTGTAGAGGCTAAAAAGATACCTTGTCTGGACATTTTAAGGAATCAAAATCAATGACCAATGAAGATCACAAAAGCATTCTTGACAACCAAATCTGTAGGTAGTTCTTAACAAAGCAACTATTCAGATGAGGTGTGGGATAGAAATTAACATGATTGAGTATTCTATTTATATCATTTGTTGATTAGGATGTGCATCTCCCCATCAACAAGAATAATAGAATAAAAAACCACACCCAGGATAAAAACATGTACCATACCATTTTACATTGCCATGCCATTACCATTGTTACATATCCATTTTCCATTGCCACATATTCTTGTTATTCACCCTATCACTTAGGGGTAAACCCTCTTACCATTTTATCAATCCTATTATTCAATTCCTATCTAGACCAAAGCCTATTTTTAGTCATCCTATCCAATCTTATTTTTATCTTAGTTACTTTGGTTTTTCTCATAACTTTTGTGGGGGGATTCTAATGAAGTTTCAACACATCAATCAAGTTTGTGTTTTAATGATAGTCTATGAAAGTAGTGTGACATTTGATCTAGCAAGATATCTTTCATCCTATCAAGTTTGTTTATGTGAGCCTGATTATAACCACCTATGGGCAAATCAGTGTCTCACCAGTCTTGCTACTAATTATAACCACCTATGGTCAAATTAGTATCATTGACCTATGCCATTGTATCCTAGTTATAATTGCCTATGGAAAAACTAGGGGCCACACTTGTTTATCATACATTGCCACATCACCTTGCCATTATTGTTTTCATTTGACTGGCCATTTGCCAGTTTTGAGAACTTGTTGGGACTTAGTTGGTTTTTCCTCACCTTTTATGTGGATGGAATTACTATGACTTGAGGCCATTTTAGGACTATGTAGGTCATGCTTAATTCATGTTGAGGTCACCTCGGTCTCCCTTTCCATACGCTCTCATCATTTTGCAATCAACCTAAGCTAAACACTCTCACTATTTTACCAACATGTATCTTGTAATTCTCTAATGAGTTAAGATACCTCAAAATATAAAAAACATTCATAATATTTCAAAATCCAAAAACATTTATCATGTATAATCCTAGTCAATTATCCTTGATCCACCCTAGTGGGGCATGGTCATTGTTAGGATGCTTTCTTTTGCTTTTGTTTTCAGGCTTTCTATTTATTTATTTATTTTAGGGTATTTGTTTGTTTGTTTGCTTGCCTATTTGTTTGTTTTTTGCACTATTGCCTTGACTCAGTCTATATATGTTCATTGGGTGATTACTTGAAAACATTATTCTTGAGTCCATCCAAATTCATCCATTAACATTGTCATCATGGTTTTTATCATTGTTGTGTTATTTTTGAGTGTTTATTGGATATTGAGAGTCAGTCTTTATGAATTTTTTGGCCAAGTCTTCATGGTGTTCTATTATGATGCCTATCATCACATGCTACAACAAAATTCAACTTCAAGAAGGTCTACAATAAATGGAGCTACAAAAGTTTCTCCTTGGTACATTTGCAAATCCTTTCATCCCACCCTTGATTATATCAACCCATTAACCATTCTAGTTATATCATTACTAATAAGGATGAGCATCTCCTCATTAGCACGTATAACTAAATCATTTCTAATGATCAATATTATTCCTTTATCCATCTCTTTCATCACTTTGCACCTGTTCATCTTTAGTCTATATTCTAGGCTATATCCTTGAGTTATGCTTGCTAATCATCCCTAACTAGGTCACCATCAGTTTTAGCCAATCTAGGTCCTCTTAATGATTATAACCACCTATGAGCAAATCATTATTTTGACTTTTATTCCTAATTATAACCACCTTTGGGCAAATCAACATCCTTTTTACATTAATGTATGTAAGCATTTTCTCATTTGGATTAATCTTAACCATTGGTTAATTCCACCTTCTTCTTGTTTCTTTTTGAGGGACCATCCATCAATAAATGTGACGACCACTCCTTTGAGGGGGCATTGTCATAGGCTTCCCAAAACCATTTGGATCTTTATTTTTTAACCATCATCTTCTTTTTAGCATACAGGGCATCTCTCATTATTTGATAAGACATTGCTTTGCTTATGATTTATAACATTTTCCCAAATAGGGGCAAACTATAGACACCTAAATTTGGCCACCAATGACCTCCAACCAAGCTTTTGGCTAATTTCCACCCAAAATGTACAATTTGGCCTAAAAACACTAAAGCACATTAAAAGATTTTAAACTGACATATTCAAATGCTAATTTTGGCCATAGTATCCCTAAATGGGTCAATGCAATTTATGGGCTAACTAACTTTGATCAGATCATTCCAAGTCAAAATGCCAATTTTGCACCTAGGTGCTCTAGATTGATATTTCCTATAAAATCTCTTACACAAGACATGTGCCTTTGTTATTTTATGTTGGTAACATCCTAGATGGGATAACGGATCCAACGCATCTGACATCACCTTTTAATTCCAATCCAATCAAAATTTTGACCAATAACGAGGCATTATGATCAATTTGAGTAATTTGTGCACAAAGTGCTTAAACATGATTAAGAGCTAATTAACTCAAATCAAATCCTAATTAGTAATTCCATGGAAAATTGTTGAATACTTGTTTTTAGGAATGAATATTGAATATCTGCATCATCAAGTCACCTCATTTATTGGGAAGACATCCCTAGGCCATAAATGCCACAAATATTAGGATTCATGCCCTTTATGCCTCATCAATACCCTCCATGCCTCTTATTTACCCTTTTCCCAATGCCATGATGAGGATAATTATGAACTTAATTGTATAATTGGATTAATCCTTAGCCACACATCTCATTCCTGAGATGGACGGTTTAGGTTTTCTATACATTTGCAAAAATCTATAAATAGGAGGCCTTACTACATGAATTTTAACACATGATTATGCAAAGTTATAATGCAAGATTGGTTCAAAAACCTTCAAGCAACTAGTGTTACCATGCCAAATTGATTCCAAGCCAAGCCACAAGCCAAAGGTGCCAAGGAGAGATGGAGGTAGATAAGCTTCCATTGCCAAGCACTTCATGAGCACAAAACCGAGAAAGCCACTACTACAAAGGCATTTGGAGCATCCAAGGAAGGTGAAGGAATTATTTTGTTTTTTCTTACTTTTTAGTTGTGTTTATCATTTTTTTTATTACTAAGCTCACCCTAGTAACTAGGCATGAAGGTGTTAGCTTAGTGTGTTCTTTATCAATTTGTTTTATGCATTTTGTCACTAACACCATACTAATCTCCTTTTCTTAGACAAATTCCTATTTCACAGACCTTATCTACCTTGGTTGAAAATAGATCCTTTGGCTCAACTTTGTCCATCGAATATTACTTAGGCCAATCAAATTTCTCTAACATGTCTTCATTCCCATTAGCCTCACATATCCCCATTATCAGATCTTGTCCTTGTTGACCACCTGTGCACCATAGGATCAAGCTATAGAAATGAATATGGGCCCTTGATTTCCTTCCATTGATGATCCTTTGACATGTTGACCTGATCATGCATTATTAGATCATAATGTATGAAGCAGTGTTGATCATTGATTTACCTGGACCCACTTTTTAATTAGTCCTTGCATACCATTAGATCATTGATATGAATGAATGTGTTCCATTAATATAAGCTTAGATCCACATTTTTAAAATGAACCTGCATAATTAGATTTTTGTTCAATTGATCTGCACATTCAGATCATGCCCAACTTATATCTCTTTAAAGGGCTTTAACCTAGGGACCTTTTGACTAGTTTGACCCCTGGTGTGAATTGCTAGATCTTATTTATCAGAATGTGAGATCATGAAGACCATTACATATTTCCTAACTATAAACCTTTTAAGGACTTTTGAATCCAAATGGTCATTTTGAGAAGCTCAAACTTGATACTTGCATGAACGTCCTATGCTATAGGTCCAAATTTAAACACTTAGATATTGAGCTAGAAAGCTCGCATAGACATGAAACTTGTAGAGCATGTTCCTAGCATGAATAACTCCATAGCACTAAAATATCCTAATTGGTGATGATTTTTGAGTGGACATATAAAATATATGAGATAATTGGTCCATTCATTTCTTTGTGACATCCTGGTGACAATCTATTTCTTTAAACTTACATAGTCCATCTTTTGCTCAATCTTTCAAGAATTTGATGATATTTTAAGTCTTGTAAAACTTGGTTTATACTCTTAAATTCTTTAAAAACCATGAAAATTACTTGGATCTTCATTTTTAATTGTAGAATTGTCCCTTAAAGATCAATTAGATCACACTTTAAGCTTGATTAAAGTGTTTCAAAAGATTTACAAAAGTTATATGATCTCTACTTGAGGTCTATCTACTCCTTGTGACACTGGGTTACTTCTTCAATCAGGATCTACTCAACTTTTGAACTCTTATACTAGGCACATTTTGGTATGTAAACCAAATTTGGTCAACACCTTTGGTGACTTGGCTGGGTAGCATGCCAACTATGCTTGAGAACTCAAACAATCTTTATGACTCTTGGATCATTTACATGATACATAGACCATTTTAATTTGATTGAAAGACATCCTCTTGACTTGTAAAGGCAAATAATTCCAATAAATAGGGAAAGAAACAAACTTGAAAGGGAAACTAACCTAAAAATGAAAAGGCAACTAATCTACTGAATAACTATGCAATAAAGCACTTATTTGGGACAAAAAGAAAGGAAAATATTGTGTTATAAAAACACTTAGATAAAAAATAAGAATAACTAACTATGTACATGGAACTTAACTTCCTCAATAGTAGTGCTTAAGATGTATCACATTAACTGGAATAAGAAGCTCTTTATGATCCATGTTTATAAGCTGGAAGGCTTTGTGAGATTTGCAACTGGAGACTGTGTATGGACCACTCCAAAGAGAATCAAAATTTTTTGCCTTCCTGGCTTAGCTTTGTTTTCATCCCACTTAAGGACCAAATCTCCTTCCTAAAATCTTCTTGAAGAAGTTTCTTTGTCAAAAGATCTCTTTACCATTGTTTGATGGGCCTCCATAGCCAATATGGACAGATGCCTTGTCTCTTCTAGTTCCATGAGCTCAACATATCTTATTTCCATTAGCTCATTGTCCAGAAGTTCAAGTTGATGCAATAATTCCAAAGTAGGGAATTCAAGAGAAATAGGCATTCTTGCTTCTTTACCATATACTAGCTTGTACAAAAAATTGGCTATTGACCTTTTATAGGTGATCTTATCAACCCATAGAGTTGACTTCAATTTGAGATGCCATGATCTCTAATTGTCTTCAATTGTCCTCCTAATGATTTTCAACAAATTCTTGTTAGTGGACTCAGCAAGGCTATTGCCTTGTGGATAATAGTTTGATGAAGTACTGAGAAAAACACTATGTTGAACTACCCACTGGTTAGTCTTACACCCCAAAAAATCCATAGCATTATAAAAAATTATAGTTAAGGGGACTCCAAATCTAGAAAGCAAACTTTCATAAAAGTCCAAAATATTGGTTTCATTAGCTTCTTTTAATGTCATTGCCTCTATCCATCTAGTAAAATAATATATGGAAATTAGGATCCACTTGTGTCCTAAGCTTGAAGGGGGATTAATAAGACCAATAAAGTCCAAACCCCATTAGACAATGGGTTGATTCACTGAAATTAGTTGGAGAGGTAAGGTTGTAAGCTTTATCTTTCCAACAAACATGACACATTGTCTATATTTTCTGACCCATGTATGACAATCACTAAATATACTTGGCCAATAATACCCACCTCTCATTATCTTGTGGGCTATGATCCTTGCTAAATAATGTCCTCCACCATGTCCATCATGGAATTACTCAAGTAACCTTTATGTTTGACCTAGTTCTATGCACTGTATCAATATGCCATTGATATCATTTTTGAACAACACATTATCAATGAGAAGAAAATGAATTGACTATAATCTGAAATATCTCCTTTTTGAAATAGTTAAATAAGAAGGTGATTTAACTTTTTTGGGAATATCAGAGTCTTATTCCTATTTTAGTTAAGGGTCTAGATTAATAAATCAGTAAATAATATTGTAATAATTTTAGTCCCAATTTGTATAATTTATGTCTTTTTTACCTTTATAAAAATAACAATAAATAAGGAGAAATAATGACTTAGCTAGAAATAGGTTAAGATGGATGATATAAGGTCTAAAACTGGCTGTGCAGGACTGGGACGGTGTCGTAAACCTAGATCTAGATTTCATTTTATGAAAGGATAAGATCACTAAAAACAAGACACTTTGGGGTCTGGTGCTATTGTCTACTCTTGCTACTATTATCCATACTACTCATAGAGACCTAAACTCTCTAGGTTATTTATGCTATTCCTGTGTGAGCCTACCTATGAAATCTTGAATATTGAATGTCAACAGAGCTCACTATAGAGATGATTTATCTTCAAAACCCTAGACTTCATTATGCTTGATAAAACTTGAGAAAAAGGAGGGGGTTAGTGTGTGTAAGCTACACTGAATGTGTAATCCACACCCCTTGTGTGGGCACGCTACCTACATACCAATACTCTGAAGAGGGATCAAACCATATGTAGTTCTCCCATCTAATGTGCTTTATACAATAGTGTAATATAAATGAAAAATTTCAAATTAAGAGTCCTTGAGGTGGCTAGGGATTGGTATGAGAGTTTGAATATGTTTATAGCGATGTTAGGTGACTGTATGTAGATAATAGGAAAATTTTCCTTAGTAGTTTACTTTTATTCTTGCTTGCTTTATAAGATTTATCACCTCCATTTGTAAATGAGCTTTGGATGGGCTTTTATAGGGAATCATTGGTCATGGGTTAGATGTATTCATGTTAGGATGACATAATGAAGGAGAACAATTAGATAAAAATGACTATTTGAATTCAAAATGCAAATGGAAAGAAGCACCAAAAATGAGACACCCTAGGGTCTGATGTTATAGTCCAAGTATGGTGCTCTTATCCTATAAGATCAGGACTAGGGGAATAGGATTGACTTGGAAAAATTAGCTTGACTGAGGTGGAATGATCATTTAGAAGGTATTGAATGACTGGTAAGGATAAAAAATATGTCTATAAGGGTCATAAGAACATGAAAAAAGGAGCTATGGATAGGGTGTCACAAGCCACACTCAAAATACCAATTTGGATATTTTATATGACTACATTTACCCCTCCTTTATTCTAGTGATGTAGAAAATCAAAATACTAGGATAAAATAAAAATATAATGCATACTTGAACTTACCTACAAGGGTGAATCCCATGAAGATGTGTGATGTTGAGTGATGCTAAGTATGCTAGGTATGTATTATAACAAAAGTAATATCATGAACATAGCTAAGTGATTAATTCCCCAAGAGTCACTCAAGAATACAAAGGCTATCCCTTTAGATCCATCATTGCTCACTATGTGAATCTATGTGATTCTATGTGTTTTGATCAATGTTTGGATTGTGCGTCGAATTCCTTTGAGTAGCTGGCTCAAGAATACAAAGACTAGCTAGTCCTTTGGCTCTATAGTTGCACACTAAGTGAAGTCATGAATTGATACGAGTATGAATGTGTGTTGTATGAGATGGCTCTTGAATCCCATGAATGCTCTATAATTTAACAATGTGGCATAGATAGCTGAATGTGTGTTAAAAACTAAGTCAATTTTAGCCACCCTAAATGGTGGAAATTAGGCTTATATGAAAGCCACTCTAAAACTGGAAACTAGGATTATAGGAAAGCCACTATGAAATGATGTCAGCCACCTATAGATGGAATAAGTCACACAACTACTGAGAATACCTAGGTAATGTACTAAACTTAGAAAGAAAATAAATGTGTTGTGCTCATTACCCCTAATCACTGGTGTTTATAACATGGATTCTGATCTGCAAGTTGTATCAACTACTTAATTTGAAACTGGAAGAGAGAGCCATCATGCTATGTATGATGCCCCCTATATCTGGATACTCTAAGAAAAATTATACTAAAATTGCTCAATCTAAACTATAATGTAGCTGACAAAACTATAATTGACATTACTTTTCTATCTATTTTTGGAAATTTTGATTTTTTTGCTATTTAGATAGGAGCACTAAAAATAGGACACTACTGTCTGATGCTATATTCTAAATATGGCACTCTTGTCCTTTATTGTTTTTATCACTATTATATATTTGTCACTATGTTTTTAGTCTATTCTACCTAGTTTGGTTTCTAATTATTGTTTTGAGTGTTCAAAAAATTGATTTTTGATTGGTGAAGGGCTCTGATATCTATGACAAAACCCCTATTTGTTGCCCCCTCTTATGAGGGTAGGAATGAAGACCATGCAATGATTTACATTAGAATAAAGAGATCTACAAGTGTGTTATGCTACAAAATACATGATATAGTAATGATAATCAAATAGATATCTCAAGATACAACATAGTTTGTATTGAAGATTGTTAGATCAACAGGGGTATGCCTAGATAAATGTAACAATGTAATATCATGTGTAGTATACTGAACTAAAATTGAAAGTTTGGCTAGTTGTTAGTTGTCAAGGAGGGATGGAGCATGATTTCCATCATGGCATCCAAGAAATTAGGATAATGCATGATGTGGGTCAAAGCATTGCAAAAAATTGAGAAGCAAATAAGTAAAAAAGCATGCATGAAAAGAATCAAGAAGCATACAAGAGAAGCCAAGGGGCCAAACAAATAAGGGACATGGGCAGATGTCACTTAAACTATAAAAGCAAGCATACAAGGCATATTCAAATGCCCACATATATATACAATTGAAAACAAGCAAGGTTGACACAAGGGCCACATGCACATAGAAGAATACATGCAAAATACATTGGCAAATGTCCTAAGGCACACACAAGAAACAAAATAGGAACTGAGAAATAAAATCACATCTAGTTACTCAAAGTAAGAAAGAAGGGCATGTAAATGCTGAAAATATAATCGCATCTAACTAATCAAAGCAAGAAGTCAAAAAATGCAAGACATGAAGTACAAGACTAGGTAGATGCTAAGATTTACACGAGTGTGATATACTAGCGAGTATTGATAGAATAATCTCTGTAAGCTAATAAGTAATGTACATCAACATGATAACTAGAGTGTGTGGTGTAGGAATGACATAACTTGGATGATATAGTCATGTAGAAGATGCCCCTGATGGGTAAATATTTGATGTATGTCTCAAATGTAAAATTAAGATGCCCCCTAAATAGGTAGAGTGAAGTAATCAAGGATCTAGGTGTTACTACACACAATCAAAGAAGATCAATTGAATCATGGTAATGTAGATAAATTGACAAACAATAGCATAAAACAACAAAATTTAAGTCTAGCATGGTAGTCGAAATGTAAAGCATGGATAATGCATACCGTTGAAACGGTTTTGATATTTTTGATTTATTTGAATGTTTTTTGAATTTGACATATTTGAATGTTTTTGTATTTTAACATGTTATATTATTTTTGGAATATTTGAATGTTTTTGTATTTTTTTGAAATAAGCTATATACAATCAATCATAATAAAACTATGTGTTGGGTGAATATTTTGTCACCAGTGTACTGATGAGCAAAATAGGTCTGATCATCCATAGCAAGGGAGATTGGTCATCCAAAGTTGTAGGTTTACCACATCCAAAGGGGAAAAATCTCTCCTCTCATCAAGGGGAGGTTCCCTATAAAATATGAGAGAGATATATACTATATATATATATATATATATATATATATATATATATATATATATATATAAGTAAAAAATAACACTCAGGGGTAGGATACAACATCCATCTTTCTTCTTTCAAAGATGATGTTCACAAAAAAAGGAAAAAATCTTGGTGAAAACATTGAAGGCACTTCTCTTCTTTTAGAAGTGGTCTTATAGGGAACAACAAGAGTTCTTTTAGGTATGATAAGTGAATGGTAATAGGGTGCAATAACCGACAGAATGAAGTGTAGCACAAAGTCTCCACTTCAGCTACCCAAAGAGTGAGATACAAAGGATAATGGGGGCACAAAGTCATCCCAAGGTCCTTGACATAAAAATAGAATACTAAGGATAATGAGGGCACAAAGTCATCCCAAGATCCTTTACACAAGAATAGAAAGAAAACACACTAAAGGCAATTGTGGGGGCACAAAGTCTCTCCACAGTCGGCTTCAAGACACCTTCCTAATTACTTTCACTAACTCTGCTTGCCAAATTAAATAAACAAGAACATATTTAGAAGACAGACATAAGAACAATATCCTAAAATGATACAAGCTATGACAGCACAAAGTCTGCAAAAAACTTGCTTTCTCATTCAGATAAAATGATATGAACAATAATCTGAGCTCAAAGTCTCAGTATTTGCCTTTCAATTTGAGTAGATTTTTGCTTCTGTATTGGGAAGATCTCCCTCAAATAATAAAAGAGATTACAATATATAGCCACCAAGCAAGGCTTGGCACTCTTTCCCATGGAATGGCTCACTGCAGTCAATGCCTTGAATGCATTTCCAAATTTGTCAAAGGACTATGCTTGGAACAGTCCATTGCCTTAACTATGGCATGTCCATTCATCTAATATGTCTCTTCCTAGGTCTGGATCATTTGGTTTATCCCCTCTAACGTCTGCGCAACTATCCATTTTGTCTTTACTCCAAGGGAGACAAACAGGTGGCATCTTTAATGTTTACAAGCCAAAATATCTACTTAGTGGACTGTTCCTACTGAAATTACTTCTACATAGATATTTCAAGCTTTTCCCTCTTTCTACTTTTGTCTTTTCTAGCTTTGTCTCTTCCTAGAATTTAAGCTCTTGGGGCTACGTTCCTAGCTTTACTAGCTCTTTACACTCCTCTCAGCAGTTCTTCCTTTTGGCCTTGGCCTTAAAGCCTTTGAATGCATTTAGGTCCAAGCTTAAACCTGCAAGGATTAACGACTATTTCATTGTTGTGACTTTGACATCTTCGGGACTGTCATCATTTGAAAGCCAACGACTAGTCGGTTGTCCCAAATTTGACAGCTGTGGGGATGTCACCAGACATCTGGATCCCAATGGCTAGTTTGTGATGATCAACTTTGACGTCTATGGGCCCATTACTTTCCTTGACAATTCCTTTGATTTTGTTGTTTTTTGTCAGGAATTCTTCTGCAAGCTTTTCTCGGTGGGCTTTATCAATCGGGTTAATTCCTTTGGAAAAAATTCTGAAGGAATTCCTTCAACTTTGTTATTTTTTGTCAGGTATTTTTACGTGGGATTTTCTCTTGGTGGGCCTTATTAGTCAGGTTAATTCCTTCAAAAAAAAGTCTAAAGGAATTCCGTCAGACTTTTCATCTGAAGGAAACATCCTTAATAACTTTGCCACAGGATTTCCTTCTGAAGGAATTCCTTTGCTTGTTCGGCCTTTGAAATGGTCCACCTACTCCCCGCCTGCCCTCCGTAAGGGCTGTCTGACCTCCAAGGTTGCCTTTCAGATTTTTGCAACAGTCCACTTTAGCTCTCAAGTGCCCTCTGCAAGGGCACTTGTCTTGATTCATTACCCTCTGCAAGGGCACTTTTTCCTTTGGCTTTGGGGTAGCCCCTTGAACCTGCCGATTGAACTGACCGATTGAACCAAATTTGGTTCAATGGTTCAATGGTTCAATCAGTTCAATCTCTTTATTTGGCTAAGTTTTTTGATCACTTGAACAAAATGTGTTGAACCATATGGCCGTTGAACTTGTTAAACCATTAAACTCGTTGAATCTTTGAACCAAAGTGGTTCAATGGTTCAACGGTTCAATGGTTCAAGCCTTCTTCCCTTTGATAAGTGTTTTGAAGCCATTGAACCTTGAAGCAGTTAAACTTTGAACCTTTGCCGAAGCACTTAACTCTTGTCGACGATGTTGAACCTTGAACCCATTGAACCTATTGAACCAAAATGGTTCAAGGTTCAATGGTTCAATAGTTCAATAATTGCTTAGAAGCTTGCTAATGAACTCTTTTGGTTGAACCTTGTCATTGAACCAATCTTGAAATCACCTAAGTGTTGAGAGCTTACTTCTTTCCTACAGAGTCTGTAGAAGCCAACCTGTAGAGTCCATAGAAATGAGTTCATAGATCTGGGGGAGTCCATAGATGTGAGAAACCAGCTTGCAGAGTTCATAGATTTGAGGCCTTGAGAGTCCATAGATTTCAAGTCCGTAGTTTTATCTAAATTTCCTCTAACCTTGAAAGAGTCCATAGAAACCTATCTGCAGAGTCTGTAGTTCCAAGCCTGCACAGTCCATAGATTCAAGCCTGTAGAGTTCTTAGATTTCTGGAAGAGCTTTGAAAAATGAAGAACTTGAATGCTCAGAACAATTTTTGAAAAGGGGAGAGAGGATTTTGGTCTATTGAACCAAAATAGTTCATAGGTTGTGCCAAAAATGAGTGACATTTTTATGGACAATAATTGGGTTCAGTTGGGGAACTTCCCCTAGTTAAAATTTTGAAACAACTGAGGGGAGTAGAAACCAAAATCTCCAGTGCCTTTAAAGTATGCCATTGGGCTATGGAATCATGCTACCCAAAAATAAAGGCTCCAAAAAATGAAAATGAAAAGCACAAAATAGAAATAAAGACTATACAAATGTACATATGTATAGGTGAACTCATCTGATACTTCATGAATTGAAGTGATTCAGATGCTGCCCATTGTGAGATAATGAAAATGGCTTTTTGTGCTGATAAACTAGTAGGAAACCATTTTGTCCCCATAATCAGTGATGGGCGAATGGAACTCTCCACCAAGAATCACACTTTTTGTGCACTCCTTTTGGATCTCTCTTCTTACTCCATGGCAAGATGTGGTCTTCAATCTGAAAACCATAAATCTTTGCTCTCTTTGTGAAGAGTTCCTTTTGCTGACTTTGGAGTACAGCAGTATGGTCCACTACCATAGCTTGCTATTCTGCTAGCTCAGTCCAGCACATGTTTTGATTGTTAGCATCAAACTCTTGACAAATCATCAACTCAACATCTCCTTTGGTGTGAAGGAGTTTGACATCTTGGTCTTGAGCAGCCTTCAATCCGAGCAACAAAGATTCACATTTTGCTATGTTGTTGGTGTTGCTAAACTGCAACTTGCATGAAGGAAAAATATCTCTTTGAGGAGATATCAACACAGTCTCAGCTCTAACATTGGTAGAAGAATTGCTGCCATCAGATTCCAGGATCCAAACATCATTAGAGATTGAGCTTCTATCAAATTTCTCTTCATTAGAAGTGGAAGATGCTTTTTCATCTGTACTGCACCCTACCAATTCTTCTGATGTCTTGTTTGAATCAATTTTAAAATTTCCACTTGTAGGACTTTCATCTATAAAAACATGAACACCCTCTATGGTAAGGAAGTAATTACCCCTGCTTGAAGACTCAAACAGAATTTGAGCTGCAAGGGCTGACGTTTGGGTGACCACGTATTTTGCCTCCTTTTCAGGGAGCAATCTCTTCATTACACCTTTGACAGGGATCCTTGCCTAAAATAGGTCCATGCTCAACTCACCACCCACATCCTTTCAGAAATTTCAACCCAATAGAATGCCGTATGAGGCTGGTACATCAGCCACCAGGACTGTCATCTTGATTCTTTTGTTTGGAAAGGCTGTAAATGCAAATTGAGTGTCCTTGATTTGTCCCAATAGAGGTACTTTCTTGTTCTCCATGGAGAAACATCTTCCAAATGTTTTTGTCAATGTAAGGCGAAGGGATTTTGCCACTTTGGCAAGCATGACATTGTCTGAAGCTCTAGAATCAATGATGCAGTTGCTCAGCTTATGATCATTTATCAACAGGGAAACATAGAAAGTCTCTATTTTCTCAGAGGTAGCAGGAGGGGTAATGACAAGATTGTTTGGGATAGACATGTTCCTTGAGGGGTCATGAGTTGCCTTCTTAGCGTCTTGTCTTATAGGGATGGCTGTATTATTCACACACTCTACCAACCTGTCCAACTGCTCAAGATTGGCTTGTAGGAATTCAAATTCAGTCATTTGGATTTTAGTTTTCTTGACATGGTCAATTATGTCAAATGACTGAAATGGACTAGAAAGAGAGGATGGGAGTTCATCTTTTTGGTTTTTGGGAGGGGGAGGACTAATCTATGAGTTGGAAGTAGAAGGCATGGGGATGTTTGATGTATTCACCTTTTTAGTAGTCACTGGGTCCTTTGACTAGAAGGGTAGAGTGGTTCCCCACTTAGCAATTGAGATTGCTGGTTGAAGTTGCCCCTCTATCTTTTCTTTATCATCTGGTTGGGCTGACTGGTTCTTGGACCATGTGAAAACAACATATGATCCTTCAGCTACTTTTCCTTCACTTTTGGGTTCATCCTGATAATTTAGGAAACCAATGTTGGAGTCGCCAACTAATTCTTCTTCATCTTTAGTGAAGAGATTAGCATCATCTTTAGGATTCAACTTAGGCTGGAATGAGAAATTTGATTTAGCTTCAAGATATTCAACTAATAAGTTGGTTGGAGGTATTTTGAGGGCGAGGTTCCTCTATGGAAGAGGAAGGTGATTTAGCTGTCCTTGGTTCCTGGCAACATGGCCTTGGTAGACCTGATTCTGAAATGTCCTCCTTAGCATATCTCTGTATGCAGGAGTGGATGACATCCCTTGCGCCATTTGCTTTCTGAGAGCTAGCACTTCATTTGCTTGCTTTTGCACCATTGGGTCAGTGGTGACTGTAGGTGAGTATTTAGAGGATGAAGAGGATTTACCTTTATTAGGGTATCTCCTTATCTTTCCTGCCAATATAAGGTCATCTTCTACCTCAGTAGCAAAGTCCTAAGCAATAACAAGGTCTATGTGTCTAGCTCGTCTTAGCAAAAAACTCACTTCAGGTAGCTGTGAGTTGATGAAGAAACACTTGAGATTCTCAAGTGTCAGCTGAGTGATCATGGGAATCCTATTCCTCAACTTGTCAAACTTAGAAATGAAGTCCCTCATAGGTTCATAAGGTTCCTTCTTCATTTGTGTGAACTAGGCCAGCAAAGCATGTGCATCTTCTGTAGGCTTGAACCTTACTTCGAACTTGGCTTTAAGTGTGTCCCAGTCAGTCACTAATCTAGCTTGCAAATGGTAGAACCAGTCTGCAACAGTGCCTTGTAGTGTCTCTACAAAAAGCCTAATTGCCACATCTTCAAATTCCACCCCTATTATGCGACAGGCTATGCTAAAAGCTGAAATGTGTTCATTAGGGTGAACTCTCCCATCCATAAAGAATTTAGGGAAATTCTTTCTTGAGCTGCATGGAAGTTCATGTAGAGGTGGAGTCAAATTAAGTGGGCCAAATGAGTTACCCTAGGGGCCTTGAACTGCCATGATGAGATTACGGAAAAGGGTGATAACAAATCTGGGTGGCATATGGATAGGCAAAGCTTTGCTAACAACAAAAAAAGTAGCTCTACCTTATGTTGGTGTCCTGGTATGGGTAGGAGGAACACTCTTGAATCTTTGAACTTGAAGTTGGGGAGGGAACAAGTTGAAATTACCCTACTACACCAACTCAAAGATAGGGTCAATCAACACCTTGGGCTCTTTGGCTTCTAGTATATCATGGAGTTTCCAGATTGTGAAACAAAAATGGAAAAGAATTGGCCTTGCTTTAGCTTGGAGCTTGAGGCTTCAAACTACGTGTTCTTCCCTAGTGGCTCTGGTTTTGCAGACCAGATAATATAATGGAGATGGAGGAACATGGTAAGGCTATAAAGATAATGGGTAAGACACGGAATGGAGTCACCAGAGTCTATAATGGATAAGGGTAGGGACTGATTCAATCTAAAACTTGAGGCTTTAGACTGCACATTCATCCCTAGCAGAGTCACCAAAAACTATTGGGTGAATATTTTGTCACCAACATACTGATGAACAAAATAGGTCTGATCATCCACAGTAAGGGAGATTGGTCGTCCAAAGTTGTAGGTTTACCACATCTAAAGGGAAAAAATCTCTCCTCTCATCAAGGGGAGGTTCCTTATAAAATATGAGGGAGCTATATACTTTATATATAAGCAAAAAATAACACTCAGGGGTAGGATACAACATCCATCTCTCTTATTTCAGAGATGATGTTCACAAACAAAGGAGAAAATCTTGGTGAAAACACTGAAGGCACTTCTCTTCTTTTAGAAGTGGTCTTACAGGGAACAACAAGAGTTCTTTCAGGTATGATACGTGACTGGTAATAGGGTGCAATAACCGACAGAATGAAGTGTAGCACAAAGTCTCCACTTCAGCTGCCCAAAGAGTGAGATACAAAGGATAATGGGGGCACAAAGTCATCCCAAGGTCCTTTACATAGAAATAGAATACGAAGGATAATGAGGGCACAAAGTCATCCCAAGATCCTTTACACAAGAATAGAAAGAAAACACACTAAAGGCAATTTTGGGGGCACAAAGTCTCTCCACAGTCGGCTTCAGGACACCTTCTTGATTACTTTCACTAGTTCTCCTTGCCAAATTAAATAAACAAGAACACATTCAGAAGATAGACATAAGAACAATCTCCTAAAATGATACAAGCTATGACAACATAAAGTCTGCAAATAACTTGCTTTCTCATTCAAATAAAATGATATGAACAACAATCTGAGCTCAATGTCTAAGTATTTGCCTTTCAATTTAAGCAGAGTTTTGCTTCTATATTGGGAAGATCTCCCTAAAACAATAAAAGAGATTACAATATATATCCACCAAGTAGGGCTTGACACTCTTTCCCATAAAATGGCTCACTATAGTCAATGCCTTGAATGCATTGCAAATTTTTTGAAAGGACTATGCTTGGAACAGTGCATTGCCTTGACTATGGCGTGTCCATTCATCGAATGTGTCTCTTCCTAGGTTTGGATCATCTGGTCTCTCCCTTCTGACGTCTATGTAGCTGTCCATTTTGTCTTTACTCCAAGGGAGACAAATAGGTCGCGACTTTAATGTTTGCAAGCCAAAATATCTGCTTAGTGGACTGTTCCACCTATTGAAATTACTTCTACACAGATATTTTGGGCTTTTCCTTCTTTCTGCTTTTGTCTTTGCTAGCTTTGTCTATTCCTAAAATTTAAGCTCTTGGGGCTACATTCCTAGCTTTACTGGCTCTTTATGCTCCTTCTCTCAATGGTTCTTCCTTTTGGCCTTGGCCTTAAAGCCTTTGAATGCATTCGAGTCTGTGCTTAAACCTACAAGGATCAACAACTATTTCATTGTTATGACTTTGATGTCTTCGGGACCGTCATCATTTGAAAGCCAACAGCTAGTTGATTGTCCTAAATTTGATAGCTACAGGGACGTCATCAGACATCTAGATCCCAACAGCTAGTTCATGATGCTCAACTTTGATATTTGCGGGCCTGTCCCTTTCCTCGACAATTCCTTCAGCTTTGTTGTTTTTCATCAGGCATTTTGCTATGGGATTTTCTCTCGACAGGGTTTATCAGTCAGGTTAATTCCTTCAAAAAAAAGTTTGAAGGAAACATCCTTAACAACTTTTCCATGGGATTTCCTTCTGAAGGAATTCATTTACTTGCTCAGCCTTTGAAATGGTCCACCTGCTCCCCGCCTGTCCTCTACAAGAGCTATCTGACCTCCAAGGTTGCCTTTCAGATTTTTGCAATGGTCCACTTTGGCTCCCAAGTGCCCTTCGCAAGGGCACTTGTCTTGGTTCATTACCCTCCACAAGGGCACTTTTTCCTTTGGTTTGGGGTAGCCCCTTGAACCTGCTGATTGAACCAACCAATTGAACCAACTTTGGTTCAACGGTTCAATCAATTCAATCTCTTTATTTGGCTAAGTCTTTTGATCGCTCAAAAAAAATGTGTTGAACCATATGGCCATTGTCCCTGTTGAACCATTGAACCTTTGAACCAAAGTGGTTCAATGGTTCAACGGTTCAATGGTTCAAGCCTTCTTCTCTTTGATAAGTGTTTTGAAGCCGTTGAACCTTGAAGCAATTAAACTTTGAACCTTTGTCGAAGCACTTAACTCTTGCCAACAATGTTGAACCTTGAACCCATTGAACCAAAATGGTTCAAGGTTCAATAGTTCAATGGTTTAATCATTGCTTAGAAGCTTGCCGATGAACTCTTTTAGTTGAACCTTATCATTGAACCAACTTTGAAATCGCCTAAGTGTTGAGATCTTGCTTCTTTCCTGTAGAGTCTGTAGAAGCCAACCTGTAGAGTCCATATAAATGAGTTTGTAGATCTGGGGGAGTCTGTAGATGTGAGAAACCAGCCTGCAGAGTCCATAGTTTTGAGGCCTTGAGAATCCATAGATTTCAAGCCCGTAGTTTTCTCTAAATTTCCTCTAACCTTGAAAGAGTCTGTAGAAACCTATCTACAGAGTCCGTAGTTCTAAGCCTATAGAGTTCATAGATTCAAGCCTGCAGAGTTCGTAGATTTTTGGAAGAGCTTTGAAAAATGAAGAACTTGAATGCTCAGAACAATTTTTGAAAAGTGGAGAGAGGATTTTGGTCTGTTGAACCAAAATAATTCATAGGTTGTGCCAAAAATGAGTGACATTTTTGGGGACAACACTATGTACAATAAATTTGAAAAGAAGCTATGTACAAGTAACTGAGAAGAAATGATACTAACCAATGAGTCTCATGAGAGACTCCCTATCATGGTGTTCTATATCAAGGAAAGGGATCGTGCATGATCATGAAGCACGATGGAAAAGCTAAGACTATGAATATAAAAGCTATGTATGTTGTAAGTGCTCTAAAATCTCTGTAGTGGAAACTGACTGTGGGGTCCCCCTGTAACTCTAAGAAGTGGATGCAACTTAGGGGCTCTTAGAGGTCCATCTGGTGGCAGGAGAATCTCTCTTAACATGTGCTCTATGTGTAGAGGTATGAGACCTCAATGATTATACCTTGAGTGTGAATACTATAGCCAAAAAAAATCTAGAGTCCTAAAACTATCACTGATGTAGTGGTATCTAGAAGAGAGGCCTTCGTGGAAGTGTATGAACTCTCTATACTAGCAAAGAAGGCCTCTACTATGGTTGAATTTTAAATAGAAAAAGAACTATAAATGGCAGAGAAGCTAAAATTGGTGACTACAAAGTAGTAGATGGCTCTAAAGTGGGGAGTGTTAACTTATATGGAACTCCACCAATTGTAAAAACTTGATTAGCATGAATGAATTTCATGCATCTATGAATTGTAGAAGGAACTGCACAAAGTTTTTAAATATATGGTCAACCAAGTAACATATCAAAAATTCTTGCACTAGGAACAATAGTAAATGGTGTCACCACATGTGTTGGACCAACCTGTAGAGGAATTAAAATCTCACCCGATGAACTTTGTATGTGCCCACTGAATTCACTAATAACTATGTCCGTCAGAGTGATATCCTTCTTTGAATATCCCAAATGCTTAAGTAATGTCATAATACACATGTTCACACTAGATCCATTGTCTATGAGAATAATATGAATAGGATGATGATCAATGTAGGATATGATAAAGAATGCATGATAATCCAAATCATCCTCAACTAGCTCTTTTTCTAAGGAGATCAAAGGTCTAGATGGAATTCTGGAATTATACACACCAATCATGTTGCTCAAAGAATGTGAATCAACTAAAGGTGCCTGGTATGTAGCTAATAGAGGGTCTGCATGATATGCATGGTGAACACTTGATGTGTCCCCTATCTGTTATTTATAATGCTATGGGAAAGGATTTGAGAAAAGTTTTAGAGCCTTGTCTTGTGTTTGCTTTCCCTGAGGAGGCTCAACTAGAGTGCCAAGATCAATAAGGTTTCCATCTATCAAATCTTGTATCTTATGTTTTAAATTGATGCATTTGTTTGTTGTATGGCATGGTGCCCTATGAAAATTTCAAAATGCATTCTGATCATATCCACATGGAAAAGGCTTTGTTAGATCAACTTCCCAAATAGGAGGGAGAGATATGATATTACATTCCAAATGCTATTGTAAAACTCTGGCTGGAGATACTGGTAAATTGGTAAAGGTTCATCGAGGAGGTGCTGATAAAACCACTTGCTGAGGGGGATTTGAAGTGACATTAACTGTAAATTGATTTAGACTTTTGCTATCATTAACCTTTACTTTGTATGGGACTTTACTGTTAGTCTTATTTATTGTTTCTTATATGCTTGTGTACTTAAGTTTTCCCATTGAAATTAATTTGACTTCCCTTTCCTTTAGTGTATGACATAACTCAGTGAAGGAAGAGAACCTTTTGAATATTATTGACTCATGCAAAGCTAGCAGAAGACTCTATTTGAAGAGATCCTATAATTCTTGATCGACCATGGGCCTAGTCATTTTAGCCAAGATAGTCTTATATCAAAGAACATAATATGTGAGATTCTCATTTGACCTTTTTTTATGTTGTGAAACTTGGGCATAATAAACCTTGTCACCTATGTTAATGCTGAAATGATTTAGGAACATATCAGCTAAAGGATTGAATGCATTGATCGATTGATTTGGTAGACTATAAAACCATTGTAGAGCATAATCTTTTAAACTTTGTAGAAATAACTTTGTTAGTAACTAGTCATTTGGCACATAATCCAAGCATGCTGCATGAAAATATCTCAAGTGTGTCTCTAGATCACCCTTTCCATCATATAATGTGAGTTAGGGTTGAACAAAACTTGGTGGCAAAGGTGTAGAAGCAATATGGCATGTCAATGGTGTATGAAGTAGATCAAAAGAATCCAAAGCCTGTGTTGGTCTAGAGGCACCTTGATCAAGATGTAGCACCTTGGATTGAAGAGATTTTATATTTTACACAAGTGCAGCCATGTCAGGAGACAAAGATGTACTAGTCATAACTAGTGGTGCCTCATAAGAAGGCTAGGATGCTATAGGGGTTGTTGAGACACAATTGCCCCTATAGTGTCATTTACAACTAGTTGCTTTGTGGTTGGAGAGGATTGACCAATATTTTATTTTTGTTTTTATTCTTGTAGTATTTTAAGCATATCATCTTGTATATTAGGATGTTTGGTTAAAATGTCATGAAGTTCCCTCTTATTAGTTTCATCAAAACTAATATATTGGGCCATTGTTAAAGTAGGAAAATAAATTGAAAATGGATTGAGTTTTTGGAAATAAGTTGTAATAAGAAAAATGCAATGGAAGAAAATTAATGAATAAAGGAAATGCAAAGTACTAAAAATAACAAACTAAAATGTGCATAAAAAGGATACAAATCTCACAAACATGTAAGGTGATACCTCAAAATCATGGGACCTAGTATATGCAACTAGGGTTTAAAAGAGATGATTTTAAAAATTACTATGGTAAATTTTAAAAATTTATTATGAAAATTTGATTTAAATAGATAGGAAAAAAATAAAAAAATAATGGAAAAATCAATAAATAATTTCCTTAGGGTTTTTATGTGCAAACAAAGTAAGTCAGGTTCACCAAACAATTTAATTTTTTTAGGAATAATGGAGTTTTATTCCTATTTTAGTTAAGGGTATAGATTAATAAATTAACAAATAATATTGTAATAATTACAATCCTAATTTATATAATCTATCTATCTTTTTTACCTTTCTAAAAATAATAATAAATAAGGAGAAATAATGACTTAGCTGGAAACAGGCTGAGATGAATGATATAGGGTCTAAAATTGGTTGTGTAGGATTGGGACAGTGTCATAAACCTAGATCTAGATTTCATTCTAAAACAAGATAAGAGTGCCAAAAATAGGACACTTTAAGGTCTGACGTTATTGTCCACTCTTGTCACTATTGTCCAACTGATCGTAGAGACCTAAACTTTCTAAGTTCTTTGTGATATTCTTGTGTGAGCCTGCCTATAAAATCTGTAATGTTGAATGTCAACAGAGCTAACTATAGAGATGATTTATCTTTAGAACCCTAAACCTTAATTGTGCTTGATAAAACTTGAGAAAGAATGGGGGCTAGTGTGTGCAAGATGCACTGAACATGTAATCCACACCCCTTGTGTGGGCACACTACCTACATACCAATACCTTGAAGAGGGATCAAGCCATATGTGGTTCTCTCACTTAATGTGCTTTGTGCAATAGTGTAATACAGATGAAAAATTCCAAATCAAGAGTTTTTGAGGTGGCTAGGGACTGGTATGAGAGTTTGAATATGTTTGCAGCTATGTTAGGTGACTATATGTAGAGAATAGGGAAATTTGCCTTAGTAGTTTACTTGTATTTTTACTTGCTTTTTAAGATTTATCACCTCCTTTTATAAATGAGATTTGTATGGGATTTTATAGGGAACCATTGGTTATAGGTTAAGTGTTTCATGTTAGGCTGACATAATGAAGGATAGGAATCAAATTAAAATGACCATGTGGGCTCAAAATACAAATGGGCAAGAGCACCACAAATGGGACACCCTAAGGTCTGATGCTATTGTCCAAGTATGGTGTTCCTATCCTACAAGATCAAGACCTAGGGGAATAGGATTGTCTTGGGAAAAGTAACTTGGCGAAGGTGGAATGACCATTTAGAAGGTTTTGGATGATCGATAATGAGCAAAAATATGTCTAGAAGGGTCACAAGAGCATGAAAAAAGGAGCTATGGATAGGGTGTCACAAGCCACACTTAAAAGACCAATTTGGACATTTTATATGACTACAAAAGGATAAGCACTATCTTGTATCTCACCATAGCTTAAAACCAACTGGAAGATAGAATGTGCTTAGTTACAACTTATTCATTATTTAACACCATAACCACATTAACCTCTTGCAAGTCTTGGGGTAGATGTTCACAAAGCCCTTTGCCTCTAACCAACTTTGTGACCTTGATCTCAACATCATATTCCATGAATTTGGTTATCCAACTAGATCTTTTGTCATTTATATCCTTATTTAAGAGAAAATCTTTGACACTTGGATGTGCAACCATTAGATGTATCTCATTATTGGACAACAAGTACTTAAACTTTTTAAAAGACTTTATGACTAAAAGTACATGCTTCTCAACAAAATAATATCTTGTCTCATATTCTTCTAAGCCTTGATTGAAGAAAGCTAATGAATGATCTAAAGTCTCTTTATTGTACTACATGAGAATACCTAAAATTGTGTCAATGTTAGCATAGGTGTATACGAATAAATCATTTGTGAAGTTAGGGTTCGGGAGTGGAGGAGCACTTGCTATATATTTCTTGATCTCTTCAAATATTTTTACCCCTTCTTTGGACCAACTAAAACTTTGATGCTTATTAAGCATGGTTGTGAGTGGCCTAGTTAAAGTATCAAAATTTAAAATGTATCTCCTTATGAAAATGATCTTACCTAAAAATATTTGTAAGGCTTTCTTGTACTTAGGCAATGAAAGTGTAAAAATTGAGTCTATCTTATCAAGATCTATGCTTTTACCATATTTTGAAATTACATGTCCAAGAAGCCTACCTTTATGAACAAAGAAAACACACTTTTTGGATTCAAAGACACCCCAAATTGCCTTCAATTTCAAACACTTGTCTGAGGTGAATCATATGCTCATCTACACTGTTATATCATCCAGATAAACAAGTATAAAATTGTTAAGGAGACCTTGAAATTTCATATCTATAGCTTTTTGAAAGTTACTATAGCATTAGATAAACCAAAAGGCATCTTTATGTATGCAAAATTCCCCCACTTTGTGGTGAAGGCTATTTTGAATTGGTCTTCTTCTTTGACCACAATCTGGTTATATCCACTATAACTATCCAACAAGGAGAACCTTTTTGAACCTACAACTAGTTATAGAATTTGTTTCATTAATGGAAATGGATAGTGGTATTTAAGAGAGGCCTTGTTTAAGTAATAAAAGTCAACAAATATCCTTATTTCATCATTCTTTTTCTATACTAGAACAAGGTTTTCCACCCAAGTTGAGTGCTCAATTGGAAATATTATAGCTGACTCAATGAGCTTATGTAGCTCAAATCTCATCAAAGGTTTAAGATTTGGGTTAATTGGCTTTTATCTTTGTCTATCTCATCTTCTAACTCAATGGTATGTTGAGCTAGACTTGGATCAAATCCTTTAAGGTCATTGTACTGCCATGCAAAGAAATCTTCAAAAACTTAAACATAACTCAATAAAAGTTTCCTTCGCTAAAGATGTGCAAACTTTGCCCAGCTTTAAGCTCTTACCAGTGGCAATTTACACATTTGTATAATTGTATTCCTTGGTTGATAAATAAAACATTAATTTTCTCAATTAATCATCTCTGATAAATATGTTTTCAAGGGTGGCCAACCCTTTAGGCAACTTATTTGTCTTCAATTGCACAATCTGGTCACCATATTGCTACAAATGCTTATCTTGGTTCCTTGAGGAGAATTTAGATTCTTCTTGTAAGAATATAACAATTTGAATATAATCTTTAAATACTTTCCAATTATCATTTTTGTTTGGGATAGAAGGTATTACAATCACCTTGATGTGTGACTGAACTTTTTCATTTTTTATGTCATCCGGGATACTAAATTATGACTCAATGGTAGCCAACTTGTCTACATGCTTATTATTATTTATTGATATGGATTGACTATTGAAATCTTAAAAGTATTCAACTAAGTCCCATACTCTATGATTATAGGACCTAAGTAGTGGGTTATTGCATATATTAAGTCCCCTTAGTGAATTACCGATTCACTATCTCCAAAAACTTGTAAAGAATTGACCTTCATCTTTATTGCCCATTGTAAATCATACACTAGTGCTTCATATTCAATAACATTATTGGAAAAAACAAACTAAAATTTGAGATAAGATAAATACCTTTGATTTTATAGAAACATTAACATCATTCTAGTTCTAGTGCCATGTTTTTTCCTAGGTCCATCAAAATATAGTTGTCACAGGGCATCACTAGGCTGATCATCCTTCATCAATGTTGGAATTGGTGCATCATTTTCATGAAGATAATGGACACCAAGTACTTATTCATAAATTAACTTGTAGGAATCATTTCCATGCAAATAAAAGTCCCATTCATCAAAGAAAAGATCTGGGACTCCATCTAGAGGTGATTCAGTTTCTACATCACTATTTTCTAGTACTTTGTTTGAGATAACACAATTAGTGTTCACCATACTTGGCATATATGGCTCTAAATGAAATCTTGAAATAGGTTTAGAATGTATTTTATCCTTATTAAAATACATTATTTTGAACATTAAATAGGTCCAACTAGATGACAAATATCTTCTAATCTTTGAAGTAAAATCTCTTGACAGACACAGGGCAAAATAGGGAGGCAAGTCCACTACAACTACATCTTGTTGATTAATATCATTGGGGCAAGCATGTAATGTCAATTTTATATATTTTATTATGTATACTATATTTTTTGGTGTCTCATATAATTATAATACTCCTTTAGTATTTGGCTCATAAATAAGACCAAACTTGTCTGTAATTTGTTTGGGCATGGTAGTGTTACTAGCCCCACTATTTACCATACAATTATGGACTAAGTAGTAATGAAATATCAAATAGAGATAAAAGGGATGGGTTTTGTTTAATTTTAAATTTTTTTTGTCTACCTTTGTCATATAATGTACTTGCTGATTAGGTTGATTGATTTGCTAGTCTGAATTGGTCAAGATAGTTCCTTGTTTCTCAACTGGTTCTTTAGATACCTTAAGATTTGAAAACTCTTGAATAAGCATGTAATTTTATCCTAGGATGTAAAGGTAATACCACATGCCAATTCTAATGTTTGATTTCTTCATTTGATCTATTATGCTAAATGAGGCTTCACTAACCTTTGGTTGCGACTTTTGAGCCACTAGTTGTTCTCTAGTTAGAGGCATTTGGGGAACCTTTAGTATCTCTAAATTCTGAATCTTTTATGCTATAGGAACAATAACTTGATCCTTGAAACTATTTTAAATAAAATTAGGAACACTAGAAGTATTGCTCACATCTTGAGCTTTCTCAATTGCTCTTATTTTAGCTCTACTCAGAGCTACAACTTGACCATTTGTGATGTTAGTTTCACTAACTTGATTGAATGCAATATGATCATCCAATTACCAATTAACATTGATAGCATTAGGATACCTTGGAACTTGTTGATCTTCTCATTATAATTTCATATTCATGTCTTGATATTGACCACCTTGAAGAGAGAAGTCTTCCTATGCTATTTGTGGCAAAATAATATCTTGTGATACCAAGGCTTGATTTTGAGTGTCATTTGGATTGGAAGGCTGCCAACCTGAATCTTACATCAAGTTATATTTAGGAACAATAGATTTTGAAATGGAAGGTACATTAGGATCAAGGGATGCATATGGCTTAGTTTGGGTCATGGATCCTTGATTTTGATAAGGTTGCCTATTATCCTTGAAAACTTGATAAGGAGGTCATTGGTTATTGAAAGACTGATAAGTGTTCTGGTTTTGCTAATGATAAATTCTACCTTGGTAGTGTTGTCTCTTGAGTTGAATAATCTCATTTCCAAAAGATTTTAACATGTTTTTTAGATCTCTAATCTCATTAGCTTGATTAGGAGGGGCTATAACTTGGACTTTTGGGGATATAATGGGGGCTATAGATGAAATTTGGGGAACTTGAGGAGGAACAAGTTGTAATTCTAGGAATATGGGCATTAGAGGCCTTGGAATAATTTTACCAGCTTGTATTAAGATATTCTCTACTCTTATTTAAATTTCATAGGCATTTAGCAAGGTATTACCACCCATAGATTGTATCATGACACTTATATCAAAATTAAGGGCCTTAAGATAGTACAAAATGCATACTTTGGAGATGGTCTAACCAATGTAGGGCTCCTAGTCCATGTATTTTGGAATCTGGTTTAAAATGGACATGAACTCATGGGGGTACCTTTGTATGGTAGTTAGTTATTCAACCAAAGATAAATGATCAAACTTGTCTTCAAATTGCCTAAATAAGGATACCCCTAACTCATCCTAAGTAGCAATGGAGGTCAAAGGAATATTTTTATACTATTGCAATGCTTTTCCTTTGGAAACAACAAGCAATCTAATAGCCACATTATCTTGAGTAACATTATGAATAAACCATAGATTGGAAACATCTTGGATATGCTCAATAGAAGTATTTTTATCCCATTCCCCTAATAAGAAAGGAATAATTTTTAGGGTAAACACATGGATGTCATCATATTGGGCTAAATTTATGGGACTACCCCTATTAAATGGAACAAAAACTTGATTCCTGATAGCCATTTGGGAAAAAGGGATTTGGCTTATGGGGACAATAGATTGGACCAAAACAATAGGATAACAAGGAGATTAATGATTCTTTTAAGGATAAGGGGTTATCCTACTAAATCTTGATCTTTTATAAGAAGTAGAAGGTAATTCAATGTGTTCAAAAGGAGTACCTTTATTCGATGACCTTTTTGTAACCTTTGGCATAGAAGCACTGTCTGGATGATGATATGAACTCTGTAACTTGAAGGATCTTCAAATTTTGATGATGGTATATGCCTCCTCATTTTGAAATTTCTTCTTCTCAATATTCAAACTTCAATGATGCCAAAGAAGTTGTGTCCCACAAAGCATGCCAATTTTTTTGGTGTTCTAGATTTGCACCCTAGCTAACTAAGGGGATTGTTTAGATCTTCCTACTCAAATCTAGTCCAACATGGAATTAATCCTAGGCTATGAGTATCCTAATAATGGATTACACCTTTGGAGAAGGCTGACTTCCTTCTGGATCTATCACCTAAACTAGACCTAATCTAACACTTACTTGGAAAAGAGAGAGAGAGAGAGATACAACAATATAAGAAAACATGTAAAATAGGGTGATGCACTAGTAATTGGAACACTTATACTTTGTATAAGACAAACTATGAGATACATTCAAAACCAAAGAAAATCAGTCCCACATGAATATTTCATAATAAGGTATGAATCATTTATTAAACTAGCATGAGAGGGCAAACATCCACTTTCAAGCTAAACAACAAACTGTAAATTGCACTTATAATTACTTGTGAAAATTACCAAATAATTCATGAAGGTGAGAAAACTTAGACATAGACAAGGAACATACATTCACTTAACTACAATACATGAGTTCATGGAACACACTTCAATCTAATTGAAAAAATGATGGAATTGAGTCTTTATTGCATTAAAAGGTGTCATAATACAAATTTTGGCATAGACTAAGCAAGACAAAGCATAAGAGCATATTTATCTAAAAATTACCAAAGATTTATTTCTAAAAAATTTCAGAGAGCTCTACAAGTGGTAGAATTTGGGACATATATAGAAAAAGGAAGAGAGAGAGGGAACTGTGATGTATTAGCACAAGTTCAAGGATGCTAACTCATGACCTTATCAACAAGGAACAAATTTTGTAAAATAATTAAATGCCTATTTCCCTTATCTAACCACTATATCTCCTTCTTGGAACTCTATGTTAGATTTGCTGATGAAGACCATGTCCTTAAATTGATAGAATTATGCCACATCTACTTTGGGTGGCCAACTGTAATTATTTATAAAAAATGTGATCCTAATGATAGACAAAACACCTCTCCATGATCACGTTCACATATATGTTTACTCTAATATCAAACACAGGTCCATTATAGGTGAAAACCAATCCACTTATTGGTTTTTGCATAGTCACAATATCTAGGGAAACCTCAAACTGCTTGACTTTGCTTTTCAATCACTTGTCCATCTTTGATCTCTGTATTTGGTCCAAATTGACCTATTTTACCTGTAAAGCCTTTTGAGAACCAAGAAGTTATTGTATACGAGGATACTTCATTTAAAATCAATCAACATGTCAATGAAATGACTCTACAATGGAGTCAACAAGTTCTAAGTTATCGACTAGAGGTCCTATTTAAACTTCAATAGTGATAGAGCCTTATCCTTAACCATCTTCCCTATATCACTATGTCTACTATATGGTGTTTTATTGAGATTTAATGGTGGTAGGATGACCCTGTGATACCTTGTCTACCTTGATTGAAATGGCCACTTTGGTTTGACCTTGTCCATTGAAAATTATTCAGGCCAATCAAATTGCTCCAACCTATCTTCATTCCCATTAGCCTTGCAGATCCTCATTATCAGATCTTGATGTTGTTGAACTCATGTGTACTATAGGAGAAATATATATGAATAAATATAGGCCCTTTATTTCTTTCCATTGAATATCCTTTGACATGTTGACTTAATCGTGTATAATGAGATCATAATGCATGAAGTAACGTTGATCATTGATTTACCTAGACCCACTTTCCTATCAGTCCCTGTGTATTGTCAGATCATTGGTATGAATGAACACATTCCATTGATATAGTATTAGACCTAATTTTTTTTAGTGAACGTGCACCATTGGATTTTTGTCTGATTGATCTGCACTATCAAATCATGCCCAACTTGTACCTCTTTAAAGGGCTTTAACCCAGGGACCTTTTGACTAGTTTGACCCCTAGCACAAACCATTAGATCTTGTCTATAAGAATGAAAGATCATGCAAACCATTATATATTTCTCAAATTTAAACCTTTTAAGGACTTTTTGAATCCAAATGGTCATTTTGTGAAGCTCAAACTTGACACTTGCATGAACGTCTTATGTTACAGGTCCAACTTTGAACATTTAGATCTTGAGCTAAAAAGCTCGTATGGACATGAAACTTGCAAAGCATGTTCTTGGCATGGAGAAATCCATGGTGCTAAAATATCTTGGCTAGTGATTATTTTTGAGTGGAATTATAAAATGCATAAAATAGTTGGTCCATTCATTTCTTTGTGACATCCTGGTGATAGTCTATTTCTTTAAACATGCACAATTCATCTTTTGCTCAATATTTCAAGGTTTTGATGATCTTTTAAGGCTTATACAACTTGGTTTGTGCTCTTGAATGCTTTAGAAACCATGAAACCTATTTGGACCCTTCATCTATAATTTTAGACGTGTCCCTTAAAGATCAATTAGATCACACTTTAAGCTTGCTTAAAGTGTTTCAAAATATTTGCAAAAGCTATATAATCTCCACTTGACATCTATCTTCTCCTAGTGACATTGGGTCACTTCTTCAATTAGGATCTTACTCAACTTATGGACTCTCAAACTATGCACATTTTGGTATGTAGACCAAATTTGGTCAATAGGTCATACTTATTATACCACTTGTGTCTTCTTTATATAAGTGTGGTTGTAAATTATGTTGCTTTTCACTCAGAAGAAGTTATACCATACACCCTCCAGATGAGTTCACACTTATGAACATGCTTTGCATCATTATCCATGCTTTAATATTCATGTAAATGAAGCATCATTTCATAATATACAGTTGGTAGTTGAGGTACTTGTAATGGTGGCTATTAAGAACTTCCAAGTCCTATTCATGAGGGTGTAGGTCCACCACTTCCTCATGTTATACCTCTTAGTCCACATCCCATGCCTCTAGTAGAAACACTTAAGATGTTGGGCACAATAGCAAGTTGATTTATAATACTTGGAATAGTGCTCTACCCACTACTATTGGTAGGTCCACTAGGCATACCAAGTTGGGCCATGAAATTACGTTGAAGAGGAAAATAAAGTGTCAATTCACTATGAGTTAAGATTTTTTCAGCAAGAGCTTCACTTATTTGTTCGGTATCTGACTTTACACTATCCATATCCCATTTATATATAATTAAATTATCTAGCTTAAAAACATGAGGGCACAGTATGATTGGGGAACTGGGTTGGTTTCAATATGGTTCTTTAGTTTCCACTATCCAGCTAGTTTCTCCCACATATGGAAAAAATGGCATTGGTCATGGTCTAAAAGTTTGTGAGTCCTCTTTGTACTCTTCTACTTCCTTGTGTATCCTAACAACACTTCCTGAGTCTTCCCATCCCCTTCCGACTCTGCTTCCACCTATAATCCTTTGCTGAGCTTCACCATATTTATGCTTTCGTAACTCTCACTGACTAGATACCATTATGAACCAACAATCCTTCACCAACACCCCTATATTTTCCTCCCAAATATGCTGCTCATACAAGGATGTATTTATCCCTCCATAAGTAGAATTTTGAGTCTAGAATCAATAAATGACTTCTTTAATTTAAATAGGAAATGTCTAATATACTGATCACATGGTTCTTGGAGAAACTAGAAATTTGCTTCTTCAGGACAAGAGTAAGTGGTTACAATATCCACCAAAATGTAGCTATTTAACACCCCTTTTCACCATATATTAACTAATCATGTCCATAATGTTCCAAAACATGCAAAATCCCTCTGACTCTATCATCCAAGCTTGCCTCCTTCCAAAATTTCATGAACAGTTTTGAGCATAGGCTGAGAGCCAAGCATGAAAATGAACAGGGACTTTAACAAATAAAGTTTCATATAATGATCGATAGATATGTTTTAAAACCCATACATGTGTAGAAACTCCTAGTTTAAGATAAGTAATTACAAAATTATCCTCAACCTCAATAAGCCATTATTTAAAATTATCTAGGGATAATCATTCGAGCATTTTTCATTACCATGTAACAAGCGTTATGAGTCCTAGCAATAGAACCAAAATGTTGGGTTTTTCTATCAAATTTTACTTAGGGTACTAAAGTGTGTTATTTCCAACAAGATAACATGCTGGCATTTCATGCAAGAGTGAACTCTTTCACACTCAGCCAAAGCATGTGGTAAGAAACTAATTGCCATGGGTTATGTTGTGTAGTAACACACTTATCATATAATGGTGTTTATTTATATATCTAATTATCGATTACATAGAAAATAAAATACACAACTATGGACCTGGTTTCAACTACGTAAAAAATCATGATTATGAAGATAACTACCATCAGATTCAAAGTGTTGATTACATAATTTCATATAATGTAAATTCTATTCATTATAGTCAAATACAAACCACATATTACATAACAAACGTATTGATAACTCAATGTTTCAACTTAAATAACAGTGGTAACATAAAATCATAATTAATAGTAACTTTCATGATTTACTATTACCATAATTAAGTATTACATAGCACTAATGTTTAGCCATCCTTACACATCTCTACACAGGGGTATTTATACTTGTTTCCCCCGAACAAGTTGTTACATTATTTATGAAACTTTGGTGATTAGAGAATGATCTCCAGTAGACTGAAAGTCATGGCAGTATTTTACTTGTTTTCTCCTAAGGAACTAGGCCTTAGCATCCCTATATTCTCATTCAGTGTTGGATCCCTATTTCCAAATGTCCTCCTTTGTGTAGGCCAATACAAAACTCATGTATAATTAAGGTTTGTTCTATCCTTGAGAATCACTCCTCAATTGTTTCCTGCTTCCTTCATGCTCCCTAAGTCTTTTGCTGATATATTGAGTCCTTCACTCTTGGGTCCTCTATTTGTTATGCATCTTCTTTGATTGGGTTTTCTCACACTATGATATTCTATGCCATTGTCTTCTACACCATGATCTTCCTGTGCCATGGTCTTCCTATGCCATGTTGGTTTCACGTTAAAATCCAAAATACTTAGTCACAATTAGGGGTCCAAAAAATTATGATTAGCACAACAATAATTCTTGAAGTATGAAATAGAGTGATCTGTGTAGGTTTTTAAGTGGTGCAATAATAGATATTAAGGCATGATATGGTGTGCTCTATGTAGTTTTGTAAGTGGTGCAATAACATATCTAGAGTGTTTTGTTCTCCATATTGTTGGGTGGGTAGAGAAATAAGAGTTGATAAAAGTGGGTAACATGTGTAGGTTTGAAAGAGGTGCAACAATGGGTTTGAGATTATCCAGGTTTATTTACAACACTTTGAGTAGGATCAGGAAGCATAAAACTCTAGTAATAATAACCTGAGTGAGAAAAATGTAATAAATATTAAACCAATATAGAGTAACATTTATTCTCATTCTTTTTTGGTTGGACAATAACTGCCAATAGCTAGTTATGGTGGTATCCTTGACCTGGTACTGGAGCAATTTATAAAAAATAATTTGATTGGAATTATGTTAAAACTTTAGGATTTTATTGAAGAAGGTGGTATGATTAGTTCAAAAAATATAATCGAGCAGGTTGCAATTGACTGAAGATAACACCAGTAAGGGAAATCATAGAGTTAAGGAATGGGAACAAGCAAGAGTTAGTGGTGTGAAATAATTATAATATAGTTGGGGCCTATTACACAGTTGGGCCTAATTAATCTTGATGGGAGAAATGAGGATAAAGATAAGGTACCTAAGAAGGAAAGTAAGGGACCTAAGAAGAATGAATAGTTTACAAATTTGGATGCTATTTGTTATCTTTTGAGATCTTGTTATCTTTGAATGGCTTTGTTGGTTTTTTTTAATAATGATTTTTATATCGTAATAGTGTTTACATTACCCTTTGGTGGCTTGTTTTGATAATTTTATTAGGTTGACTTCTACTCCATAGTGACATTTTAATTTGGTTCTCATATTTTACTTTACCATTTGTTTGATGGACATATATTAGCTTTTATAAATTTTGTTTCAATATAAATCAATTATTAAATTAATATACATTATATGATTTCATTTCACCTACTATGGCACACTTAGGTACATTTGACTCCCCTATTCAACTTCTTAGGAAATTATGTTCGGAATTGATCAGGGAATAACATTCATTACACTTTTAATCACTTATATCTTGTATTCCTCATTATATGTAGTTTAACACTTATATATTATGTTATTGAGGACATCACACTAGTATATCAATATATATATTATCTATATCATGGACATATCATTATTAATTTTGGGGGTATGGTTTTATCAAATTTGTCATGAGCTTCTTTTATTACACTATCAAGGAGGGGCATGTTTCATATTGTTACCTTAAATTATTGATTATAACCTTGATTAAATTGAGGGAAATAGTTTTCATGCACATGTATTACTCATTGATGTAGAGGTGTCCCATCTCTATGCATTATTGATCACATGTTTCTCATTGAGGGGCATCATAAACACATATGACTTTTGATTATACATGGCTATATCTATATTGGGAGATTATGGTATAGTGGAACATATCATTTGTTCTCACTTTTCCACCCTTTACTTCTATTGCTCATATATCAGTTTGCTAATATTTGTTTACATGTTACTATTAAACTTACATGATCATATCTTTCTATGTTTACATAGTAGCCTATGTTGTACATGAGCTTTCATGATTTTTTTCTCTTATGTATATGTTATATATGGTGCATGTGATCATGTATTTTGTAATGAGTGATATTCAAGATCATCATTCACCTCAAAACAGGGTTAACGAGTCAGATTATTATAAAAAAAAGCATTTATAAAATGTTAAGAGGTTACAAGATGTCAAGAGGATACAAAGTTGTTTTAGATGTTTGATTTTTTATCAAAGAAGCATATATTGTCACATGATAGGGTTAGTAGGATCCACCTTTTTTAGTTTTTTCCACATTGCATGGATAACTGAGGCATAATATAGTTTCTAGTTTTCACTGTTTGGCATGGAAAATTGAGGCCCAAGATAATTTTAGAGTTTTTAGATATGGAAACTGTAGTCCTCACTTTACTAGACTCCTCCCTAGGATTAATTTTTAGTTCACTATACCATTTATCTGACTTTCTAATGGAAAATATATCTAAGAATGACCCACTAAGAGACAATTCTACCATTTTAGGCTTCTATTAAGCCTTTTTCTTTCAAACCATTATTTTAATAGGGAATATCATGTCTTGACCGCCCATTTCCCTAAAAATCTATGGCATGGACACAACTTAGTAGTTTATGTTTGTTGGAGATCTGTGAGGGTTTTAAACAATCGTAAACAACTCTTTTGTCTAGTTTTCAACTGTATTTGATCCCTTATACTTGACCACTTGGCATCCATAAAAAAAATTATGTTATCAAAACAATCATTTCTTGTGTTATTATTGCATTCATACTCTTCCAATTATTAGATCATCGCCTATGATTTATGCACTCATCATTATTGATAAGATGATCAAAACTCATCATTCACTTGCATTCTACTACAATTATCTCATTATGGGGATGTTATCACATTTGACTTGATATGGCTTACATTAAGAAACACACTCACCTAGCAAATCCTAAATGTCTTCTTCCTCTAACTAGATAAACTTGGATCACAAGTTGGTATAATCATTAACATTACTTATAGTTTTCTATGAGGTCACTTTGCTATCAAGGTGAAACTGTAGACACCAAAATTGTGTTGACTCCCCTTGGTCCTAACCCACACCTTATTAATTTAAAATAAACTATTTATTTTAAATTATGACCTCACTTAGGACAACTCGCCTTGGACACCTCACCCTTAGACCATTTCTCACCCTATGACTCACCTAAGACCTATTCTCACTCCTTCCTAACCTCCTAACTAACCCTCATGCTTAATAACCCTGCCATTTGACCGTTCACCAACGATAAGTGTACTTGGTGGATGAAGAACGGGCAAAGGGCTAAAAATATCCCCTTTTACCCATTTTGCACCCATCGATGTCGGTCAACTATCAGCCGATGCCGGTGGAATCACCGACGTCGGTTACATAAACTAACTTCACATCGAGTTACGGGCTGTCGAATCACGAATCACGAATCCTCTCTGGATCTCTTCTCTCTGGCTCTTGTCTCTCTCACTGGACTCTTGGAAAATCAATGGGCACACTCTGAGACCAAAACCTCAAAATTCAACTATCACTCTTCAGGCTATAGAAACTCTACAGAACTCACTCCAGATTGGATTGGAACATTGCATAGACATCTCGACATCAGCCACAATAGGGATAAGTGCCTTAACACCTCTGGTTCTCTACCATGCAGAGCTAAGTATTCTTCTATCTTATTTCAGTGTTTAGAATACAATAGTAATTAATGTTTATTTACTATTTCTAAATACAATCAACCAGACCCGACCTGACTGTCTTCTTGGAGAGGCTGAAAAGCCTTCCTCTTACCCTTACCCTTTCTAACAACCTATCCTCCACCTTTGCCCTTCTACAGACCTTATTCATCTCCCTGCAACCTTGCACAAACCTTTAAACTCTCCCAGACCCCTCTATCGATCACAGACATAACCCTCAGACCCGTCCAAGGCCCAATGCCCCTACTGATGTTGGCAGCCTAACTGACGACGACAACATTGACCAATCGATGTCAGCAGGATTACCGACGTCAGCGACTGTGAGAGATTAACTGCAAGAATCAGGTATGCATTATCTATTTCTCTTTCTTAGTCTTTCACTATTTCTTTTATACAACATTCTTCTTGTCAAATAAGTGGACTGTCATCCCTCAGGGAAGTCTTTGCGCTTCTGGGATCGAGCATATCGCTTGGTAGTCCACCATATCTGTCTCTAATATTTTTCTTTGTTAAGTTTTCTTCTTATCTACAGGTGTCGTCCTCCACAACCAAAAAGGAGCTCCTTCAATGTCTAGATAACAGTGCGTAAATTTAATTTGGGTATCATCTAACCCCTGACCATTATCTTTAGTTTCTTATTTCTTCTGAATGTAATTAGCAAAAGCATAGAGAAACATTCTGGCACACCTGGTGGGACCCTGGAGTTTTCTTTGGGTTCATTTCTTCTAAAAGGCAAACTTTCATATAGGTGCATTAGGAAATTTTCTCTTTTTGCATCCTTCTTCTATCTCTTTATCTCGAAAAGAAATCATAAGCACAAGTTAAAAAGAACTTCTTTTTTTTCCTTCTTGTCACTTTCTCCTTGCATCTTAGAGTAGTGAAATTCATACTCTTAACCTCTTCTCAATTGTTTGCATCCAAACAAAACATTTCAATTTTGGGTTAAAAATCTATTGCATTTCATTCCTGCTTGAATGCATATTTAGCCCTCTCACTTAGTAATTAAAATGCATTATGAATAAATCATAGTGCACATATGTTACACAACCTGACCAAAAATACAATCAAACACCTAAACATACTTGAGACAAGGCCCTTCTAGGATTTCATCACCTAGCGGATACCTTACCCTTCCTGGTAATCCTACTTGGACTTCACTACCAAGGGGAGAACCCACTCTGTTCTCTGGCAGATTATAAACTATAGGGGAAGTATTTATTGGATAAGCGACCCAGCTTGGCTCTGGGCTCATGAAGTGAGGGGAGCAAGCTCCTAGCACCAGCCCATGTACGAAACCTAATACAAATTTTGAGCACCAAAACTTAACCTGAAACCAACCTTAGACTGCTTTTTTAGTACCTATTCTAAAAAGCCCAATTCCCAAACATATTCTTCTAAGGCTTAAGCCACCATGACTCTAAAAATTTATTCTTAGGAATTTAACGTTTAGAGGTTGCTTGCCTTCATCTTTTCTATTATTTTTATCTGGTTGTTTGAGCTGGTAAGGATGCATTATTTTGTAGTCTAAAAATGACTCAAAATTTCTCTTTTCTTCCAAAAACTTTCAGTTTTCTGAGTTTTTGGAAACACACAGACACTGACATCAGTTTTTCCACTGATGTCGGCAACATATCTTCACTGACATCAATTTTTCCATCGACGTCTGTTACTGTCAACAAATTTTCCTTCCAAAACAACAAGCTAAAAACTTGACTTTCTTGCTGTTAAACACACTCTGACACCCTTTGGTTTTCTAAAACTAAAACACATAGTTTTTGGAACCTCAACCTCTTTTGCCTTGAATGGATTTAACGCACAGTCAAGCCAAATCCATTATTGACCACGTGAGGCAACAACCACTTCCACCTTCACCTTTCATAGCAAGTCCCCAAATGGAGTATATTTCAGATACTGAACATACTCCTATCCAGCCAACCCCCGACCAACATCCAATTGTTCCCGAAGGGGATCATAACTTTGAGAGATTCCTTGATCATAATGTCAAGGCTCTCCAACACTATCTCGCAAGAAGCCAAACGTGAGACCCTTCAGGTAACCCTATTTATGGGATGCCAACTTCACTTACTAAAGTGGCAATGATATCAACAATATCCGCTCAGGCCACTACCCCGACCAATAACCCAACCATGGCCAATACTCAAGATTCGGCCTCCCCTTCTATTTTTGGACCCACCTCCATCGAGGTTTTCGTACCCCCTCAACCACAAACAATTCAACCAAGTTCTACACATTTTCAGAACTTAGTTGTCTCTACTCCACCCATTCTTGCGCCCATAAACGTGGGAGTGACCACCTACCCTTTAACCAACATTGCCACTATTCAACCACCTTTGGCGACATCCAGTCAATTTGTGTCCTCTAGCTTTATGGCACAAGCTCCCTTGACCTCAACATCAGTCCCTATGACGAGCTACCAATATGTTACGCCTATATAAATGCAACTTGGCATGTCATACGCCCCTCCCAATGCCTTCCAAGTACCTTACAACTTAGGGGGTGCCCCTCCTGCCAATCCACCAGCCGATCTAATCAAGATGCTGATGGATAAGATGTCTAACCTTGAGACATCCATTTCTAGTTCAAGCAATGTTCTTTCATATGAAAAAATCTGCAATGAACCCATTCACCCTTCAGTGCCTATTCGACCATATCCTAACTAGTGGGAACTCCCAAAATTTACTCATTTTTAGAGTAAACAGGACCCACAACAACATCTACGAGCATTTAGACACGCTTGTTACCTTATAGCACACGACAATGTGTTATTACTTCGCATGTTTCCCATGTCACTTTTCGACGCCGCCCTTGATTGGTATAGCTCTATTACTAGTCATTCTCTTTTTACCTTCACTCAACTTGCCCAATTATTCCTTGACCACTTTTCAATTAACATCACCAAAAAGGTCTCCATTATAGACCTATATTCTATTAAACAATTCGACGATGAATCAATAGCTGACTTCGTCGCACATTGGAGAGGCTTGATTAACCAACTCTCCTTTTCTTTACCTCAACCTGAGCTCATTGAGATCTTCTCTAGAGCATGTGCCAAGCACATCTCATCTACTTTGCGGGTCCAAAAATTTTGCACATTTGACGAAGCTTTCACCATGGCCAGGAAGCTTGAACTCTGCGCTATCGAAGAAGATAGAGTCACATTGTGTAGTAAAAATACCAATGCAAAATCTAATGACCCTTCTTCTTCCAAACTTTCTTCTTCCCACTCCAAGTCCAAGGGGTCAGCAAATGTTGTGGTTGCTAGATCATCATCCTCCACCACAACTAACCAATCTTAGCCCTCTACATCACAATACTTCACAAGACAATTCCAACAATGGAATATACAGCGTCAATACACTCCAATAGGAGAATCATACGCTTCCGTGTTGGATAAATTAGTCAAGCAGGGGGTCCTCAATCTCCCTCAAATTTGACCACCTCAATTTGACCCCTCAAAAGCCATCCCTACATGGTATAGGGAAAATGACTTCTGTAACTATCATCGTGTCAAAGGTCATGACACAAACAACTGTAAAACCTTCAAAAACATTATTCAAGACATGCTAGATAAAGGGGATATTGTTTTGGATAACCCAAATGTGCTGGCTAACCAAAACATAGACATATTTAGGCAATCATTCCCTAACCATCTTCCTAGTCAAAATAACATTCAGACCATAGTCGATGACCTTCAAGAGCGTAATATATGCATGGTCGACATGGTTTTTAACCAAACTCTCCCACAGTCTGAAGAGGTTAGTCCACCTATTTGTCCATCACAGGTTGAAGAGCCTTCTTCTCCTATTTTTCCACCTCAGGTAGAAGAGCCTTCTTCTCCTATTTGTCCACCACAGGTAGAAGAGCCTTCTTCTCCTATTTGTCCACCACGGGTAGAAGATCTTTCTTCTCCTATTAGTCCTTCATCTACTCTTTCACACATAGGAGAGTCTACTTTGACCTCTCCCATATTGGAGGATGCCTTGATGGCAGCAATGCCGGTGGCCTCGCCCTCATCCTTCTTATCACCTAAACCCTCACAAGCAAACACCATGCCACAAGAGATTAAATATCTCAGTGTTCACCCTGTATCAAACTTCACTCACCCATAAGTGAAGGTAGACTTGAACCTCACCCCATGCAATAATAGTCCTCGTACTAAACTAAAGAAGGCTACTAAACCATGTCAGAGAACTCCTCCCCCACTATCACCATTACCCTCTATTTTGGGCCCACATCCATCCACCTTAATAGGAGTGCTTCCTACTCCAACACCTCACCAAAATAGATCACCTCCATTACTCTCTTTACCTATCAAACATATATCTCTTCCAAAACATCCAACACCTCTCACCACAAAAGTGCCATCTACACGTGCGGTCACACCGCCAAACAAAAAGATGGTACGAAAAACTCCCCCTACAACTCCTAAATAGAAGTCTCCTCCTACAACTCCTAAACAGAAGTTGTCAACCCCTACAACTCCTAGACAGAAGTTGTCAACCCCTACTGTGACAAAGCATGCAGACCCCTTAACAGGTTCCTATGCTTTACTGTTACGCCAATTATTATAGTCTTCTAGCATCATTCTCTTGCCAATTAAGCCATACCAACCTCTGAGACCAAAACCACCTTGGTTCGATGACACTAAAATTTATGTGTATCATCGCACACCTGGGCATGACACTGAGCACTACTGCGCTCTTAAGGTTGTCATCCACCAACACCTGAAAAAGGGCACCCTTCTCATTAAAGACCCCTTTGACAAACTACTAACATCATCCCATGCCTCCCAAACCTCCTCACCTTCACACTCATCAAATCTTAGATCAAAACTATCTTGGTTCAACGACACTAAATTTTGTGTATATCATCGCACACCTGGACATGATACTGAGCATTGTTGTGCTCTTAAGGTTGTCATCTGCCAACACCTAAAAATGGACACCTTTTTCATTAAGGATCCTCTTGACCACCCTTTCAACACACCATCGACACCATCCCATGTCTCTCAAACATCCTCACCTAAATTGGGATCTCAACGCAAGACTATGGTCCCTCTACCACCTTCTCCCCCTTTATTCGAAATCAACACCATCAATGTGGCCACCAGGTCAAAAACTAGGAAGGATAAAGGAAAAGAGAAGATTTCTATTCCTTGGACATATCCTTTCATCAAGCCCCCTCAACCATCAAAACCCAAGATTTCAATCTTGGGCACATCTCGACCAACTTTTTCGAAACCAATTCATGACTCCATAGTGAAACAACTTCACCAAACCCATGTGAAGACATATTTGTATGACCTCATTCAAAGCTCTCCACAACATCACCAAGCTTTAATCAAAGCTTTACAGATAGTGGAGGTCCAACCTAAAGACCCCCAACCACTAGTTTCTTTAGTCAAATTATTACCAACCATTGCCTTCGTCACCGTCCCTAATTTTGAGATTCCATACTCCAACCTAGAAGATCAGGATCTCACCCTCTTAAACTAAGCCTATCAGGAAAAAGCTTCACAGGATTCATCCTCGCGTCACACTCCTTGACAAAGAGGAGCTTCATCATCTTCTCTCCATCTCATTTATTCAACCCACTGATTATCTGCAATGGGTATCAAACATTGTCCCTGTCACAAAACAACTAGGGGAATTCAACTTTATACTAACTATCATGACCTCAACCAAGCATTGACCAAATATCAACCAACCAAGCTTTGACCAAATATCAATCAACGAAGCATTGACCAAATATCAACCAACCAATCATTGACCAAATATCGACCTCAACCAAGCATTGACCAAATATCAACCAACCAAGCATTGACCAAATATCAACCAACCATGCATCGACCAAACATCAACCAACCAAGCATCGACCAACATGTGACCAATATGGAAAGAAGAAAATGGGGCAAGTTTGCTCCTAATTAACTTGGACCTTACATAATAACGCATGGATCGGGACTTATCGTCTGTCTTCTCTCGAAGGCCGGCCAGAACCTGCGCCCCTTAATGCCTTACATCTTTGACCATTCTATTGTTAATCAAGTAGTCATTCACTTGATGTTTAACTTGATCTCATCCCTTGAGAAACTCCTGTCATCGTCATTCCTATTTCCTTTAACCCTTTTTCCCCTACAACAATTTAGTTAACCCTTTTACAAAGCATGAGTGCTTTGTCCTAATAAAAGAGAAACCCCTAAACCTCTATAGTCTTGTCCATGACTAAAAATTTAGTCCACAAACAAAACATAAAATTGGGATGCCTATTCCAAGGTCATAAACTATAAATGTAGACTACTCCCTTGAAGGACAGCTACATAATTGCTATAATTGATAGACTGCTCCCTTGAAGGATAGCTATTCAAAGACATTCAACCATATAAGGCAGAATATAGACCACTTCCTTGAAGGATGGCTATGACCAAATTTTGCTACATACACAGCACCACATGACCATAAAACAAAACAACATCCCTAAGTAGACTTTTTGCATTGATCAGTCTGCTATTTAGAAAAAAAAGGGACTGACAAACTATTAAGTCATGGACTTGCCTATAGTCATTCTCAGGGTCACCTATAAAAGGGGCAAAGTTATCCCTACCAAAAAGGGTTACCCTACCCTCACATACTCAAGGGATTTTGAGCTCACTCAATGTCAAGTGATTTGAATACTTCTCTAACATAAACCAATGGTCAAAGATGTAACGCATGAATGGGGCTTTTGTTTGCAAAAACCCTATCTATGCTATCATTATGGTCCTTGTCAATGAAAGAGAAACGTGCCTTTCACTTCTTATACATCTTCGTCATACAACCAAACCCAATCAAACCCGACCAAACCAAACCAAAACATTTTCAGACCACTAACATATCATACCCCATTCACACTAGTTTCTATGGAAACTAATACACATGGAAACTATCGACCAAACACAATTTATGTCAAGCATACACCATCACCAATATGGAACTTGCTGAAGCATAAATGATCTCATTTCATTTTTGGCATACACCATCACCAATATGGAGAAGATGAAAAATCATATCACCAATGTTACAGAATACACCATCACATAATATGGAAAAGGCTATAACATCATCATACATTCATTATTTCAAACATGTACCATCACACATATGGGAAATGCTAGAAACACTAACCTAACCAAAACAACTATCAACCTCTTTGACCCTTCCTCCCTTTTGGGGAGAACTACATTGGCCTGAGGCCCTTATAGGGGCTATGTAGGCAGCACTCAGTTGATACGGAGTCTTTTGGGGTTAGCTCGGCCATTCGCCCGTTCGTCTCCCTAATGACGTTGGCAATTTATTCGTTCATCTACTTGATGGACAAACCATATAACCTTTGACCATGACCAAACAACCTGGTCCAAAATCCTAACCAAACAATCTGCCCTGACACTGTAGAAGTCACCTTTGACTTCTCATGGGGCACATTGGAGATCACAAATATCTCCCATACAACAAACAACACTTGAGATCATTTATATCTCAACCCAACTCGACCAATGACCTTGGAGATCGCGACTATCTCCTCAGACCACGACCACATTCGAGACAACTTTGCTTTGATTGCATGTATGCTACCTCATGAATAGTTAGCAAAATTGTATGCACCTCACATTATGACCCTCACAAGTATCGAATCATGCCCAAGTTGATCCCCACTACTTGTGACATTTTTGTGTTTTCCAGGATCACTTCCTAAGCCCAGGATACTTGGAACACAATGACCATTGGAGCTATAGCTTTGATCGATTAACCCAATCAGCTAAGACTAAAAGCTGGGGATCAGTTACTTTGATTTTAGCACTCCTCGACCTTGACCATGACAATTTGACCTATCTATCACGTGAAGTGGTATACGCGCAATCTCAACTATTGCAGCGTTCACACACAAACTTCACCATACCCATCGACTGCCTATCAAATTGGCAATCGATTTCAGATTCCCTTCCCTCAACTCTCGCTTTGAGGGGGAATACCTCATCCCTTACCTGGGGCAACTAACACCTTATTTTTGTCTTGCAGTTTGTCAAGAACAACCAATGAGACAAAAAGGGGCAAATGTAAACACCAAAATTGTGTCGACTCCCCTTGGTCCTAACCCAAACCTTATTAATTTAAAATAAACTATTTATTTTAAATTATGACCTCACTTAGGACACCTTGCCTTGGACACCTCGCCCTTAGACCATTTCTCACCCTATGACTCACCTTAGACCTATTCTCACTCCTTCCTAACCTCCTAACTAACCCTCATGCTTAATAACCCCACCATTTGACCGTTCACCAATGACAAGTGCACTTGGCAGATGAAGAACGGGCAAAGGGCTAAAAATAGCCCCTTTTACCCATTCTGTACCCACCGACGTCGGTCAACTATCGATCGACACCGATGGAATCACCAACGTCGGTTACATATATTGACTTCTCACGTTGAGTTACGGGCTGCCAAATCACGAATCATGAATCCTCTCTGGATCTCTTCTCTTTGGCTCTTGTCTCTCTCACTAGACTCTTGGACAATCAATGGGCACACTCTGAGACCAAAAACTCAGAATTAAACTATCACTCTTCAGGCTATAGAAACTCTATAGAACTCACTCTAGATTGGATTGGAACATATCACAGACATCTCAACATCAACCACAACAGGGATAAGTGCCTTAACACCGCTGGTTCTCTACCAAGTAGAGCTAAGTATTCTTATGTCTTATTTTAGTGTTTAGAATACAATAGTAATTAATGTTTATTTACTATTTCTAAATACAATCAACCAGACCCGACCTGACTGTCTTCCTGGAGAGGCTGAAAAGCCTTCCTCTTACCCTTACCCTTTCTAACAACCTATCCTCCACCTTTGCCCTTCTACAGACCTTATTCGTCTCCCTGCAACCTTGCACAAACCTTTAAACTCTCCCAAACCCCTCTATTGATCACATACATAACCCTCAGACCCGTCCAAGGCCCATTGCCCCTATCGACATCGGTAGCCTAACTGACGACGACAAATTGAGCAACCAATGCCGACAGGATTACCGACGTCGACGACTATGAGAGATTAACTACAAGAATCAGGAATGCGTTATCTATTTCTCTTTCTTAGTCTTTCACTATTTCTTTTATACAACATTCTTCTTGTCAAATAAGTGGATTGCCATCCCTCAGGGAAGTCTTTGCGCTTCTAGGACCGAGCATATCGCTTGGTAGTCCACCATATCTATCTCTAACATTTTTCTTTGTTAAGTTTTCTTCTTATCTAGAGGTGTCATCCTCCACAGCCAAAGAGGAGCTCCTTCAACGTCTGGATAACAGTGCACAACTTTAATTCGGGTATCATCTAACCCCTGACCATTATCTTTAGTTTCTTATTTCTTCTGAATGTAATTAGCAAAAGTGTATAGAAACAAAAACATTGATTTTAGCTTGCATATGTACTGTTAGGTTTAGATTTACATGCTCAATTAGTGTTCATCTCTAATCAAACATAGTTTAGATTCTAAAAAAAATATTTTCCTTTTGAAATGACAATTTTAGTCTGAAACACATTACTTCTAAATTTTTATTTACCTTATGATATTGTAATTTGATTATTAAAATGGAGTTTCCCCTTTAAAATAGAACATGATTTCCATTTTTAAATTGTTTAATTTTTCTTGCTTTTAATTATATGGCCAAATTATTAGATACTATTATTTGGTTTACTTCTAGTATATTAAGTGATTGTATCTTGCCCTAGCTTAGTCATTACAAGTCAACATTTAGCCTCACATAAGCTAAAAAATTAGGTATCAACTATTTAATCTCATCTTCTTTTCTCCTTACATTAGTAGATGTTTGATTTTCAAACGTAACAACCCGTTAGGGTTAACTAAACTTAGGTGATTTTTTTAACTCAGCTTCAAAATTAACTCAACATTAATGATCCCCACCTAAATGCATCATTTAAGTTAAACTATGCTATTAAATAGAAGGTTAAGTGTGTAATTCATTTAGCTAGTGATCAATATAACATATGTTGATTTGCTCTCATAAGTTCAACAATATAATGTACAATAATAATCAAAGTTAATAATTCAACCACTATTTATTATGTAATACAATAAGTATAGATAAATTATAGCCAACTATTGTTGTGATACAATATACATCCAATAGTACAAATTTACAACAATACATATCTAAATAACAAATTATAATTATATAATGTTCCACAGAACATACGAGTCTCAAAGAACTCATTAATATCCAAAGATATTTCTGAGTAAAGATTCTATTAGTTGAATGCTAGAAGGAGAGGGAGAGTATCATCTAAGCGATTTTCTATGCCAACCATAGTCCATTGAATCCCCACACAATCTCCTAACAAGGGAATGGATCTCCCTTTACAGATGGGCAGATAGTGATAGTTTAGTAATTGAGAAAGTCAACTAGGAACCAGTGTGTTGTAAGATAACTATCACATGTAACATATCATACAGAAATATGTTCTAACATGATATTGTGCAATACATGAAAACTAAATTGAATAGGTGAAATTATAATTTTTATATGAAATTATAATGTTCAAACCATAAACATTACTTTAAATGTTTAAAATTTTAACATAGTTTTTAAAATATCAAGATCAATCAAATTCACACACACAACTCATTTGAATATCTCCAATCTGCCTATTAATGACACTAATTAAGTACGTGAATTCTGTTACACCTACTTATTTAATGTCTGTAATACCATATAAGCATGATAATTCTAAAATTCATATATTTCAATCATATAAAGTTTTACATAATGATTCTTATAGAATGCACTCATATAAATAAATCATAACCTTTCTAATACTTCATTCTGAACATCTAAATACCATAATAACTAATAAATATCTAATTGACCCTTTTTAATCAAACAACTGATTCCATTTTAACATAAAAACAATAGTAGTAAACATTTAATTCATAATCATAATTTAATGATCATTTGTTTACAACCAAAATTTTGTATGAGTTTAGATTTTCCTAACATGATAATCTCATACATGCAAAATCTTTTATCCTCATGATAGTCATTTTAATCCTCATAAATTATTTTATAAAGTTCCAACATAATCATTAATAATTAATCATCTAATACTTACCAATAAGTCAAACAATGTTTGATTCCAAGTAAGCTTCAAGTTTAATTTAAAAGAAATAAAGTTTAGGTTTCAGTTCCACACAAGAACAATATAACACACAATAGTTTACATATCATTCCATATAAAGCATTTGGTAATGAACAACCACTCAAATCTCACACAAGATTTAATTGCACACACACACACACACATAAACATTATTATTTTAATATTTTAATTCAAGCTATTGCCATATAAAAATAACTATTTTGATACTATTTCACAACATAAAATGTAATTTCCATATAACCTTGATCTGAGTAATAGCTACAGGCTTGACTATCAATAGTCCGTCCTCTAGCTATCAAAAACACTAAAGTATTCTCAAGTATCGAAACCAAGAAAACCTTTTTACATATTCAAACCATAAACCAAATGTTTAGTCCAAATATTCATGCCTCAATAATCTAAAATCTGGGTAATAAAGATTAACAAAAACACAGATTCAGTTTGACTCTCCTAACAACCATATAATGGAATAATTTATATGTTTTAAGCTTATATGAATATCAAAATCAATAATCATGTCATTGAATCCTATCCGAATATACTATATTTATCCTTAAATCATCTAAATCAAAAACCTTCATTCAAACTTAAATAGTCCAAACACATATATACTATCAAATTTGTATATTCATTTACCTTATCCAAATTCCCATGTATTTATGAATTGATTGAGATCCAAACCCTATATCAATATAAAAATATAACACAATCATTTTAATATATAATTACATAATATTCCTTGCTACTTTCTATTGAAAGAAGGGTTCATTTGTATTTGACTATGTGGACGGTTCGAACCCATCCCTAGGGTCACGTACGAATGACCCATATATATTATGAAAGATCAACCCTAATACTACAAATGAATACACAATTACCAAAATAAACACAACATTTCAATTTTGGCATAGATTGGTAAGGTGATCCTCTTGAAGGGTTTGAACACAACAACTACAACAATAATTCTAAACTGATGAATTTTAGTTATTCAGGAAACTTAAGCTATTTCAAAAATAACTAAAATAATTCTATGGTCAAACCCTATTATATTTTCTAGATTTATAAACTATAAAAACAATAATCCATATAATTCTTTAGATTCCTAATTCTTTATTAGGGTTTCTTTCAACATTATAACCATAATCAAAATGCATAAATAGTTGAAATCAAATAGATGGGGTTTATTATGTGCTGACCTTCTATATGGGTCGTACCTGTTGTCCCCAAAAATATCACTCATTTTTGGGACAACATATGAACTATTTTGGTCCTGCAAGACCAAAATTGTCTCTTCCCTTTTCAAAAATTATTCTGTGCATTCTGATTCTCCATTCTTCAAGCTTTTCAAAAAAAATGGACTCTGCAGGCTTAAAACTATAGACTTTGCAGGCTCATTTCTATGGACTCTTCAGGATTGAATCTATGGACTCTGTAGGCTTGAATCTACAGACTCTACAGGAAGAATATCTACAGACTCTGCAGGCCAAGTTCTACGGGCTTCACAAGTTGATTTCTACGGACTCTGCAGGAAAGAAGCAAGCTCTCAACACTTAGGTGATTTCAAAGTTGGTTCAACGACAAGGTTCAACCAAAATGTCCATCGACAAGCTTCTAAGCAAAGATTAAACCATTGAACCGTTGAACCTTGAACCAAAAAGGTTCAAGGGTTCAATGAGTTCAAAGATTCAATGTCATTAGCAAGAGTTAAGTGCATTTGTCAAGGTTCAAAGTTCAACCACTTCAAGGTTTAACGGCTTCAAAACACTTATCAAAGAGAAGAAGGCTTGAACCATTGAATAGTTGAACCATTGAACCATTTTGGTTCAAAGGTTAAATGGGTTCAATGGTTCAAAGGTTCAACGTGTAGTTGGTTCAAGCAAACAAAGGACTTAGCCAAATAAAGGGATTGAACCGATTGAACCATTGAACCAAAGTTGGTTCAATCGATCGATTCAATCAATAGGTTCAAGGGAGTGCCCCAAAGTGAAAATACCAAGTGCCCTTGTAGAAGGTAGGGAACATTGGTTCAAAGATCAAAGGAAAGAAGCGATTGAACCAATAAAGTGATTGAACCAATAATGTGATTGAAGCAAGAAATAGATTGAACCAAGGAGCCGAGAAGACCACTCGAACCATTGAAACAGTCAACCAATGACGTCTCTGTGGATGTCAAATTTAAGGTAATGAAATATCTGCTAAGTTTCAAATGTGGCATGAAACCTAAAAACAAACTCAGCGACCAGTTGAAGAAGGAGCTGAAAGAGCCGACAAAGATAAGAATATAGCCCCAAGGGCTCAGATTCTAAGAAAAGACAAAACCAAAAAGGGGAAAAGATAGCCCAAGAGCTTAAATTCTAAGAAGAGACAAAGCTGGAAAGGAGAAAAGTAAAAAGAGGAGAAGACTAAAAATATCTACGTAGAAGTTATTCTGGTAGCTGGAACAGTTTTCAAAGTAGATTTTCGAGCTTGCAAACATTGAAGGCATGGCCTGTTGGTCTCCTTTGGAGTAAAGACAAAATGGATAGTTACACAGATGTTAGAGGGGATAGACCAGATGATCCAGGCTCAGGAGAAGACATATGGGATGAAATGACATGACATAGTTAAGACAGCTACCCTGTTTTCAATGCAGTCCTTTGACAAACCTAGAAATGCATTCAAGGCATTGAATGCACATCATGGGCCATTCTATGGAACAAAGTGCCAAGTCTTTTATGGCTGATATATATTGTAATCTCTTGTATCATTATAAAGGAGATCTTCCCTTCACCAGAAGCAAAACTCTGCCCAAATTGAAAGGCATCACTGAGACTTTGAGCTCAGATTGTTTATCATATTTCTTTGTTTGAATCAGAAAGCAAGTTACTTTTAGAATTTGTGCTGTTATAGCTTGTATCATTCTAGGAGATTGTTCTTATGTCTATTTCCTAAATGTATACTTGTTTATGCAATTTAACAATCAGAACTAGTGGAAGTGATAAGGAAGGTGTCCTGAAGCCAACTACTTTCAGACTTGGTGCTATCATGGTTGTCTTTAGTGTGTGTTTATTTTCTATTTCTGTGTAAAGGACCTTGGGATGACTTTATGCCCCCATTGTTCTTTGTACCTCACTCTTGGGTAGTCAAGGTGGAGACTTTGTGCTACATCTTAGATTACTGGTCACTCTGTACTCTATTACCAGTAACTTGTTACCAAAAAGATTCATGTTGTTTGCAAGAACAAGCACTTCTGAAAGAAGAGAAGTGCCTTCTATCATTTCACCAAGATTTCTATTATCTAGGAAGGGATCTGGCTCTTGGTTGAATGTTACTTCTAAAAGAAGAGAAGTACCTTCACCAATCACCTAGGATTTCTCCTTTGTCTGTGAGCATCATCTCTAAAAAAAGAGAGATGGATGGTTTATTATACCTCTGAGTGCTATGCTTATTTATATAGTATATAGCCCCCTTTATATTTATAGGGAACCTCCCCTTGATGAGAGGAGAGACTTGTCCCCTGTTGATGTAGTAAACCTACACACCTGGCTGACCAATCTCCCTATGCTGTGGTGAAGAGACCTATTTTGCTCACCAGTTAGCTGGGCGACAAAATATTCACTTAACAATTTTTGGTGACTCCACTAGGGATGAACGTGCAGTCTGATGCCTCAAGTTTTAGATTGAAGCAGTCCCTGCCCTTATCCATTATAGACTCTAGCGACTCCATTATGTGTCTTAGCCATTAACATTATAGCCTTACCATTTTCCTCCATCTCCATTATTTTATCTGGTCTATAAAACTAGAGCTATTAGAAAAGAGTGCATAGTTTGAAGCCTCAAGCCTCAAGCTAAAGTAGGGCCAGTTCTTTTCCATTTTTGTTCTGCAATCCAGCCACTCCACCTAGATTTGTTATACCTATTTTTCATAATTAGATCATGGTAGTTCGAGGCCCCTGGGGTAACTCTTTTGGCCCACTCAACTTGACTCCACCTCTGCATGAACTTCCATGTAGCTCAAGAAAGAACTTCTCCAAATTCTTTAGAGATGGGAGAGTTCACCTTGATGAACACATTACAACCTTTAGCATAGCCTATGGTGTGATAGGGGTGGAATTTGAAGATGTAGTAGTCAGGCTTTGCATGGAGATGCTACAAGGTGTTGTTGCAGAGTGGTTCTACCATCTACAGGCTAAATCAGTGACAGATTGGAATACTCTAAAAGCCAAGTTCGAAGCAAGGTTCAAGCCCACAGAGGATGCCCATGCCTTGCTAGCCCAACTCACCTAGATGAAGAAAGAGCCTCATGAGCCTATGAGGGATTTCATTGCCAAGTTTGACAGGCTGAGAAACAAGATTCCTGCAATTGCTTAGCCAACACCTGAAAACCTCAAATGCTTCTTCATCAACTCATAGCTACCTGAAGTGAGTTTTCTGTTGAGGTGTGTTGGCCACATAGACCTTGCTGCTACTCAAGACTTGTCTACTGAGGTTAAAGATGACCTTATCTTGGTAGGAAAGATAATGAGAGATCCTAATAGAGGTAAACCCTCTTCATCTTTTGAATACTCACCCACAACCACCATTGATCAAATAGTATAAAAGCTGGCAAATGAATTACTAGCCTTGAAAAGGCAAATGGCACAAGGTATGTCTTTTGATCCTTCATATAGAGATGTACCAAGGAGGGCATTCCCTAATCAGCCATATCAAGGCAATGCTGCCAGAAGTCAAGGGCAACCAAATCATCTTCCTCCCTCACAGAGGAACCTTGCTCTTGAAGCACCTCCAACCAACTCAATAGTTGGATATATGGAAATAGAACATGCTTTCTCTTTCCAACCTGAGTTTGAAGAAGAAAATGACACTGATCTCTAGACAGAGGATCAAGAAGAATCAACTGGTGACTCCCACATTAGTTTCCTGAATTACCAGGATGAACCCAAAAGTGAAGATGAAGCAGTCGAAGGATCATATGAAGTATTCACCTTGTCCAAGAATCAATTAGCCTAGTAGGCCGACAAAGAAAAGATAGAGGAGTGACCCCAACCAAAAATTTTAATTGCTAAGTAGAGAATCCCTCTTCCTTTCCAATCAAAGGACCTAATGATTGCCAAAAAGGTAAGAACATCAAACATTTTTGCACCTTCTACTTTAAATTCACAGACCAGTCCTCCCCCTCCCAAAAACCAAAAGGATGAACTCCCATCCCCTCTTCTAAGTCCATTTCAGTCATCTGATATAATTGATCATGTCAAGAAATCCAAAATTCAAATGACTAAATTTGAATTCTTGCAAGCCAATCCTTAGCAGTTAAACATTGGTGCACAACTAAGTGTGGACTTGTCTGAGGCAAAAATTGTGGTCACCCAAATGTTAGCCCTTGTAGCTCAAATTCCATTTGAGCCTTTAGGTAGGGGTAATTACTTCTTGACCATAGAGGATGCTCATGTCTAAGCTGATGAAAGTCCTGTAGCTAGCAATCCAGTATTTGATCCAAACAAGGCATCAAAAGAATTGGTAGGGTGTAGTACAAATGAAGAAGGATCTTCCATCTCCAATGAAGAGAAATTTGATAGAAGATCAGCTTTTGATGATGCTTGGACCTTGGAATCTGATGGCAACGATTCTTCCACTAATGCTGGAGCTAGGATTGTGTTGATATCTCCTCATAGAGATATTTTTCCTTCATGTAAGTTATAGTTCAGCAACACCAACAACACAGCTGGATGTAAATCTCTGTTACTCGGATTGAAGACTGCTCAGGATGAAGATATCAAACTCCTTCACACCAAAGGAGATGCTGAGCTAATGGTTTGTCATGAGTTTGATGCTGACAATCAAAACATGTGCTGGACTGAACCAATAGACTAGCAAGCTATGGTAGTGGACCATACTGCTGTACTCCAAAGTCAGCAAAAGGAACTCTTTGCCAAGAGAGCAAGGATTTATGGTTTTCAAATTGAAGATCACGTCTTGCCATGGAACAAGAAGAGAGAGCCAAAAGGAGTGCACAAAAAATGTGATTCCTGGTGGAGAGTTCCATTCGCCCATCACTGATTTTGGGGAAAAAATGGTTTCCTACTAGTTTATCAGGATGGAACACCATTTTCATTGTCTCATAATGGGCAGTATCTGAAGCACTTCAATTCTTAAAGTGTCAGATAAGTTCACCTGTACATATATATATCTGTATAGTCTTTGTTTCTACTTTGTGTTGTTCATTTTCATTTTTTGGAGCCTTTATTTTTGGGTAGCATGACTCCATAGCCCAATGGCATACTTCAAGGCACTGGAGATTTTGGTTTCTACTCCCCTCAGCTGTTCCAAGTTTTCAACTGAAGGAAGTTCCCCAACTGGAGCTAGCTATTGTCCCCAAAAATATCACTCATTTTTGGGACAACATATAAACTATTTTGGTCTTGCAAGACCAAAATTGTCTCTTCCCCTTTCAAAAATTGTTCTGTGCATTCTAATTCTCCATTCTTCAAGCTTTTTAGAAATCTACGAACTCTACAGGCTTAAAACTACAAAATCCATAGGCTCATTTCTACAAACTCTGCAAGCTTGAATCTACAAACTCTGTAGGCTTTTGAATCTACAGACTCTGTAGGAAGAAAATCTATGGAATCTGCAAGCCAAGTTCTACGGGCTTCGTAGGTTGATTTCTATGGACTTTGTAGGAAAGAAGCAAGCTCTCAACACTTACATGATTTCAAAGTTGGTTCAATGACAAGGTTCAACCATAATGTCCATCAACAAGCTTCTAAGCAAAGATTAAACCATTGAAGCATTGAACCATTGAACCTTGAAGCAAAAAGGTTCAAGGGTTCAATGGGTTCAAAGGTTCAATGTCATCAGCAAGAGTTAAGCGCATTTGTCAAGGTTCAAAGTTCAACCGCTTCAAGGTTCAACAACTTGAAAACACTTATCAAAGAGAAGAAGGCTTGAACCATTGAACTATTGAACCATTTTGGTTTAAAGGTTCAACAGGTTCAATGGTTCAAAGGTTCAACACACGGTTGGTTCAAGCAGACAAAGGACTTAGCCAAATAACGGGATTGAATCGATTGAACCATTAAACCAAAGTTGGTTCAATCGATCAGTTCAATTGGCAGGTTTAAGGGAGTGCCCCAAAGTGAAAAGACCAAGTGCCCTTGCAGAAGGTAGGGAACATTGGTTCAAATATCAAAGGAAAGAAGTGATTGAACCAATAAAGCAATTGAAGCAAGAAAGTGATTGAACCAAGGAGCTGAGAAGGCTACCTAAACCATTAAAATATTTAACCAATGACATCCTCGTGGATGCCAAATTTAAGGTAATGAAATATCTTCTACGTTTCAAATGTGGTGTGAAACCTAAAAACAAACTCAACAACCAGCTGAAGAAGGAGCCGAAAGAGTTGACAAAGCTAAGAATATAGCCCCGAGGGCTCAGATTCCAAGAAAAGACAAAATTGGAAAGGGGAAAAGATAGCTTGGGAGCTTAAATTCTAGGAAGAGACAAAGCTAGAAAGGTCAAAAGTAGAAAGAGGAGAAGACCAAAAATATCTATGCAGAAGTTATTCTGATAGTTTAAACAGTCTGCAAAGTAGATTTTTGAGTTTGCAAACATTGAAGGCGTGACCTATTGGTCTCCTTTGGAGTAAAGAAAAAATGGACAGCTGCACATACATCAGAGGGGATAAACCAAATGATCCAGGCTCAGGAGAAGACATATGGGATGAAATGACATGCCATAGTTAAGACAACGACCCTATTTTCAATGCAGTCCTTTGACAAACTTGGAAATGCATTCAAGGCATTAAATGCATAGCATGGGCCATTCTATGGAACAAAGCGCCAAGTATTTCTTGGCTGATATATATTGTAATCTCTTGTATCATTCTAAAGGAGATCTTACCTTCACCTGAAGTAAAACTCTGCCCAAATTGAAAGGCATCACTGAGACTTTGAGCTCAGATTTTTTATCATATTTCTTTGTTTGAATCAGAAAGCATGTTACTTTTAGACTTTGTGCTATTATAACTTGTATCATTCTATGAGATTTTTCTTATGTCTATTTCCTAAATGTATTCTTGTTTATGCAATTTAACAAGCAGAACTAGTGGAAGTGATAAGGAAGGTGTCCTGAAGCCAACTACTTTCATACTTAGTGCTGTCATGGTTGTCTATAATGTGTGTTTATTTTCTATTTCTATGTAAAGGACCTTGGGATGAATTTGTGCCCCCATTATTCTTCATACCTCACTCTTGGGTAGTCAAGATGGAGACTTTGTGCTACATCTTAGATTGCTGGTCACTGTGTACTCTGTTACCAGTCACTTATTACCACAAAGATTCCTGTTGTTTGCAAGAACAAGCACTTCTGAAAGAAGAGAAGTGTTTTCTATTATTTTACCAAGATTTCTACTATCTAAGAAGTGATCAGGCTCTTGGTTGAATGTTACTTCTGAAAGAAGAGAAGTACCTTCACCAATCACCCAGGATTTCTCCTTTGTCTATGAGCATCATCTCTGAAAAAAGAGAGATGGATGGTTTAATCTACCCTAGAGTGTTATTTTCTACTTATTTATATAGTATATAGCCCCCTTTATATTTATAGGGAACCTCCCCTTAATGAGAGGAGAGATTTGTCCCCTATTGATGTAGTAAACTTGCACACCTAGTTGACCAATCTCCCTATGATGTGGTGAAGAGACCTATTTTGCTCACTAGTTAGCTGGGTGACAAAATATTCACCCAATAATACCCATCTATAGGGTTGACCACATAGAACCCATCATATATATATATATATATATATATATATATATATATATTTCAATCAACCCCAAACCTCTAAGATCCAATATAATTAAACCATTAACATCAACATTACATTCAAAAAATGATTTCAAAAGAGAAATCGTAAGTATTTTAAATACAAACCCTATCTCAAATTCCAGGTAAAGCAAGTCCAAGAATCTTCTTTGCTTGGATCTCCTCAACATGTCCTCAATTTTTATTCTCTTTTGCTTTTTTTCTTCCAACCCCCTCGACTCCATATATCCATTTGACTACCAATTCTACATGCCAAAATTTTCAAAAATAAATACATAAAATCAATTCTTTTCAAACAAGAACCAGTTTTCCATAATAATTTTATGAAATCTCGACATGTTAACTACAAAAATTGAGTTAACTAGTCGAAACCCATAATGACCATGTCATGGAACTAATCAAATTCAACCAGTCTTCGTATTATGGCTCAAAGACTCTAGAATTCCAAATGTTATGAACCCTAGATTCCTTGAATATGTCATAGTATATAATCATTTAAACATTTTAAAATTGAATGATGGTCCATTAACTAAATACTTCTTTACTAGATAAAATTATGGCCTAAGGTGGATCCTTGTTCAAAAACACAAACATGCTTATTATTAATTAATGCAACCTTATTTATATTTATGACCTCATAGACTATATCATGGTCTTAGGTTAGAATCAAAACTTATGAACAATATGGAAATGATAACCTATTTAAATTTAACATGTCATTTCATATTAAAAATGATTATCTAATTAGCTGTATAAATTACATATCAACTATGGTTTAAACATAACAAAGATTTATAAATTTGTAGACATCAAACATCTCATTTTACCTTTTCACAAATATGACTCACTTATACAACCCATATGGTACACAGTCACAGATAATGGAGTAAGACAACATACAAGCATTTCAGCCAACATAATATCTTATAAATGCAAACACACTACAAGTGTTAAAAACATATGCAAACATGATGATAACACACAACCAAATGTAAAAAATACATTAGTAACCAAATGCATGCTGCAAGTAGTAATATCTACCAATTAACACATAACAAACGCACATCTAATTTATGTGGTGTGTGTTGGGTTCCTATCTCATTCTCTTATCCCCCACTTGTCACCATCTACACCATCCTCTCCGATGATACCCTCCCATGGCTAGAGTCTGGAGGGTGGAATCCATCCTACATCCACCTCAGTATAAATAAATAGTAGTTAGATCATATCATGTAAAAATCATAATAAACTATTGTAAAATAATATATTATATAATCATGATCAAAATGTATCATAACTAAATATAAACAACTAACTACTGGTTAACTATCATGATCATAAACAACATACACTATCCATATTCAACATACAACTAATCCATTTACTTAACATATCAAGTAAGCTAATCACTAACCATAGAATCAGTAATAAACATATTAATGAGTCTAAGAAAAAAATTGGGATGTAACATCCTTCCCCCCTAAAGGTGGTCATCGTCATGATGACACTTATTTCAACAATAGTTCTAAAATAAAACAATGTTTATCAGAAAATAAACATAATATCCAATAAGTTACTAAGTAAACAAGTGAGAAAATATGTTATGAAACTCTTCATAATCTTCCTAAATAGAAATATATTGAGAATATTGGTCCCACTAGACCTTGCACTGTGACACTTTTTTTTTTACACAAAATAAGTTTGTGAGTGTCAATTATTCTAACTAGTTCTAATGTGACCACCTCGGGATCCAAAACCTATAAAGCATTCCAATCCAACACATGAAAAAGATCAACAACATACTTTTTAAGATAAGACACCAAAAAAATATTATGAATGAATGCTAAATATGGTGGTATAGCAAGCCTATATGCCATGAGATTGACAAATTTTAAGACCTTGAAAGGTCCCACATATCTAAGAGATAATTTAGATGATTTTCCAAATTTGATCGAGCTTTTTTGATGTTTAACCCACAAAAATACTTTATCTCCCACTAAAAACTGATGTGTTATTTTTTTATATCAGCATAGATCTTATGTCTATCATTGGCTTCAACCAACCTTTGCCTTATTAACTTAACCTACTCTTCTATTTTAATAAGCATATCTAGACCAAAGCCTACCCTATCTTCTAACCTATCCCAACTAATCGGTATTCTACACCTTCCATACAATGCCTTAGACAGGGGCATTTTTAGCATTTATTGGTATGAGTTATTGTAGGCAATTAAACAATAGAAGATATTCTTTCCACCTATACTATTGCTCAATGTAGTACATCCTTAATAGATATTCTAAAACCTAATTCACCCTCTTTGTTTGTCCATTTATTTCTAAATGGTATGTTGTACTGAACTTCAACTAAGTATCCAAAGTTGAATTAAGAGTAAACAAAAATCTAGAAGTCATTTTAGCGTCCCTATCCAAAATAATATTTTTTGGAAACTTGTGCAACCTACACACTTCTTTCATGAATCTCTTTGTAAGTATAGGTGCATCATCTAAAATATTACCAAGAATGAAGTGAGCTATCTTGGTGAGTTTATCAATAACCATCAAAATCATGTCATGTTAATTTTGATATATTGGCAACCCTTGTAAAAAGTCCATACTAATGACCTACCACTTCTATTCTGGTACGGTATATGGGTATAAGAACCCAGTAGGATGCACATGCTTAGCCTTAACTTGCTAACATTCCAAACATTGATAACAAAATCTACTACATCTTGCTTAATTTATTTCTAGAAATATAATGGCCTCAACACTACAAAAAATTTAGTCACACCTGGATGTCTTGAATAAGGAACATTGTGTAGTTCCTTGAATAATACACTCCTCAAATTGTCTTTATCCAATACATAAATCCATCTTTTGTACCTCACTAAACCATCATCTTCAAATTTGAAACCCTCATACTTAGGATTCTAAGCATTTTGAGTTAGTGCTAACTTTACCTATTCGTAAAATTCATCTCTTGGAGAGAATTTCACCATTTGATTATGAAAGGTACTCCTAATAGTAGCCAAAGTTGTTATATACCTTCAATGACTAAGGGCATATAAAACCCTATTTTCCTTGCCTTTAATGTATTTAATGTCAAAATAATAATTGAATAAGAACTCTAACCATCATCTCTGACATGCATTTAATTTAGATTAGGTGAAGATATATTTGAGTCTCAAGTTATCAGTCTTGAGCTCAAATAGTTTTCACAATAGATAATGCCTCCAAACCTACAAGGCATGAACTATTATAGCCAATTCCAAATCATGTGGGGCATAATTTACCTCACACAGCTTCAAATTTATGGACTCATAAGCTATAACATAACCCTCTTGCATGATAACTCCTCCAAAGTCATCTCTTGAAGCATCATTTATTATTGAGAATTGGCTGTTTGGATTGGGAAATATTAACACTAATATCGAGGTAAATCTTCTTTTCAGATCTTGAAAATCTTCCTCACACTTCACTAACCACATGAACTTTTGATTTTTCTACTTAAGAGAGGTAATTGGATTTGCTATCTTAGAAAATTTTGGAACAAACTTCTTGTAATATCCTACCAAACCCATAAAACTCCTCACTTCATGGATGTTTTTAGGTTCTAGAAACTCCATAATAACTTTAATCTTTGAGGAATTCACAAATATTCCTTTTGTAGATATAATGTGCCCAAGGTACTATACCTTTTTTTGAAAGGGAACACATTTTGATAGCTTACCAAAAAATTTATGCTTCTGTAACCATTATAGAACCAACTTCAAACACTCTAGATGTCCCTCTTCAGATTGAGAATAGATGAGTATATCATCTAAAAAGACTAAAATAAAATGATCTAGATAATCCCTAAACATATTGTTCATGAGATTCATAAATTCTATTGACACATTTATTAGCTTAAAAGGAAGAACTGTGAACTCATAATGCCCATGTCAAATTTTAAAGTCTGTGTTGTCACCAAATCTTGCACCCTAAAAGAGGGTGTTCAAACCTCTTCTAGATTTGGGTAACATGGGAACACTTTTAGGTATGTGGGTGTACCTATGGTGGAAGTGATCCTCTAGATTTAAGGGCTAGCTCCCTAAATATATCTTGAAGTACTTTCACCTATGCTAATTATTTGCTTGTGGGGGGAAAGGGATAGAAGTTTCATGAAACAAACTTATTATAAAAGGCTGATGCACCATGATGTCTTTCACATGACCATTATACTTCTTTCACAAAGAAACAATGGCTACAACACTAACCTAAGAGACCTAGAATGCACTAGCATTAGTGTTTCAATATGAAGATGAGATGCATGAAGACTATCTATGGTAAGTAAAACCATAGATTAATTGCAGATACTAAGGCTCCTTATACACTTGAGAAAGATTCATACACTTAACTACACTTCACATAACCTACTAGGCTAAAATCACTTGCATCAAACATAGAAGGACTAAGAGAAAGCAAGGATAAATTGATATCACTTAGTTATTCACTATTCATCTCTTCACACACTTTAATAAGATGATATATGAACACAAAATAGAATGAATTTATTATTCTAAGGTAAATTATAATGTCAAATATAGTAGGGCTTCACCATACATGGTGTGGTATTAGCTTCAAAAATCCAAAATAGCCACTACTTCTAAAATTTTAGAGAGAGGAGGAAAGAATGAAGACCAATAGCCATTGAGACATGTGTCATGCTGAGAGAAAGAAGTTAAACATGTAGGAGAATGAGTATGAAAAATATAATGCAATTTTTGATAAGATAAGTGGCTCTCCAAAGCATGAAACTTCATGAAATGTGGCATAAGAATCTCCTTACTTGTTTAGGAAACTATTTTCATAATGGATCATCTCTCGAGCATTTGAAACTAAATTAAGAGAGTTGACACATATATACTATCTGAGGGATGTTGAAACATGCTATAATAGTCATAACAAGTTCACCTAACTTCTAGCTATCTTCTAAATACCTATATTTACCATATACAATCATTCATTTGTCTTCTAAACATCATTCTTCACATTTGGAAGTCACTATTCATCTTGGATTTTGACTAAGCTTTAATGGTAGTGTATGAGTCTGAGGTGCTTACTTTATTACATAATCCTTTATCCTACATGGCTACCTATGTGGCATTCCCTTTCCATATTAATCATTCCATTTTAAAATATGCCCATCATCATTTGGACATGTAGCCTCATCTTGTCCATCTGAAATCCAATTGAATTTGCTTTGTTGATCTCCTTTAGAGTCTCTTCGATTTGACTTTTGGCATCGGTTGTTAATCTGTGACCTAGGCATCCAAGATTATGAAATTTGGTAGCATTGTATTCTTTCTATGAATCCTATTGTCATCCCATCTAATCAACACTCTCATGCCACTTGATAGTCTAATGTTCAATTTGGGCTCCTTGACCTTTGACTCAATGTGCACCATTGATCTTAGTTTCTCATTTAAATATTGTTTATTGATCCTACCCTATAAGATCAAACACACATAATTAATCTACTTATTTAGTTAAATTATGACACTTGGCATGAGCATATTCACTCTGAGGATCCTTTGACTCTTTGACCTTGCTCACACTATTAGATCTTATTTGCATGATTTGACGTGCTCTATTGGATCTTGGTCCTAGTATGTAAATGTGGATCATTAATCTTGATTTGTATGTAGGTATACACACCATCAATCTGCTCTAATAAATTTTGACTCATTGACTACCCACGTGTCATTCATCTGTGATCTGATTGCATGAGATATCGTTACTTGAAATTTTTATGTTTAAGATTAGAATCATTTTGAAGATTTGAACCCAAATGGTTATTTCCTATGACTTTAATTTGACGTCCTTTGATCTAGCCTTATGGTTTATTTTGAATGTATTTACCTTCTTTAAATGGGATTTTTTAACCATGAAGTGATTAAATCTAGGAAATTTATCCTTTTGACATAATGATCTTATCCATAACACCTATAGATGTTCATTCATGGTGATAGACTCACTCAACTGACTAGATCCACATATCTAAAAGGGCAATGAAGGAACGAAATGGTTTTGAACCTGTCTTCTTGATTTTTAGTTATCACCTACCAATCATCAATTAGAAACTAACATAACTAACAAGTATTGACATATTAGATGTTGAAGAGGAACCTAGAACATGCAAACACCCCTCAAAATTGTACCATTTGTGTATATGACTCTTGAATGACCCCTAATTGACTCAAAATAACATAAGGACTAAACTAGATCATGATGAAGGTTTAAAACATATGATATGAAATCAAATAGAACTACGTAACACCCTATGACATTATAATAAACTCCTATATAAGATTTTGACTATAGGGGGTTGACCCATTTTGACTTGTGATAAAAAATGGTCAATAGTCTATTTTTAGAATGTCTTCCTCATGAAATCTTAATTGATGATATCCTTTTTGAAGATCAATCTTAGATAAAATTGATGCTCCATGTATTCGATCAAAAAGACCATCAATAGAGGTAAAGGATACCTAGATTTGATCATTTCCTTATTCAACATCTTGTAATCAATACACAAGTGAAGGGTTTCATCTTCTTCTTAACGAACACAACTGGTGCACCACATGGTGACACACTTGGTCAAATCAACCCTTTAGATAACAACGCTTGAAGTTGAGCCTTCAAATCCACTAACTTGGTTGTCATAATTCTATAGGGGGATTTAGATTATGGTTCAAACCTTGGAATGATGTTAATTAAGAAATCAAATTTTGTTTTAGTGCGTAAACCTGACAAGTCTTCAAGAAAAACATCTCAAAAATCTTGGAGAAAAGGATAATCTTTGATAGAAGGCTTCTTTGATTCCTTTATCTCATTTATTTTTATAATAAATGCTTGACATCCTTTTCTTTGATCTTTATTCAATTGAATTGTATAAATATGTTTATGCTTAAGCTACCTCTTTGATTCTTGGATTTGGATTTGAATACCCAAACCATCTAGACATTCAACCCTTTTAAGTAGACAATTTACCTTGGCTTTATTTTGAGCTAACTAGTTAACTCATAGGATCATGTCATATGACTCTAATGGAACTTCAAATAGATCCACTACCGTAGTGAATTCAACTAGTTTGATCTTAGCTTTGAGTAAACATTTATCAACCTTAACCTTAGATTCATTCTTGTATTGAATTGACTATGCATTTTTCATAACTCTAGCTTTTATAGATAACTTGTTAAGCATACTAGGAGCAATAAAACATTTAGTAGATCTAGTGTTAATAAAAATTAACATTGGTTGACCAAATAAAGTACCTGATAGTTTAATAAGAGAAGCCTAAAACTTAGCTTGATGATTGTCAACAATTGCATGAATTCTCTACTGAAAATATCCCTATTATTTTGTGGATCCCTTATTATTACCATCTAATTTTCTCTAAATGCATTCCCTAGCGTAATGATCACCTCCACATATAAAGTATCCACTAGGTGGTCCTTTCTTATCAAATTATTGATTTTCTCTAAAACCTCCTTTGAAACCAGTATCTAGTTTCGTATTCCCTGAATCACTACTAAACTTGACATTCTAATTTTTGAACTAGTTTTTAGAGTTTTCACTCCTCTTTTTGAAAGTTGTTTTGGGATCTCCAAACTTTTTATTGAATTTATCTATGAGTTGAGTAAGTGACTTCAGTTTTTGTTCCTACTTTACTTCTTTTTCAAAGACATGATCCCTAGTATATGGCCCATGCACATCTACTTTGTACCCAATTTGAGGTTTTAATCCCATAATAATTTTTTTGATGTAAAACCTCTCATTTGCCTGATACTGAGGAACATACTTTAGGAGCTTAGTGAATTGCTCCCAGTACTCATTCACTGTAAGGTCTCCCTACTTTAGATTCTAAAAATCTATCAACTTTTGATGAAAATAAATTTAGGGAAACCATCTTGATTTGAACAAGGTCATGAAATGTTCCCATGTGGTGGTGGTAGAATCAAGGTTCATTTATAATTTCTTGTTTACCCACCACATAGTTGCTTCACTAGCCAACTAGTAAGCTCCCCAAACTACTTTTATAACCTTAGAGTAATTTTTAATCTTGAAATAATTTTCCATTTCAATTATCCATAATTTAGCTCCATCTCCCAGAATAGTTCCATCAAACATGGGTGGATTAACTTTCTTCATATCTAGTGCAATCTCCGTATCAACACATGCTCTTGCATCTTGAGGTACCTCCTCTTGCCTAGGTTGTCGAGGAACTTATTACTTAACAAGATGTTCTTCAAGTTCATTTTGATTATTCTCCTCAACATGGCCATGAACTTATTGTTCTAGGATAACTATTCAGTCCCTAGTCTCATTCATGGCTGCAAGAATCTAATCAAGCTTTGTAGCTTGTTCAATGGCAAACTAATTTAGGCCAAATAGAGGGTTAGCATTATTAATATTTGATAAACCCTTTCTAGCTAGACTTTGATGTGACATTATTCCTTATGAATATATAAGAATAAGAATACATTAGTGGACTCATTAAACCCAAGAGTTTGAACCTCAACTTTGATACCACAATGTAACAACCCCTCAGGGATAACTAGAATTAGGTGATTTTTTAAAAATCAACATTAATGATCCCTAATTAAATGAATCATTTAAGTTAAACTATGCTATTAATCAGAAGGTTGTGTGATTCATTTAAGTAGTGATCAATATAACATATGTTGATTTGTTCTCATAAGTTCAACAATATAATGTACAATAATAATCTAAGTTAATAATTCAACTACTATTGATTAAGGCAATTAGTATAGATAAATTATAGCCAACTATTGTTGTGATACAATTTACATTAAATAGTACAAGTTTAAAATAATAAATAACTAAATAATAGATTATAATTATATAATGTTCCATAGAACATACGAGTCTCAAAGAACTCATTAATATCCAAAAATAATCCTTAGTAAAATATCGATTTTTTAACTATTGGAAGGGGAGGGAGAGTATCATCCAAGTGATTTTCCACACTAACCATGGACCATTGATTCCCTACACAATCTCCCAACAAGGGAATAACTCTCCCTTTATGGATGGGCAAATAGTGATGGTGCAAAAATTGAAAAAGTCAACTAAAAACCTATGTTATAAGATAAATATCACATGCAACATATCATAAATAAATATGCTCTAACATGATATCATGTAATACATGCAAACTAAATCAAACAGGTGATATGATAATGTCAAACTATAAACATTACTTTGGTCAAAGTTCTAATATAGTTTTTTAGATCTCAAGATCAGTCAAATTCACATACACGACTCATTTGAATATCTCCAATCTGCCTATTAATGGCACTAAGTATGTATGTGAATTATATTACACCTATTTATTTAATGTTATTAATATCAAATATGTATAATAATGCTAAAATCCATAGATTTTAATAATAGAAAGATTTACATAATAATTGTTATAGAATGTACTTATACAAAAACATCTAAATACCATAATCATCTAATTAATATATAATTAACCCTTTTTAATCAAATAACTGATTCCATTTTAACATAAAAACAATAGTAGTAAATATTTAATTCATAATCAAATTTTAATTATCATTTATTTACAACCAAACTTTTGTATGAGTTCAAATTTTCCTAACATGTAAAATCTTTAGTCCTCATGACAGTCATTTTAATCCTCATAAATTATTTTATAAAGTTCCAACATAATCACTAATAAGTAATCATCTAATACTTACAAATAAGTCAAACAATGTTTTATTCTAAGTAAGCTTCAAGTTTAATTTAAAATAAATAAAGTTTAGGTTTCAGTTCCACATAAGAATAATATAACATAATAGTTTACATATCATTCCATATAAATCATTTGGTAATGAACAACCAGTCAAATCTCATACAATATTCAACTACACACACACACACACCATACAACATTTAGGTGTGTGTATGTGTATGGTAAATATACATATACCTACAACATTCAGGTAAATATATACCTGAATGTTGTATGGTATATGTATATATACTATACAAAATTCAAGTATATATAAACACACACATTTAGGTATGTATATATATATGTATGTATACCAAAATGTGTGTGTGTACACACACACACACACACACACACACACACACACACACACACACACACACACACACACACACACACACACACACACACACACACACACACACACACACACACACACACACACACACACACACACACAGATACACACACACACACACACACACACACACACACACACACACACACACACACACACACCATACAACATTGAGGTATGTGTGTGTGTGTGTGTGTGTCTATATATATATACGCTGACATTATTATTTTAATATTTTTATTCAAGCTACTACCATATAGAAATAATTGTTTCAATACTATTTCACAACACAAAATGCAATTTTCATATAACCCCAATCTAACTAATAGCTACAGGCTTGAATATTAATAGTCGGTCCTCTAACTATCTGAAACACTAAAGTATTCTCAAGTATCAAAACCAAGAATATTTTTTTACATATTCAAACCATAAACCAAATTTTTAGTTCAAATATTCATGCCTCAATAATCCAAAATCTAGGTAATAAAGATTAACAAAAACATAGATTCAGTTTGACTCTCCTAACAACCATATAATGGAATAATTTATATGTTCAAAGCTTATATAAATATCATAATCAATACTCAATTCATTGAATCCTACCTAAATATACCATATTTATCCTTGAATCATCTAAATAAAAAACCCTCACTCAAAATTAAACAATCCAGACACATATACCATTAAATCTGTATATTCATCTATCTTATCCAAATTCTCATGTATCAATGAATCGATTGAAATCAAAACCCTATGTCAATATAAAAATATAACATGATTTTAATATCTAATTACATAATATTCCCTACCACTTGATATTGAAATAAGGGTTCATTCTTATTTGACCTTGTGGATAGGTTGAACCTATCCCCAGGGTCATGTACAAATGACCCATATATGTATATATATAGCATCAACCCTAATAATGCAAATGAATACACATTTACCAAAATAAACACAATATTTTAATTTTGTGCATATATTGGTAAGGATGACCATGTTGAAGGGTTCAAACCAGAAAAACTACAACTACTTTAAATTGATGAATTTCAATTATTTGAACAACTTAAGCTATTTTAAAAATAATTAAAATAATTCTAGGGTTGAAACCTACTATATTTTTTGGATTTATAAACTATACACACATAATAATACATAGAATTATTTAGAACCCTAGTTCTTTATCGAGGTTTCTTTCAACATTATATCCATAATCAAAAAGCACACACAGTCAAAATTAATTGGAGGGAGGTTTATTATGTGCTTGGCTCTCTGGATAGGCCATAACCATCCATAGAGTTGACCAAATAAAACCTCAATAGATTTGACCACATAAAACCCATCTTATATATATATATATATATATATATATATATATATATATATATATATATATATATATATATATATATATAACCTCCAAAAACCTAAAAAAATTTAACCAACAACATTAACATTACATTCATGGAATGATTTCAATAGATAAATCAAAATTATTTTAAAAACATACCCTACCTTAAATTTTAGGTAAAACAAGTCCAAGAATCTTCTTTCCCTGGCTCTCCTCGACCCATCCTCAGATTTTCTTCTCTCTTCCTTTTTTCTTCCAACCCCCTCGGCTCCATATATCCATCTGAATACCAACTATGTGTGCTAAAATTCCCCAAAAAAACTCTATAAAACTAGTTCTTTTAAAAAAAACACTAATTTTCCATACTAGTTTTATGAAATCTTGACATCATAACCATAATAGTTAAGTTAACCAGTCAAAACCCATAAGGACCATGCCATGAAACTAACCAAAGTCAACCAAGCTTCATATTATGGCTCAAAGACTCTAGAATACCAAATGTTATGAACCTTAGATTCCTCAAATATGCCATAGTATATAATCATTTAAACATTATAAAATTGAATGATGGTCCATTGACTAAACAATGCCAATATAAAAATGTGCACAATGACATAACTCAAAAATGGTTTATCTAAATCTTTATAATAATGCCTTCAAATAAAACTTCAACTTATGCTTCGACCATGCAACATATAATATGCTTATAGCTTAAATAAATATACCTTGTTTTATATTTAAAAACTATTACTATATTAAATTATGGCCTAAGGTGAATCCTTGTTAAGAAATACAAACATGATTCTTATTGATTAATGCAACCCTATTTATATTTATGACTTCATAGAATATCTCATGGTCTAAGGTTAAAATCAAACCTTGCCAAGAATATGACAATGATACCCTGTTTAAATTTAACATGTCATTTTCATATTAAAAATGATCATCTAATTAGCTATATAAATTACATATCAACTAAACATGACAAAGATTTATAACTTCTTAATAGACATCAAATATATCATTTTACCTTTTTATAAATACGACTCACTCATACGACCCATATGATACACAATCATAGAAAATTAAGTAAGATACATACAAGCATTTCAACCAATGTAAGATCTTATAAATGTAAACACACTATAAGGGTTAAAGCAATATGCAAATATGATGATAAAACATAACCAAATGCAATATGCAAATATGTGGTACATGTTGTGTTCCCATTTCATTCTCTCATCTCCCCCAATTGTCTCCATCTGCACCATCCTCTCTGATGATACCCTCCCTTAGTCATAGTTAGGAGGGTGGAATTCATCTTGCATCCACCTCAGTATAAATTAACAGTAGTTAGATCATATCATGTAAAAATCATAATAAACTACTGTAACATAATATACTGTATAATCATGATCAAAATGTATCATAACCAAATACAAATAACTAACTATTAGTTAACTACCATGACCATAAGCAACAAACACTATCCATATTCAACATATAATTAATCTAGTTACTTAAAACATCAAGTAAATAAATCACTAACTACAGATTAGTAATAAATAGATTAATAAATTTAGGGAAAAAACTGGGATGTAACATCAACCCTTTGAAAAACACTAGTGGCATATTCAAATTTTTGGAGTTACAATAACATGGTTTGCATATTATTTTAACCTTTTAGGACTTAATGTATGTAAATTCTATGTTTGTTATAGAGTTGAGTAGACTAAATCAGGGAAATGATATGTAATAAATACAACCACTGATTTGTTATAGAATTGAATAGCTTTGACTTTTCTAAAAATAGTAATAAATAGTGTAAGTAATAATTTAGTTGGAAAATAACTGATATGAATGTTATGGGTGCTAAAAAGTGAGATGGATGATGGTCTGAGTGTCGTAAACTAGATCCTAGTGTCATAAACCCTACTGGATAGTAGCACAAAAATGGGACAGTAGTGATACTATTAAAAAAGTGGTGGTAGTGTCCTAATATTGGTGGTAGTGTCATCTATGCAGAAATGTCCTAAGCTTTTATTTGCACCTATATTTGGATCTTTGGGGTCTATTCTTACGTGCATAAGCTTTAGAACCATGTATTTTTCTTGTAATAACTAATTTATTATGTAAACCCTAATCTTCCATTTAACTAAGGCATGAGCTAAAAAGTGTATTTGTTAGTAGGGTAGGCTAGACAACCTCAACACCCCATTATGAAAAGAGTTGCCTACATACCAATACTATGAGTAGGGATTGATCCTAATGTAGTTTCCCCCACCTAAGTGATGGTACAAGTACAAATGATTCTAGTATAATAGTGGACTTGAGTGCTTTGAATGTTCTTGAGACTAGAAATCTAGAAAATCTGAGCTTAGGGTTGTTGTATATGGTAGTATGCAGAAGTAGGGAAGAATAGGGATTGATAACCTTAATTTTGCTCAACTTGTTTTGTGTTTGAGTGTGTATTTTGCATCTAATTTCCATCTAGTAGTTAGATCACTAAAATCCACGTATATATATTGTTTTATTGTTTATGTAGGTGATAAAAGATGTCTAAGCCGACCTTAGGAGGTTCTAGTTTTAAAAAGATATCCATTTGGAAAAATATAGGTCAAAGGACATTAGTGACATTTTGGAAACACTAGTGTCATGTGGTGTTAGTGTCCTTATTATGGTGTTAGTGTTAGTTGGTATAACACTAAGCATGAAGGGCCAGGATTAGGAAATGAGAGTTTGGGACTACTTTGGGGCTAACTAGGGATGCTTATGCCCTGCACAAAGGTTGGATAAGTATGATAATAGGCTCTAGAATAGGTTTAGGGATAATCTAGGGATAGGTAGTCTCAAGTATCACTCTTAAAAATAAAATACCACTTTTGGGTGATTACATTCACCCGCTTTATTCTAGAAATGTAGCAAAGCAAAATGACTAGGATAAAGGAAAAAAAAGTGTACTTATACTTACCTAAGAATTGAAGCCCATGAAGTTGGATCTTAATATGTGAAGTTGGGTTTAAGTATGTTAATCATGCTCCAATGTCTATCCTACAAATGAAACATGATAAATCAGTCTTTAATTAAGAGATATCAAAAATAAAAGATTAAACTAAGTAAAAAAGTAAAACTAAGTAAAGAGATGGAAAAGAGGAAAGGAATGAATACACCTCAATGGGTACGTGAAATAATGCATGAACTTGGAGATAATGTATGTGTGTGCATGTAATAGTGATCAATCAATGAATATATTAGATTGAACTGATAGCTTGCTCAATTCTCATCTGTGGGTGGCTCAAGAACTCAATCCAGTTTTGAATCCATTATTGCGCACCCTTGCTTGGTGGATCATGACCTATGAATATCTTGGAGTGGATTGATAGAGTGTCTAACCCTCTCATATAGGTGGCTCAATAACTCAAGTAGGATATGACTCCATCATTTCCCACTTATGTATAATAGATGCATATAAAATTAAACTATGTAAAGTATTGTAAATGTCTAATTAGGTATATATAAATATGTATGTCAACTTTATGGCCAGTCAGGTACATTAGGCATCCTTAGGCCACTCAAGAATGCCAACCACTATAAATGGAGTAAGGCATGAAAGTGGTGTACAACCTAGAATATGATGTTAGGTGTATAAAATGTATAAAATGACATGAAATTTGTCATTATATCTAATCAACTAGTGTGTGATCATACAAAAACAATGTGCCATGCACGTTCCCCAAATATAATATCTGAGCATATGGATTCTGGATTGAGTTGTAATAACCATATCTAGGTATCTAAACTAAATATGGGAATGTTCATCTATGATGCCCCAAATTTGAGAAAACTAATATGAATATGAGTTGAAATAGGATAAATTTGAGCAAAACTAAGTATAATTAAAAACCTATAATTAAATTTATACAAATTTGTACTGTACCTATTGTATTATTCTGGCCAATTTAGGTTATTCTAAAACTAAGGCTAATGGATAGTAGTGTCATATCTTGGATAGTAGTGCCATATCTTATAAAATAGTTCCCTGTGTTGTTAGTGTCCCTATTTGGGCACTAGTGTCATTTTGGTCTGAATTCTGTGCAACTATACTACTTTTTGGGTCACTATTTTTCCATTATGTTTACATGTGTTTGATTTTATATAACTGAGCATGTGTGCTCAAAAATATACTATGAGTGCAATATAGGATCATGATCTCTATGATAAACCCCTCTAAATTCCCCCTCTTGTGAGGGGAGTTGTTGAATCTGTGTAAGAACTATCCTCAAAAGAAAAATCTCTACAAAATGTGTATTAGTCGGAGCATATATGATAACTATGTGATAATCTACTATAATATGCGTACATAACATCAAAATGTAAGATGATCTAAAAATAAGTATGTAATGTAAGATGTATATCATGTGTAACATTCACAAGAGTGTCAAGATAGATGTAATAATATACGTAATAATAAATATGAGTAAAATTGTGTAGCTACCTAGGGGGATAGGGTGTGATGTCCATCATGACACCCAACTAGGAAGGGTAGATGCATGATGTCCCTCATGACATCAAAAATTGGTGTTTGTAACAAGTAAATACAAGTGTCATGGTTGTGACACATACAAAAAAGCATACATACAAAGATATGAGGCACACAAAGTAGGTTAATAGGCCATAATATAAAGGACATAAGCACATGTTCCTAAATCTAAAAAAAACAAGATATATAAAGACATACTTAAATGTCCACATACACAAACAACAAGCAAGTTGGCTTAGAGCCACATAGAAGGACATGTTCAAATGTCTACATACACAATAAGAAAGGGACACACAAGGACATGGGCACATGTCTAAAGCATACATATTATGAATAGAAGTGGTATAGAGCTATAGAATAATAGCATATTCAAATGCCCTCGAATAGAAGAAGCATAGAGATACAATCAAATCTAAACTAGGAAATATAGAAATGAAAGTATGCATGAGTATGGAATACAAATCTATGTAAGAGTTAGGATGTACATATGCTACGTCTAAAGTAATAATAACTAGCAAAAAATATAAGAGTAGCATGATCAATATTAAGATGTAACAATGTTAAAGCTAGAATGTAGAGTATGGAAAGATAGAACTTGGTAATCAAAACTATGTATAAGATGCCCCCAAGTGGTCGAATGTGTCAGTGAAGACTCATGTATTGATGTATATTCCCCCACTGGGTAGATAATAGCAAGTTTGAATAGGTGTAGTGGACTTGAGTCCTGTAATAATCTGAAAACACTCAATAAGAACAAGTGAAGCATGTATGTATGATAAATCTAATCAGTGATATTTAAATAATTACATTCATTTAGTTAACTAATAGGTTTATAAATAATCCAATTAGCTAAGGATCATCATAAAAAAATATGACAATCATGAATAAAATTGATTAACAACAAATACTACATCTAATCATAAATTAAATAGTACAAATTCAGCCACGAATAATACAATGTTACATCTACTATTATAGGAGCATAATGTATAAATATAACAGTATTCAACAATACATGATAATATCTCAAATAATAAAACATGATACAAAGTTCCATGGAGCATGAGTCTCCATGAATAAAGTATCAATATGTAATCTCAAGTGTAGTACCCTAGTTGGGAAGGAGAGCATCATCCAAACACTTTTTCACACCAACCATGGACCATAGATCCCCTGCACTACATTCTAACCAGTAGATGGCCCTCCCTTCATAAATGGGTAGATAATGACAATGAGAGAATCCAGAGTGACAAACTAGAACTTGTGTGTTGAAGATATCTAATACATAATGTGTATCATAAAGAAATATGTTGTAACATGATATCACAAAAATATGAAAACTATATCAACATATGAAATGATAATGTTTAATTAAAACATTACTTTGGCCAAAGCTTTCAAAAATTAATGATCTCTAAGATCAATCAATTTCATACACACCATTCAACTGGATTACACCTCATCTTGCATTGATGGTGCTAATTAAGTCAGTGAAAATTTTCCACTACTTATTTAGTGTCATGAATGCGAGACCCAATTAAAATATATAATAATATCGAAACTAATAGATTCATTTAAAATATTTCACTTTAACTAATAAAATTATATCGAGTACATGAATATAATAGACATTCATTTAGTCTATCAAATGTAATGCAATGAATCCATAACATCTAGTTTATTACAAAATAATAAACAGAATAAAAAACAATCCTCAATATAACATACCATCTGGGTAATGATTTATCTAGTGTAACATCCCTACTGAAATCTACTTAGAAATACGTAATTTAAAAAGAAAACACACACATATACCAAAATAGATTATATCACAATAATTTAACAAAGATCATATGAAGTACTCAAGAAGGTTAATAGCAAACAAAGCATATTAAATCATATATCGCAGATCTCTAACATCATGAGAGAATATCATAATGCAAATATAGAAAGTAATTATATTAACTCAGTCATAACTGATATAAATCTAGAACCATCATTATTAATGTACAATAATAAATAATTATAACTCTTCATGACAATTTTGAATAATAATTACAATACAATACAATGTACATATAAGATACATGGCTCACCTAGAGCATAGTTCTCAAACTCAAATATTTGTGGTAATATCAAGTGTTTTATCGATACGTAGTACTGTTGTGGGGAAGGAGAGCATCATCCAAGATATTTTACACACCAACCATGGACCAATGATTCCACACACTAATCCCATCAGGAAATGATCCTCCTTTTATAGATGAGTAGATAGTGATGGTTCGAGAATCTAGAGAGACAAATAAGTATCTGTGTGTTGTATGATTTCTAAAACTAAACATGTAGTGTATCATAGAAAACTTGATTTATTACAAGATATCACACAAATATGTAATTCATACTCATGAAATGATAATGTGTCACTAAACATACTTTGGCCAAAGCTTTAAAAATAGTAATATAAAAATGATATATAGATCAATCAAATTCATACACACTACCTGATTGGATTGCCTTCATATGGCATTGTGATTCTAGTAATCCAGTGAAGTCCTTCTCACTCCTTACTCAGTATCAACAATGTAAATTGGTCAAATACAATTCAACCATAAGATTCATATAATTTACATCCTATTATTAAACACATCATATAACATGTTAAACATAGATGTAACCAAAGTATACATTTATTCTATCAAACATATGAATGAATCTTACATTATTTTCTATCTCATACTATAAATAATGACTACAGTTTATACCATCTAGGTAAATATATAATTAACTACAGATTTAAATAACATAATTTGTTTCCAACTAAACTACACCCTATGATAATCCTTATTATCACAGTCTAATATTTTTAATTAAAACCACTAATATCACAACCAGGATAATAAAGTAATCACACATTCATGGAAACATAAGCTTTTATAAAATAAATAGTTAGATATAACAATAAGTCTCAGTACACATGAAACATAAGATAAATTCAAAACTAGCATCTATTTACATTTTGGGGGCTTGAATGCACACATTCATTAATTTATTTTATGAAGCCCCTTAATATAGTTTATAATCCACCCGAGGAATGAAACCTAATGAATACACCCCTATGCACATAAATATGCTATTATTCATATTAATACCTACAAATATCAATATTCTAAAGAGATTTTTGTGAAGTTATTTAACCATTATGTTTTTGTGTAGAAGGACCATGTTTTAAAATCTCTCAATCATCCTTAATCAATTTTAGGGCTTCTATAAAGTCTATGAATACTAGATTTAAAGTTTACGGTTTTAGACCCACATAAACAAGAACTATCCTCATGTTATTACTATATAAGGATTTAGCTATTACTTTGGTTCATATACATATCAGTCATAATATAAATAATCATATTTTCTTTCTTTTTCAAAGCTTCTCTTTGTTTAGTGTTAAAACTAAATACCATTCTTAAAATTCCTTAATTAAAATAATCTTCAATCTTCTTAAGACACTACAGATTCAAAAATCCCTTTTTCTTTTAAAGAGGGTAAGACATATAATATGAAGCATTAATAAGATATTTATGTTTAACTTATAATACTCCCTATTATATACAATAGTGATGCTATCGATGACTTGTCCAATATTAAAATAGTGATTTAATATATATCACAACATCCATTTAAATATATCTCCGGTTAAGGACTAAGCTAATAAATATAACGATGCCATAAGATAAGGGAAAATAGTGATGCCACTAAGTAATAATCTGGCTATGTATAGCTATGCCTCTGTGAATATAACTATGTAAAATGATTCATAAAACTCAAACTCAATATGGGTTACACATGTAACACTCAGGATGTCTAATTCATATTCATAAATTAATTTTATAATTCACACCAATCGACTCAATATCCCATCATAATTTTATACTTATATATTCATATAACACATGATTCATACAAGTCAACTCATTATCTGGCTGTATATAGTTGATTGCGTTCATATTAGATAGGAATAATGATTATATTATTAATCTCCTATCAATATCCAACGATGCCATACCATTACCATACAGTCTAAAATTTACAAGTTCAATGATTCATTTATTTTTATATAGGCTATAAAATTAAATGAATAACGAACTCACTATGCATGAATATAAACTATGGTTTAGCTTCAGTGAAGTCAATTTTATGTTTTACTAATTGTAATGTTATCATGCAGTGACTGCCTTTACAATATGGGTTTTCAAACTAATCATATATAGACAATGATTTCAAAAAACATATAGTTGATCTAAGAAGAGTACAATGATTCAACAATAAAATAAGTTGGATAAAATATTTACAGACTAGAAAATCGGTGAATCATGGCATGTATATAACTAGTTGAGAATATAAAGCTAGATGCCTTTACCTAAGATCTTCTAACAAAATTTTCTAGCGATTTATTTTTTTAATCAGTTAATTGAATGAAATATTCACACACTATATTTATTAAATATGACTCAAGATTTTTTCATATGATAATTTGAAATATATCAAATACTGCAGACATATTTAGATATAGTGATGCCTAGGGTGTTCTAGTAACAAAATATAGGCATCTAGCAACATGGATTTAAGAGTATATATAAAATTAGATTATATTTTACCAGTGAATTATTTAAACATATATAATTAAATATATTTGATCATGTCTGTGATTCAATAACTGCAATAAGTACACTAGCTGGGCATAAGTAATAAGTTTAATATTTTAGTTCACTTTTATAGATCAACACTCTATATAGTCTCATAGCTACACTAAGACTAAATGTCACTACTCAGAATCAAAGTTGGATCTACATATTATATTTTATCGTGCATTTCATTTTACTATTATGTAGACAAATTAATCTGCTAATAACATATTTTCCATTATCATATGTTGGAATTTAAGACATTGCCTACCAGAGAATTAAAACTAAAAAATCTCCTTCCAAGCTTCTTTTTTGTCCTTTATGCAACACCCTTCTTGTCTGCTCCTTTTTTAACTTTCTCCTCCAAAATACTTATGATGATCCCCTTTCTCAAAATTTTCCTATATGAAATAGGTGTAGCTCTTTTGATTTAAATATTTTTCTTTGTTTTTCTCATTTTTTTATTTTTGTTATTTTTTTAATATATTTAATCCTTTTGATTTTATTAAATTTGGTCATTTTGTTTTATTGTTTTATTATATTTTAGTTTTTTTCCTTATTCAAAGGCAATTTCCCATTTTTATTTATTTTTAACATAAAATAGACAAAATCCGTAATTTCCAAATTAATTAATCATCCTATTTTGCCACTAATAAGTTAAATGACAATTCTATAAATTACCTTTTTGGATTTTAATCTAATTATGATAATAATGTTTCTAGTTGATTAGTGACATAATGTACCAAATATGCAAAACAAGTTCATTAAGCTATTTAACTATAATAGCAAACTCATAGAAATTAATTTTCCAATACAAGTAAAAATGAACACACCATGTGCAAACCATTTTTAATGCATTCTACATGTGTTAACTACTATGGTGTGGACAAAGTTCTCACCAGTTAGTTGTCATCCTTTAAGGTCTCCATCTACATCACCCTTTCTAATGATGTTCTCCCTCCCTCATACTCAAAGGAATGAATTCTCCTACATCAACCTCAAAACACGTAAGTAGTTAGATCATATCACCATGATAAATGATGTAGGAGCATCAAGCAAAAGTTATCAATTTTGTGTTTTGGGCCATTAGAGGTCAAAAGTTAGTCAATGATTGGATGTAATGTGTGTCAAGAGACATTTTCAAGGTCCATTCATATATATGAGATTATTTGGAATCCATAACGGTCATAGGTTAAGTTTTGAAGGTGTTTACAGTTTTCCCTCCAAAACCAAGAATTTGAAAATTCAAATATTTATAATGAGTCTAGAGTGATCAAAGCATGATACAAAGGTGGTCAAGAGTGAATATTAGTGTTAAATGTCATAAAATATTGTAATAAGTGCTATAATACATGTTTATATCCATGTTCATAAGGTGGAGAGTTAACTTAGTCATGAGTCCCAAAACCTCACGTAGAGGTAGTGATGGAAAAGAAGTTGATGTAACTTCCAAGAAAACCTACATTGAAATGGAAAAAGAAGTCATTGTAGAAGAGGTTGGTGTAAAGAGAGAGAAGAGACCTCAAAGAGAGGATTAGGAGGGTTATATAATGATAATGTAGACACCGAAATCGTGTCGACTCCCCTGGTCATTCCCCGTCTTATTCTTCTTCGCCTATTGAACCCTTGCCGATCACTTGTTTCACCAACCTTGACCCTGGCAGCATGTAAAGAGGAGCACAGAGCAAAAGGTAGACTCTATCCCCATTATGCATCTGCCGACGACGGTCTTTACCCGACCGATGTCGTCGACGTCGGTCACCTATCGGCTGACGTCGGCAATCCTGCCGACGTCGGTCACCTTCCCCTTGTCCGTTATCAGTTACCATTCGGTTTCTCGAAACGGTTGACGAACCGTCTCTGGAACCGTCCCCGTCCCCCGCCTTCATCAACCTCCGCCAGCCATTCGAACCGGATCCCCGAACGCTTATCAACCGAACGCTGAGCAACCAACCTGCGAATTCCTCCACCAACCTGCGAACTCCGAGCAATCATCAACACTACGACATCAACTAATCTGCACACCATGGCTTTCATCGCATCTTCTACCAGGTAAGTCTTTATTCTGTTTATTTCATTTTCTTTCTTAGTTATTATTTATTTTCTATTTTCCCGACTATCTCCAAAACCCTACCCTGACCTTATCAGACCCTGTCCCGACTCTCCCAGACCTTGTCCCGACTGTTCAAACCCCCCAGACTCTCCCTGAACCTGTCCCAACTCTCTCAGACCCTGTCCCGAACCTTTTCCCAGAACCTACCCCTACCGACGCTGGTCACTACCCCGACCGACGACGGCACCTTGACCGACGTCGGCACCTTCTTAACCGACGCCGGCACTACAGAGACCGACGCCGGCGACTGTGCAGAACAGTGCCGCATATCAGGTACGCTCTTTATTTTTTTGTCATTTATTTCTGTCATTATCATCTACTTTCATCCAATATTTTGCTCTTTTTTATCAGTGGGTTGATATCCTTCTAGGGAGTCTTCGTACTTCCAGGATCGGGCGTTCGCCTGACAACCCACCATATCTTTGACTAACATTTTTCCGTGTTTAGCCTTTTCTTCGCAGGTGTCATTCCTCCACAGCAAAAGAGGAGAATCTTTCAACGTCTGATTTCGGTGCGCACGACTATATCAGGTACTTCTAGCCTTAACCATCTTTCAGTTTCTTATTTCTTCTTTGAATGTAGAAAGCAATTTTGCATTAAAAACATTCTGGCACGCCTGGTGGGACCCTAGGTCCTCCTTGGGTTCTTTTCTTTCTTTCGTTCATTTAGGTGCATTAGGTTTCTTCCTTTTCGCCTCCTTTCATCTCTTCTTAAACGACATCATAAGCAGAACTAAAACGAACATTTCTTTCTTTCTTGCACTTCTAGACTAGCTAAAACTCATATCCTTCGACTCTTTCTCCATTCGTCTTCATACGAACAAACATTTCGACTTGGACATTAAAACACTTTGCATTCATCTCTGTTTGCCTGCATCTTTTAGACCACACATAGTAATTAAACCGCACATTGAATTAATCTAGATCACTTGATGTTACACGACCAAACCACCTGCACAAAACAAACATAAAACTTACTTGAGACAAGGCCCGACTGGGATTTCATCCCCCAGCGGATACCTTACCCGTCCCGGTGACCCTACTTGGATTTCATCACTAAGGGGGAAGCCCACTCCGTTCTCTGGCGGAGTCTAATCTCTAGGCGAGGTATATCTGGCTAAGTGAAACCAGCTAACCACTGGAATCGTGAAGTGAGGGGAGCTTGCTCCTTAGCACCAGGCCGCGTACCAGACCCTAACATAGACTTCTTCAGCGCCTTAACAAAACCCGAAACCATCCATAGACTGCTTCTTCTAGGACCTGACTCACAAAGCCAATCTTCCTCACTACACATATTCTAAGGCATAAGCCACTATAATCCTAATAATTTACTTCTAGGGTTTTAGGATCTGCTTGTGTCTTCATCTTTTTAGTTCTTATCTGCTTGTTTGAGCTTGTGAGGACGTTCTTTCTTGCCTTGAATGGTTCTGACACGTAGTCAAACCAAGGCTCTTCTTGACCACGCTAACCATCAATCGCCTTCGCCTACCCTGTCTATAACCAACCCTATAATGGAGTTCTATTCGAAGACCGAAAGAATTCCTACTAGACTATCTCCAACCTAGACGCCTATCATCCCAGAAGGGGACCAAGACTTTGCAAGATTCTTGGACCTCAATACCTCAGCCCTCCAAAACTATCTCGCAAGAAAACCAATGCGGGACCTTTCGGATGACGTGGCGACGACATCAACACCGTTCGCCACCCAACCCTTTTCGACTCAACCTTTCGCCTCAACCATTAACCCGACCATGGCCTATACGCAAAGTTCGGCCTCCTCATCTATTTTTAGACCAACCTCCACTGGGGTTTCGTTACCCCCTCAACCACCTGCAATTCAACCAAGTTCTACATCATACCAGAACTTGATTGTCTTGACCCCACACACTCTTGCGCCTATATATGCAGGAGTGCCTACCTCGCCCTTTGTCAATGCCGTCACACAACCTCCTTTAGCGGTATCTAGTCAGCCTATGCCTTCTACCTTCATAACCCAACCACCCTTAACCTCTACTTCTGCCCCTGCGACTAGCCATCCGTACATTGTACAACCGACTATGTCGCACGCCTCTTCTAACCTCTTTCAAGCGCCTTACAACCTAGGAGGCGCTCAACCCGCCAATCTGTCAGCAGACGTCATCAAGATGCTGATGGATAAAATGTCCCGTCTCGAAGCTTCTATCTCCGGTTCAAGCAATACTTTGTCATATGAACAAGTTTGCAGCGAGCCCATCCATCCTTCCATCCCTATTCAACCATACCCTAACCATTGGGAGCTTCCTAAATTTACTCGCTTTCAGAGTAAGGAAGACCCACAACAACATCTACGGGCATTCAGACATGCCTGTTATCTTATCGCCCACGACGATGCGTTACTTCTACGCACATTTCCTATGTCCCTTTCTGGCCCTGCCCTTGACTGGTATAGTTCTCTTGCCAGACATTCTATCTTTTCATTCATCCAACTCGCCCAACTATTCATTGACCATTTTTCTATCAATATCACTAAACAAGTTTCGATCACAGACCTTTACTCCATCAGGCAATTTGACGACGAATCAATCGTCGACTTTGTCGCTCGTTGGAGAGGCTTGATCAATCAGCTCTCTTTCTCCTTGCCTCAACCCGAGCTCATTGAGCTCTTTTCCTGAGCATGTGTCAGTCACATCTCGTCCACCTTGCGGGTTCAAACATTCCACACTTTCGACGAGGCCTTCACCATGGCCCGAAAGCTTGAACTCCGCGCCATTGAAGAAGATAAGGTCAAATTGTGTAACACTAACACAAGAACCAATGACCATTCTTCTTTCAGACCTTCTTCTGCCCACTCTCAATCCGAGGAGTCGGCAAACACTGTCATCTTTAGACCATCATCTTCATCAATAACCAATCGACCAACATCTTCAACATTAGACTACATCAATAAACATTTTCAACGTCAATCCATACAGCGTCAATTCACTCCAATTAGGGAGTCATATGCCTCTGTCTTGGATAAACTCGACAAGGGGGATCTCATCTTGGATAATCCGAATGCACCACCCAACCAAAACCTTGACATCTTCAAGCAACCCCTTTCTAATCACCCGCCTACTCAAGACAACGTCCAAACCATAATCAATGACCCTCAAGACCATGATATACACACGGTCGACACTATGTTTTCTCTTATCCCTGACCAACCTTTTTCACAGGTGGAAGACCTTTCTTCCCCTATACCTCCTCCACATGGCGAAGAACTTTCTTCTCCCACTTGTCCTCCATCGACTTCTCCCATATTGGAGGACGCTTTGACCACATCAACACCAGCTGCCTCACCTTCATCCTTATTATCATCCATAGACGATCATACCCTTTTGACTCTTCAACCACACACAGAAGCCATGACTACTCCAGAGCTCTTTCCTCTTAAAGAGCCCACACCTTCAATCCCTTCTCCATTGAGAGAAAAACTGTCCACATCTAAGTCCAAACCTGCGCAGGCGTCCATCATGCCCAAAGAGATTAAACCTCTTGGTGTTCGCCCCACATCTAATCTCGCCTCACACAAAGGTGGCCCTCAACCCAAACCAAAGAAGGCTACTAAACCACACCGGAGGCCTCCTCCCCTATCTTCGTCATTACCTTCAATCTTGGGCCCACATCCGTCTACTTTACTTGGAGTGCTTCCCACTCTCATACTTCATAGAGGTAAGTCACCTCCATTATTCTATCAACCCGTCAGACTTATACCTCCTTCAAACTATCGACCAACGCCTCTTACGCCTCCCAAACCAATGTCACCAACCCTCTCTGCAATAAAACATCCCGACCCGTTAGCAGGTTCTTACGCCTTGTTGTTACGGCAATTATTGCAGTCCTCTCGTCTCTCTCTCCCGCCTCTTAGACCATATCACTCTCTCGGACCTAAACCACCATGGTTCGATGACACTCGCATTTGTGCGTATCATCGCACGCCTGGGCACGACACGGAGCATTGTCATGCCCTCAAGGTCGTCGTTCACCAATGTTTGGAGAATGACACCTCTCTTTTAGACCACGTTATCCACAAACCTTCAACACCACCCCACTCATCAACTCTCAGATCAAGGCCATCTTGGTTCGACAACTCTACATTCTGTCACTATCATCACACTCCAGGACATGACACCGAGCGTTGTTGCGCTCTTAAAGCTGTCATTCGTCACCACCGGAAAAAGGATTCCCTTCTCACCAAGGATCCTCTTGACCACCCCTCTGACAAATTATCAACACCAACCCATACCTCTCCAACCTCGTCACCTAAATCAGGATCCCCACACCAGACTAGGGTCCCTTCGCTGCCTTTAACCCCTTTATTCGACATCAGCACAGTCCATCTGACCACTAAACCTCAATCGACCTTAACTAATCCGTCAAACACTCTCCCTAGCCGCTGGGGGAATTCAACCTTCATCCAAACTTTGACCAATTTTTCAACACAGTCTCGACCACATATCAATCACTCTTTCAACTTAGCCTCAACCAGACTAGCAACCAAACATTTAACTCGACCTCAACCAAACATTCGACCCAACCAAAGACCAAATACCAACCAATCAACCCTCGACCAACCATTGACCAATTATCAAATGACCAAATCTCAACCAAACATTCGACCCAACTCTTTTTATCAAAACATTCAACCTTTTTCGACCAATCAACAACCATATCAACCAACTTCACATCCACTCATCAATCAAACACCTGACCAATCTGGAAAGAGGCAAATGGGGCAAGTTTGCTCCTAATTGGCTCGGACCTTTTATTATCACGCACAATTTTATTAGACCTTAAACCCCTCTTAATGCGTTACATCTGCGACCGTTCTACTGCTAGTCGAGTATTCGTCCACTTGACACTTAACTTGAGCTCATCCCTTGAGCAATCCCCGTCCTCTTCATCCTACTTCCTTTCAACCCTATTCCTCTTAACAACTCCTATAACCCTTTTATGATGTATGGATACTTTGTCCTACTAAAAGGGGCGTCCTTGACCTTCTACAGTCTTGTCCATGACTCAACTTCTATCAAAACAAATCAAGATGTCAAAACATATCCATGGTCACTATATCCATATCAAAATCAAAAAAATAGACTGCTCCCTCGAAGGACAGCTGTACTATCATTGCTGTAATAAATAGACTGCTCCCTCGAAGGACAGCTATTCAAAAGCCTTTATATTAAACACAAAAATCTAGACCACTCCCTCGAAGGATGGCTATAACTACTCTGGCAATAAACAGCAACTTTTCTTAGAAGCTTCCCACATTGATCAGCTTCACAACCTGACCACCAAGCAAATGACATCTCTATGCAGGCTTCCCGCATTGATCAGTCTGCCTTCAAAAAAAAAAAAAAAAAAACAAAAAAAAAAACGAGTCACGGACTTGGCTTGTAGTTGTCTCAGGGTCTCCTATAAAAAGGGGCAAAGTTATCTCTGCTCTTAAAATAGGTTACTCTCTTTCCTCCTCCTCTTACCTACTCAAGGGACTTCGAGCTCACTTTAATGTCTAAGTGATTCGATTACCGCTCTAACATTACTATGGTCAACGACGTCACGCATGAATGGGGCTCTTGGTTCTCATAACCCCTATCTATGCTATCTTTTTGGTCCTTGTCAATGAAAGAGCAATATGCTTTTCACTTCTTCTGCACTTTGGTCACATTCACCTTCATCACTTGTCAATCAACTCAGCTCAACTCTCTTTTCAGACCATCAACATGACCTTGCCTATTCACCCTAGTTTCTATGGACACCAATACACACGGAAACTATCGACCCGCCACAATTTGTGTTAAGCATAAACCAATACTTGCTGAAGCATAAATAGACCTCAATTCATTTTTAGCATACATCCATCACGTAAATGGAATATTGCTAGGGATGAAAAACCCCTCAACCAATGTTGCAGAATACACCATTTGGAAAAGGCTGCAACATCTTTTTTTTCCTCACCATCCTTTTGACCCTTCCTCCCTTCTAGGGAGAACTACATCGGCCTGAGGCCCTATCACCAGGGCTATGTAGGCAGCACTCAGTTGACATGGGGTCTTCTGGGGTTAGCTCGGCCGCATCCTCACATCCTCCGCATCCTTTCATCCATTCATCCATCCCTCGACCACCAACCATTGGAGATCATGCCTATCTCCTCCGACCTCGACCACTTCCAAGACGTTGTTGTCTTGGTTGTTTTTGCATGTATGCTACCTCATGACTGGTTAGCAGAATTGTGTGCAGACCTTTTGGACCCTCACAAGTATAGGATCGCAAGCCGATTGATCCACACTACTTGTGACTTTTTCGCGTTTCTAGGAGCACTCCCTGAGCCCGGGATACCTGGAACGCGACGACCCATTTGGAGCTTCAGCTTAGATTGAGTGACCCGATCAGCAGACGACTAAATGCTGGGGCCCGGTTACTTCAATTTTGGCACTCCTCGACCCTTGACCTGCGACACTTTGGCCTGACCATCTCGTGCAGTGGTATGCGCGCAATCACGACCTTTACAGCGTTCACCCTCACCCCTTTTTCATCCACTCTTTATCAAATCAGCACCCGATTCCCGGTTCCCTTCCCTCGACTCCTGCTTTGAGGGGGAATACCTCATCCTTACTCAGGGGCATTTCGCTTCCTATTTTTGTCTTGCAGTTCATTCGAACAACCAACAAGACGAAATCAACCTTATCCCTCACCTGGGGCACTCACTCCTATTTTTGTCTTGCAGTTCGTCCAGAACAACCAACAAGACAAAAAGGGGAAAATGTAGACACCGAAATCGTGTCGACTCCCCTGGTCATTCCCCGTCTTATTCTTCTTCGCCTATTGAACCCTTGCCGATCACTTGTTTCACCAACCTTGACCCTAGCAGCATGTAAAGAGGAGCACAGAGCAAAAGGTAGACTCTATCCCCATTATGCATCTGCCGACGACGGTCTTTACCCGACCGATGTCGTCGACGTCGGTCACCTATCGGCCGACGTCGGCAATCCTGCCGACGTTGGTCACCTTCCCCTTGTCCGTTATCAGTTACCATTCGGTTTCCCGAAACGGTTGACGAACCGTCTCTGGAACCGTCCCCGTCCCCCGCCTTCATCAACCTCCGCCAGCCATTCGAACCGGATCCCCGAACGCTTATCAACCGAACACTGAGCAACCAACCTGCGAATTCCTCCACCAACCTGCGAACTCCGAGCAATCATCAACACTACGACATCAACTAATCTGCACACCATGGCTTTCATCGCGCCTTCTACCAGGTAAGTCTTTATTCTGTTTATTTCATTTTTTGTCTTAGTTATTATTTATTTTCTGTTTTCCCGACTATCTCCAAAACCCTACCCTGACCTTATCAGACCCTATCCCGACTCTCCCAGACCTTGTCCCGACTGTTCAAACCCCCCAGACTCTCCCTGAACCTGTCCCAACTCTCTCAGACCCTGTCCCGAACCTTTTCCCAGAACCTACCCCTACCGACGCCGGTCACTACCCCGACCGACGACGGCACCTTGACCGACGTCGGCACCTTCTTAACCGACGCCGGCACTACAGAGACCGATGCCGGCGACTGTGCAGAACAGTGCCGCATATCAGGTACGCTCTTTATTTTTTTGTCATTTATTTCTGTCATTATCATCTACTTTCGTCCAATATTCTGCTCTTTTTTATCAGTGGGTTGATATCCTTCTAGGGAGTCTTCGTACTTCCAGGATCGGGCGTTCGCCTGACAACCCACCATATCTTTGACTAACGTTTTTCCGTGTTTAGCCTTTTCTTCGCAGGTGTCATTCCTCCACAGCAAAAGAGGAGAATCTTTCAACGTCTGATTTCGGTGCGCACGACTATATCAGGTACTTCTAGCCTTAACCATCTTTCAGTTTCTTATTTCTTCTTTGAATGTAGAAAGCAATTTTGCATTAGAAACAGATAAAAGGTAGAAAACCCTCACAAGAAATATGACAAGTCCTCTTATGGACTGTATTTTGTAATCAAGTGTAGATACCTTTGTAAAAGTTGTAGAATAGGGGTTAAAAAGAAGTAAACAGTCTTATTAGGAGAGAAATCACTTATATTTTGGAGATGGTGGATATAATGGGAGGTATTATCATTAACCTTGGTTTTAATCAATCCATATAACCCTTCATATGTTATTGGTGGCATATGAAAGTGTATAATTCATGGGAAATAACTCAGTATGGGAGAAGTCTCTATACTGTCTAATTGGATGGCAGAGTTGCCAATGAGGATTTTTATGAGAAATTTAGATTTTTAAAGTCTTGATAAAGGTATGAACATTGCTATGTAGTAAAAATAAGTCTTTGGTATGATCTACATGGGAGTGATAACTTTAGTGACCATTTGAAAACCTAAACATTACAAACCTTGCTTATACCCTGCTTGAGTGAAATATTGAGTTATAAACTATAAAAGACTTGTGTCTTTATCCTAGTCACATGAATATTTGAAATTATTATTTATATTAGTGGTATCCTCTACAATGGAGGTCTAATATCCTTAAAGGGTATTGTGAAGTTCTTAAGACAAACACAAAAAACCTTGTTTGTTGTCAACAAACATGTAGGTCATAATGTTATGCCCAGTCAACAGATAAGTAAAGTATAATGGATTATTGGAGGTGAATGGGTTTCATGTATGGTTAATTTTATATTTAAAATGTTTGAGGAACCTTTGGAAATAACCCAGACAAAGTTGAGAATTTTTAAAAAAAGATATATACCTCGGGAATGTTACACAGTTCCTTGTTAGGACTCAGGGCTGAGAGCTTGTGATGAATAAGTTTGGGCATGGTATAGGAAAGGTTAATTGATCATTTAATAAATTAAATAATAGTTATAAATATATATGACAAGTCTTAAAAATATTATATAGTGGTATTGAACCAAACATATAGTAAACTGTGACCTCTGTTGCCTTACACAATTAACATTTATGCACAATCAATTGAGATTTGAAGATTGCAAATGTGGAATGGTCAATATGAGGGTTATTACCTATTGGGAAATTTTTGAGGGACCAAGAAATAAATTTTATAATTTATTTTGTTAGTTTAAACCTTGTATAACTCAATTTATGTAATTTTAAATACACTTAGCCTGTGTAGACTAGAAAGCCCTAGAACAAGGGTTTTGGTGATTTTGAGAGTTTTCACCATAAAAAAGGTAAAAAATTGTAGTTTGGTTCTCATAAACATGATTAAGAGTATTCAAGTATTTTTGAATTGAAACTGGTATGAATTGTATGTATTCTAGTACTATGTCAAGGAAAGAGGGCTAATTAGGCTTAAAAGAGGGGTATTTTCTAAAGGAAGTGCTAGCTAGGAGAAGGATTGGGTCATGAAACTTTATACATACCTCATAGGGGATATATTGATATTATAATTATAAATACATATTGGGAAATGTGACTGATTTGACTAAATAAAGAGAAATTGTTTAAAAGAAGGCTACAAGCCTTGTGAGGAGTAAGCAAGGTTTGTATGTAGAATTGGAAGGTAAGGTGAGATTTAGGGGTTAAAAAATATTGGTGTAGATGTAATATGTCTAATTGAAACCTCTCATGTCAAAATATTGAGCTATTTTAACCTATATCATAAAATGACCCTTGAGTCCTATGGGAATGGCCTATACAAAGCTAGTGAGGAGCTAAGAAAAAGAGTGAAGTAGACATAGAATTTTATAAATCAAACCATCAAGTGAAAGTGAATAGTTGGATTGAGAACTAGATAATGATGTTATTAGATACTTCTCCCCATGCATCTACATCATTTGGTATCAGATCAAGGAAAGTTTGAATTGAGTTTTGTTTTGATTTCTTTGAAATTTGTCTATTTGACACTGGAAAAACATGTTATGAGGTATGAAGGTTACATGTCTAATCTATTAAGGTTATCATATAAGATAATAAGAGTCATAAATAGAAGTGAGAAATCCCCAAATTCCTTTGATAAGGACAAGAAGCTAGTGAATAAAAGACTAGAAAAGATAGATAGGAAAGGAGAGCATTGAAGCTCCAAGAGAGAAGAAAGGAAGTAAATAATCCAAAAGAGAGTCAAGAAGGATAAGAAGAGGTTATAAATAGAGGGAAAATGAAGAGGAAATTCCAAAAATAGGTCTAAGAGGAAGGTCTGAATAGGCCTAGAAAACAAAGAAATGAAGAAGATGGATATAGAAAGAGAAGTGATCGTTATAAGAAGAGAATTTGGGCAAGGTATAGAGAAGATATAACTCATGATGAAGCTCATAAGAGAACATGAAAGGTAATAGACTAGCTGGAATGTGAAAAGGAAGGTAAAGGGGCCATTATAGTCACTTGTGAGAATAAGGCACAAGAAAGGTGTCTTGAAAGATGAGAAGAAAAAGAAGGCAGCCAAAATAGGCATGAGAATAAATATGTTTTCAAGTGAGAAACAAGAAAAAGAGATAGAGAAGAGGGTTCCCATTGAGGACAACAAGAAGAAGATAGAAGTTCTAAGAAGAGCACATGAGGATGAAGACATGAAGAGATGGAGGATTTCTATGCCAAGGACATTCAAAGAGATTATATGGTATCTCATTTTGTATGCTAACATTGCTTTTAAGTTTTTGATTACAGGTATGAAAACAAGGTTGATGAAGGCCAAGCATGGGGCCTCAACATTGATGAAGAATGGGCCAAGAATATTACCCATAAATTGGCAAGAGAATGATAAAGAAAAATTACCTCTTGAAGAAGAAAAAGTGATGGATATTGAAGACATACCACATGCTAAAGACGAAGAGAATGAGGAATATTATGACACATTTCCAAGCCTAACATTTGAAACAAGATAAGAAGCATGCAAAGAAGATAAGAAGGTCATTCAAGAAGACTTGAAGGTCATTCATGAAGACATGGAAGAGGAGACAAGCTTGTAGTAGTTGTCATTGGAGGTAAATGAATGATTAAATGTTTATTTTGATTACATATGTGATGAGAAAAAAACTAATGTGTAGATTGGGAGAAAGAATGATAAAGTACAGCCCTCAAAAGGAGAATAAGGGCATGGATATGTATGGCCTAAGTGGTTGAAACAAATAAGTGATGAGAAGGAGTTAAACCTCAAACAAGAGGTCAAGCAAGGCAAAAGCATAGGTGGAAATCACACACAAGTGTGGAAGCAAAGCACAAATGACAAAGTGTATCAAGTTGGCATGGTACAGAACAAAGACATAAAGCATGCAAGAGATGAAATGAGGAAAAAATGGCAGCCAAAGAATGTTCAAGGCATAAATTGGGTGATAAATATCATGAAAATAGTACAAGAAGATCAAGTTACAAGTATACTCCAAGCAAGCTTGAAGATAGAGAAAGATAATAAGCCAACAAAGAAAGCAAAAGAGATAGAGCAAGCGAACCAAGAAAATGAGATGAAGGTATAGCCATGTATGCAAGAATATGAATTAATATTAGAAGATAAGTGTTTGAAAAATGTGTTTTAAAATGTTTTTTATGATGATATGTTTTAAGTTTACTCCAATAGTGAATATATCTTGTACATGGAAACAATGACATTGATGAATGGGTGTGTAGAAAAGCAAGATGAGGAAGAAACACCTCAAAGAGTGCTTGAGAGTCATGAAATACATCATGAAGAGATTTATATGACTTTCACCAATGAGGAAGTCCAAGGATAATACAAATAACAAGCTTCCCAAGTAAGTGAAGATCAATGTGAACCAAGATTTGATAAGGATTTTGAGGAGATTGACACACAAAATTTGCAAGAAGAGTTGAATATTATAGAGGACATGTTCAGTTCATCCAAGAGGATATAAATAGGTGATGTACATCAGGTTAAGGTTAAATATTAACTCCAAGAAAATTCAAAGGAGGAGAAGCAAAGATAAGTACAAGAAGTTATGCAAACAAAGGTGCATACAAGCAAGCTAGTTAGAAAGCAAATGGAGCATGAAGAAGAAAATAAGTTGAGATATTTCATGGTTCAAACAAAATATAAGTTTAAATTTTCTAAACATGTATATGGGAGGCCAAATATTGGTCAAATAACAATGTACTATGAGGAGGATGAGAGGAACAATAAATTACTCTTGCATAGTGAGCAAGATGATAGGCAAAGGCACCAAAAAAAGAAGGAAAGTGAAGTAGAGGAAGCAAGATAAAGTCAAATGGGTAAAATGATAAAGGTTTAGATGAAAAATAGGCCATTAAATCCTAATCAATAAGATGATAGCATGAACAAAAAGAAAAAAATACTAGACAAGTAAAGATCAAGTGAAAACAAAGAGGAGATAAACTATGAAACAAGCATGAGGAAAGAGAATAAGGCCTATTTGATTGAAGATGAGTATGATGGAAAAAAAATTGATTTGGAAAAGGTGGAATATTCAGTAAATACAAAGCTTCAATATTTAGAACACTTTATAGAGATGGAAGATGCATGGATAAAAAAGTTAGACAAGACCAAGAAAAGGACAAGCAAGAGTTTGTCAAGGAAAAGGGAACAAGGAAGGATGAACAACAGTCAAAAAAGAATGAAAGACCCTAAAAGGATAAATTGGAAGGAAAGAAATAAAAATGGAATCTCAAATCTTTTCCCTCTTGGGGATTATGATGTAGGAGCATCAAGTAAAAGTTTTCAATTTTGTGTTTTGGGTCATTAGAGGTCAAAAGTTGGTTAATGATTGAATGCAATGTGTGTCAAGAGAAATTTTAAAGGTCCATTCATGTATATGAGGATATTTATAATCCCTATGGGTCATAGGTTAAATTTTTAATGTGTTTGGAATTTTCCCTCCAAAACCAAGAATTTGAAAATTCAAATATTTACAATGAGTCTAGAGTGATCAAAGCATGATACAAAGGTGGTCAAGAATGAATATTAGTGTGAAGGGTCATAAAACATTGTAAGAGGTGTTATAAGACATGTGTATATCCATATTCATAATGTGTAGAGTTAGCCTTAGTCATGAGTCCCAAAACCCCATGTAGAGGTAGTGATGGAAAAGAAGTTGATGTAACTTCCAAAAAAACCTACATTGAAATGGAAAGAGAAGTCATTGTAAAAGAGGTTGGCATAGAAAGAGAGAGAAGAGACATCCAAGAGAGGGGTAGGATTGTCAGAGAAATATAAAGGTATAAAACCCTCACAATAAATATGACAACTCCTCTTATGGATTATATTTTATAATCAATTGTAGATACGTTTGTAAAAGTTGCAGAATAGGGGTTGAAAAGAAGCAAAAAATCATATGAAGAGAGAACTCACTTGAATTTTGAGATGGTGGATAAAATGGGATGTTTTATCATTAACCTTGTGTTTTTAATCAATCCATATAACCCTTTATATGCTATTGTTGGCATCTAAAAGTGTACAATTCATGGGAAATAACTTAGTATGGGGGAAGTCTGTATACTATCTAGTTGGATGGCAAAGTTGTCAATGAGGATTACTATGAGCAATTTAGAGTTATAAAGTATTAAGAAATGCATGAACATTGGTATGTAGTTCAAATAATTATTTAGTATGATCTACATGGGAGTGATAACTTCAGTGACCATTTGAAAACCTAAACGTTACAAACCCTACTTATACCCTGTTTGAGTGAAATGTTCAGTTACAAACTATGAAAGACTTGTGTCTTTGTCATAGTCACATGAATATTTTAAAGTATGATTTATATTATTTTTATCCTATATAAGGGATGTCTGACATTCTAAAATTAAATTGTGAAGTTCTTAAGACAAACACAAATAACCCTGTTGCTATCACCAAACATCTAGGTCATAGTGTTATGCCTAGTCAATAGACAAACAAAGTGTAAGGAATTATTGGAGGTGAATGGGTTTCATTTGGGATGAATTTAATATTTTAAAATTTTGGATGAAAATTTGGAAATATCCTATGCAAAGTTAAGAATGTTTGTAAAAACATATATACCTAAGGAATGTTGCATAGTCCCTTGTTTGGACTCAGGGCAGAGAGCTTTTGAAAAAATAAGTTTTGGTATCGTATAGGAAAGGTTAATTGATTATTTAAGAGGTTAAATAATAGTCCTATATATATATGAAAATTAATAAAATATTTTAGAGTTTAATTTAACTAAACAAATAGAAAATTGTGACCTCTTGTACCTTACACAATTAATATTTAAGCACAGTCAACTGAGATTTGAAGATTGCAAATGTGGAATGGTAAATATGAGGATTAATACCTATTGGAAAAATTTTTAGGCACCAATAAAAAAAATTTATAATTTATTTGGTAATTTTAAACCTTTTATAACTCAAATTATGTAATTTTATATGCACTCAACTTGTGTAGACTAGGAAAGCCCTAGAACTAGGGTCTAGTGATTCTGAGAGTTTCCACTGTCAAAAAAAAGTGAAAATTTGTATTTTGGTTATCCTAAACATTATTAAGAGGATTAAATTGGTTTTTAATAGAAATTGGTATGTATTTTATGGATTATAGTACTATGTTAAGGAAAGAGGGTTAATTAGGCCTAAAGGAGGGGTATTTTCTAAAGGAAGTGCTAGCGAGGAGAAGGATTGGGTCATGAAACTTTATACATACCTCATAGGGGATAGAGTGATATTATAAGTGAAATTTAATATTGGTAAATGTGATACAAAACTTTAAAAGTCTTGGTTGAGGAATATTTCAAGAACATACAAATAATAATGTTATCTTTGAGAAGAGATGTTTTATTGCTCAAAATTGCAGATACAACATATGCCTATCTTTGGGAAGAGATGTATGTTTTCATTTTTGAGATACATATCTATTTATACCTATTTTTTAAGGTATGAGGATGATGTGTAAGGTCACCAATCTTGAGGGAGATGAAATGGTTTGACTTCCATGAATTACAACAATACAAAATTTGAGAAATTTTTATTTTTAAAAACTTACTATTTTTAGACTGCACTACTAATATTGAAATTTGGGGCACTTCCATTTGGTTTTCAGGGGATAAAAACCACTGAGAAAATCTTGTGCCATCTAATGGTGTTCATCTAATTCTTAGCTTTCCAATGGCTCAAACAGGGGGCCAAACAGAGCTATGGTCCAAAAGTTATGGCTCCTGAAAGTTCTACCACCAATTGGGGTAGGACCGTCACCCGAATTATCACTTGAAGTGTTGCCCAAATCAAAATGTGCCTAGTTTGACTAAATAAAGATAAATTATTTATAAATAAGGCTACAAGCCTTGTGAGGAGTAATTAAGGTTTGTATGTAGAATTGGAAGGTAAGGTGAGCTCCAAGGGTTAGAGAAGATTGGTGTAGATGGAATATGGATACTTGAAACCTATCATTTCAAACTATTGAGATATTTTAACCTATATCAAAAAGTGACCCTTGAGTCCTATGGGAATGGCCTATGCAAAGCTAATGAGGATCTAAGAGAAAGAGTGAAGTAGACATGGAATTTTGCAGATCAAACCATCAAGCGCAAGTGACTAATTGGATTGAGAACCAGATAATGATGCTACTGGTGACTTCTCCCCATGCCTCTACATCAATAAACATACAACACAAAATATAAGAAATAACACATTAATATGCTCATAATGTAAATGCATATGCTATAAATAACTCATAGTAAAACAAACATGTACTAGCATATATCTAAGCAATATCCTATTATCCCATAATAACATATATCATACAACTTAGTTAAAATATAAATAATATCAAATGTGTCAACGATAAATATCCATGAATAGTCAAATAGTTTTCTTAACAAAAAATCAAGATGCAACATCCTTCCCCCCTAAAGCTAGTCATCATCCCAGATGACTCTAATTTAATCATAAATTCTGAATTAAAATATTTTTCAACTAAAAATAACATAATATAACAATATCTAATTAAACAAATAAATGTGGAAATCTCCTAAATAAATCATCATAGTCCTCCTAAGTTGTACTATCCTATGAGTATTTGTCCCACTGGACCTTACATTATGACGTCTCTATATTATGCAAACAAAGTTTATATGTGTTAATTAACCGAATTGGTTCTACTGTGACCACCTTAGAATCTAGAACTTGCAAAGTATTCTAATCTAAGGCATGGATAGGATCAGTCATATGCTTCTTAAGATAGGAAACATGGAAGACATTATGTAAAAGAGTTAGGGATGATGGCAATTTAAGCCTATATGCTACAGGATTGACCACTTCTAGCACTTTGAAGGGTCCTACATATCTCGATGATAATTTTATAGACTTCTCAAATTTAATCGAGTTCTTCTACAGCTTAAATCACAAAAAATGTTTATCACCTACTATAAAGTGCCTTTTTATCCTCTTCAAATTTGCATAACTCTTATGTTTACCATTGGCCTTGGTCAACCTCTGCCTGATTAGTCTAACTTGCTCTTTCATCTCCGAGATCATCTTAGGTCCAAAGACTGCCATGTCTTCTAAACTATCTTAACTGATGGGTGTCTTGCACCTTCTCTCATAAAGTGCCTCAAATGGTACCATCTTCAACATTGATTGTTATGAGTTATTATATGAAAACTCAACTAATAGAAGATAACATTCCCACTTGTACTACTGACCCATTTAATACATATGAAAAAGATACTCTAGCTCTTTACTAACTCTCTCAGTCTATCCATTAGTCTCTAGGTGGTAAGTTGTAATAAAATTAAGTTGCATACCCAAAGTTGAATTTAGACTCATCCAAAACCTTGAATTCATCTTTAGATAATGATCTAAAATGATCTTTTCTAAAAAACCATGTAACCTATATGCTTACTTTATGAACCTCCTAATACGGGTAGTGTATCATCTATCAAATTGCTTGGTATAAAGTGAGCCACCTTGATTAGTTTGTCAACAAATACCAAGATCATATCATGCTTATTCTATGCCATCAATAAAACTTGGACAAATTCAATACTAATCACTTACCATTTCCAATCTGGTATATTATGTAGATACAATAATCCAACCAGATGCACATGCTCAACTTTCACTCACTGACACTCCAGATAATATGACACATAATCGACTACATCTTTCTAGAAATATAGTGATCTAAGCTTTACCATGAGATTGGTTACTCCTAGATGTCTTGAATATGGGGCATTATGCAATTCCTTTAGCATTATGATCTACAGATTCTCTTGATTTGACACATACATCCGTCCATTGTAACATAATAGACCATCACTCTCTAATTTGAATCTTTTGTACCAAGGATTCTAAGCATTCTATGACAATGCTTTTTTAACTTGATCATAGAGTATGTCTTCTAGACATAACTCAATCATTCGATCCCTGAAGGTAGTCTTGATAGTAGTTATAGCTACTATGTACCTTCTATGATTGAGGGCATCAACTTCTCTATTCTTCTTACCTTTGATTAATTGATGCCTATCATAATTAGATAAGAATTCAAGCTAGCAGCTCTGATGAGCATTCAAATTAGGTTGGGTGAAAATATACTTGAGTCCCAAGTTATTTATCTTGAGATCAAAAGGTTTTCCCAAAAAGTAGTTCGACCACACTTGTAAAACATGAAGAATCACTGCAATTTCCAAATCATGAGGGGCATAGTTCACCTTATATGGCTTTATCTTTCATGACTCATAAGACACTACTACACCATCCTGCATAAAGACTCCTCCTAGTCCATCCATAATGCATTATGTGACCACTAAAAATTGACCATTGGGGTTTGAAACTCTCAAAAATGGGGCTAATGTAAGCCTTCTTTTCAACTCCTAGAAAGCTACTTCACACTTCTATGACCAAAACAATATGTGGTTCTTATGTTTTAAGAAAGTAATTGAATTATCTACCTTCGAAAAGTTTAGAAAGACTTACTATAGTAACCTGCTAACCCCATGAAGCTTCTTACCTCGTGCACATTCTTTAGTGTCATCCATTCCATAATGGCTCCAATCTTCCCTAAATCTACTAAGATGTCATCTATAGAGATAATGTGTCCTAAATACTAGACTCTTTCCTAGAAAAATACACACTTAGACAACTTTCCATATAGCTTGTGCTTTTGTAATCATTGCATAACCAGTTTCAAATGCTGAAGGTGCTCCTTTTCATTCTTCAAGTAGATAAGAATGTCATCCATAAAAATTAGAACAAAGTGATCAAGGTAATCTCTAAACATGATATTAATGAGATTCATGAATGTTGTTAGAGCATTAGTCAATCCAAATGGTAACACTATAAACTCATAATGCTTGCAACAATTTCTAAATGTTGTTTTTGAAATTTCCTCATCTTGAATCCTAAACTGATGGCATCCCACTCAAATATCAATCTTAAAAAATATTGTTTCTCCTCACATTTGATCAAAAATATCATCTATACAAGGTAGAGGATACTTGTTTTTGATGGTTGCCTTATTCAACATTCTATAATTAGTGCAAAGTCAAAGGGTACCATCTTTATTTTTTACAAAGACAATTGGTGCACCCCATGATGACACACTTAGCCTAATCAACCCTTTTACCAATAATTCATGAATTTGAGCCTTCAATTCAACCAACTCAATGGTTTTCATCTTGCATGGTGCCTTAGATTATGGTTCTAAACTAGGTATGATGCTGATAAAAAAATCAAACTCATGTCTAGGAGGCAAACCCAATAACTCTTCTGGAAACACATCATGATAATCTCTAAGAAATTAGTAATCTTTGAGAGATGGTTCCTTAGGTTCCTCCATTTCATTTATCTTGATGATAAATGTTTGGCACCCTTTTCTTTGAGCCTTTTTAAGCTATATATCTGAAATATATCTTAGCTTCAACTCCCTCTTCTCACCTTGAATTTGTGTCTAATTTCCAAAATTATCAAGTCACTCAACCTTCCTCAGGTAATATTCAACCTTGGATTTATGTTTTGCAATCCAGTTGACTCCTAATATCACATCACAGAGGTGTTAGATACAAATCCACAATTTTTGTGAATTTGGGCAACCTAATCTTTGCTTTGAATAAACACTTATCAACCATGATGATTTGGGCAACAATTTAGATGATAATTCGGGTAATGGGTCCACCCCAATTGATGGTGGAACTTCCGGGAGCCATACCTTTTACACTGTACCTCCAATTGACTCACCGTTTGAACCATTGGAAAGATAATAATGAGGGGAACGTCATGAGATGGCATGGATATCTACTCAATGAAGTTTGACATTTGAAAACCCAATAGAAGTGCCCCAAATTTTAATTTTAGTATTGAAGTCTAAAAATAGTAAGTTTCTAAAAATAGTAATTCCTCAAATTCTGTATTGTTTTAAATCATGGAAGTCAAACCACTTAATCTCCCACGAGATTGGTGACCTTTCAAATCCTCCTCACACCTTCAAAACATGTATAAATGAAGATGTAACCTGAAAATAAAATCAGACATCTCTTCTCAGAGATAGGCATATGTTTGGGTCTACAATTTTGATCAATAAAACATCTCTTTTCAGAGATAGCATTATTTGGATTGTGTTGTTCTTATTTATAAATTATCTTTCAACCAAAGATTTCATGTTTTGGATCAATGGTATCAGAGTGGTTTGTATTTAGAGTGTATGATCCCAAGAATGAGGTCAGATTACAGGAAGCTTGGGTGGAAAATAGAACCAACAGACTATCCACCTATTCGCTCCAAACGACTTCAAATAGTGGACAACACCGAGACATCCGATCCTTTCAAGGAAATGGTGAATGAAGCCCTCCAACAATAGCAAGCATAGATGCTACAACAATTCACTCAAATTCTCCAACAAATCTCGATGGAAAATTCTGGCTCCTCATCCACACCCGCACATCCTTTCAGTGCCCCAACACCCTTTAAGGTTTAGGTGAATTTTGATATACCTACATTTGAAAGAAAAATCAATGCTGATGTAGTAGAAAATTGGTTGGACCAATTGTCATCTTATTTTTCTGTAAATAAATTCACTGATAAAGAGAATATTACTTTTCCTCCTCTGAAAGCATCATTGCCTGTCAAAAATTGGTGGGAAGTGTACAAAAAGAGATTCAGTGCATATGATATTGGCCTTGAGATGGAACCTACATGGGATGATTTCATAGAAGCTATAAAGGAAGAATACTACCCCATTGGAGCATATGACGATCTATATATAGAGTGGCAATAACTTCACCAAGGTAAGGAATAGTCTGTTTAAGATTACACTGATATTTTTCATTCTCTATCTCTGAGATTGGGCATCCAAGAAAGTTAGAAACATAAGGTTCTCAAATATTGTGGTATACTACAATGGTACATACGGGGAGAAATGGAACTCTTCAGTTTGGAAACCATTGGTGAGGCATACAAGTTTGTAGTGAAGATTGAGCAGAAGCATGGAAGAATGAATGTAAAGAATCAGTCTTCAAAATGGAAAAGTGACAAAGAAGGTCAAACATGAGGCAAAAATTGGAAGCAAAAGGAAGGAAAGATTGGGAAGTGTTGTGATTATCACAAATCTAGAACTCACTCCAAAGAAGAATGTCAAGCCATCAAGTCACTGCTTTCTGAGTCACAATCCTCAACATCTACTGCTCTACCTCATACAGACCCTACAGTTGAAGAGGTTGAAGAAGAAATTGTAGATACTGATCTTGAAGCCATTGTTGCTTCATTACATACCCACGATGAGATGTTAGATGACAAGGAAAGGTTGTTTCACTCAAAGTTATGGGTGAAAGGTAAGCCTCTGAATTTCATTCTTGATAGTGGAAGTTAAAAGAATTTAATCTCTGCTAATGTTTTGAAAATCCTAAATCTGTCCATGAAGCCTCACCTAAATCCATATAGTATTGGATGGTTGAGTCCAGGGAGAAACCTCTGTGTCACCCACCAAATGTCTTCTCTCATATGCAATAAAACTTTTCCAAGATGAGGTCTTATGTGATGTGGTCAATCTAGATGTTTATGATGTACTCTTTGGTCAGCCATTCATGTATGATCAACATGGCATCTTTGAATAAATAACTCAAAGGATCACTCTCACTCTTGGAACATGGTGCTATAGGGTACCAGAGGTACCACCTTCTACATCTGTCTCTCTGATTAGTGCCAAGAAATTTGTTCTCATGGTGGTCCAGCCACAAGAATAAAAAAGGGTTGATGTTACAGCCCTGAATACATAAACAAAACAACAACAAAATCAAATAGATACTTAGTTGAATAAGTTCATGGCCTTCCATCCATAGACTGATGGTCAGACAGAAATGGTGAACAATCAGGCCCTGCACAGTTCTATAAATCACAGTCCCTTCCAAGTATGCATCAAGAATAAAATCAAAGTACAAATACCCAATTTGATGAAAAATATTGATGCATTAGGGACCATTACTTCTCAAATAGGGAGGAATGATTTGGGCAACAATTCAAATGACAATTCGGGTGATGGGTCCACCCCAATTGATGGTGAAGCTTCTGGGAGCTATAACTTTTGCACCGTAGCTCCAATTGACTCATCATTTGAACCGTTGGAAAGATAATAATGAGGGGAACATCATGAAATGGCATGGATATTTTCTCAATGAATTTTTAACCCTGAAAACCTAACAAAAGTGCTCCAAATTTCAATTTTAGTAGTGCAGTCTAAAAATAGTAAGTTTATAAAAATAGTAATTCCTCAAATTCTATATTGTTGTAAATCATGGAAGTCAAACCACTTAATCTCCCTCAAGATTGGTGACCTTTCACATCCTCCTCAAACCTTAAAAACATGTATAAATGAAGATGTAACCTGAAAAGAAAATCAGACATCGCTTCTCAGAGATAGGCATATGTTTGGGTCTGTAATTTTGATCAATAAAACATCTCTTTTCAGAGATAGCATATTTTGAATTGTGTTTTTCTTATTTATGAATTATATTTCAACCAAAGCTTTTGAGTTTTGGATCACATGACTTTTGAGTCATTCCCATACTATACTGACCATACATTTGTCATTACATAAGCTCTTCTAGTTAACTTACTAAGCATCCTAGGAGTTATAAAACATTATATAGCCCCTGTATTTATGAAAATAGAAACTAGATGGTCAAATAAAGTACTTGATAACTTAATAGGTAATTCCTGATATTAAGCCTATCAATTATTTATTTTTGCATGAAACCATTGCTAAAAACTACCCTATTGAGGATTAGGACCTTTTCCCTTTAATTTGTCCTGATGATAATCATGATCATAATGGTATTTTCTAAAAATGAAACATCCTCTTGGTGGTCCATTTTTTTGATTTCTATTGAAACCATCTTTGGATCCATTGCCTTATTTCTTGTTGTCTAAACCATTATTGAACTTGGCATTCTAACTTTTAAACTACTTCTTGGAGTATATATTACTCTGTTTCTAATTCTTCTTCTTGAAGGTTGACTTGGAATTTATAAACCTTTTATCTAACTTATCTTTGGCCTATGAAAGAAACTTCAACTTCTACTCCTATTTGACTACCTTATCAAAGACCTGGTCCATGGTAGAAGGTCCATGAACATCTACCTCTCTATTTATCTAGGGTCTCAAACCCATGATAAAATTCATGATCTTGAATTACTCATCTCCTTGATACTGAGGTACATACTTTAGTAGTTTAATGAACTGCTCTTATTACTCATTTATTGACATATAACCCTATTTTAGATTCTATAAATCTGTGAGATTCTGATCAAAGTAAAATTATGAGATCCACTATGATTTGAATAATTCCATAAACTGATCCCAAGTGGTGGTAGATGAATTAAGATTCATTTCCAACCTCTTATTGGCCTACCACATAGCTACCTCACCAACCAACTGGTATGCTCCCCATACTACCTTGGTGACCTTAGAGTAGTTTCAAATTTTAAAATAATTTTCCATCTCTATCAGCCATGCCTTAGTTCCATCACCTATAACAATCCCATCAAACTTAGGTAGGTTCACCTTCTTCATGTCTCTAGCAAATTACACAACTACTTGAACTCTAGCATCCTAAAGATTTTCCTACTCAATAAAATTCTCTTTGGGTTCATCGTACTATTCTTCCTCTTCATGACCATGAACAACCTACTCTAGAGTAGTAATTTGATCTCTGGTCTCATTCATGACTACAAAAATTTGGTCCATCTTTGTTGTCTACTCAATGGCAAATCGACTAGGATCAATAGAGGGTTGTTGTCATTAGCATTTTAAGGACCCTCTCCAAAAAATATATCCTTCATCATCCTTATTTCTATCAACATAAGGATATGAAAATTTTATTGGACTCATTAGGTCTTAGAGTTCAATTTATAGCTCTAATACCACATGTAACATGATTGGGATCTACCTAGAAATACATGAATTATTTTTAAAAATAAACACATATACCAAAATAGATTACATCATGAGAATACAATAGAGATCACGTGAAATACTCAAGTGGGTTAATATCAAACAAAGCATATTACATCATATATCATGGATCTATAACATCATGAAAGCATATCATGATGCAAATATACAAAGTAATTATATTAACTCAATCATAATTGATACAAATTACATCCATCACTGTCAATGTACAATAATAAATAATTAAAACTCTTCATGATAAATTTTAATAATAAGTACAATACAATACATTGCACATATAAGATACATGGTTTTTTTGAAACATAGTTCTCAAACTCAAGTATCTGTGGAAATCTTAAGTGTCATCTCGATAAGTAGTACTGTTATGGATAGGGAGAGAATCATCTGAGCACTTTTCACACCAACCATGGACCAATGATCCCCCACACTAATTCTATCAGGAAATGGCCCTCCCTTCATGGATTAGTAGATAGTGATAGTGTGAGAATCTATAGAGTCAAGCAAGTACCTGTGTGTTGTATGATTTTTAAAACTAAATATGTAGTATATCATATAAAAATCAATCTATTTCAAGATATCACACAAACATGTAAAACATACTCATGAAATGATAATGTCTCACTAAACATACTTTGGCCAAAGCTTTAAGAATAGTAACATAAAATCAACTTATAAATCGATTGAATTCATACACACCACTTGATTGGATTGCCTTCATATAGAATTGTGATGCTAATAAGTCAATGAAGTCCATCTCACTCCTTACGAAAGTATCAACAATGTAGATTGGTCAAATACAATTCAACCACAAGATTCATATGATTTACATTCTATTAGCAAACACATCATATAACATACTAAACATAAGAGTAACCAAAGCATACATTTATTTTGTCAAATTTATGAATGAATCTTACATTATTTTTTATCCCATATTAAAAATAATGACTACAATTTATACCATTTGGGTAAATATGCAATTAACTACAAATTCAAATAACATAATTTATTTCCAATTGAACTACACCCTATGATAACTCATATTACCACAGTCTAGTGTTTTTAAGCAAAACCACTAATATCACAACTAGGCTAATAAAGTAGTCATACATTCATTGAAACCTAAGCTTCAATAAAATAAATATCTAGATATAACAACAAGTCTCAATACACATGAAATATAGGATAAATTCAAAACTAGCATCTATTTACATTTTAGGGGGTTGAATGCATGTATTCATTAACTTATTTTACAAAACCCTTTAATATAATTTATAATCCACCTAAGGAATGAAATCGTACGAATACATGCCTATGTACATAAATACACTATTAGTTATATTAATACCCATAGATATCAATATTCTAAAGATATTTCCATGAAGTTATTTAACCATTTTGTTTTCATGTAGAATTACCATGTTTTAAAATCTCGTAATCATCCTTAATCAATTTTGGGGCTTCTATAAAGTCTATGATAACTAGATTGAAAGTTCATGGTTTTAGGCCCACATAAACAAGAACTATCCTCATGTTATTACTATATACAAGTTTAGCTATTACTCTGGTTCATATACAAATTTGTCATAATATGAATAATCATATTTTCTTGATTTTCCAAAACTTCTCCTTATTTAGTGTTTACAGTAAATACCATTCTTAAAAGTCCTTAATTAAAATAATCTTCAATCCTCTTAAGACATTATGGATTCAAAAATCTCTTTTTCTTTTAAAGAGGATAAGACATATAATATGAAGTGGTGACAAGATATTTATGTTTAGCTTATAATACTCCTTATTATATACAATATAGTGATGCCACCAAATACTTGTCCACTATTAAAATAGTGATGTAATATATATCATAGTGTCTATTTAAATATACATCAGGTTGAGAACTAATCTGATAAATATAGCGATGTCATAAGGTAAGGGAAAATAATGATGCCACTAAGTAATAATTTGGTTGTGTATAACTACATCTCTATGAATACATCTATGTAAAATGATTCATACAACTCAAAATCAATATGGGTTACACATGTAACACCTAGGATGTCTGATTCATATTCATAAATCAATTTTATAATTCATACCAATCGACTCAATATCCTATCATTTTTTTATACTTGTATATTTATATAACACATGATTCATACAAGTTGACTCATTATTTGGTTGTCTATATCTGGTTGCATTCATATTGGCTGGGAATAATGATTCTCTTTTTAATCTCTTATCAATATCTAGCGATGCCATACCATTACTATTCAGTCTAAATTTTACAAGTTCAATGATTAATTTATTTTTACACAGGCTGGAAAGTTAAATACATAACAAAATCACTATGCATGAATATAAATTGTGGTTTAGCTTCAACAAAATCAATTTTATGTTTTACTTGTTGAAATCTTATCATGTAATGACGCCCTTTACAATATAGGCTTGTAAACTAATCATATATATACAATGATTTCAAAAATCATGCAATTGATCTAAGAAGAGTGTAATGATTTAACAATAAAATAGGTTGGATAAAATATTTATAGGCTAAAAATCAGTGACTCATGGCATTTATATAACCAACTAAGAATATAAATCTAGATGCCTTTACCTAAGATCTTCTAACGAAATTTTCTAGTGATTTGTTTTTTACTCAGTTAATTGATTGAAATATTCATACAACATCTATATTAAATATGACTCAAACTTTTTATTTTGATACAATAATTTTAAATATATCAAATACTACAGATGTATATACATATAGCGATGCCTAGGATATTATGGTAATAAAATACAATCATCCAACAACATGAATTTAAGAGCATATATAAAATCAATTTATATTCTACCAATTAATTACTTAAACATATATAATTAAATATATTTGATCATGTATGTGATTCAATAACTACAACAATTACACTAGCTAAGAATAAGTAATAAGTTTAATATTTTAGTTCACTTTTGCATATCAATGCCCTATGTTGGCTCATAGCTACACTAAGACTAAACGCCACTACTCAAAATCAAAGCTAGATCTACATATTATGTTTTATTATGCATTTTATTTAATTATTATGCAGAAAAATTAATCAAATAATAACATATTTTTCATGATCATATATTGGAATTTAAGACATTGCCTACCTAGTAAATAAAATTGAAAAATCTCCTTCTAATCTTCCTTTTTCTCCTTTGTGCAATGCCCTTCTTGTCTTCTCCTCTTTTTACTTTCTCCTCCAAAATACTTATGATGATCCCCTTTCTCAAAATTTTCCTATATGAAATAAGCATAGCTTTTTAACTTTAAATTTTTTTCTTTGTTTTTCTCATTTAAAATATATATATATATATTTGATCCTTTTGATTTTCTTAAATTTGGTCATTTTTTTATTTTCATTTTTTCTTTATTCAAAGGTAATTTTCTATTTTTATTTATTTTTAACATAAATTAGAGAAAATATGTAATTTCTAAATTAATTAATCATCATGTTTTGTCACTAACAAGTTAAATGACAATTCTATAAATTACTTTTTTAGATTTTAATTTAATTATGATAATAATTTTTCTACACGTATTAATGACACAACGTATCAAATACACAAAATGAGTTCATTAAGTTATTTAACTATATTAATAAACTCAAAAATTAACTTTCTAATATAAGTAGATATAAATACACCATGGGCAAACCATTTTTAATGCATTCTACATGTGCTAACAATTGTGGTGTGTGCAGGGCTCTTACCATTTCTCTGTCATCCTTTGACGTCTCCATCTATGTGACCCTCTTCGATGATACTCTCCCTCTGTCATGCTCTGAGGGAGTAGTTCTTCTGTGTCAACCTCACAACATGTAGGTAGTTAGATCATATCAACATGATAAACATATAACATAAAATATAATTGAAATAATACATCAATATGCTCATAATGTAAATACATATATTATAGCTAACTCACAGTAAAGAAAATATGTACCAACATGTGTCTAAGAAATATCCTACTATCCCATAATAATATATATCTTATAGCTTAGTAAAAAATATAACTGATATCAAATGAGTCAACTATAAATATATACGAACATTCAAATAATTTTCTTAGCAAGGAATCGAGATGGAACATCTAGATTGCCAATTACTTAAAACACAAAGCAACTTATAATGTTATTTCATCCCCAAAATAATCATTATAACACATGCTTATATATTTATTCATATTCCATATATAATGCAAAATCTAGTCTAAAACATCATAATATGCTTTATATTTAAAACTCATAACTTCTTTAATTTAATGTTTTTATACAAACATTTAAATATATAAAAACATCCATTTAAACATTATTATGATAATAATACTTTTATACATAACACAATGTGTGTGTGTGTGTATATATATATATATATTGATAACATAGTCAATGACCATGTATTTTATACCATGTATATGTATATTTTGATAACTCTAAAATTTTGTTTTTAATACAATACAGATAATTTATTGTATACATCTAGTTAACAAAATAGCTCCATAGCCCCTTTTATAACCAAATAAAGCCCAAAATACTAAAAAATGCATATAATTTCATGTGATTCACACTTCACACACATCCATCCATTATACCAATTTTGTTTGATCAAATTGATTAAATCAATCAACTCAAATTAACATTTAAACTATATACATATGACCAAACACATACACCCGACTATAACAACTCAGATTTGACCACTTGAATTTCCTCATGCAAGTTATATATAAAATCGCACCGTGCAAATCTCTTACTCAAATCATTGACTAATTTGAATATGCAATAATAATACACAATCACATTTAAACATTTATCTAATTCACATATAATGAATACAATAAAATATTAACTTATCCATATCAACATTAAACTCTTTGTGTATATATCTATGCATACATCTGAGTGTACCAATAATAGTATGCTCATCCACCTAGCCGTACCTAGGTTATATATTATGGCTTTAATCAATTTGTTTAAAAACCCATATATAAGTATGCATATTATTGAATCTATAACAGAGTAAAAAATATACAAACTATGATATTAATTTAAAATGTATGAATTCATTTACAATCTAAAACAATAGAATTTCATTCGAACCCATAACAAAACTTCCATCATGATTTCTACAAGAATGATGGTTAAATCAGAGTCAACAAATGACCAGAAACCCTAATCATCTTGAAACTTCCTTTAAATAATTAAAATAATCATTTTATATCCTTTATAAAATATGCATGTTATTGACTTAAACATTAAATTCACAAATCGACTAAACAACAAGCCACAATAACCAACATTTATTCCATACAATGTCAAATATCGACTAGTCCATAATCATTATATTTTCATGCAAAGTCAAATATCGACTAGATAACATGGGTAATATAAACATGTATTAAAAATACTATTGTTTAATGTTACCAAGTCATCCACAAATAAACACTTTGCAAACACAATGATTTTCCTTAATCATTTAACCATATATTCATTGTGTAATATATTATGAATATCAAAACTTTGGTCAACACTAAATCAAATACAATGACATTTTCAAACAATGCTATTGATATTTTTTTGACTTTAGGATATACATATATTATAATAATAATATTTTAATTATTATTACCTTAATCCTATAGATTGAATAATAATAATAGAATATATCTATACTTATTATAGCAATGCATACATAACACCATATCATTATACTACATAACCATACCTAATAAGGCAGTGGGGTAAGTAAAAAACATATACAAATTCACTCATTTAACCAAACAATTACATCATACAAGATAAGCTATGTATGACTACAAAATTAGCGAATTCACTCAAAAAAATAAACGTGACCTTCAAAAGTAACTAGATTAATGAAATCACATAATCTCATAAAATGATATAAGAAAAAAATATATCATAGAAAAATTTCAAATAAAAAACAAAACATACTTCAACTACATATTCAAATAATTAATCACAAAACATGATATTCTATGTGGTGTGTGCATGGGTTTCTAGTTTCATTCTCTATCATACCCCAATGTCTCCATCTAAACCATCCTCTCTGATGGTGCTCTCCCTCCATCACACTCTGAGGGATAGATCTTTCTTGCATCCACATCACAATAATGAAGGTAGTTAACTCAAAACATCATTATATCCATAATATAATGTTGTATAATTAACAAATATAATCATAATGTATAAAATATAAAAGTACTGATAACTCACAACAAATAAATCATGTAAATTAAGCAACACATAATTATCCCATAATCAACATATGGTTTAAAGCTTAATCAAATATTAGTTAATCAAGCATAATAATCTATGGATCAAACAAGTTTTTTAGCTTAGAGAGAAATCAGGATGTGACATCCTTCCCCCTAAAGTTGATCATTGTCCTGATAACATTATTTCAAACATAAATTCTAAATTTAAAACATTATTCAATACAAAATAATATAATATACAATAATAAATCAAGTAAAAATATGTGGAAACAACCTATAAAATTCATCATAGTCATTTCAAGTGACATTATCTTTAGAATATTAATCCTGCTAGACCTTACACTATGACACTTCTATATTATGCAAACTGAGTTTACAAGTGTCAATTATTCTTAATGGTTCTACCATGACCACCCTGGGGTCCAAAACCTACAAAGCATTTAAAGCCAACACATGTGAAGGATCAGTAACATACATTTTAAAATAAGACACATGGAAGACATTACATAAAGGAGCTAGAGATAGTGGCAATGTAAGCCTATACACTACAGGATTAACCACTTCCAAAACCTTGAAAGGTCCCACATATCTCGGTGAAAGTTTCACCGTCTTCCTGAATTTAATCAAAATTTTTGAGACTTAGCTCGTAGAAACCCTTTATCACCTACAAAAAACTACCTAGCTATTCTCTTTAGATCAGTATAACTATTTTATCTATGGTTGGCCTTAGCAAACCTCTATCTGATTGTCCTGACTTGCTCTTCCATTTATGAAAGCATCTAAAGTCCAAAGACTACCTTGTATTCTAACTTATCCCAATTGATTGGTGTTCTACACCTCATTTTGTATAATGCCTCAAATGAAACCATCTTGAATGTTGATTGGTATGAGTTGTTGTAAGTAAACTCAACTAATGAAAGGTATTCCTCCCAATTGTATTGTTTACCCATACAATACATATGAAGGAGATCTTCTAAAACCTGATTAATTTGCTTTGTCTATCTATGAGTTTATTGGTGATAAGAAGTGCTACAATTTAACTACATACCTAGAAATGAATTTAGAGTCAACCAAAACCTATAAGTCTTCCTTGAATCTCAATCCAAAATGATCTTTACTAAAATACCATGCAATTGATACCCTTACTTCATGAATCTCTTCACAAGAATAGGCACATCATCTATCAAGTTGCCCAGTATGAAGTGGGTTACCTTAGTTAGTTTGTCAACTATAACCAAGAGCATATCATGTTAGTTCCATTATAATGCCAACCCTTGGATGAATTCCATACTAATCACCTACCACTTCCATTCTAATATATCATGTGGATATAACAATCCAACCAAATGCACATGTTCAAATTTCACATGCTGAAACTGCAAACAACGAGACACTAAATTTGTTGCATCTCTCTTGATTCCCTTTCAAAAATAGAGTGGTCTGAGCTCAGCGATATGCTTGGTTACTCATGGATGTCCTAAATATAGGGCATTGTGAAATTCCTTTAACACTGTATTCCTCATATTATCTCTATTAGGAACATACATCCTACTATTATAATGCAAAAAACATCACTCTTTATCTTAAATCCTTTATACCTAGGATTTTGAGCATTCTCAAACAATGCTTTCTTGACCTAATCGTAGAATTCATTTCCTTGCAAGAATTTGATTACTTGATCTTAGAAAGTATTCCTAATAGTAGCCATGGTTTCTATGTACCTCCTATAGATTAGAGCATCATCTACTTTGTTCTTCTTGCCTTTAATATAATTAATATCAAAATCATAATCAGATAAGAACTATAACCATCATCTATGATGAATATTTAGGTTCAATTGGGTGAAGATATACTTGCATCCTAAGTTATAAGTCTTGATCTCAAATGATTTTCCCAATAGATAATGCCTCTAAACTTGCAAAGCATGCACAATTACCACATGTTCTAGATCATTAGTGGCATAATTCACCTCATAAGACTTTAATTTCTGAGACTGATAAGTTACCACCAATCCATCCTATATAATAACTCCTCCAAGTCTATCCCTAGATGCATAAGTGATTACTGAGAATTGATCATTAGGATCAAAAAGTCTTAGCACTGGTGATAAAGTAAGTCTCATTTTCATTTCCTAAAAGGATACCTCACACTTATCTGACTAGATAAAACTTTGATTCTTCCACTGAAGAGAGGTAATTAGATTAGCTAACTTAGAGAAAATTAGAATGAATTTCCTCTAATATCCTACTAATCTAATGAAACTTCTTACCTCATTCACATTATCTGGTGATGGCCACTCTATTATGGCTCTTATCTTTGTTGGATCCACTGAAATACCATTTGTAGAGATAATATGTCCCAGATACAACACTTTTTTTTGGAAAAATGCACACTTAGACAACTTTCCATATAACTTGTGTTTTCACAGATGCTACAAAACTAGTTCTAGATGATGCAAGTGTTCTTCCTCATCCTTAGAATAAATGAGGATGTCATCTAAAAAGACCAAAACAAAGTGATCCAAGTAATATCTAAACACATTGTTCATAAGATTTATAAATGTTGCTAGAGCATCTGTCAATCCAAATGGTAACATTGTGAACTCGTAATGCCCATATCGAGTCTTGAACATTATTTTCATAATATCCTCTTCACATATCCTCAACTAATGATACCCTAATCTAATATCAATCTTATAAAATATTGTTTCCCCTCGTATTTGATTAAATATATCATGAATGCATGGTAATGGATATATGTTATTAACCATTGCTTTATTCAATATCATGTAATCTATACACAGGTGAAGAGTAACATTCTTCTTCTTGATGAATATAATTGGTACACCCCATAGTGATACACTTGGTTGAATCATCTCTTTTGACAATAAATCATGAATATGTGTCTTTAACTCAACCAATTCAATGGTTTTCATTATGTATGGTGCCTTAGACTATAGTTTCAATCTAGGTATGATATCAATCCAGAAATCAAACTCCTATTTGAGTGGTAATCATGGTAATTGTTATGGAAACACATCATGAAAGTTTATTAAAAAGGATAATCTTTGATGGATGGTTCCTTAGATTCCTCCATCTTATTTATCTTAATGATGAATGCCTAACATCCCTTCCTTTGAGATTTCTTCAGTTGAATTATAGAAATTTGCCTTAGCTTTAACTCCCTTTTCTCACCCTGAAGTTGTGTTTGATTTCCAAAATTATCTTGACACTCAACCTTCTTTAGATAACATTCAACCTTGGATTTATGCTTCGTAAGTTGATTGGATCCTACAATCACATCATATGACCTCAACGGTGCTAAAAAAATATCTACTACTATAGTGAACTCAAACAACCTAATCTTTAGTTCTACTAAACATTTGTCAACTTTGACCTTTGAGTCATTCCCATACTATACCGACCATGCATTTGACATAACTCTAGTTTTTCTAGACAATCTACTAAGCATTCTAGGAGCAATGCAACATTATGTATCTCTTGTGTCAATCAAAATAGAAATGAGATGATCAAACAAAATACTCGATAGTTCTATAGGCAAAGCTTGATACTCAACCTAATGAATATCAACAACTACATGAATTCACTACTGGAACATACCTTATTGAGAAGCAAAACCCTTGTTCTTGGACTTTACCTGAGGATATTCTCAAGCAAAATGGTCACCTCCACATATGAAGTAACCTCCAACTGGTCTTTTCTTGTTATACTATTGGTTTTCCTTGAAACCATTTCTAGGTTTCGTGTTCCCTGAACCACTATTGAACTTAAGGTTCTGATTCTTGAACTGACTCTTGGAGTCTCCAATCCTCTGCTTCTAGTTCTTCTTTTTGAAAGCTGGTTTGAAACTTCCAAAATTCTTTTTGAACATATCTTTGGCTTGAGATAGAGATGTTAGTTTATATTCCTACTTGACTACCTTCTCAAACACCTGATCCATGGTAGATGGAACATGCACATCTACTTCACAACCTATTTGGGGTTTTAATTCCATGATGAATTTCCTAATTCTGAACCTTTCATCCCCTTGATATTGAGGTACATACTCAAGGATCTTGGTGAAATGCTCCAAGTATTCATCCACTGATAAATCCCCTTACTCAAGATTTTGAAAATTTGCAATATTTTGATCAAAGTGAAGTTGTGGAAGCCATCATGACTTAAACAATGTCACAATTTATTCTCAAGTTGTGGTGGTTAAGTCAAGGTTCATATCAAACTTCTTATTTTCCCACCAAGTTGATGCTTCACCAATAAGCTGATAAGATCCCCATACTACTTTCATGACTTCAAAATAATTCTAAATATCATAACATTTATTCATTTATGTTAGTGATGCTTCAACTCCATCTCCTAATATAGTTCTATCAAACCTGGGTGGATTTACCTTTTTCATGTCACGTGTCAACTCTAAAGCTACTCGAGCTCTCACAGCTTATGTCACTTCATCATGCCTCTGCTCTTGAAGATGTTTCTACTCATCAAGATGCTCTTCAGGTTCCTCCTAAGTGTTCTTATCTTCATGTCCATGCACTTCTTATTCTAGGACCGTGATTTAGTCCCTAGTCTCTTGCATGGTCATGAGGATTTGGTGTCACTTTGTAGCTTTCTCAATGGTAAATTGATTTGGATCAAAAGTGGGTTCGGTATTAAAAGTACCCTCGCCTCCTGGTCTAGTGTGCACCATTATTATTCCTAATTATTAGGAGAATAAGGTTGCATTAGTGGATACATTAAGTTCTAGAGTTTGAACCTCATCTCTAATATTACAATGTAACTATCCCACTAGGTTTTACCAGAGCATGGTATTTTTTTTTGAGTTAATTACATGTATTCATCATACAAATTTCCCCATGAAAAATCTAATCGGTGATGTTTAACTAACTGCATTCATTTAGTTAACCAATATATTTATAGATAATCCACTTAGCTAAAGATCACCATGAATAGATATGAGAATAATGAACAAAGGTGATTAATAACAACTACTTAATCTAATCATAAATGAAATAGTATAAATTTAGCCACAGATGATACAACATGACAACCACTACTGTATAAGTATAATGTATAAATATTATAGTATTCATAAATACATGATAATATCTCAACTAATAAAACATAATACAAAGCTCCACAGAGCATGAGTCTCCATGACTCAAGTATCAATTTGTAATCTCAAGTGTAATCTCTAGTGTAGTACTCTAGCTGGGAGGGAGAGCATCATCTGAGTGCTTTTCTACACCAACTATGGACCACAAATCCCCCACACTATCTCCTCACCAGGGTATGTCCCTCCTTTCACAGATGCATAGATAATGATGATGCAGGAATCTAGAGTGGAAAACTAGAACCCATTTGTTGAATATATCTAATTCATAATGTTTATCATAAAGAAATATGTTCTAACATGATATCACACAATTATAAAAACTATATCAACATATGAAATAATAATGTTTAAAGAAAATATTACTTTGGCCAAAGATTTCAATAATTAATGATCTATAGGATCATTCAATTTCATACACACCACTCAATCAGATTATATCTTATCTTGCATTGATGGTTCTAATTAAGCCAGTGGAATCCACCCACTACTTATTTAGAGTCATGAATGTGAGACTCGATTAAAATATATAACATATAAAAACTAATAGATTTATTTAATATATTTCTATTTCACTAATAAAAATATTCTTAGTATAGAAATATCAAATACATTCATTTATTCCATCAAATGTAATGTGATGCAGGGCATCATTCACCTCTTTACTCTCTTTCACAACATGTTTACTTCATTAGTGCTTCATTGGCTTATAATGGCTCAAAGACTGCTTTTGAAGGTCAAATGCTTTTAACAAGTTATTGATGGATTTTTATGGCTTCCTTAAAACCTAACAACCTTGATTTCCTTCTATCTTAACATTTCAATCATTCATATTCTCCAAGTTTCACTCACAAGCTCCCTTCTTGTACTTGTTCTCTACTAGCCCTGTTTTGGTGAGGATTCCCCTTTTCTAAAAATTTTACCAAAACTTCCATGAAACTTAAACAAGTTTCAAGGACCCATTTGGGAATTTTTATAATCTAAAAAGTTTCATTTTTTCAACTTCTTACACAAACCCACTTTCCTCTTACACTCAAACATCCTTTAGCCCTCAATTAGGCCTATACAAGTGTTTAGTTTATAATTCTATATTTTTAATGGATCATACCATGATAAAAACTTCTTATTAATTTATAATACTTTAAAATAGACAAGAATATAAATTTTGGTCAAATTTTAGTGGGTATAACTCTCTTAATCTCACTTTCCCTATTCTAGACCTAGACCTAGGTCTCACAAGTCTCCCTAAGGCCGGGAGCACTCAAAATTCACTTAATTTATTTTAGTGCACTTTCATCACTTATTATCACCTAATTGAGGTCTTCCCCATATATCTCCACCTCCCTTAGTAGGTATTTAATCTTAGTAAGACTCCTAAGCACTTGGTTCACCATGAAAGGATGACTGTTACAATCAATACACAGTCCTCAATTAGTTGTATATCAAGGATAATTTGTTTCATAGATATTAATGACTCAAGGTGGATCTCCAAGGACTTTATACATGTCATAAATATTTTTTTGAAACCAATTATCCTATTGGTTTCCCAAATTCCTCTATCACCAAGTAATTCAAGCTATTAACCATCAATGTCCTGTTTAGACCTAAAGGCCTAATTGGTGTTCTAATAGGTCAAATATTCAATTAGGAAGTTATTAATACAAATGATGTTTATAAAAATTATATACACTCGTTTAAAAGGTGATCCCACCTTCACTTGACCTCTCAAAACCTAAATGTAAAGAATGTAAGTCATTTCCCTTTCTTACTTTCTTGGAATATGAGCACCTACAGGCGAGTGATAACACAGTAAGGTATAAATCATGTTACATAGGTTCCCTTACACACTTGTTATCATCCCTAAAAATTTTCAAATATCTAATCATATGTTTTTATGATGAATGAAGGGATAAGACTTGAGAAGCAAGCAATTTTCCCTTGTATAGGGTTTATGGACAGTCTCAAAGCCCGAGAGCTTTAAGTTGGTTGTTCATGGTAGATGGAAGCTATATGTCACTTAAAACACTTGTAATAGGTCCTATACAATATATATCACCCTTTTTTATCCTTTATATGAGTTCATGTAACCTTAGAGACATGAAATAGGAGCTCTGTATGTTGTACAGTCTATCAATTCTAAGTATTTCAAGTAACAGATAGTTCTATGACAAATAGAAGGATAGATCTACTTCTAAGAGACTAGAATCTCATTGATTAACAAAAAAAAAATATGAACACAAAAAATTACACAAAAAATGCCTTTATTTACAATAAAATTTTACTTATAGACCTGCAACCTATCTTAGCATGCTTCTTACACACACTCACACTCATATCTCTCTACTCTATCATGGATAAACTATCCTTTTATGCTTGTTCATCACCTTAATCACCTTTTCCAAGGTAGTTTCAAACTAAATCAATTTATTCAAACTTGGATTATTCATATTTTCTTGAGATTTTCCCTCAACCACTTGTCTTACGATAGATGATTGACTTTTACACTCTTATCACTTGGTTACAATTTGCCCTTTGAGGCCAAGTAGATTAATTTCACCCAAATATTATTCATGAGACTAGGAAAAAACTCCAAGGAAACTGTCACCAAAATCCAAAATCAATTTCAAAAATTTTGCTACCCAAAAATAATAGGTAAGCCAAAGCATAGGGAAGCATTGTAGATCGATGCTTGAATCAATTTAAAATATTGATCTTCCAAAAAGTTCTTGGTGCCTAAACTCCCACGCCACACCTATGCCAGAAATAGGATAGACACTTGTGTTAGACTAGCATTTTGAATAAGCTTGATCAATTTATTATAATCAATTGGTGTATGTTTTGATTAGCTTGTGTGGGATTAATATGTGGCATTTATAATTCATAATGCATAGTATTGTATACATCATATATTAATTAATCCTCTAGCTTTTACAAATTGTTTAATTATTATTTGGAATCGTAATCTTTGATGCTTATTTATGTTTAGGTGTCTTTAGGTTTTATTTCATTTTTAAGGACTCACATTTTTATATGGTCAATAGTTCTAATTTAGAGTATCATTCAAATAGTTGCTAGGTGGCTAACATTTACATGTTCATTTAAATATTACCTTTTAGCCACTTATTTTAGAAAGAGATATAAGATGGGTGCTAGTTTGCTTTGATTAACCCATTATTGCTAGTTTGACAATTTTGTCATATCAAATGATACATTTTTAAAAAAAAATCACCAATAGGAAAAGGGAAAATTTTCAACATTTAGGTATTCACGTATATCAAAAGATTTAATGTTGATTGCATATTGCTTTTTATTACTCTACAAAATGACTGGTTAAAGATTAAAATTGAGCAAACTACTAATCATTTTATTTTATAGGCTGATTAGCCTTGAAATCAAAGTACACATACCATTTTACTCATCCATCTAGTTTTGTTTATTAACACATTTTATGTGTGCTTTCAGGCCTAATCATTTCAAACTAAAACTACTAACCTTTTTTGGTGTAGGACCCCTCAAGACCAAGGCACCCCACTTTGTTTTCTAACACTTGTGTTTGCAGGAAGGGCACCCATGATATATTATCTCTGTTTTTATTGTATATACATCCTTATTGTAAATTTGCCTCATTATATATACTTATGTGTTGTGGTTTTTATTTGTGCATATTTTCTTATCACTTTATTATACATACTTTTGCCCCTCACACATAGGTAATTAATCGGTAAATTAATCATATTGTGCTTGCCTATTTGTTATCCTCCACTCTAGGATAACACATGACATGAAATTTATCCCCACGCATGAACTTAGCATATATAGGTTGGTGACATAGATTTCATCACCATGTACTAGCCAAACTCCATGTTTTAGTAGAGTCTAAAAATTAGGATGACTTTTGTTACGTGCCTAAGCAAAATTACCCATAAAGGGTTTCATGGAGTGAGGGGAGATTAAGCTCCAAGATATAGGGTAATCAATTAGCACCTAAATGGACTTGGGCCCCATCGTACCTTCACATATATAAGGGATGCACCTAGAACCCTTTGTGTATACCTAGATCAGGCGCCTTCCACCTAACAGGTGTACCATTATAGGATTCAGTATCAACTTTGAAGTAGCCATCAAGTGTGAATGGGGTTGAGAGGATTCGATCAATATTGTAATAGGTCACTAGACTACAAACTCACCTGTGAAGTTGTTAGATGGTGTGGGCATCGGGTTACACACCTTTAATAGTTGACTAATTTAGGATTTGTACTTGTGTGTGTTGTATAAAAACCTATATTATTTGTAAGTCAAGTTGGCCATACCTTATTTTGTGTGTAATACCTTAGACACCTCTAGGTTAATACTCATCATCTCATCATATCACATCTTAATCTTACAACTACCGATTCACTTTATATCATCCACCCATCCCACACTATATCACATACCCACCTTGTATTGATCATCCATCTCCCATTCGCTACTTCTTATTCCACATCTATCATCCATCTAATACCCATTTTATAATCCCTCTTGTATAATCCTATATTTTCTATCACACTCACCTAATACCCATTTTATAAATTTCCATTCCCTATCCATCTCATACCACCCTTGAATACCATATTCCATCTTAAAATCGTGTGTGTGTAATATCTTAGATACCCTTAGGAAAATATCCATATTCATCTCATTATCTCATATTTACCTTATATAATCTATACACTAATATTCCTTCTAATCCATTATCCATAACTACTATACATCCCACTATATCCATCCTACTGCTCATTTGCATAGTAATCACCCTTTTCACACCTTTATTTAGTATCTATTGTGAAATACCCCACCCTTTTGCCTCATATTCTTCCTACATTTTCAACATCCATTTGTATATATCACATCTTGATGAGATTCAATCCTTCTTGTCTAGTCCTACATCCACATATTCTATCCACCTAATACCCATCCTATAACTTTTGTTCATCCTATCCCATATATTCTATCTTCCATCCCACATTCTCCACTCCTTAGTCTTGCATCTTCCACCTAATCTACTGTCCATCTTATATCATCTACTTATTTTGTATTGACCTTTCATTTGACATTATTCTAAGTACTCATCTCATATCCCCCTAGCCTTTTATATTCCATCTAATAAAACTTATCTACCCTAATACATCCTAGATCATCTGCTTGTTTTGTGTTAGCCACCCATCCCACATCATACCTTATACACATTTAGTACCCATCTTGTATCACCCATTACTTACAACATCCCATATTTATCCATCTACCTAATATTCATTATATAGCCTCTGTTCACCCATCCATCCATATCCTAAGTGATTTCTATAACCCATCTTTTCTATCCTATATCTTCCATATTCCCCATGTATTCCCCGTCCACCTAACACCCATCCTATAACATCTATTCATCCCATATTATATCTTTTATTTCCCATACCCCATCCATATTATATCATCTCATCACTCTTAAATACTACATTTAATCTTAGAATCAATTTTTAGTGGTCACCCATCCTTTTAAGTCCTCATTGTCACATCATACATCTTTAGAATAGGTATTATCAATATATAGAGTCTTATTAAGATTCTAATCTCACACACATCACTCATCCCTATCGATTACCTTCTTCACCTAGCACAAATCCAATCATTACTTTTGCTAGTGGATGAGGTATTTGATCCCATCACTCTCCTTAATTATTACTAGATTGGTCTCTTATAAGACTTTGTATCTTGGTAATTCTTGGTCATCTCATCCCTTTGTAAAATGATTATCACATCATTCTCTTTGACCACTAGTAAATTTTGTTTCTAGACTAAGCATTCAAAACCTCCACATCACCTATCACACTTCATCACATCTCTTTTCTCATCATCCAAAATGGTCACTCACACCCATGACCAACTTAGGATCGAACAAGCTTCCAACCAAGACTTTTACCCATTAGGTAGTCTAATTGATCCTACTCAAGATCATGAAGATACCCATAGTGACATGCATACCCTCAGAGGAGAAGATGAATGATTCAATCCCATCCATAATGATGAGGTTAAGAACTTAATTGACCAATACCTCTATGAAAATTGTTACCATGTCTTAGCCCATACCACTAAAATAGGGGGCACACTACCTTCTACTTTTGACTGTAGTCTCTTACATAATTTAGTTTGCCCTCCATCTCGTCTAAAAACACCATGTCAAAACATACATGCCAATAAAATACACCAATAATAGGAAGGTGTGGACCATGGATTTACAAAGGAAGAATGCCTACCACCCCTCTGTAATAATCATATTGAGGCTAACCGAAGATAAGCTATCATAGAAGATCGATTAGACCAACTAACATAACAAATCAATCTCCTACTCTGTAACTAACGTCCATAATCCACTTGACAAAATAACACAAACAATAATGCTAATAATAATAATAATAATAATAACACTATAAATAATACCAATAATACCAACAACACTCATAACATTCAAATGCCCATAACACCCATATTCCCCAAAATAACACAAACAATAATGCTAATAATAATAATGCTAATAATAATAATGCTAATAATAATGCTAATAATAATAATAATAGTAATAGTAATAATAATAATAATAATAATAATAATAATAATAATAATAACACTATAAATAATACCAATAATACCAACAACACTCATAACATTCATAATGCCCATAACACCCATATTCCCCAAAATAGTCAAAATCAAACCACCAATCCTTTTGTGGACCCTGTATTTGCACGAGTGGAGAGTGATGAAGGAGACCCTCTAGAAAATAGACCCACTCTCACAAGCTCTCAAATACAAATATGAATATTTTTGTTCTTCACCCTTGGACATGAGCATATTACAAATACCTTTCTTTTCACACTTTAAGGTACCAAAACTTGAAAAATATCAAGGGAAAAGAGATCCTAGAGATCATGTGCAATAATTTTATGTGGCTTTCCATGAGGTGGCATACAAAGATGCCTATTTATTGAGACTTTTTCCCAAAATTTTTACAGGACCCACTTTAGAATGGTTTATGCATTTACCCAAGGGATCAATATCTAGCTTTGGAGAATTAACAAAACAATTTGTCAGACATTTTTCATTTAATATTTAACATGACATATCTATAATAGACCTTTATAATACCAAGCAAAGAAGTGGGGAAAGTTTGGCATACTTCTTACAAAGATGGCAAAGTTTAGCAAGCTACTTGAGATGTACAGTGCTTGAGAAAGAGTTGGATAAAATATTTGTGGATAATCTTAACACTGAGCTTAAGTATCAAATAAAGATATACTATGTGAAAACCTTTGATGAAATAATAGAGAAAGGGATGCAAATCAAAAAGTCCCTTATTGAAAAAAGGACAATCAAATTATACTCCCGTAATGAGCATATCCAAAATCAAGACAACTCTTTTTAGTGAAATCAAAAGTATTCAAAAAAATTAGGAATGTCTTGGGAGATGGGGTGACATATTATAAACAATGTGTTTACAAGTAGTTCAAAATAAGAGCCTCATAGAACAACCAAATGTCTCCTCCATCAAAGTTCCATGAGGCAAGCCAAATCCTTAGACATGCAAGAAACCACTCACTAGCTTGGGAGTACCAATTGAAACAATCCTTGATTAATTAATTGTTGCTAATATGATTAACCTTCCTAAAATTAGACCTATGGATGATTGACAACTAAAACTAGATTGGTACCATGAATATGAATTTTGTATATACCACAGGGTCAAAGGACATGATATGGAAAGATATATGCAACTTAAAAATTACATTCAATATTTTATCAAAAGGGGTGACATTTAGATAGAAGGGGAAAATCCCCCAAATCAATCAGCAAATGGGCATCTCAGCATCTACAAGGACCCACTCTCCAAGCGTGACCAAAAAAATAGGAGACCACCAAGAGACCAAGGTCAAGCCTCTTCCTCCAACCGTACTGACTACCACACTATGCCATAAAACTATATCAATACTATTAAAATCCAAAACCTCTAAGAACCACTCCATCTTCATCCACCATTCTAAAAATTAATTAGGCCACTACTAATTGCATAGTCACCACTAGATGTAATAAAATTGTAATTCTTACGGCACCACCTAGAGACCCATCCACTTCATCTGCTACTCAAAAGAGGAGTGTTCCTATAAAGGTTTCAAATTATTTTGATAAGTATTAAGACATCATTCGACAACTTGATAAAACCCTCACTCAAATATCATTAATGGAGCTTCTTAAAACATTCACTTTACATTGAGAGATACTAAACCAAGTCCTAAATGATCTTAAAGTCCCTAGTGACTTGTATACGAATTAGTTCCAAGCATTAGTGGGAAATTTATCCCCTTCACATTAGATTAATTTGGGTGCCTAGGATATGCCTCCCATTAGCCCACACCACAATTATCCCTTATTTATTGAAGTGTCCATATCTCAGTATTGTATCTCTCGATTTCTCATAGACAGAGGATTAACATTAAATTTATGTAATCTAGACTTCTTGAAGAAATTGGATATTCAAAAGCATCTTTGGGGCCTACCTTGATAATGATAAAAGCCTATGATGATAATGAGAGGTCATCTGTAGGGACTATTTACCTTCCCATTACCATGGGGCCCATAGTACATCAAACATTACTCCATGTTGGGGATGTAGATTTGCCTTATAACATGTTGTTACACCCCTAACCTATCGCATGTATTAGGATAGGAATAAATTATGGCTTAATTATCCCTCTTTGATACTATTTTACATTTATCTACGCATTCATTTGGTTATTAGGTCAGCTTATGGAGTGACCATGGCCTAGATAGACTATATATAGGAGGTAGTGGGTAACTATTTATCATCATAATGTGAATTCTACTCTTATTGAAGTTTGTGAAGGTTACCCCCTTGAAGTGGCTTGTCTATTATCATTATATTCTGATATATTTCAGTCATATTTGGATCTATTTTTGCTATTCTACTTTATTGTTGAATTAATTTCATTACAAGTGGTATCAGCGCTGCGATTTGGGCAATCTTGTGGGTGAAACCCTAATTTTTTTAATTTGGTTATATATAATTTTTTTTTCCAAATTTATATGAATTTTTTTTATTGGAGGTAAGAAACAATTAAATTAAGCTTCCATTAAAATTTCAGATCATTTGGATCTATTTTACAAAATTTATCTCCATTTTAAGTTTTTTCATAAAATTGCTCCATAGTATAAAATTAAAAGAATTTTTCCGAGTTATTTACATTTTTGGAAATACTAGAAAAATTTGGATAGGGTATGTTCTTTGTATGTTTTGATTTGAGGCTGACATAAGTCCAAAATCACTTGGTCAAAGTTGGGTCAAAAGTGCCAATCAGGGTCAACATCATAAAGCCCTTTTATGGCAGGGCCACAAACTTGGGGCCAAAGAAAGGGTGTTGAAACTCTAGGTGAAACTCCTAAAAAGGAAGAGATGGAGTCATAAGGTGGATGTACTAGATCCTTTGTACCAGGGTTCTCTGACATAGATCACAAAGTGAGCCAGCTTGACTATTGTGTGCAAGGCATTCAAAGTGAGGTGCAATGCATACAATCTAATATGAAATCCATAAAAGATAGTTTGGTAGATATCATAATGAATTTAAAAAATAATCAGTCAAATCATCCACCTATCACTATTCCACAACCCCACTAGGGTGGTTCTCCCAACCAGTCTACTTCAAATCCAACTACATGTCCACATAGGAACATATTACCAAAGGTGGATATGCACAAATTTGATGGAAAATATCCACTCAATTGGATCAACCAAATGGAGAATTTTTTTGATCTGCATCAGATCCCAGGTGGATAGAAGGTTACCATGGCATCTTTGTATCTTGAACCTGATCAATTCATTTGGTATCGATGGTTGTGTGCTCAAAAGAAAAAGATGACTCTCAATGTCCCCTGGTCAGTTTTTATAGAGGAGATACAATTACACTATGGCAATAGTGTGATAAAGAATTACTTCAACCAATTGGAAAAATTGTGATAGACTAGCTTTGTCAAGGATTATATTCATCATTTTTAGAACCTATCCTTATGTGTGGAGATAATCTCTGAGGAGAACTTGAATGACCTATTTTTGGGTGGACTCAAGGACCACATTCAACATGAGGTATGCATGTTTAATCCACTTAAGATTTCTTATTCTATTATCATGGCACATAGAGCTGAGGAAAAATTCATAGCCAATGAGAAGTGACCATTCACTCAATTCAAAGAAAGATCTTAGCATATAGATACCAACATTTCCTCCACCTACCAGATTGACCCCTCAGCAAATTGAAGAGAAGCATGCAAAAGGATTGTGTTTCAGTTGTGATAGCAAGTGGAGCAAAGGACATAGATGTGCTAAGAATAAGTTATTCTACATTGAGGGATCCAATGAAGATGAAGAAGAAGATGATGCCTCCAATGATGATGAAGAAGAGATAGAGGAGGTACTTGAAGATTGCCAACCTATAATCTCTTATCATGCACTTGCAAGTATTAGCACTCCACAAATTCTTAAGGTGGTGGGTTTCCTCAAGAAATAGAAGGTGATAGTATTGATTGATTCAGGGAGCACACATAACTTCATCAACTAGAATTGTAGGTCATGATTACAGATGGTATCATAATTAATTGTTTATGAAAATGCCATAGTATTAAGCTTTCTATGGGTGAGTAAAATCTCGATTCTCCTATGTTTGCTATTCCCATGGGTAGCACAGACATTGTTTTGGGAGTCCAATGGCTCACAACCTTGGGTACCATTAAGATGAACTTCCAGGAACTATTCATGCACTTTCATTCTGAAGGTAGGAAAATTGAACTACATGGATTACAGGCAAAATCTCCATAATTGATTAGTTCACATCAGATGACCAAGATGCTAAAAAAGAGGGCAGAGGGAATTATCGCATGATTATGTTCCATAGAAGCTTAACCCACATAGGCATCTACACATCCTAATCTACAAATGATTCTTGATGTGGAAGAGCACATTCAGCATCAACAAGAGGCTTTGGCTAGTTTGAGAGAGAGTTTGGCCTTGACACAAAACAAGATGAAGCAACAAGCAGATCAACACCATAGTGAGTAAACTTTTGAGGTGGGTGACTGGGTATTTATACGTTTGCAACCTTACAAGCATATGTCCTTGAAGCAATACAAAAAGGACAACAAACTTACTCCTAAGTATTATGGCCCTTATTAGGTTCTACAAAAAATTAGAAGTGTGGATTACAAGCTTAAGTTACCTCATTCATCTCGCATACACCCAGTATTTCATGTTTCCTATTTAAAGGTCATTGGACAGAAAGTTTCGGCCCAAACAGAGCTCCCAAAACTAGATGAAGAAGGACGTGTCATTTTGGAACCAGAGAAGATCCTCTAAACACATACTAAGAATTTGAGAACTAGAGAGATTAGGGAATATCCAATCAAGTGGAAGAAACTAAGTAGTGAAGATGCAACTTGGGAAGGTGAAGATTTTTTGCAACAACATCCAAAGTTGTTCAACATTGAGGACAATGTTGGTTTGAAGGGGAAGGGCATGCTACGATCCTAACCTGTCACATGTATTAGGATAGGAATAGTCAACTTATGGCTTACTTATCCCTCTTTGATGCTATTCACATTTATTTATGCATTCATTTGGTTAGTGGGTCAGCCTATGGAGTAACCATGGCCTAGATAGACTATATATAAGAGGTAGTGGGTAACTATTTATCATCATATTATGAATTTTGCTCTTATTAAAGCTTGTGGAGGTTTTCTCCTCGAAGTGGCTTGTCTATTATCATTATATTCTGATATATTTCAGTCATATTTGGATCTATTTCTGCTATTCTACTTTATTGTTGAAGTAATTTCATTACACATGTTACTTGGAAGTCCATGGATCTATGAAATGTAAGATGTTGCATCCACTTTACATCAGTGTCTCAAATTCCCCCACTGTGATATGGAAGTCACCATCCCTAGAGTAATCGATCATCTTCACAACTATCAAATGGACCAATCATCATCACCCTATCCTTATCCTAGCATAAATAATTCCATTTTAAGTCCAATAGCTACCAAGTACATCTCCCCTGATCAAATTTAATCTACATCAGATCCACCACCCAAAGTTACCCAATTGAAAATCACATCCATAGGCTATGGGGAATATGAACATAAAACCTTCTGCATAGGTGATTTACCACTTTCCCCATATAGTTGTGGGTCCTCAACCATGAGGAAGACTAATCCCATCAAATATCAATTTGGATGAACAACCTTCTCAAGCACATGATTCCTATCTAAGGAATGAATTAAAGATACATATGATCCATGGCTTATTCTAGATGAAGAGGCTCTTATCTCTCTAGGAAACTAATATCCCCGAGTCTAGAAGATGATGAAAAATATGCATTATAAAGGGAAAAGACTTGGCAAACAAGAGTAAGGTAGACTTGAACCCATCATGGTTCAAGAGTATCCATAATATCTTGGTCTAGGGCACAAGCTATATGATGATGACCTAAATAATATCATTATGGGTACTCTTTCGATCCTTGAGATGTCTCTCCCTAACAAAGACATTGAAACAAGTTCCATTTATAGTCGCTTCAAGGAGCTTTCTGCCACCAACCTCTTCCCTAATACTACCATTTCCACCATCAATATGTCCCTCTACTATCCATCACTCATCGACTGAGATAAAAAATAAGAGCCTTCATTTGATACATTTCAAAATGATGAAGCAATATTGGAATACATGGGAGCTCAAGATTTTATGCCATCTGGTGATAATAAAAGGGACTTTTCCATAAATATTTGTCAATTCACCTAATTTGGAGAGTAACAAAAACTCTATGATCATATTGATGAAGAGAAATATGAAGAGGAAGAGCCTCCTAAAGACCCAGATGAACCTCCACATGTCTCATTTGAATCAAAAAAATACTTTGACATTAATAAAGAGCTTCCAGACTATTTTGCTTTAGATGTTTCAAAAATCTCATTACCTCCTTATTTACAAGAACAATTACCCTCTCTTATTGAGGAATTGATAGAATTCAATATTGGGATGAATCAACATGCCAAAATAGTTAAACTGGGGGCATCTTTGACACACGTGAAACGTGAAGTTATCATTGAGCTACTTAAGGAATTCATAGACATATTTGCATGGAGTTATGCGGAAATGCCTGGACTAGATCCCTCCTTAGTGGTGCATCATTTGGTTGTGCATCCAATTGCAAAACTTATAAATAAAAATTATGAAAGATGCACCTAAACGTAACACTATTAGTCAAAGAAGAGCTACATAAATTCTTGGAAGTTAGTTTTATCTGCCCTATAGATTATTCTGATTGGATTTCTAATATTGCCCCTATGACAAAGCCACAAGGTAGAATTTGAATTTGTATAGACTTTTGGGATATAAATAAAATATGTCCTAAATATGACTTTCCCCTTCTAAACATTGACATGATCATGGACTCAACTACTGGATATGAAATGCTATCTCTCATGGACGGTTTCTCAGGGATAATCAAATTAAAATTGCACCTAAAGACCAACACAAAACGACTTTCATCACTCCATGGGGAACATTTTGATATCAATTCATGCCCTTCGGCCTTAAAAATGTTAGTGTAACTTATCAACGGGCCATGGTAGTCATTTACCATGGCATGATGCATGATATAGTCAAAGATTATGTGGATGACATTCTAGGGAAGTATTTCTTGAGGTATGAGAACCATGTTATTTTAAGAAGAATATTTTAATGATTTTGAGATTACAAAGTCTAGTTAAATCCCAAGAAGTGTGTATTTGGTGTTACTTCAGGAAAACTATTAGGATTTATAGTTTTTAGAAGAGGCATATAAGTAGACCCAACCAAAGTAAAAGCAATCACATAAATGCCTCCACCTTGTAATTTCAAGTAGCTCAAAAGTCTTTAGGGAAAATTACAAGTCATTTGGAATTTTATTTCTCAACTTGCAGACAAATGCCACCCCTTCACCCATATCTTGAAGAAGGGGATTAATTTTGGCTAGAATTATGAGTGCCAACAAGATTTTGATAATCTCAAATAGTATTTGGCCAACCGACCTGTGTTATCACCACCTTTCTTGGGAAGACCTTTGCTCCTATATATCTCAGCAACATTGTGTGCAATAGGTGCCCTCCTAACACAACACAATGATTAGGGAAAGGAGCAATCAATATATTATCTCAGTCGTACACTAATATCTTAAAAGCTAAACTATACCCAAATAGAGAAGGCATGTTTAGCTGTGGTCTTTGCCCAATAAAAACTATAGCACTACATGCTCAATAACTAAGTCCAACTTATTGCCAAGGTTGATGCCTCAAAATGTTTATTATCTAATTCAGATCTTACTGGTCAAATGGCTAAATGGATCATGTTACTTAGTGATTTTGACATTGAATATGTCAATCAAAAGGCCATAAAAGGACATGTCATAGCGGATCAACTAGCTGAAGCACTTTTGAAGTAACTGAGCCCCTTATAACCAACTTCCCAAATGAATCTATAATGAGCACTTCAAAATTAAGTGGCTGGAAATTATATTTTGATGGCTCATTCACTATGCATGGATTAGGGGTAGGCATCCTCCTCGTCACCCCACAAGATGATATCATTCCCAAAGCCTTCTACCTCACCTTCCCATATACTAATAACATTTTAGAATATGATTCTTTGATCATCAGACTTCATTTAGCCATTCAGTGGAATATCCAACACTTAAAAGTCTTTGGTGACTCACAGTTGATAATCAAGTAGGTCAACGATGAATTCCAGACAAAGGATGAGAAGTTACTTCCTTATAATCAATTGTTTGATCAATTAAATCAAAAAATTTATTCCATCACATTTGAGCAAGTTCTGATAAAAAGTAACAAAGCAATTGATTCAATGCTCACTATTGGCTCCCTCATTGACCTTTTTGAAGACATTTTAGAGGGTAACTTTTGTATTAAACATTTGATCATCCCCACACATCAATCTCTGGCTCTTTTTAAAATTTGTCCAATTAATGATCCTATTTTTCCATGGTACCATGACATCTATAGGTACCTCCATGATAACAACCTCTCTTCGAACCTTAACTGCCACCAACGTAAATCTTTCATTCATCGCACCTCCTGATACACAATTCTTGGCAACACACTCTATCATAAGGGTTCTGATGGGACCTTGTTAGGGTGTTTGACATCTAAAGAGGCCTCTCATGTGATCAAATAGGTTCACGATGGTATATGTGGTGAGCACATCAATGGAATAGCCCTAGCCAAGAAACTTCTCTAAACTGGGTATTATTGGTCACCCATGGAACAAGACTCTTGTTAGTATGTGTGGAAATGTGTTACCTATCAAAAACATGGGAATATCATTCATGATTCTACACATGAACTAAAACTTATCATGATTCCATGGACATTTTCCAAATGCGGCCTTAATTTAACTGATAAGATTAATTTGACTTCATCAGATAGTCACAAGTTTATTATCAAGACAACATAATACTTCACTAAATGGGTAGAGGTGATGTCACTCACTTATATGACAGGCCTCTAAATCTTCAAATTTATTCTTAATCAAATCATTTGTCACTTTGGCATACCTACCAACATCATTTTAGATAATGATAAATCATTCAAAAATCAAGAAGTTAAGGCCTCGTGTCAGAAATATCATATTAAGAAGCATTTTTATTCTCCTTATTACCCCCCAGGTAATGGATAAGCTTAAGCCACAAAAAATACCCTCATCAATATCTTTAAGAAGATAGTCAATCAGATAGGCAAAAATTGGCACCTTGAACTATATCCAACTATGTGGCCTTATCGTACAAGTGTTCACACACCTACTATGGCCACCCCATATGCCTTGGTTTATGTGATAGAAGTGATCTTGTCAGTGGAAGTAGAGCTCCCTTCCCTTCAAATCTCATCAAGGGGCATCATCACTGACCATAATTGTAGGTAGGTATGCCTATAGGAACTAAAACATTTTGGTGAAAAGTGTTAGAAGGTCCTTGATCACTTACGAGCTTATCAAAATAGACTAAAGGGGTAATATTGGAAAAAGATCTAGTCTAGAGAATTCGATGTTGGTGATCTAGTCCTAAAGGAGAACCATAAAAATACCAATGCATACAAAGATAAGAAGGGGAAATTTGAAGCTAATTGGCTAGGGTTGTATATCATCATTTCCAAGTTGGGATCTAGAGCCTATAAATTGGCCACATTGGATGGTAAAGAGCTTGATGATCCCATGAATATCATGCATCTAAAATATTTCTACAATTGATAGGTTCCACTATCCTCTGTCTATGAGTCCCCACTCTTGGTGGCATCTTGTATCCACTACATCCACCCACCACATCTCCTCAAGAGTCCAATAAAAAAATCCATCTAATGGTGAAAACCAGTTCTTTGGTGCCTTGGGCAAGTACCATGATGAAAATATATTTCTGGTATCATGTTAAAATAACCCTGACCCTAGTCTCACTAGTGGGCATCCATCATAGGTTTTTTATATAGTCATAAGAGATAAATACTTTAGCATAGGGAAGCAACCATTGCTTGTTGAATAGTGGGGATGTTTGTTGGGGAAATCCTCTAGAGTCTCTTATCCATTTCTATCATGAATATGTGCCCAACACCTATTTCATCATTATGTTCATCCCTCATCACACCACCCTATCTCATCCTCTTTGACACATATGTCTCCTTTTAGCCTCAAAGTAAATCCCATCTCCATTTTTTCCTTATTGTCCCTCAGACCATGGTTCACACTTTCCCACTAACATTGTCGTTATGGAAGGGTCAAATGATAGTTTTCTATTCTGGGGTGTTGTATACAATATGATATTGAATCCTGAGGGATCATCCTAAACCCCATAAGTAGATACTTTTTGGACTCATTTGAAATCTTGTTCTAACATATAATATTGTTAGGCACTATCTACCCCATGTGCATAACCCCTAATTGTCACTATGCCCATTGTCTATCATCACTTCATTATCCCTTTATCTATCCTTGTTCTTATCCCTATATTTAATCTATATTGTATTATGATTGTCTAATGTGAATGCATGTATATTTTGGGTATGTCAATGGTTGTTTAGATAATCATGTAATTACATTGTCTTGTTTTCCTTGTTATCATCTTGTATATGTTTTTTCTTGTTAACTTTTATGTGAAAAAGGATGGTCTAGGTGACTCCCGAACCTATTTGGGAAAAGTCACTAAAACTGGAGTCAGCCCCCTTCTCCCCCCCCGCACCTGTTTTGATGTACCTTCGACTTATCTTATGTCACTAACACACATTCAAATGGTGCAATATTAAAATGGATTGCAAAGATTATTAGTGGCTTCTAAATTGCCACCCATCTCACTAATACTGTCAGTTGTCTCATCTCACCTATCTCCATCCTACCTAAACCTAATTATCCCCCTTGACCCATCATCCCTTTACCTCTAAAACCCCCTTGTCACATCTAAACCCTATTAACTTACTCAATCACCATCATTTCATCAAATTATCCTCATTTAGTTGTCTGGGGCATAGTCTTTACCCATCATCCAAATTCAAAACTACATCGGCCTGAGGTCTTTTCAAACTATGTAGGTAGCACCTGGTCTCACTTTTGCGCCCTTGGATAACTCAACCACCATTCATCCCTCATCACCATCTTGTCCTTGGACTAGTCACTCGATAATCACATATCATTTTAAGTCTTGAATCTTATGTAAAGTAGCTCCCTATCATCAACTAACAACTTTTATCTCCTTATCCATCTTCAAGCCCTCCCTAGCTTGTGTCCTTGCTATCGAACTTATCACTGGCTTGAACCCATCTCATCGCAATCAATTTCATCTTATCAATAAAAAACTTTCTAGACATTGGTTGTTTGTCTAGAAAACATCGTACCTAAGCTACTTTATCCCCTTGCCACTTGGGGCGTCTTCAACAGTAGCTATGTCTTGGGGCATCCCAACCCCATTTTACCATCCTAATTTTATCCCACCCTGGGATATCTTTCTTGAGTGACCATCTAGGTCAGTTCTCCTTGCATGCTCTCTTGAGGGGGCATCATATCTTACTAACATCTGACACCGTCTAACATTATGATTCTTCTTTGAAAGACTATTACTCCTTCCCATCCTGTCCACCCACAATGCCCTTTCAAATAGGGGAAAAATGTATGCACTAAAATATGCTCGCTCTACTAATTATACTAATTAAACTAACTTCTACTAATTTAGTCTAATTTATATATTTCTTAGCTAAATTAACTAATATCTTAATAACCCCCATCTCATTCCCATACCTTATAAACCAAACTTAATCCCAAAAACTAATTAATCCCTTCATTAAACCCCTAATAGAACCTATTACCCAGTAACTTACTCCTTAAGCCAACTAACCAATTTAAAAATACAAAAATTATCTATCTACCCAACCACCACCCTATTCTCACCTCTCCTAAACCCCTAAATCCTATGGGAGATTTCTAGAATCGGAAGATTCTAGAGATCTCCTCCATTCTAGTCCCCTTTCTCTAGAATTATCTAATTCTAGAGATCTCCATGGAATTAAAAATTCCATGGAAAATCCCTAGCCATTGATCTCAATGGCTCAAATTTTAATTTGAGCCATTGATTTCTCCCTCCATGCCTATATAACCAAGCTCTCCCTCCTCCTGCAAACCAACTTGGAAAACTATCAAATTGTTACCATCTTGCATAAAAAAAAAGCCTTCTTGAATTTCATCTAAATCCATTGTCAAGTTCAAGCATCCAGTTAGAAGCTATTATCAACATCAAGCAAGCAATCCAACACTCTCCAATTTGGTATCAACAATCCATTTTGCAATCTTGGAGTGGAGCCATAAAGAGTTAAAGTGATGGTAAGGGTATTCTTATTGTGTTGATTGCCTCTTTTATCCATTCCTACTAGTATGTTTAAGTTTTAAGTTTTTATTACTAAAATTAGTAATATAGCTTGGATCTAAAATTTAGTGCATAATCATGAAACATGATATACTATGCGGTGTGTGCATAGGTTTCTAGTTTCATTCTCTATCATCCCCCAACATCTCCATCTAAATCACCCTCTTTGATGATGCTCTCCCTCCATCACACTCTAAGGGATGGATCTATCCTGCATCCACCTCACAATAATAAAAGTAGTTAACTCGAAACGTCATTATATCCATAAAATAATATTGTATAATTAATAAACACAATCATAATGTACAAAATATAAAATCACTGCTAACTCATAGCAAACAAATCATTTAAATTAACACATAAATGTCTCATAATCAACATATGATATAAAATTTAATCAAATATTAGTTAATCAACTAATCAGCCATAATAATCTACGAATCAAACAGGGTTTTCAGCTTATAGAGAAATCATGATGTCACATAATTAGCATATATAGTGTCTGACAAATATAATAAATATAAACATAGTAATGCACACAATTTGTAATTTTGTGTTTTCTAAGTAATTATTTGAATGTTTTTTTGTTTTTTAAAATATTGTATTATTTTTGTATTTTCTGAAAATAAGCTATGTACAAGCAACATGAAATTGAACTATGTACAAGGAGCAAGAGAGAGGGAAAGTATGTACAAGAAGGGGGGAACAATACTAACTGATGAGTCTCATGGGAGACTCACTATCACTGTGCCTTGTGTCAAAAATATGAATGGTAATCTCTTATGAAGTGTGATTGCTATAGTGTAGTTGAATTATGTTGCAATAAGAATTTGAGTATTGTTCATCATCAGACTCATAATAACCTGGAATGCTAGAGGGAATTTCCTTATATTGTGGAGTTAACCTTTTTAAATTTGCTTTGGAATATTGATTGTGATTGTGCCCTTTGAAACTATGATTGTTATAGGCATATGGTGATCTGGAGGCTCTTTTGTTATAAAGCCTTTGTTAAGAATGTGTTGGGGATCAACCAACAATGGATTACACTTATAAAAGCAATCAATGCGGAAATAAATCAGATAGATAAGTAACTGAAATGATAAATAGCACAGAACAAGATATACAAGAAAACACCCTGAAAACTTGTATTAAAAACTCTTTACAATAGGAATACAAATGAAGAACTTTGTTCTTCCACACCTCTCTCAGATGCACACAAGATCTCTCACTAGATCTCTATTCCTCAAGAGCTCTCTCTAAAGTACAGTCCTTCAAACATTCACAATGTTCTACTAGTACTCTATTACACTCTCTCATTCATCATCATCATACAATAGCTTAGAAGATCTCTCCTACATATAGAAAATAGGAAACTTAAGCATGTTCTTACAACAAACAGTTAAGCCTCTTCAACAAGGGCTCTAAAAATAACATTGCTAACAATAGAGACGCGAGCATGAGTCTACAACTCAAACTCATCATGCAAACACTCGCTTCTGTCCTCGAAAATAGCTTTCTGGACATGCAGGTAACCGACGTCGGTTCCTGTCTGTTCGCCTGTGACCGTCGCCGGCTGACCATACTGCCGACGTCGGCGCCTCTGAACTGCAATTGACCGACGTCGGTCGCTCCTGACCGACGCCGGCGTCTGTGTAGACCCGAACCTGTTTGTCTATGCTCCATGGTGAAGCTTTTAGCTCCACATACCTAACAATCTCCCACTTGGAGATAAACCAGCTGCACCAATACCTGTACAGCAAGATCTTCTAGCTCCTCCATCTTCAACTTAATTATGAAGACCAATAGAAGTTGAATGAAGATTCAACTTCTCCTTAGTAACCGGCTTTGTTAGCATATCCGCAGGATTCATGTCTGTATGGATCTTCTCCAGCTTCAACTCACCATCTTCCAATACCTGCCGTATGAAGTGGTACCTTAGCTGTATGTGTTTGGTTCTAGAATGGAAAGCTGAGTTCTTAGCCAAATGGATTGCGCTTTGACTGTCACTATGCAATCTGCAACTCCCATGCTCCCTTCCAAGCTCTTCCATGAACCGTGTCATCCATATCATCTCCTTGCTAGCTTCTGTAGCTGCAATGTATTCTGCTTCTGTAGTTGACAAGGCTACAACCTTCTGCAACTTGGAAATCCAACTAACTGCCGTTCCACCTACAGTAAAAACATAACCTGTAGTGCTCCTCCTGCCATCCAAATCCCCTGCCATATCTGAATCTACATAGCCATGTAGAGATGTATCTGAACCTCCATAGCATAAGTGTCTACTGCTGGTTCCTCTCAGATATCTAAGGATCCATTGTACTGCTTTCCAATGTTCCTTTCCTGGATTGGCCATATACCTGCTTACTACTCCCACTGCTTGGGCAATATCTGGTCTAGTACACACCATTGCATACATCAAACTTCCTACCGCGGAAGAATATGGAACCTTGTTCATGTACTCTACCTCATCATGTGAATTGGGACATTGTTCTTTACTTAACTTGAAATGTCCTGCCAAAGGTGTGCTTACCGGTTTCGCATCCTGCATGTTGAACCGCTTCAACACCTTGTCCACATAATCTTCTTGAGACAATATCAACCTGTGATTTTCTCTGTCTCTTTTGATGCTCATGCCAAGGATTTTCTTAGCTGCTCCCAAATCCTTCATGGCAAACGTTTGAGCTAACTTCACTTTAAGCTCTGAGATATCCTGCATGTGAGACCCTGCAACCAACATGTCATCTACATACAACAATAGAATAATGTATCTACTGTTATCGAATCTCTTAAAGTATACACAATGGTCTGATTGACACCTACTGAAACCATGCTCAGTCATAAACCTGTCAAATTTCAAGTACCATTGCCTTGGAGCTTGCTTGAGGCCATACAAGCTTTTCTTTAACCTGCACACTAGTTTCTCCTTACCCTTGACTTCGAAACCTTCTGGCTGTTCCATGTAAATTTCCTCATCTAGATCTCCATGAAGAAATGTTGTTTTAACATCTAGCTGCTCGAGATGCAAATCCTCAAAAGCAACCAAAGACAGTACAACCCTTATAGAAGTCATCTTAACAACTGGAGAAAAAATTTTGCCAAAGTCAATACCTGGCTTTTGTGCAAATCCTTTTACAACCAATCTGGCCTTGTATCTCATCTGACCATCCTCACCTTCCTTCAACCTGTAAGTCCACCTGTTCTTCAGTGTTCTCTTACCAGCCGGCAATTCAACCAAATCCCATGTTTGGTTCTCCCTTAAGGACTCCATCTCCTCAACCATGCCATGCTCCCACTTACTCCTGGACTCCACCTGTAAAGCTTCTTCAAAACTTTCTGGTTCTCCACCATCGGTTAGCAATAAATAATATAAAGAAGGAGAGTATCTAATTGGAGGCTTACTTACCCTTTCAGACCTCCTGATTGGTGTCTTGGACTCGTTTTCAACAATCTGTCCATCCAAATTTTCTGACAGTGACCGACCTCGGCCACCTGTAGACCTGTTACTGGCCGATGCCGGTTCCTCCTGGCCGACGCCGGTGCCTGGTCTGCCGACGTCGGTCTCTGTATGACCGACATTGGTTTCTGTATTGCCGACGCCGGTGCCAAACCTGCCGACGTCGGTCTCTGTGTTTTCCTGTAAGTGATTATTTCTTTTTCCCGCGAGCTCATTTTGGACCATAACTTCGTCCAACTCATTATTGCTCTGCCCAGCTTGATCTAGCTTCCTTGTCTGATCACTGTACATCACTCTTTCGTTGAAAACAACATCACGGCTCCTGATTACCTTGTTAGTTCCTAGATTCCAAAATCTGAAACCAAAATCATCTGAGCCATAGCCTATAAACGTGCACCTCATAGACTTAGCATCTAGCTTCTTTCTATTTTCCTTATCTATGTGCACAAAGGCTTCACAACCAAAAACTTTGAGATATGAAAGATCAACCTTTTTACCTGTCCATGCCTCTTCTGGAATTCCACCATCCAGAGCTGTAGAGGGTCCTCTGTTGATCAGGTACACTGCGGTGTCAACTGCTTCTGCCCAAAACTCTAAGGGCAACCCTGCATGCAATCTCATACATCTTGCACGCTCCATAATAGTCCTGTTCATCCTTTCAGCAATACCATTCTGCTGAGGTGTCCTTGGAACCGTCCTTTGCCTACGGATCCCATTTATGTAACAATACAATTTGAACTTAAGACTGCAGAACTCACCACCATTATCAGATCTCAAGCACTTTAATCTTTTGCCTGTTTCATTCTCAACCATGGCTTTCCATATCTTAAAAGTCTCAAAAACATCAGATTTCTTTTTAATACAGTAGATCCATACCTTTCTTGTGGCGTCATCTATGAATGTAACATAGTACTGTGATCCGCCAATAGAGGCTACATGAGACGGTCCCCACACGTCTGTGTGAACAAGCTGCAACTTCTGCCTTTTCTTAGTAGACCCAGTCTTTAGAAAACTAACCCTTTTCTGTTTTCCAAACACACAATGCTCACAAAATTCTAGATCCATACTTTTCAAATCTGAAAGCATACCTTTAGACTTAAGGATAGACATCCCCTTCTCACTCATGTGGCCAAGCCTTGAGTGCCACAATTTAGCATCCACATCTGAAGTAGATAAAACTGAAGGAGATTTGTTAGTAATACAATTACACAAATAGAGAGTACCTTCTCTCTTACCTCTGGCCATAACAAGTGCACCCTTGGTCACTTTCCAAGAATCTGCTGTGAGAGTTACTGTACAACCCTCATCACCAAGCTTACCTGCAGAAATCAGATTTCTCTTCAAACTAGGAACATGCATCACATCCCTCAACACCCATGTGTTTCCATTCTGCATCTTTAGCTGCACTTTACCTTTGCCAATTATCTTGCAAGGCTCATCATCCCCTAAGTATACTATTCCAAAATCTCCATGGACATAGTCACTGAAATATTCTCTGTTAGGGGTAGCATGGAAAGACGCACCAGAATCTAATACCCAAGATTCTATGTTATTATGCAAAGAGAAAATAAGAGCATCCTGTGCAATACCTGCAACCTTTGTCTCTTCCTTTCCTTCGTGCTGATTGTCCTCCTTAGGCTTTGACCAGCAATCTCTGCTTATGTGCCCCAACTTTCCACAGTTCTAGCATTGTGGCCTTCTGCCATTCCTGGATTTGGATCTGCCTCTTCCCTTAGACTTAGATCTTGATCTCCTCTTGCTCCTTTCTTTTTGCCTTCCTCTGCTCTCGAAATTTAAAGCGTTCCCGGATGTCCCAGAAGTCTCTTCTGTGCTTTTCCTGCGTATTTCCTCATTCAAAATAACACTAACCACATCCTCTACTTTTAAAATATTCGAAGCAGAAGCAGTATTAGAAACTGCCATTACCAAGCCATGCCAGCTTTCAGGCAAAGAACATAAAATTAAAAGAGCCTTTATTTCATCTTCAAATGAAATATTAACAGAACTTAACTGATTAACAATACCATGGAAATCATTCAGGTGATTAGAAACAGATCCACCTTCTTGCATATGCAAATTAAATAACTGCTTCATCAAATATACCTTGTTTGAAGCGGAGGGTTTTTCATACAAATTTGCTAACGTGGTCATTAACTCTACCGTAGTTTTTGCCTGTGACAAATTAGATATCACAGTGGAGGCCAGACTCAGTCTTATAGAACCAAGAGCCTTTCTGTCAAGAACTTCCCATTCTTCGTCCTCCATGTCCTTGGGCTTCTTTGCTATCCCACCTAACGGTAAGTAAAGATCCTTCTGATACAGATAGTCCTCTATCTGCATTCTCCAGTGCTGATAGTTCTTGCCATTAAACTTTTCCATTCTCAACTTACTTTCCTCTGCCATTGCTTCTCCCACTCAAACAGAAATCCCTGTGAGCAACCTGTAATCCGAACACACTACACAGATCTGAACCACCTGTTAGTGAACCTGAGCTCTGATACCACTTGTTGGGGATCAACCAACAATGGATTACACTTATAAAAGCAATCAATGCGGAAATAAATCAGATAGATAAGTAACTGAAATGATAAATAGCACAGAACAAGATATACAAGAAAACACCCTGAAAACTTGTATTAAAAACTCTTTACAATAGGAATACAAATGAAGAACTTTGTTCTTCCACACCTCTCTCAGATGCACACAAGATCTCTCACTAGATCTCTATTCCTCAAGAGCTCTCTCTAAAGTACAGTCCTTCAAACATTCACAATGTTCTACTAGTACTCTATTACACTCTCTCATTCATCATCATCATACAATAGCTTAGAAGATCTCTCCTACATATAGAAAATAGGAAACTTAAGCATGCTCTTACAACAAACAGTTAAGCCTCTTCAACAAGGGCTCTAAAAATAACATTGCTAACAATAGAGACGCGAGCATGAGTCTACAACTCAAACTCATCATGCAAACACTCGCTTCTGTCCTCGGAAATAGCTTTCTGGACACGCAGGTAACCGACGTCGGTTCCTGTCTGTTCGCCTGTGACCGTCGCCGGCCGACCATACTGCCGACGTCGGCGCCTCTGAACTGCAACTGACCGACGTCGGTCGCTCCTGACCGACGCCGGCGTCTGTGTAGACCTGAACCTGTTTGTCTATGCTCCATGGTGAAGCTTTTAGCTCCACATACCTAACAGAATGCTTGTTCCTTTAGCATGATTTTGAATTTGTAACTTAAGTTCTTACTCTTTCTATAACATTTCGTATGTCTCTAGACTGTTTGCCTTGATAAACTGTATCTGTGAATGATTTGCCTTAGGATGTTTAATAAATCCTAAAACTTATTGACCAACATTATCAACTGCTAGAATAAGAATAGTGATGCCCTGGGCCTGCTTGCCCAAACCTTGACTATGATAATCAAACTGTTATAGATATTTTGACCAAACCCATACTGCTTTGAAAGTTAAGCCTCATTTTAGAGAGGTAGATTTGTATATTTTTCTTGATTTATATATGCTTTTTGTACTATTTCTTGTTGTGATTATGATTTATGAACCTTTTTTTGTTCTAAGTTATGCTTTGGTAACCAGTTTTGTGTTGTTTTTGAATTGTTTTGACTTTGTAGATGTGCCATTGTATGTTGTTTGGATGATGTATCACTGTTTGAGTCATTTGTATCCATTATCTATTGTATTTTCCTTTTCAATTTTAAACATGAATCAGTGTGGTGCCCATGCATTTTAAGATATGCACAATAATATTTAGATCTCCTCATTGGGTGTAGAGGGGGTAGGTTGATCAACTTAGTTTTAATAATTTCTCTTAGTACCTCACTTAAACTCTTAATGGATTTTTGAATCACTAGTTGTAGATGTACTTGGTTGTGATTTATGATTTGGATATGAAAGAGTGTTAGGCACAACTATGCTAGGTGTAGATGCATATACATGGTTTACGCTAGCATATTTTGAAGTCTATGTACATGTAATGTGATTTGCCAATAATACATGTTCACTTAATAACTGATTTTGATTCTATAACTCTGATATTAGCTTGTTAATACTAATAATTTGATCCCTTAGAGTCTCACAAGTGTAAACCCTAGTTGCTTTTGATTGAACATGTAGGCACACACCCTGTAGGGAAGAGTTGTGAATAAGTTGAGTATGAGGATTGGTGACAATGGTATAGGTTGCTTCATCTCTTAGAGGAGTGATAGCATGGACTTTCTTATAAGGAAAGTAGTTATCACCCTCATGGGGATGAGGAGTAGAAGATTCTTTTCTATGCATAAGATATGACATTGAAACTTAAACCCTAGTTTTTAGCTTATGTAATAAATCCTCTATGTATGCAAGGATTTGTTTCATAATTGAATTCCACATAAGATAAAAATGACATGGTAGAGATATAATGAAATTTGACATGCATTTCAATTGATATAAGGCATCATCTATACACGTGTTTATGTCTTTTCTAAGTTCATTTTGAATTAAAGGGAACAAACATGCAAATGAAAGTATTAAACTTTGCAACAAAAAGTGATACACTTCTTATATCATTATTATCATGATTATATCAAATAAAATCAAAAAATGTCTGGATCTAAAATCTGAGTATGGGTTTTAGCAAGCTAGAAACATAAACCCTAAGGCTATCTAGGGTTACAGTTTGTGTAATATTCAAAGTATGTTAAGTTCACCAAATGTTTTAACCTTTTAGGACTTAGTGTATGTAAATCTTATGTTTGTTAAAGAGCCGAGTAGACTAAATTAGGAAAATAATATGCAATAAATACAACCACTTATTTGTTACATAATTCACTAGCTTTGACTTTTCTAAAAATAGTAATAAATAGTGCAAGTAATAACTTAGCTAGAAAATAACTGATACGGATGTTCTGGGTGTTGGAAACTGAGATGGAAGCTGGTTTGAGTGTCATAAACTGGATCTCAATGTCAAAACCCCTCTTGGATAATAGTGCCACAATTGGATAGTATCACCATTATTGAAAAAGTGGCAATAGTGTCTTTATATTGGTAGTAGTGTCCTCTATGTAGGATTGTCTCGAGCTTCTAGATGCACCTATGTTTGGATCTCTAGGGTCTATTTTTATGCACACAAGTTTTGAAGCCTTGTAATTTGCCTATAATAATTTATTTATTTTGCAAACCCTAATCCTCCATATAATCAGGGCATGATCTAAAAAGTGTGTTCATTGTAGGGTAGGCTAGACATCCTCAACACCCTATTGTGAAGAAAGTCACCTACATACTAATATTCTGAAGAGGGATCAAGCCCGATGTAGTTCTCCTCACCTAAGTGTTGATGCAGATGCAAGTGCAAGTGATGCTAATATGATAGTGGCCTTGAGTGCCTTGAATGTGTTTGAGACTGGAAATTAGGGAAATCTAAACTTAAGGTTGTTTTAGATGATGGTATGCAAAAGTAGGTTAGAAAAGGATCAAAAACCTTAATTGTGTTCAACTTATTTTATGTTTGAATGTGTATTTTACATCTGATTTCTATCTAGTGGTTAGAAGGCTAAAAGTCACGTATATATATATATATATATATATATATATATATATATATATATATATATATATATATATATATATATGTTGCTTATGCAGTAATAAAAGATGACTAGGCTGACCTTAGGAGGTTATAGGTTTGAAAAGATATCCATTTGGGAAAAGATAGGGCAAAGGATATTAGTGCCATTTTGGGGACACTAGCACCATGTGGCACTAGTGTCCTTATTATAGCACTAGTGTCCAACTGGCAGAACACTAGGCATGAAGAGCTAGGATTAGGAAATGAGGGTCTGGGATTGCTTTGGGGCTAACTATGGACGTCTATGGTATGTATGAAGGCTAGATAAGTGCGACAATAGCCTCTAAGATAGGTCTAGGGCTCAACTAGGGATATATAGTCTCAAGTTGCACTCTTAGCACTCAAATATTAATTTTGGGTGATTACACATACCATTAGAAGTATTCATTACTTTGCTTAGATTCAGTTTTTAATTATTTTATGGTTAAAATATTATTGATTTATCATGACATTGATATAATTTTAGGAATTCACATTTTATTGTAGGTACACTCAAGATGTTGACATTGGAGCATTCATGTAAACAACGAGGAGGTTTTCTATTTTGTAGGTTGTTGGACCTAGACCTTGATAGAAGGTAATCTCTCTCCTCGCTTTGACTTTAAGATCACTTTCATATCAAGAACTAACTTTGATCATAACTTATAGTTAGTGATGCATCTGTAATAAAAACCATATCCATTGATTGTTCTACTTAAATGTACATGCACACACATATTTAAGTGGGGTATTATGTAGATACCTAATTTTGGTACAAACCTTGTAATTGAAATGTTATTAGTGTGATTTTGTAGATATGGATTATTGGTTCATATTAGGCTCTGATTAACACTTTCTCATTTTTTTATCTATGTTTTTCTATCTATGTGGTCATGTGCTTCTCTCTTTCTTCTATTTTCTTTCTTCTTTATATTTATATGTATTTTGGGATCCTTGTTCTTCCTATTTTTCCTTCTTGGTCTGTGATCATTTTCAAAATGTCTAGAAATTGGTAAGACCCTTTTAAGAGCATTTTAAAATTGGTCAGTTTGTATTTGTGGATCATTTGGCCGTTCTTTCAAATTATCCATTGTTTGGGCCCTATTTTGTCAATGTTTCCCTCTTTCTTATGTTAGGTTATGAGTCGATAGATTTGTAATTTGAATTCAAGAAGTATATCCATACAAGGCACCTTAAAGCATTTTAGGTGTGCAAGGCATATAATCAAGATTAAACTTAAATTTTTCACATCAATCATGTAAATAATTACGAGTTTTCCATTCTATATTTACTGCGTACTTGTACCAAGAAAAGACCTAGGTGAAAGAGCATATAGTCTTTATTTTATGAACCTACGTCATATATGATCAAGAATTGGAACTAGATCACACAAGTTTTCTTGTTGACATGCATGAGTGATGAGAGTGAAAATTTCATACTTGCATAAAGTCAGGGACATGGCTCATTGAGGTAGGCCCCTCAGAAAACACAACATTTTTTTATGCCCTAAGAAGTATGGACTTGAACCCTAATCAAGGATAGAAGATTCTGAAATCTTTGTGCATGTCTTCACATATTTGAAAGAGGTTTTTGTGCATCCCCTACTCACGAAGGGTTCTATGAAGTTTCGGGCCATAAGGACCTGCAAAGTAATTTTCATAATAGGTTGACTATTGGGAGGGCTACTTCTTTTGGAGGATATGAATCTTACTTGACTACTATTGTGGTGTATGAATCTGGTCACTACCACAAATCATTGTGTACTTTCTGAAGTTCCTTTTGCACTGTTATAGGGCCACTTTTTTAGTACATTCAATGACTATCAAGAACTAGGTAAGTCAAAACATGGATTTATCTATTTTATGACTGTCAAGAACTAGGTAAGTCAAAACATGGATTTATTTGTTTTATGACGGTCAAGAACTAGGTAAGTCAAAACATGGATTTATTTGTGTATTTCCTTCTGTAGAGAGGATTACAAAGCAAGTTAGTCAAGCATTAGTCCATAAATAATGAAACATGAATAAAGAACTAACTAGCCAAGCCTATTTATTTCTAAGAGAATTACAAAGGATAGTAAGAAAGAAATGAAAGAAATCAACACCATATTACCTTTCCAAATGGATTCACCATACCCATGTGGCTCAAAAACATGTTCTCCCTTGATCAAGCATCCTTGTCTTTGTCAACAATGGTGGTAAGCTCCTCTAATGCCTCAAGAACACTCCGTAAAACCTAAGCTCTTGATTCTAAATCACTAAAGTAGCCTATCAATGAAATTTGCAAACAAAATCTATGATTAAATGCAAAGCTTTTGAAGATATTTAAGCATAATAACTTTGCACCAAAATAGCTTAAAATTCACATCCATGGTCTCTCTATTTATAGATTTTTGAGATTGGTTAGGATCAACCATGACCGTCCATCTCAAGATTGAGATGTGTGGCCATGGATAATCCTAATATTTGGAATTAAATCCATAATTATTTTCATCACGACCTTGGAAGAAGGGGCATTGAAGAGGCATGAGAGACATTAACTAGACATGGGCGACCCATAATCTTGATATTTATGGCATTTATGGCCTATGGATGTCTTCCCAAGAAATGATGTCCCCTGATGATATAGTTAATATGAATCAATTTTTAAAAAGAAATATTCAACAACTCTCATGGAAAATGCACTTAAGCTCTTGATTTGGATTAATTAGTCTTAAACAAGGTTAATCAACATTTGTGCAATTATTTGAAAATTGGCCCTTAATCAAAATGGTCAGAAAGTCATATTACTGGGTCATATTTTGATTGGAGAGGAACTGGAAGGCGATGTTAGATGCCTTGGAGTTGTATTCTCATTTAGGATGTTGTCCACACCAAATAACAAAGGTACGTGACGTGTACCAATGATTTGGAAAAAAAGAGTGATCCAGAGCACTAAATGACGAAATTGTCATTTTGACTTGAAATGCTCTGATCAAAGTTCGATGACCCATAAAATGCATTACCCTATTTAGGGATACTTTGACCTAAACTGGCACTTGTAAGTGACAAGTTCGAATCATTTAGAGAGTTTTATGGATTTTGACTTAAAATGTGCATTTGAGTGCAATTCGAGTAAGATTGACAATTTCAACACAAATAGTGTTAAGAATTGGATGTCTACACCTTCTCTTTCATTTCTCTTTATCATTCATTGTTCGAGGTACTTGCATTTATCTTCCTTTTGTATTATACACATCTAATTTATTATATATATTTATATTAGAGAGAGAGAGAGAGAGAGTATTTCCACATTCTATAGAATATTAATGAAGATTTTTGGATAAAATCATGGAGAAGTTTTTGATATCAACAATTTGGATCAGAGTCTATGATCCATCACTAGGGTGAGAATATAATATGATTAGATTGCAAAATTAGGTTTCTATTTAAAGGTGTTAACAATGAAGTGCTACGATGTCAAGTAGTTGATCATAGAGAAATCTTAAATGAGATAATGCATTAATTATCCGATATTAAAATAAGCAATTAAATAAAAATATTTTTATTATTCATCATTTTTTCGAATTCAAAAATATTTTTTCAAAAAAGATAAAAAAGAGCTCCAAACTCCATCATATGATTAAGATATTACAATCAAACAAAAAGAAAACCTTTATATCATCGATGATTAGATAGACATCAAATTTAAAAATTAAAATTACCTTATAACGATCAAATAAATGTCGAATTTAAAATCAAACATAATTATAAACAACAAATAAAATGACACCAATATTGACGTCCAATGCCCATTTGGGGTGGTTCCTCTCCGGTTCCATCGGCTCTGTATTAATGCCGCTTGAATGCTTGCCCTTCGCTGTAGCCTCCTGTCGACCTCACCTGTCAATCATGGCTACAATTTATTACCTGTCAATGGTGGTCTTCATTCACCTAGCAAGGTAGCAGAAACAGACACATCTATTATCAAACCTGAGACGATTAATGCGATGGGCCGACCGGACCCGATCTTAAAAAAATATCAACCTGCTCCACTACTTTAACAATTTGATGATCATTGACAGAATAAATACCCGTAATGAAACCCTCTGCCAACGGGTAGGGTTGAGTGTATAATTTAACTCGTGGGGCCGCACGCCGTTTTCATAACTGGGCGAGTTGGTTCAACTTCTTCCTGCACTCATGTGACGTCTTCCATTATAGCCCTACTTCTTTTTCCTTTACTTCACCTTTCCTGCAATAAAGTCCGACTCCGTCCGTCAGAAGTCAGAATATCTGTCCGTCTCGCAGCATCCCTTTTGCTAAAACCCAAACAACCCGTATTTGAGCTGTGCGTTATGTCGTATACACAGTTTGCATATACTTTAAGTGCGGATGATGTCGACTGTATATATCAATGTTTGCTGTCCAAACAAAGCGCTGGGCTGGCATCCATTCATTCCTTTATCATGTCGACATAAGAAGGCGCCGCTAGGATTCTGGAAAATCGAAAAAAAAACAAAAAGCAGCAGCAGCAGGATTTCGATGGCTGCATCGATTCAGCAAGTTGCCGACAAATGTGGGTATCCATTAAAGTTCAACGGGGTCGGTTCACATATTCTTACAATCCGTTTCGTCGCTTTATTAGTGAGTATTATACTTATTATTTTTTTATTTTTTTGGGTTAATAGGAAAAAGGTATTAATATTTGGGCATGTTTCAATTGTCGAATAGAATTTTTGTTAACATGTGTTTTATTGACGGAACATATTGGTGTGTAAAGATATTAAAGTGCACCAGAAGTTGAATATGTTGTATCTAATACTTGTTCAATATTTATTTTATAAATTTAAAAGTGCTAGAACATCGAATTAGATCCATAATATTAATGTGGGTTTAGTGGATGATTATTGGATTTATTTTCTTTTAACTCGTAATTAGCCTTTAGTCTCTTCCCAATCAAATTGTAGTGTTTTGCAAGTTGAGAAATATGTGAACATTTTATTGGATTCATTTTTTTTAACTCTCAATTAGTCCTTAATCTCTTGGCCAATCAAATTGTAATGTTTTGCAGTTTGAGAAATATGTGAACATTTTGCAAAGGTAAGTCGTAAATTTATTAACTGGGCATATAAAATAATATTATTTTGAATGCGCTGACTGGTCGAGAGATTTGTATCTTTTTCTCGGTTTCACGTCAATGTGGATTTTATTCACCATTGAATGTTGGATCTGTTCACGTAAGATGAATTACTACATTTAATTATTGCACATTGAATGTTGGATTTATTTATTTGGGAAAGAGTACTCAAATAAATATACACAAAGAACATGGCACATAATTATAAAGAGTTTACAATCCCAAAATGTTTGCACATTTGTTGTGTTGGTGATGCATTTGTAGGGCGCTCCTTGTTTGTGACCAGAAATAAGGATTATGGAGATTCATTGTAAGTTGTTTCTATAGTTGAAGCTTTCTTTAGATTTTTTAATAATTTGGGATATCCATTTGACGCTGAGCCATGACAAGTTTGGAGTTTTATTTTCTCCTGCAAATTTTTGAAAATCTTGTTGTCGTTGTTTTCGATCGGCCAAATTTTATTTGCTATCGTAATGATCCTGCTTGCTTTGTTTGTTTTATGTTACTTTTCATTTTTAATTTAATTGGATCGTTAGGGCTCAGTGGAGTCTTTTCAATTCATTTTCCCTTGGAGCCAAGCACATCTAGTGCTCTGAAATCGCTACAAATCTCTTTTGTCTATAACTATTTCTTTTAATTTAGAAACACATGCGAATTCAGACATAATGTTCCAATCATCTTATCACCTTTAAAACCCTAAAATCTTCGGTTGCCACAAAAACAACAAATATTTTGCTGAAGCAACTCTGGGTTGTCTTTTTTTTTCTCCCCTTAATCCCCCAGAGAAATGAGAGAGGCCGAGGAAAAGCTTCAAAATTTTACAAACAACACAGACCCTCTCTTCCCCAAATATTTCACGACATTTGATTGGAATGGAACCGATGATGATGAACCCAAATTAATTATAACAGACAAAATCTAGAGACAAAGGAAGCTGAAACGGTGTTGGACAAATTTTTTTTGAAAAAGATAATTGAAATACAAATAAGAGGTAACTCGTCTCTATAGAATCTGCTTGATTCATTTGTCTTGTGTTGGATCCACACACGAAATGTTAATTCTTCTTTCTTTCTAAAGATCATGTTTTCAAGTCACATCAGCTTACAATTTTATCGCCTAGTCCTTTTTTGGTATCATCCAACATATATCTCTACTATTGATGTACATATCTTGCTGTACAAATGTTCCTATAGTGTTTTGCCTATGACCAAAACAACTACTAATACCTTGTGTATATAACAATGCCTTACCTGCTTTGAAACTCTACCTAATGATTTTTTTATGACCTACTGCATTTTCTGTACGACCCAATACATTTTCTATAATTTATATGGATATTTTACTCTGAAAATGCTCTTAAAGTGTTTCACTGATGACCCAACATCAAATCTTTCGCTGATTATAGTCGGCCCTATTTTAAGCTTGCACTTATAAATGTATTCTTGCAACTGGTTATTAAGGCAAATGAATATTTTTAGGCCCTAATTATCCATCAATTTCAACTTTGAAGTTCTATTTAAGTTAAAGAGGTCATTATACAAATGTTTTCATGCCCGAATAGATTCCCATCCTTGCCCTGGTATCACTCATTGAAAAATGGAATGCTTCCTAGATTTGTAACACCCGCTATATTAGATTAAACAAGCACTTAACATATGTGCTTATGCTGTCAGACCTTGAAGAAATGTTTGTTGCATTGAGAATTGCATTTACTCAAATATGAGATATAGGCTATAACAAACCATATATCATACTAAAAGGTTCAATTATCAATGTTCCATCAAATGTTGATAAAATTTAAAAAACATTGCCTAGATTCAAAGATGAAAAAACAACAATTTCTATGATTCTAAAAATACATTTAGAGTAAATGCTTATCAACAAGGAACCATTAGCCCAAAACTTATAATGAAAGCATTGCAAAAAATATGTACAAGAAAATTGTGTATTGATTATAATTTGAAAATTAGCTCTAATTGGAAACCATTCATAACCACTAGTGTTATAAATAATGCAATAACAACAATCTCTCTAACAAATCTAAAACCAAGGATGACAATGAAATGAGTATATCTTCTAGCACAAATGAAACCTATTCTAATGTGTTGGACCCCAAAATTTTGGCCAAGTATTTTGATATTTTGGCACAAAACCAGCACGGTGCAAAAGGAGTATAACACAAAGATACTAGGGCACGGAACTAGATTGATATAGTAGGACTGTGGTGCAAAACCAGTGAGGAACAAAAGGACAAGGGCACGAAAGCACCAGCGTGCAAAGACCCAATCAAAGAGGAGATATAACTACGAGGGACCCGAGAGCATAGGATTCAGAACAATAATGAAAGACTTGGGAAATGCATGGGAAGCGGGAGATGGTTAAGGAGCGATTATCAAGGGCCATCTAGATCTTATCCATCATGAGTTTTGCATTGACCCGCAAAGAGATAAACACATGGAAGCAAGGATCTAGCATAGAACAAGTATATAGGGGGTGCAAAGGCTCCGGTCCTTAAGAGAAACTAGTTAATAGACTGCCACGACTCTCAGTTCTTAAAGAGTTCATTGGCCAAACATTCATGTCATTTATTTTGTAACTACTTGGTTGGGGAAAAACAAGTATAAATACCCCTGTACGAAAGCATTGTAAGGTGATAGATTTTGGATATAATTTTGCTAAAGCACAATATAGAGCTACATATATTATAAGCAGTTCTGATGTTCATGTTCCAACTAATTGATAGTTATGCATCGATGGTAGAATTGCGTTAAGTACTTGTAGTTGTAACTTAAAATGAGATATACACAAACTTTTACTTTTTCTGAGTAACAATCTCTGAACTCCATGGTATTTATCTACGTAATTATGGTTGTTGAGCTTAATGATACAAGGACCAAAGTAGTGTATCTCTTTTTCTATGTAGCTTCTAATCAAATATAAGTTAGAGCTTAAAGAATATGACTAATATGTTATTGCGCAACATAACCCACATGAACCGGTCTCTTGTTGTGCACTTTGGATGAGTGCATAAGACCATAGTCTTGTGTGAAGGGCCAACGTGCTAACTCATTGGGGCTACACTTCAATGCCTAAAACATTATTAAAGATTAAAAGCCCAACATTTTGGTTTCATTATCAGGACCTGTAGTGCTTACCATTACAGAAATGGAAGATGCTTGAATATATCACCCTTGAGAGTATTGAGCAATGGATTACTGGGGTTGAGGATAATTTTGCAGTTCCTTACCTTGCACTAGGGATTTCCACACATTAGTGGGTAGAACAGAATCTCTACAGTGCATTATATGGAATTTTTTTTGTTAAAATCCTGATTCATTTGCATACTTGGTTATTTGTTAATGCTCAAGGTCGATCATGAAACGTTGGGAGAAGACAGTCTTAGATGTTGGAATGATAAAGAGATTTAGCATGACTAGGAACATCGTGGACTTGAGTTGTTAACATATGGTGGAAAGGAGTGTTGAATAACTACATTTTGGAGTATGATATAACCACTTATTCTTGTCTTGAAGAAGCCAAGTTCCAGTTCCTTAGAGAACCATGTGGTTAATAAATTAGATATTTTCCATTATAAATCAAGAAGTTGTTCATTGACTATGGGATTGAAACTATGCCAATGGAGAGATAAATCCATCTTTGCATGAGCTGCACATTTGGAATGGGAATAAAGAAGAGTTGGTAAAATATTTTAGGTTCATAATGGTAGCCAATCAACAGGGATTACAAAAGTGAAAATATGATGAAGCTCGATAAAGGATCATAGGAGTGACTAGTGCAAGAAGGGATCAGGAGATCTCAAAAAGTGTTGTTGGGATCTGCAGGGAAGCGAAAACACACAAAGACCATCACTTTTGAACCTATTGGGTGAATATTTTGTTGTCAACTAACTGAAGACAAAATTGTTATATCGACCACAGCATGATGAGATAAATCTCTCCTCTTAGCAAGGGGAGGCTCCCTATAAACTATGATAAATTAGACTTATACTAATACTAACTTAGGGGTAGAATCACACCATTTATTTCTCTTTTTTCAGAAATGATGTTCACAAAATAGAAGACGAACTTCCCGAGTAGTAACTGAATCCACAAGAAACCCATGAAAGCACAAAGTCTTTTGTTGCTTCTCTTACTGATTAAGTACGTAGGACACCATAGAATGAAGTGTAGCCCAAAGTCTCCACTACAAACTACAACAAAATACACCAACAGAAGATATAGGTAGTTCAAAGCCTTTTCGAATATCCTCTATTCTAAGGCATAAAAACATAGACTAAAGATAATTATGTAGCTCAAAGTCTCCACAATCAGCTTCAGAACACCTCTATCTTCACTTGTTGTACTTATTTGATCAGATATATAAGATGATATAAGGAAAAAGACATAAAAACAATTTCCTATATAACACAAGCTATTTCAACACAAAGTTTGAAAGGTCACTTGCTTTCTCATTCAACTGATAAAATTTGATTAACAATCTGAGCTCAAAGTCTCAAAAATGCCTTTCAATTTTGGGAAGAGTTTTGCTTCTGATAACTCAAAGATCCTCCTCCTTCCAAAATGAAGATTATAATAAATAGTATTCCCTCAAATACTTGGGCACTCCTTTCCACAAGTAGCCCATGCTGCGTTTAATGCATTAGAAAGAGAAAGTCTTGCGAAGAGGCCATGTTGGAGGCGTTTAAATCATATTCAATGTCCCTTCATAGGCATGGGTTGTCTGGTCTTTCGAGAGGCAAGGCCGCTCCTCTTTATGATACTTACATGACTGTCCACTCGCCTTTACTCAATTGAAGAAAAATGGGCCATGCTATTGAATGCTAATGCTCTTTGATATCCACCTGGTGGACTATTCCACCCACTAAAATAACTCTTCTACCGACGCTTCTGGATTCCTGTCATGTTCCCTCTTTCTTTGCTATATTTTGTCTCTTCCTCATGTTCTGAGCTCTCAGTGCCATCTTCTCGCCTTCTGCTAGCTTTTCCAGCTCCTTTCTTGGCAGGGCGTTGAATTTGTCTTCAATTCTGTGCTATTTGAAAATTAACGATTATTCCATCGCTCTGAATTTGACGTCCGTGAGGACGTCACTAGTCGCTTGAACCTCTTGAACTTTGAACCGTTCTTTTGGAGTTCATCAGTTCGTCGGATTAATGGTTCAATGGTTCAACGACTCAACACTTATGTTTTTCAAAGAGTCACGTTCATTCGGTCTTCTTATGAGTTCAATGTGTCGTTTGAACCAACTGCTTTGAACTTCTCGCTCGGTCCTTTGGCTTGAATCTTTTGGTTGAACCTTGAACCTTGAAGCAGAGTTCAAAGGTTCAAAAGGTTCAATTGTCGATCCCTATAGTTTATTTCGTCTCATTGAACCTCTCCGATGAACCATACTCAACAATTCTTAGGAAATGCCTTCAAGTCTTTTGAATTGTTCCTTGTTCATTTTCCTGACTGAAAACCCTTTAAAATGAGATATTTCCTTTGCCAAAAAGACTTGGGTAATTGGATAACTTGACTGCTCAGAACATTTTTGAGAAGGAAGGAAACCATTTTTTGACCTGTAGGATCAAAATAGTTAACATGTTGACTACAAAAATGAGTGGCCGATTTTGGGGACAACAACAGGCTTCAGTTGGGGAACTTCCATCGATTTTACTTTGAAACAATCGAAGGGAGTAGAAATCAGAATCCAAGTGCCTTTTTCCATGCCATTGGGCTATAGAGTAATGCCACCAAAAAGAGAAAGACGCCCAAAAATGAAACGAACAACATAAAACAAAACAAACAAAGACTTTACAAATGTACAAATGAACTTACTTCAAGAATTGAAGTGCTTCAGATGTTGCCCACTGCAAGGCAGTGAGAACGGCGTTCCATCTTGACATCTCAATAAGAAACTATTATCACCACTGAATTGATGGATGGCGAATGGACCTCTCCACAAGGAATCAAATTTTCTGTGCATTCCCTTTGGTTCTCTTCTCTTGTCCCATAACAAGACTTGATCTCCAATCTGAAACTCACGAATCCTTACTTTCTAGTCGAAAAGTTTCTTCACCTGATTTTGATGTTCAGCAATGCGGTCCACTACTATAGTTCATTGCTCTTCTAACTCAGTCAGACACATGATTCTTTTGTCAATAGAATTTTTAAAAGTTGAATCTTCTACTGCCTTTGCCAACTTCAATGCTGGTACTTCCAAGGTAATGGGTATTTCTGCATTTAGACCATACAGAAGTTGGAATGGGGACATACCTATTGCCCTCTTAGGCGTAATCCTGTCTCCCCATAAAGCATTAAATAATGATTTATGCCAAGTCCTTTGATTGTCATCAACCAGTTTCCTGATGATAGTAACCAAATTTCTGTTACTTGATTATGCCTGACTATTTCCTTGTGGATAATAGTCTGAGGAGTGGGAAAGAATAATTCTGTGATTGTAGCAAAAGTCAGTAATCTCTTGAGAAGAGAAACATGAGGCATTGTCTGCTATAATCTTTTTTGGAACTCTAAAATGAGAAACAATATTTTCTTTCAATAAATTACACACCACTTCTGAAGTGGCATGCTTGACTGGAATGGCTTCCACCCACTTAGTAAAATAGTATGTTGCGGTGAGGATATAGTTATGTCTAGCACTTGAGGATGGGTTCACGGTGCCAATGAAGTCAATAACCCATTGCTAAAAAGGCTCTTCGATCACCACAGGGTTGAGGGGTAATGCGGCCAACTTGGATTTCTCAACGAACTGTTGACACAAATCACATTTATGTACCCAATTGTATGCATCTTGAAACAGAGCAGGCCAATAGTATGTGGCTCTTAAAATTTTATAAGTAGTCACGGGTGAAAAAAAAGTCCTCCACAAGCTAAGTTATGGAAGGACTCTAAAAGTTTACTTTACTGTGCTTTATCTACGCAGCGAAGAAATACCCCATCAAGGCTTCTTTTGTACAAACTATTATCCCACAAGACATAGTTAGCAGCTCTTAACTTAACATTTCTCTTTTCTTTGTGAGACAGATGAGTAGGACACTCACCATAGGTAATAAAATGAGCGATATTAGAATACCACTCATCAGTAGTAGTAACAAAAAGAACCGTTGGCATGCCATCAATCTTTGCCTCTTCATGTTCTATTTCTTTTGATACATTTTCAGCAATCAATTGACAAATACCTCTTCCCTGCACTAGCTTAGTAGGGTTGATATCATAATCAAAATCTAGAATTTTGGCAATCCAATTGCCCCTTTTTGTACCGAACTTTTGTTGAGTTAAAATAGCCTTTGTTGTGGTATCAGGCACTAGAATAATAGTGTATGAATTCAGGATATAGAAACCGAAACATTTTACTGCCTTAACCACTGCATAAGCATGCTTCTCCATAATTGAATACTTCAATTCATGATCTTTGAGAGGGAAAATCATAAACGATATGAGAAAATTCACACCTTCTTTGTCCTACTAAACCAAAATGGCTGAAAGTGTGTGCTCAGAAGCATAACTGTATACCATGAAGTCTTTAGTATAATCCAAACAAGCCAGGATCGGGGCATGAGCAATAGCCTTCTTGATATCTTTGAATGCTGCTGTACCTTTTGCAGTCCATCGAAAAGTAGCTTTATCCTTCATCATGTCAACAATGTGGTGAGTTTTCTCTGCAGATTTTGGGATGAACCTTCATAGAAAATTTACGTTTCTAAAGAAAGAATGAACTGCAGACTTACTAGTAGGCAGAGTAAGATCTTGGCTAGATATGAATCTTTTTGAGTCAATTTTTATACCTTCTTGGGATACAATGTGGCTGAGAAGTTTACCTTCTATAACCCTAAAAACTGACTTCTTGGGATTAAGAGAAAGACCATTTTGCCGACAGTGTTCCAACACTTATTGCAAATGATGCATATGATCAAGATGATGCTTGGAGAAGATAGTCAAGTCATCAAGATATACCATGATAAACTTCCCTAATTCATCTCTAAAGGCAAGGTCCATTGCTCTCTAGAATGTGGCACCAACGTTGATCAAACCAAAAAGCATTCTGCAATATGCAAACATGCCCCAAGGTGTAGTGAAAGCACTTTTATGTTGATCTACTTCATCAATTTCTACTTGATTGTACCCAGAGAAACCATCTAACATTGATAACATCTCTGAGCTAGTTCCTATTTGCAACACTTGATCCATGATAGGTAGAGGGTAGTTGTCCTTTAGAGAAGACTGATTGAGATTCCTAAAATCCACACATACAAATTTCTTCATTCTATCCTTACAAAAACTATGTTGGTGATCCAGGTGGAATAGTGAATTGAAAAAATTATCCTAGCATTCAACATCTTCTGAATCTCTGAAAGGATAGTACTTGATATCTTGGGATTGTATTGCCTTTGCTTCTGCTTGTGAGGCAAATGACCTAGTCTTGAGAGAAATTTCATGCTGAATTTCTTCAAGCCTGAAAGATTTCAAGTCATCGTAGAAATATGCTAAAACATCAATGTAACGGTGAAGTAGAGTAACGAATTTGAGCTTTTCATCGGTAGTGCAACATTTTCCAATGTTGACCATTTTGGAATTTTTTTCGGTACTCAAATTTACTTGATCAAACTCCTTAGATGAACTTGAATCCATTGGTTGTTGCTTAATACACCTATCATACTTATCAAATAGTTCCTCAAGAGAAACCAAACCCTTTAAGATTTTATTCCCTTTGAGTTGAAGAAACTCTTCACTAGTTTGTGAACTTATTTCAGGAATTGATTCTTGTGCTGGAGAGGCACTACCTTCGAAATAGAGCTCCTCAAAACCATCCATTTTTTTTAGAAAAGTGACAATTTGATTATCACCATTAAACACCTGCCAATGGTCGATATTGTCAAGTACACTTGGTCAAAAGACCAACTCAATAGTGTACTTGTTCCCTTTGAAATCTTTATGAGGAACCATGAGGGTCGCAGAGACAGCCAATGAGTCTGCATGACCATTAAATTCCTGGGCACTGTAGAAATGTTGAAAGCATCAAAACTTTCAATGAAATCCCACACAAGATTGCGATAATGTCGCAGTATTTCATTCCTGGTTCAGTACAGGCTCCTCACTTGGCAAACCACCAATTTAGCATCTCTCTGAGCATGAAGAACTCTAACACCTTTAGCATGAGCAGCTTGTAATCTGAGCAATAATGATTCGTACTCGGCGGTGTTGTTAGTTTTACCAAATTACAACTTGTATGAATAAGGGAAAATATCTTCCTATGGGGATATCAACACAATTCCAGCTCCTGAATCAGTAGAAGAATAGCTACCATCAAATTCTAAGATCCAAAGATCATTAGGATTTGATCTTCTTAAAGATTTTTCTTCATTAGTGAGGGAAGATTCTTTTTCCCTTGAGCTTTCCTCCACAAGTTCTTCTGATTTCTTGTCTAAATCATTTGAATGGTCACCTAATGAACTTTGGTATGATGAAATAAGAACATCTTTAGTGGACAAAAAATAATTACTCATTCATGAAGATTCAAACAACATTTGAGCCTTAGGGTTTGATGTCTAAGTAACAATGTACTTTGACTCTCTTAGGAAGCAAATTTTGCATGATCCCTTTAATAGGTATCCTTGCTTCAGATAGATCTATGTTCAACTGTCTACCAACATTTTTGCAAAAAATTCATTTGAGTAGGATGGCATGTGAAGCTGGAACATCAGCGACTAAAACTGTCATCTTAATTCTCTTATCTGGAAAGGTCACAAATGCAAATTGGGTATCTTTAATCTGACTCAAAAGTGCTACTTGTTTGTTTTCCATGGAGAAACATCTCCCAAAAGTCTTAGTTAAGGTAAGACCGAGAGAATCTACTACCTTGGCAGGCATAACATTGTTAGAGGCTCCAGAGTCTATTATATAATTGCTCAACTTATGACCATTTATCAACAGAGAAACATAGAAAGGTTCTATTTTTCTAAGGGCAACGAGAGGAGTAGTGACAAGATTATTTTGGATGGATTTGTTCTTTGGTGGATCATGAGTCACTTTAGAAGAATCTTGTCCTACAGGAACAATTTTGTTTTTGATGCAGTCAACCAACCTATCCAACTGCTCAGAATTGGCTTGTAAGTATTCAAACTCAAACATTTAGATCTTGGTCTTCTTAGCATGATCAATTGTGTCAAATGACTAGAATGAACTAAAAATAGAGGAAGGAAGTCCATCCTTCTAATTTTGATTTGATATGACACTGGGATGAGGGATAGAAGCATAAGGAAGAGGATTGTTTGAGGTACTTTCTTATTGGTCATTGGGTCCTTTGATTGGAAAGATAGCAAAGTTCCTTGTTTAGCAATCAAGATCACTGGCTAAGGATCTTTTACTACTTTTCCCCTATCAGCTTATTGAATTGACTGATTTTGGGACCTAGTAAAAATAGCATATGCTCCATCAAACACTTCTCCCTTTTTTCTAGATTCATCTTGGTAATCAAGAAAACCAATATTAGAGTCACTAGCTAATTCTTCTTCTTCTTTCGCAAAGAGATTAGCATCCTCTTCTTGGTCCATCTCAGGTTGAAAAGAGAAATCATATTCAGTGTCATAGTAACCGACTGCTGAGTTGACCTGTGCTGCTTCAATGGCAAACTTCCCTTGTGTGGGAGGAAGTCGATTGGGTTGCCCTTGATTTTTGGCAACATTGCCTTGATATGAATGGTTGGAAAATGTCTTCCTTGGTATATCCTTATAAGGAAGAGCAGACATACCTTGGGATATTTGCCTCTTCAAAACTAGTAATTCATTTGCAAACTTCTACACCATAGGGTCAGTAGGGCTTGTGGAAGAATTTTCAATAGGTGAAGAAAATTTATTTCTATTAGGATCTCTTCTTATCTTACAAACAAGGATAAGATCATCTTCGACCTCGGTAGCTAAAATCTGAGCTACAGAAAGATCTATATGGCCAGCTCGCCTTAACAAAAAAATCACTTCAAAAAGTTAAGAATTGATAAATAAGCACTTGAGATTCTCGAGTGTTGGTTGGGCAATTACAAGAATCCTGTTCCTCAGCTTATCGAATTTGGAAATGAAGTCTCGCATGGGCTCATGAGGCTCCTTTTTCATTTGCGTAAGCTATGCCAACAATGTGTGTGCATCTTCTGCTGGTTTGAACCTAGCCTCAAACTTAGTCTTGAGAGTGTCCCAGTTGGTTACAGTCTGAGCTTGAAGATGATAAAATCAATCTACGACAACACCTTGCAATGTTTCTACAAATAGTCTTACTGCTATATCTTCATATTCAACGCCTATCACACCACAGGCTATGCAAAAAGCTACAATATGCTCATCAAGATGAACTTTTTGATCACCATAAAACTTGGGAAAATTCTTTCTTGAACTACAAGGTAGTTCATGTAAAGGTGGGGTTAGATTCAGGGGACCAAAAGTGTTACCGCAAGTGCCTTGGGCTACCATGATATGACGATTGAAAGAAGGGATAACAAACCTTGGTGGAGTATGTATAGACAAAGCTCTACTAGTAGAGAAAGGAGAAGCTTTGCTTAGTATTGGAGATCTGACATTGGTAGGAGGGAAACTCCTAGTTCGCTAAAGATGAGGTCGAGGAGGAAATAGATCGAAGCTATTTTGCTACACCAACTTGAATACATGATCAATAATACCTTGAGCTCTCTGGGTTTGCGTATACTATGGATCTACCAGAGTGTATAATGGAAAATAATTGGAATTGCTTCAACTTGAAGCGTGAGGCTTCAACTTGAGTGTTCTTCCCTAGTGGAATCACCAAAAATTGTTGGGTGAATATTTTGTCGTCAACTAACTGAAGATAAAATTGTTATATCGACCACAACATGATGAGATAAATCTCTCATCTCAGCAAGGGTAGGCTCCCTATAAACTATGATAAACTATACCTATACTAATACTAACTTAGGGGTAGAATCACACCATCCATTTCTCTTTTTTCAGAAATAATGTTCACAAAATAGAGGACAAACTTCCCAAGTAGTGACTGAATCTATAAGAAACCCACGAAAGCACAAAGTCTTTCATTGCTTCTCTTACTGAACAAGTATGTAGGACACCATAGAATGAAGTGTAGCCCAAAGTCTCTGTTTCAAACTATTTTCGCTTTCACATTCAAAAGGAAATGAGAAACTAAAAGAAATGGTCTAGGGATAGATGTTACCCGGATGAGGTCTGCGCATCGTTATCCAGACGTTGTGAGAACTCCTCTTTGGTTGTGAAGGATGACACCTGTAGAAGAAAGAGACTAGAACAAAAAAATTGTTAGATGGCTAGAAAGTGGACTGCCAAGCAAAAGCTTGGTCCTAGAAGCGCAAAGACTTCTTGGAGGATGACAACCCACTGATTATTAAAAGAATGTCTGATAAAAAGTAGAATGATAAAAGACTGAAATGATTAAAGACAAACAAAAATAGAAGCAAATGCTTACCTGAATGTTGTTATCAGTCTGGTCACAGTCACCGACGTCGGTTACTCTGCCGACGTCAGTTGTCAAGTCTGTCGACGTCGGTTAGGCTACCGACTTCAGTTGAGGCAGTGGTCTCTGCGGTCGGCGTCGGTTGGGGCAGTAGTCTTTGGACGAGGTCTGGTCAGGTCTAGGCGGGTTTATGGTCTGTGGGCGGGTCTGAGAAGGGCTCTGGGTCTGGTTGGAGGTAGTCTGAGAGTCTGGTTGAATGCTCTGTGTAGGGCTGCAAGGCAGAGGGTGTGGTCTGAAAAAGGGACCAGGTGGAAAAGCAGAGGCAACAGGGAGATAAGGATTCGGGTCTACTCTGGCTGATAGTCTGGTTGATGATGGCCGAGTCTAGTTCATAGCACTTAGAAGCAATAACTAGAAAACATGATGAAAACACAGAGGAAATACTTACTTGTGGCTTGCTGAAGGAGTGTTGCAGATTGGTTGTACCTGTGGTTGATGCTGCTGGTGTGGAAGCCCTGTTACTGATGTAGAGGCCTTGTTGCTGATGCTTGCTGTGTGTACCTTAGAGAGAGAGAGTGAGAGGTTTGATGATTGAAAGGATTGACGGATTGAGGAGTGAAAGATCGGATGGTTGAAGGTTGAAAGGTTGGATTCGAGAGATTGGAAAAATGGATCCTGCATTCGGGTCAAGAACGCAGTTATGAAGGAAACCGACGCCGACAATATCGCCGACGTCGCTCGACAGTTGACCGACGTCGACGGCAGGAAGACAAGTAAAAAGGCTAAAAATAGCCTTTCGTCCGTTTTCCCAACTGCCGGGTCAGCGGGTTGGGGGAAAAAATGGTCGAAGGTGACTTAATAGGCGTGGGAAATGAGTGGGATAAGGAAAATGGGGTCTTAAATCATTTAAGACTTGGCAAGGGGTAGTGGAGGGCATCCAAGGAAGGGTATCCTAGGAGGGGTAAGGTGTTAAGGAGAGAGAGAGGGAATTATTAATTCAAAATAGATAATTATTTTAAATTAATAAGACATAGGTTAGGCAGGTTAGAAGTGGAAAGGGACCAAGGGGGAGTCGACCAAGGGGTAGACACGATTTTGGTGTCTACAGTCTCTACCACAAACTACAACATAATACGACAAAAGAAGATATAGGTAGTTCACAACCTTTTCCAATATCCTCTATTCTAAGGCACGAAAACATAGACTAAAGATAATTATGTAGCTCAAAGTCTCCACAATTAGCTTCGAAACACCTCCCAGATTATCTTCACTTGCTCTACTTATTTGATCAGACAGATAAGATGATATAAGGAAAAAACATAACAATTTCCTATATAACACAAGCTATTTCAACACAAAGATGAAAGGTCACTTGCTTTCTCATTCAATTGGTAAAATTTGATTAACAATCTAAGCTCAAAGTCTCAAAAATGCCTTTCAATTTTGGGCAGAGTTTTGCTTTTGATAACTCAGAGATCCTCTTCCTTCCAAAATGAAAGATTACAATATATAGTATTCCCTCAAATACTTGGGCACTCCTTTCCACAAGTAGCCATGCTGCATTTAATGCATTAGAAAGAGAAAGTCTTGCGAAGAGGCCATGTTGGAGGTGTTTAAATCATATTCAATGTCCCTTCATAGGCATGGGTTGTCTGGTATTCCGAGAGGCAAGGCCACTCCTCTTTATGATACATGATTGTCCACTCGCCTTTACTCAATTGAAGAAAAATGGGCTGCGCTATTGAATGCTAATGCTCTCTAATATCCACCTGGTGGACTGTTCCACTTGAAATAACTTTTTTACCGACATTTTTGGATTCCTGTCATGTTCCATCTTTCTTTGCTATATTTTTTTTCTTCCTCATGTTATGAGATCTTGGGGCCATTTTTTCGCCTTTTGTTGGCTTCTCTAGCTCCTTTCTTGGCAGGGTGCTGCATTTGTCTTCAGTTTCGTGCTATTTGAAAATCAACGGTTATTCCATCGCTCTAAATTTTACGTCCATGGGGACGTCACTGGTCGCTTGAACCTCTTGAACCTTGAACCATTCTTTTGGAATTCATCGATTCAACGGTTCAATGGTTCAACGGCTCAACACTTATGTTTTTCAAAGAGTTGCGTTCATTTGGTCTTCTTATGAGTTCAATGTGTCGTTTTAACTAACTGCTTTGAACTTTTCACTTGATCCTTTGGCTTGAATCTTTTGGTTTAACCTTGAAGTAGAGTTCAAAGGTTCAAAAGGTTCAATGGTCAATCCCTATAATTTATTTTGTCTCATTGAACCTCGTCGATGAACCATACTTAGCAATTCTTAGGAAATGCCTTCAAGTCTTTTGAATTGTTCCTTGTTCATTTTCCCGACTGAAAACCCTTTGAAAATGAGAGATTTCCTTTGCCGAAAAGGCTTGGGTAATTGGATAACTTGACTACTCAGAACATTTTTGAGAAGGAAACCATTTTTTGGCCTGCAGGACCAAAATAGTTAACATGTTGACTACAAAAATGAGTGGCTGATTTTGGGGACAATAGAACTGCACTCCACACCACTTTTATTATATGAAGAAGAAAATAGATGGACAATAGAAACTGAAGAACCAAGTTTGAATCAACCAAGCTCCCCACCATAGTGCATGCTCATGCTTTTGAATCAAATGAATTGTGTATACATAATTGGGATACAGATAGCATGAAATTAAAAACTGATCCTATAAGGGATATTGTAACCGAGCCAATTATAACTCATATGAAATTAACACTTTTTTTCTCTCTTCAAGGGAATTTCATGGGTCAACTTGGGATGCCTAGAGGACCTGACATTCAGAGTGGATAGAGTATGGGCCCAAATCTTATTAATCAACCAGCTACCACACCCCATGGCACGGGCATTGCTACTGGAGATGCTGGAGGTAGACTAGGAGGTGGCACGGGAGGAAGTGGTGGACTTCTCCCTCAAGGGATAGGATATGGGGGTTCTCAATATCCACTAGCATAAGCATCTCAACTACTAATAGGATATTATGAAATTACACTTCACCTAACCTGAATATTGAGGCATGGAGAATGTTGCAAAACATGTCTATAAGTGAAAAATTATTTGGAGGGTGCGAGGTATAACTTCTTCTAAGTGAAAGGCCACACAATTCACAACTGCACTTTTGGAGAGAGCACATAAGTGGTATCGAAAGTTCAACCCTCAACAAGTGGTAATTGACTATGATCATCTCAAAACAACATTCCTTCAGGAATTTGACATTCCCAAATTTGAGCAACAAAGTATTGCCATGTTGAAAGATATAAAGTAGCTCACTAAAATTATATGGGAATATGACACACATTTCAAAACACTTCTATCAAATCTATCACTTAAAATCAATGTTATCTAGCATGCACAATGGTTCATGGGAGGTTGTTACTTCCTTTTCAATGAACACTATCCCAAAAGACATTTATTAGCCCACATAAAGATTTGGAAGCCACCCTCTATGCTGAAGCTATTGGTAGTATTGACACTAGGATTAATCCCTTCATGGAAGCCAAAATAGCTTCAATGACATACTAGCTTGAAAAACTAACTATGAACAATGCGTATGATACATGTAATGGTCTTTGGTTAACCAATTGTGAGTTTGAAGGATATAATCGAAGCAACTACCCATGAAAAAACATCTGCATTGTACTAAATTAGTCATGTGAAATTTACTATGAAGAGCATGATGTATTCACCTGTCCTCTCTTGCAACGAGCTACGCATTCTAAGGTGTTTGAATATTGCAAAATATAAGATGCTTACAACCATGACACAAATGATTGTCGACTAATTAGTGATATCCATGAAGCACGTATGTGTGGTATGTGCCAAACCTTTATGTCTAACAATCAAGATAATGGTGGCTTTCATGATCGACGTAGAGGATGAGGATGAGGAGGTCGTTATTTCCCACCAATAATATGTTATAAGTGTAGATCCCTATACCATTATCAAAGAGATTATCTAGTTTACCTAACATGTGCTTTTTGTAAAAAAAACCATCGGTTAGAATAGTGTCTTGACTTGTACTCGATCATCACAAAGGAGAGAAATGAAAAAGGTTCAAGTATGATTTGCATTGATAAGCCACACTGACACATGTATTCAAGCACTCCAATAGCTCAACAAGTGAATATTACTACATGTAGTGGAGGACAATCTCAGTCTACATCTACTCCTATTGAGAAGGTATAATGTGAAGAGCCTCGAGCAAGGAAGTATGATGATGCCCAACAATATAAGGATGTGATCTAGGATACAATGATGCTAGTATAAGAACTACAAGGAGAAATTCAATTTCTTAAGGACCAAGAAGCAATGCAATGTGCTAATATGCAGAAAGCAATAGAGCCTCAAAACATGGTGTGAGATGATTTTCAAGATCTTTGCAAGTGTATGCTAGATGAAGACATTATCCCACAACTGAGCATTTGGCTTAAGAATCAAGTACAAGAACTAATTGATGTTCAACCTCAAATGACTCAATAGACTAAGGATCATCATTTAAATCATGCTCGATGGTAAGATACCCCTATTCCTCCTATCCCTCCATAGGACAAAGAAATACTAGTGGATGCTCCCATCAATGGTTGGATAATTCAGGACATCTTAGTTGACATTGGTGCCAAAATTAATGTCTTCACTAAGGATGCATGGCACAAAATGACTAGTCCAACATTACAACCATCATTTCACATATTATTTATGGCTAATAAAACTCGTTCTCTACTGATTGGCATCCTCAATAATGCAATAGTGGATATCCTTGGAGTACCCTTCAAATCTGATTTTAAAGTTCTCGAGTTAGCAGAGGTCGATGACTTCCTAGCTCTATTGTGACAACCCTGGTGTTATGAAAATAATGTAGACTTCAGTTTCAAAAAATGCTACATCAATTTTGAGAATGTTGATCAATGTGTTGTTATTCCCCTACATCAAACACATGGGCCCCCATACATAGAACCTATTAATGTGGAAGAATATATTAACCACATTTATAATGTCACTACCAGAGATGGTGAGTAACATGATCCTACTCTTGATGGCATCCTTTACTGGCTACTACAAGCAATGCTTGTAATTATTGGGCTCATGGTGACTATGACCTCATTGGAAGAGTGTGCAGCGTCATTGGTAGTTAGGAGAACATTCTGCACCAATATCATAAATGCCATAGGTTCATTCACCTTCTTACCAACCAAGTCATGAGGGGGCCAATGATAGATGCACCTTTAGAAAGACTTGATGCTACCCCATGCTTTCATGGACAAATGAAAGTCCATGACTTTATTCAGTGCCCTAAATAATTTATCACTTTGACAATGATCATATACGATCCTTGGTTCACCTCATTGATGGTACAACTACAAGATGGTGGTGAACCCATAATGAGTGAATTCTCTAGTGGGATCAAGTATGCTCTACTTTGCATCACCAGTTCCATCATGACAACTGAGTCAAGGGAACAATCAATTATAATGGAGTACAAACACCTAAACCCCATATAGAGGCCTATGAGTCAATGTGGAGAATTAAAGAATCTTACTTACCAGAGTACTTTTGGGTACATGCTTTCTATGGAAATTTATGAACTTGGCCAAGAGCATGGTATGTTCATGAAGAGTGACATATGAGTACCCAATTTTAGCATGTACTAAAGGAAAACATGAACTCGACACTATCTTATTCCTCTCTAAGAATGGATTTGTGCCTCACTCTCTAGGCCATGCATGAAGTAGTTATTGGTGACCCTAGTCCTATTGAAAAATGCCTGAGATATATCCATAACGTCCCAGAAGAAAGTCTAATTCTCTTCAATGAACCATCTACATAACTTATTCTCGTGCCAAAACTAGTCTTTGATCAGGACCAACGTGAAGAGATACACCAAGAGAAATAAAATCTAGTACTTCAGGTAGAAGAGGGTGAAGGATCCTACCCACTTGACCCTTTGTCAAATCATTTGGATGTTCCTACGAACTAAGACACATGATTTTTTCGTGATACTGGGCTTGATATAGACCACCCTTACTTTGGGCCAATTCAAACTATCCAATGCAACATCAACAAAGAGGAAGAACCAAAAATAACTACTATAGGTAATTACTGGTTTGACACAAAAGTTTCAAATATATTTAAGTTTTCAAAAGAATACCAAGATGTCTTTCCAAGAAGCTATAGTGAGATGAAAGGAGTTCATCCATCCCTAGATAAGATGCATATTAAACTGGTTGATGGTGGTCGACTAGTCAAGAAAAGGCCATATAGGATGAATCTGAATCTAGGGCATGCATAAAGGAAGAAATTGATAGCATGTTGTATGTTGAAGTGATCACCCCCATTGATGAATCTGAGTGGGTCAGTCCCATGGTGATAAGTATAAATAAAGATGGATACATTTGAATTAGTATTGATTACCGGATACTTAACACATCTTGCATCACTAATCCTTTCTCGACACCATTTACAGAGTAAATACTTGAAGGCATCATTGTGTGTGAAATATATACTTTCACTGATGAATTTTTGGGATACCATCAGGGGTAGATTGCTAAAGAGGATCAACCTAAGATTACGTTTGCCACTGAATGAGGATATTTTGCATATATTGTCATGCCTTTTGGGTTGAAGGATGCACCATCTATGTTCTCACGTATAGTCATTTAAGTCTTTAAGGATTTCATCCATAAATTTCTTCAAGTCTACTTGGATGACTGGACAATTTATGGCTTGGTCAAGGACCATTGCTCTAATCTATGGGTCATGCTTGAGCGTTATCAAGTCCTACAAATATCACTGAATCTAAAGAAGTGTCATTTTGCTACACCTTTCGGTGTTCTTCTAGGACATATAATTTATAAGGATGGACTTTTGTTAGACCAAACAAAGGTATCTCTCATTATTCATCTCCTAGCACCAAAGTCCTAGCATGAAGTTCATGCCTTTCTAGGACATACAAGTTGCTATAGGAAATTCATTTGTGGTTATGCAAAGATTGCTACGCCTCTAGAGGAACTCTTAAAACATAATGAGCACTTCATCTAGACTTGTTCCTACCAAAAATATTTTGAGGCCTTAAAGAACAAGCTGGTTATCACTCCAATCCTCTAATTCCCTGATCGGACAAGCCCATTTCATGTCCATGTTGATGCTTTTGGAATGGCAGTTGGTGCAATCCTTGCACAACCAAGTGAAGGTCACCTTGATCACCTGATGTAATTTGCTAGGAGGAAACTTACTCCAACTAAGTGGAATTACACCACCATGGAGCATGAAGCATTATCAATGGTCTACGCTCTACAAATTTTTTGACAATACTTATTGGTAACTCCTTTTGTATTCTATACAGATCATGAAGCTTTAAAGTATCTAGTAAATAAACCTACGCTGCATGGAGGAATCTGTCACTGAATAGTGTCATTTCAAGAATTTCAATTTTCTATCATGGTCAAACTAGGAAAAACTAATTGTGGCCTTGATCACCTCTCTCAAATTGATTTCAGAGAACCACCATGCACTATTGAAGATGACTTTCCTGATATTCAACTCTTTCATGTTACTCGTGTATCTGATGAGTTAGAAGATATTATGGCCTTTCTAACTATTAGCTCAATGCCTGATTGTCTAACTTCGTAGACCAAGAAACAACTCATGGTTTATGCCACACTGTTTCAGCTCATAGGAGGGGACCTTTACAAGCTTGGCCAAGATAAAATTCTTTGATGCAGTGTCATGAAACATGAGCATTCTGAGGTACTCCAAGAAGTTCGTGAAGGCATTATAGGTAAACACTATGGTGGAGAGACCATCACATGGAAGGTTTAGTTGGTTAGATTATGGTGGCCTACTCTTTTTCAAGATGCTAAGATATATGTTTAGAAGTGTGACATTTGTCAGTGCATAGGAAAACAAAATCACTGAGATGCCATACCTTTACATCCAATCCTATCTCAAGAACTCTTTAAAAATTGGGCCATTGATTTTGTTGGCCCCATCAATCCTATTGGATGACAAACAGGGTTTTGATATATCATCACAATAACTGATTATCTCACACACTAGGCTGAAGTTATGCCAAGAAGGGATTGTACTGCTGTTATTATTATGTATAAGTCATAACTCAGTTTGGATGCCCACTAAGTTTTACTAGTGATCGTAGTAACCATATCCTAAATGAAACTATTCGCATCTTACTTACATAGTTCATGATTGCTCATCACAAAATAACACTGTATCACCCCCAAGCCAATGGATATACCAAGGCATTCAATAAAATTTTAGGCACAACATTGACAAAAAATTGTAATATTGGTCAAACTGATTGGGATGATAGAGTATCTACAGTGCTTTGGGATTACCGAACAACCTATAAGTGCTTGAATAAGAACACGTCATTCAATTTAGTATATGGTAAAGAGGTAGCCCTAACAATTGAAATCTTGGTACCATCTCTTCATATTACATGTGTTGGACAATTAGATGAGGAGTCATCCTTAAGGGCATACTTGGATACTTTGTTACAACTAGATGAAGCTCATTTCCTTGCTCATTAGAGTCAGGATGTGGAGAAGCGCAAATAAAAGGCATGGCATGATCGACACATCAAGCATTAAACATTTACCCATGGAATGAAAGTCTTACTCTATGACTCCAAGTTCGCAGCCATTTTGGAAAACTTCAAATTCATTAGGATGTCCCTTTTGCAATTCATAACATTCAACCTACAGACGCTTATCGATTACAAAGGTTGGATGACTAATTTCTTCCTAGTCATTACAATGGAAGCCTGTTCTAGCCGTATTTCACCTTTGAATAGTTTACATTTTATAATAATAAGGCTTATGCCATTAGTATAAGATTTCTTGTTTTTAATAAAAGCACTTCCTTTGTTGTGTGCAACATTTCTTTAATATAGAATAGTTTAAGTGTGGTACTTGTATTTTCATGGAGGAGCACAACACAGTTTTAGTGTGGGGCAAAAGGTATATGTATTCATGATTAAAGATGCACATGTAAGTTACTTAGGGCATGCAAGTTATGTAAGGTGCACAAATTACATAGCCCTAAGACAGGGTATTCCTACCAAATAGTTCGAAATTTTGAAATAAATAGAATAACTATCTTCCACTCCAAAGAAAAGTATAGGACACAACTGTCTTCTACTTTAAAGGAAAGTGTGGGATGAGATGTGTCATTAATGTAAAAAAATAGTGGTTGCAATAAATCTTCCAATGTTGTGACAAAACAAGACCATTAAATGCATTTATTGTGAGAAGTAACAGTTGAAGAATGATGGTTGTTAAAAAATGCATTAATGACAAGAAGTGATGGATAAAAGGAAAGTGGGTACTAAATGTGAGTTAACCCCCTCAAGCCTATAAAAGTACAAGGAAGATCATTTCTTACTTTTTACCTTTGCCTCCATCTATGATTACAGATTCAAAGAACAAAGAAAGCTAGAGTGATTTTTGAGCAAGTAAGCGAGCATCACAAATCTGTAAATAGTTATTGGGCCGAGCATTAAGATATATAATCAAAATACAAGGCTAACTTCTAAACACAACCATAATAGGGAGAAATGGTAGTTACAGGTTGCAGAGGTAGATGTTTGCCATTAGAGGGAAGTGAAGTAAGAAAACCCAAAGTTATCAATACTATAATCATGTATTCCTTTGGGAATGTTGGATGGTCGTACCTCAACCTTTAGTCTCCTTTGAGGGTGATGCGGCCTAATAAGAAGGCCTTTAGGACTGATCCATTTCAAACAATACTAGAGGAAGATGAAACACTTGGGGGGAAGCAGTACTAATCAGGGAAGAAACACCGAAAGAGCGGGCACAATGCATGGAAGGAGAAGAGGTCAGAATGGCACACCAAGCAAAGAAGGCACAATCATATCCACCCCTACCATTGATGATAGAAGAAATTCAATACCCAGAGATGGTTCTGTATGTGGAAAATTAGGTTATAAAGGTACCCACTTGTACAATTTTTTACTACAATCACTGCCAACCTGGGATTGAGGTTGAATTGAAAAATGACTATCGACCATAACACCAAAAACCAATTGGTGTATGATCTTAATATTTTTAATGCTTTGGACATTGTGGGGTTGTGTAGTCATATAAAATGTGAAAATTGGTAACTTGAGTGTGGCTAATGACATCCAAGCCATATGTCCCTCTTGCTTGCTCTTATGACCTTCATAGGCATCTTTTCACTTATTCTTAGTCACCCATAACCTTCTAGACCTGATCCTAGTTGAGCCAGACTACTTTTCCCATGGAAAAGCCATCCCCTTAGTTCTCATACCCTTAGGACTATAGTGCCCAACTTGGAATATAACATTGGGCCTTCTAGTGTTTATTTTTGATGCTCCTATTCAAGTGCATTTTTGCCTTCAATGGTTAGTTCCTTTTAGTTCTTGTCCCTCTTTTTGTTGCCCTAATATGAGCACATTCAACCCATAACCAACATATCCTTATAAAAACCCATTCAAAGTTAATTTAGAAAGGGTTGGCAAATATCACAAAGCAAGCAAGAATATAAGCAAGACTACTTAGACAATATTTCCTATTCTCTGCATACAGCTAGCCAATACTACCACAAGCTTATTCAAATCCTCACATTAGTCTCTAACCACCTCAAGCACACCCAATTTTATTATTTTCATCTTCATACACACTATTGCACAAAGCACTCAAGTGGGAGAATTACATATGGCTTGCTTCCTCTTTAGAGTATTGATATGTAGATAGTGTGCCCACACAAGGGGTGTGGATACACGTTTAGTGCATCTTACACACACTAATCCCCCCATTCCCAAATTTTGTCAAAGCATAATGGAGTCTAGGGTTTTAAGACAAACAACTCCAAAGGGAGTTCTACAGACATCCAACAATCAAAATTTCATAGGCAAGCTCACACAAACATGGCAGACAAAACATAAAAAGCTCAAATATCCTAGATAATAGCAACATAAGAGGATTATAACATTAGACCCTAGGGTGTCCTATTTCAATGCTCCTATCCAATCATTAAATGAAGGCCAAATTTTGATTTGTGACAGTGTCCCAATCCTGCATAGTGAATCTCAAACCCTGTAATAGCCATCTCAATTAGTTTTTAGCTAAATCTTATTTTCTTCTCTTATTACTATTTTTAGAAAGGTTCTAATTACAATCAAATTAAATAAATCAATAGCTTAATTATTGCATATTTATTTATTGATTTCCTATTCTAGACCTTTAACTAAATTAAAAATCATATGCCAATATTTCCAAAACTATTTTAAATCATTTGGTGAACCTGACTTACTTCATTTGTGCATGAAAACCTTAGAAACCCTAAGGTAATTTCCTTGCTAATTTTTCCAATATTTTTCTAATTTTTTACTTGCCAATTTAATTTTTAAAATTTCATAGTAATTTTAAAATACTAATTTTCTTCCAAACCCTAGTTGCACATACTAGGTCCCTTTAAATTAAGAATTTTCTAATAATATTTTGATTTTTTACCTACATATTAAATAAAAAATTCACAATAAATTTTAAAAATTCTTAATAATTTGAAAAATATCATTTTTCAAAACCCTAGTTGTATATACTAGGTCCCTTTGTTTTCTTGAGGTATCACCTTACATCTAAAATCAGATTTCACATAAAAAAAAATGGATCTCACTTATTTACACATATTTCTTGCATTTCTTAAAAACAATAAGGAGACTATACTCAGTCCTATCATGTACATGAATGATGAAGTTTACCATATATTAGTACAAAGCTTCATTCTTTGCATTTCATGTTTACTTTTCATAATATGGGATGATATTACGAAAGTTATTGTTAAACATAGTAAGATCCCTCTTCTTCAAAACAATGTTTACTTGTCTTTAATACAAGGTTTCATTACATGCTTTCTATCTCTCATATGGAAAAAATTTCAAGTGTATCTTGCTACACATATTAAAAATATCATAGCACATGTCAAAAAAATTCATGCATTTGTGTACAATTTGATGCTTTCTCTTCCTTGATTTCTATCTCTCATATGATTTTTTTTTCAAGTTGATCTTGCTACACATATTAAAAATATCATAACACATATCAAAGTTCTTTATGCATTAATGCACAATTCCATGCTCTCTATCCCTTGTTTTCTATCTCTCATTTGGAATGCTTTTTATAAACATATTGTTATACAACTTATAACTCTAATTACATGCATTTCATCCAACATACATGGTTTCTACCTAGATGCATATAACTCTTTTGCTACTTCTATGTTCAAATTACAATAATATAAATGAAATAAAATGAAATTTCCAATGCATAGTTTAATTGATCAATCTCATGTTCTTAACTCTACTTTGTCATCTCAAACAATGACAAAAGATTGTCTAAATGATAACTCTCTTATTCTTACTTCTCATATTGCAAATGAAAATAACACATGCACTCCATTCAAGGATAACATAGGTCCACATAGTATTCCAATTTCATATGATAATTTATTTGATATTGGAAAGAATTTCCTTCTCCTCCTCTCTCCCAAGAGGGTGATAACTACTTTCCCTCTAATCAGGTCCATGCTATAATCCCTCCAAAAGGTGAGGCAGTCTATAATATTGTTCCTAATGCACACATTCAACCTATAGCTTCTTTAAATTCTCTTCAACATATCTGCTTACATGTTCAATCGAAAGCAACAAGGGTTTGCACTTTTGAGACTCTAAGGGATCAAATCACTAGTATGATCAAATTAATTTTAGATTTACAAATGCAGAATCAGTTATTACATGACAAGATCCTAACATTAGAAAATCATATTATAATACAAAAGCCTCAAAGGCACCCTAGTGTCAATCATATATATGCACCTTCACCTAGTCAATTGCTGGCAAGCAATGTTACATATCAAAAAAGGAATCACAACAAAGTAACTCTACAACTAGTGATTCAAAAAGCATTCAATGATCAAATAAGAGTTCAAGTGAGGTTACTAAGGGAAATGATTAAATCTAATTTGATCAAACTACCTCCTCTACATCCAGTGAGAAGATATAGATATTATTATGCATATCATAGAATGCATAGGCATCCCACATATTCATGTTTGACATTGAAAAAATATATACAATAGATAATTGCTAATGAGGACCCTATACAAGGTAAATCAATCAAGCAATCCATAGTGACATAGGAACACATTCACAAAGGGTCAAATTCAGAAACTATACAAAAGTGGTTATCAAAGCATAACTCAGAACAACAAAAGGATCAAAAAGCAAAATCAGAGCAAGAAACAATACCACAAGCACAAGAAAAACACAAAAAAGATGCAAATCTACCTCTCTAAAATGAGGCTCGTCTTTCAAAGTAGTATGAGTTTGGTCAAAAATATCTACAATAGTTTGATTATCAAGGTCAAGGGTTGGGCAAGCATGCTCAAGGCATCACTACTCCTATTTTAGTAATTGATAATGTTTGTCACCAAGGTTTGGGATTCATTGAACATCCTAAGGCAAATCATTCACAGACACAATTTATCAAAGAAAAAGATTCAGATATAATAAAAGTCAATGCTAGCATTCTATTGGTTTAAAATCAAGATGATATGATGAGTGGAATAATACATGTTATTATGATTTCCAAGATACCGATAATGAACCTAAATATTTAGAGTCATATTCAAAGCCATTCCCTTGTGATTCATAATTATTCACAATTCCTTTGTTTCATATAGAACACCATGATAGGGAGTCGCCCATGACTCATCGATTAGTATCATCTCTTCTCAGCCTTACTTGTACATAGTTTCTTTTTGCTTACTTATACATAATTTATCATTATTTTTTGTACATAGTCTCTTCAAGATTGATTGTACATACCATATATCAAAAATCCAAAAATAATATAACATTTTGAAATACAAAAACATTCAAATAACTCAAAAACATGAAAAACATTTCAATTGTATGCACCATCCATGTTTTACATCTCTACTACAATGCTAGACTCACATTTGCTACTCTATGTTATTGTTTGTCGATTTATCTACATTACCATGCTTCACTTGATCTTCTTTGAGTGTGTGCAGTGACATCCAAATATTTGATTGCTTCACTCTACCCATTAAGGGGGCATCCTACTTCTACAGTCGAGACACATCAATATACATACCCATTGGGGGCATCTTCTACATGACTACACCATCTAGGTTATGTCATTCCTACACCACACACTCTATTTATCATGTTGATGTACATTACCTACTAGATTACATAGATTACTCTATCGACACTCACTAGTATATATCACTCAGGTATTTCTTAGCATATACCTAGTCTTGTACTACATGTCTTGCATAATTTCACTTCTTGCTTTGATAAATTAGATTTGATTATTTTTCCAATATTTACATGCTTTCCTTCTTATTTCATGTAGCTAGATATGATTGCATTTCTCAGTTCCTATTTTGTCTCTTATATTTGCCTTAGGACATTTGCCAATGTCATTTGCTTCTATTCTTGTGTTTGCCTTAAGACATTTACCAATTTCCTTTGCCTGTACTCTTCTATGTGATTGTGGCTTTCACGCCAACCTTGCTTGATTCAATTATATGTGTATGTGTATGTGGAATTTGACCATGCCTTGTGTGCTTGATTTTTAGTTTGAGTGACATGTGCCCATGTCCCTTGATTGTTTGGCCCCTTGGCCAATCTTATATGCTTCTTGCTTCTTGCCTTATGTGCTTGTTTCTTGTTTGCTTTTTCAATTATTTGCAATGCCATGATCCACATCATGCATTATCTTGTTTTCTTGGATGCCATGATGGACATCATGCTCCATTCCTCCTTGACAAATAATAACTAACAATTAACCAGACTTAAATTTCCAATTTAGTACATTACACATGATATTACATTGTTATAGCTATCTAAGCACACCCATATTGATCTAACAATCTCTCATTACACACCATGTTATATTTTGAGATATTTTGTCAATTATCATTGGTATATCATGTATATTTGTAGTATAACACACTTATATGGCTCTTTCTTCTGAGGGTAGTCATTGTAGGGTCTTCATTTCTACCCTCAGAAGAGGGGGCAACAAACAAGGGTTTTGTCATAGAGATTAGAGCTCCTAACGGTTAAAAAAATCAACATTTATAATACCTAGAATAACAACCAAACTTTAAACCAGACATAACAGACCAGGGAGATAGCCAAAACTATAGAATAGTCATCAAAATTAGCCCAGGACAATAGTGCCAAGATTAGAATATAGTGTCAAACAGTAGGGTGTCCATTTTCAATGCTCCTATCCAAACATAAAAAAATCAAGTTTTCCAGAAACAAGTATAAAAATAGGTTCAACTATAGTTTTGCACATTTAGACCAATTCAAATACAATAGTTTCAATAAAGTTTTTTTTAGAGAATCTAGATATAGGGGGCATCATGCATGGCATGATGGCTCTCACTTCCAATTTTAGATAGGGCAGTTGGTATAACTTTCAAATCAAAATCCATGTTTCAAACACCAATGATTGGGGGAAATGTGTGCAACACATTTGTCTTATTTTCTTTCCAAGTTTAACATATTACCTAGGCATTCTCAATAGTTGCATGCCTTATTCCATTTGTAGGTGGTTGTTATCATTTTGGAGTGGCTTTCATACAAGCCTAACTTTCACATTTTAGAATGACCTTCATATAAGCCTAATGCCCAGTTTCAGAGTGGCTTTCATATAAGCCTAATCTCCACATTTTATAGTGACCAAGAGTGGCCTAGTTTCTAGCATACATTTAGCTATCCACATCACATTGTTAGATTATAGAGCATTCATGGGTTTCAAGAGCCATCTCATACAACACATAGTTCATACTGATATCAGTTCATAGCTTCACTTTATGGGGCAATGATGGAGGCAAAGGGCCAGCCTTTATATTCTTGAGCCACCTACTCAGAGAGATTAGACACATGGTCCAAACATCTATTAACACATGCATGATCACATAACTTCACTCAGTGGGCAACGATGGAGCCAAAGCGCTAGCCTTTGAATTCTTGAGCCACTTCTGGGGAATTGAGCACTCAACTTTGTTCATGATATTACTCTTTATACAACATCATCCAACATTACTCAGCATCATAACATGTTTTGTATTGGTTTGCATATTCGATGAGGTGTATTCATTCCTTTCTCTTCCTCCCTCTCTTACCTAACTTTGTATATTCTTATTTTAGATATAGGATATCTAGTAAGAACTGATCTACTCTTTATTTTCTTTTACAGATTTACACTTCACAACATGCTCTCTCTATGCACACCCAACATCACACAACTTCATGAACTTCACCCTTGCAGGTAAGTTCAGGTACACATTATATTTTTTATTTATCCAAGTATTTCACTTTGCTACATCATTAAAATAAAGGGGGGCAAATGTAGTCATATAAAATGTAAAAATTGGTAATTTGAGTGTGGATAATGACACCCAACCCGTAGGTCCCTCTTGCTTACTCTCATGACCCTCATAGGCATATTTTCACTAATTCCCAATCATTCGTAGCCTTCCAGACATGATCCCAACTAAGCTCGACTATTTCTCTCATGGAAAATACATCCCCCTAGGTCTCATACCCTCAAGACTATATCATTGGGCCCTCTAGTGTCCTTTTTTATGCTCCTATCCAAGTGCATTTTTTAATCCAATGATCAGTTCCTTTCAGTTCTTATCCCTCTTATTGTCAACCTAATGCAAGCACATTCAACCCATGACCAATAGATCCTTATAAAATCCCATTCAAAGTTCATTTAGAAAGGGTTGACAAATATCACAAAGCAAACAAGAATACAAGCAAGACTACTCAGGCAATCTTCCTTATTCTCTGCATACAACAAACCAATACCATCAAAATCTTATTCAAATCCTTACATCAGTGTCTAACCACCTCAAGCACACTCAGTTTTAGCATTTGCATCTCCATACACACTATTGCACAAAGGACATCAAGTGGGAGAACTACATATGGCTTATCCCTCTTTGGAGTATTGATATGTAAGCAGGGTACCCACACAAGGGGTGTGAATACATGTTTAGTGCATATTACACACACTAACCCCCCCTCTTTCCCAAATTTTATCAAGCACAATGGAGTCTAGGGTTTGAAGACTAAATCAACTCCATAGGGAGTTTCATGGACATCTAACAGTCAAAATTTCATAGGCAAGCTCACACAGACATAAAAAATAAAACCCAGAAAGCTCAGATCTCCTAGATAATAGTGGTAAAAGATGACTATAACATTAGACCCCAAGGTGTCTTATTTTAGTGATCTTATCTAATCAATAAATGAAGGTCAAATCCTAATTTATGATAATGTCCTAGTCTTGTGTAGTGAATTTTAAACCCTACAATAGCCATCTCAGTTAGTTTCTAGATAAGTCTTATTTTTCTCCCTTATTACTATTTTTAGAAAGGTTCAAATTACAGTTAAATTATACAAATCAATAGCGTAATTATTGCATATTTATTTACTAATTTCCTATTCTAGACCTTAAACCAAATTAGGAATAATACACCAATATTCCCAAAACTATTTTAAATCAGGTTGTTTCAATTGTTCAACCTTCCATACTTTAGAAAATCCATGGAGGCAATCAAGTTTTTACTCTCACACATCCATGAGGGCTACCTTTACTTCACTAAGCACAACATGAAAATCATGCCCAAGAGGATAAGGTGTCAGGGTTGTAGTATTCGGGAATGGATGTAGCATTTGACTTGGAGGACTTTAATGAGATTGGGAAGATAACCACGACAGTGATGTACCAAAAGTAGGGCCACACCATGCATATCAAGAACCTAAAGGATGTTTCCCTTCAAGTTATGGCATGCATCATAATGACCAAGATAGGTGGCAAATATCATTGGAAAGAATTAGATATGGCCCACCTCTACATCACCCACCAAGTTATTAATGGCTTAAATTATAATTGGGATATATACTTTACCCACAAAATCATCGAGGATGCGGAAAAGACCTATCAGATACCCTATCATAGATTTCCATGGGGAGTATTTTTATTATTGATGGTGTTTGATGAGATTAGTGTACCTGATTACACCATGGGATCACTAATGTCGGCATACCCACTTGAGCACAAGTCCCCTGCTGAGTGTTATAAGGTGTTCATGTGCTTGGGGCACATCAACCCCAACTACAAAATAAATATGAAGTCTTGGTTTGATGGAATGAAGGAAGATTTGAGAATGAATGGCACATTCAAAAATACTTGCCCGCGTAGGATGGAGAGCAAGCTCAGTTTATCATGAAGTAACATTTCTCATTGACATGCATGAAAATGGTCCTTTCCAGAGAACTCTCTGCATGGATGAAGCTTCCTTATGACTTTTTGACACCGTACTTCATCAAATCAATGAACCACATATATGATGCACAGCCTATTGCCTTAGAGGTATACAAAATCGACTTGGAGATTCACACTCTCCAGAAGATGTACATCTACCTAAGAAATAAAACTCACAAGAAAAATTAGGAGACTAACCAAATTGACATCAAGGTCAAATAGATAATGGTGGAAGATCAGGTGCATAATATATTTTATATGATATGACCCAAGAAGAAGAATTCAAAAGGAATTGAGCATACATGCGAAAAGATCCCAATAGTATCTCCTCTGGTGAAGAAGAAGCAGGTTGGGCATGATGCCATCATAAGTTCACAACATGACCCTCCAAAATGATAGAAGACTGCCCAAGCACCATAACTTAGTATTTCTCCATCGAGACCATTTCCTCCTTGACCTTCTCCTCCTTGACCTTTTCCACCTAAAGTTCCACCTCTGTAGGTCCCTCCACCTCCACATTCTCCTCTACATGTTCCTCCACACCTAACTTCACCTCCTAAAACTTCATAGGCATATTTGCCAGCAAGGGTTATACCATAACAAACAAAATAAAAAGAACCAGAATAGGAAGAACCTACAATCTAGAAGGAAAAATCTAATTTCGATTCTGAGAAGATACCCTCCCTAATGTGAGAGAAGGAGACCACCTTTGAATACTCACCATTGGACATTGGGGGTCCATTTGGTGAAGAGGGGGATGGTGAAGACACTCAGTAGATGAGTGGAATGGCTATTGGTAGCACTTCTTTAACTACCAATACAGAGGTTGAGATATTGGAACATGCTCTGAACAAAGGGAAGGAGCCTACCAGGTTTGAATAAGAACTCCCTTCCACTGATGCATCCACTAATCTATGAGTTTAGTATCAAACAAGTGTCATTGATAGGATGCTATACTTATGGTCATACTTCTTCCCCTAAGATACAACCCTTGACACGAGGTGGAAAATGTCTTTCCTATTGGACATGTGCAATGAGGATCACCATTTTGAGCTCCCTCAAGATAGCTTTCTCTTAGATCCTCAAGCTCTAGCACTACCAGCACCAATATGGATTGATCCCCAAAATATCACCCCTCTGTAAGCCAATGCTATATTTTTGAAGATGGATTTTGAAGTCACGCACTAAAATATACTGCTAGACTATGATATGTGCAACAAAGAGAAGAAACACAGACCCGGAGGTTGCTATGTATGAAAAAGAGGTTGTCATCCAAAAGGCACTCATCAAAGAAGTGGTTTTAAAACAACAAATAAAGGGGGACACATAGGCCAAAGTTAAAAATTTAAATTTGTGTAACATAATTTTGGGCTAAGAGCCAACATTAGCAGATGACATGCTTCTAGATGGGGATGTTATAAATAAACTAGAGACCATAGTGAATCTCCTTTTGAAGCACTACAAAGAGTAGCATGTGCCAAGGAATGAGGAACTAGTATTAGTAGAATAATTTACCGAGGTGGTAGAAGTATGTAAGTGTGCCCTTGAAAGAGTTGGGGAAGTCCTCCCCATCCTGGATGGTATTTTTGAAAGACTGGCATGACCAAATAAAATCTTAGAGGCTTGGATCCATGCAGAGGAATCCCAAAGGTAATAAATGGTAGATGTTTCCCTCTTAATAAAGGATCACATTGAGGGTGTGAAGGCATTCAAATATGTCAAAATTTTAGAAGAGAAAACAAATTTGCATTGACAATAATTGAATACTAGTTTTGTAGCCCTCTGAGGATAGATTATCAATGAAGTCTCAACACTGGAAGAAGTTCAGAAGGATACCATCATGTCCCTAGATGAATTGGTCAAGAATACCAATGAGAATTTTGACCAACCCAAGGAGATGAAGAAATCTAAAGCGACCATTGAAGGAATAACTGCAAAGCTACTCGACACATTGTCACATTAGGACAATGTTGAGAAGTAGATTGAACAAATGGGTCCTGAATTTTTGGTAGAGGATACAATTGAGACTTAGTCTGGGATATACTAAAAGCATAATGTGGGGTGATGTTGGACCCCAAAATTTCGGCCAATTATTTTAGTATTTTGGCACATAATCAACACAATGCAAAAGGAGTATAGTATAGATATATTAAGATGTGGAACTAGACTAGCATATTAGGACCATGGTGTAGAACCCACAAGGCATGAATGGACAAGGGTACAAAAGCACCATTATGATAAGACCCAGTCAAAGAGGAGATATAACTATGAGGGAACTGAGAGCATAGGATTTGGAACAACAATGAAAGACTTGGGAAGTGCATGGGAAGCGAGACACGGTTAAGGAACAATTCTCAAGGGCCATCTAGACCTTATCCATCATATATTTTGTATCAAACCATAAAGAGATAGACTCATGGTAGCAAGGATTTAGCATAGAACAAGTATATAAGGGGAACAAAGGTCTGATTCCTTAGGAGAAACTAGTTAATAGACTACCACGACTCTTAATTCTTAAAGAGTTTGTTGGCCAATCACTCATGTCATTTATTTTATAACTAGTTGGTCAAGAAAAAACAAGTATAAATACCCTTGTATGAAAGCATTGTAAGGTGACATATTTTGGATATCATTTTGCTAAAGCACAATATAGAGCTATGGATATTATAATCAGTTCTTATGTCCATGTTCCAATTAATTGATAGTTATGTATCGGTGGTAGATTTACGTTAAGTACTTGTAGTTGTAACTTAATATGAGATCTATGCAAACTTTTACTTTTTTGAGTAACAATCTCTGAATTCCATGGTATTTATCTACATAATTATGGTTGTTGAGCTTAATGATATAACTTCTAATCAAATATAAGTTTGAACTCAAATAATATGACTAATATGTTATTGTGCAACATAACTCATAGGAACTAGTCTCTTGTTGCACAATTCAAGTAAGTGTGTAAGACCACATTCTTGCATGAAGGGCCAATGCATTATCTCTTTGGGGCTACACTTTAGCACCTTAAACATTATTAAAGAATAAAAACTCAACATAATGACACTCTAGTGCATGGCTTTATAAACTCAATGTATATTGCTGCATTATAAGACAAGATAATTGCAATAGCATTGGTGAAATAAAATCATCCACTTGGAATTTATAAAGAAAAATAATTAGAAGAAATGAATTTTCCAACACTTTTCTTTAGAGATCCTCATGACAAAGATGTTATGTCAAGATTCACATATCAAAAATTGCACGATGGAAGCTGTTTCATTCTAATCATCAATTTATATATCATATTACCAATTTATTTTCCAAAGTAATAAAAATAATCATAGAACAAGTTGGAAAGAATATGTGGGTTTGAATTAAAAAAGGATATATAAATGAAATAAATCTTTTGGCAAAGAATGTCAAATATAAGCCAAACCTTAAAAAGTTACTTAAATTAGAAATTAGATATGTAGATTTTAAAAAAATATGTATCTACCTTGATTACATGCAAGGTCTTAAAAGTATATATATCTTTCCCATGATACCTCAATTAGGACCACTAACATTTTTCTTAACTTTTACAAGTGACAAACATCATTGGCAGCCATTACAAAATGCATTTAAATAAGTGTATTAAAATATAACAAAAACACAAGCTCCATAGTCATTGAATTCAATAAATCAAATGATGCTTCATTTATTGTAAAAATGAATCCAATCATATGTACACACTATTATAGACATTACATCAATGTATTGAGATAAATGTTATTAAAAAATGAATTGTTGCTAGGCAAAATCACATATTATTTTTGTGTAACATAATTTCAACATAGAGAAAATGCTCATGGTCATTGGCTAGTATGGATAAAAAATGCACCAATATATGGAAATGATCAACATTTGATAATATACATTTTATAGACAAGTACATAACTTGTGATACTGATATTCTAGACCCTAACATAGACAAATTATATACACCATCATACTAGTAATTGTAGAAAATTGTATATATAACTTTCCACAACTACAAATGCAACAAACAACAATACTTGAACCATCTAAAGAAAAAATGAATTTGCAATTATGGCATCAAAGCAAATTAATTTATAATAAGCATAAAATGATATATTGCTTCTAAAAACTTCAACATAATTTTACAATACCTTAACATTGATAAGTCTTGGTACATGGTACCAATACAAAGTATAATTAAACACCTGTTGGTGTAGGATATTACTTTCCTACTCTTTAGCTTACTTAGGTGTTATTTCATTGGAGATGTTTATCCCACATTCATGAGCATGATGGGTTTATGTCTTACTTCCATCTATATTGGAGAAGTTAGTCCCACATACATGGCATTGTTAGGATTCTCCTATCTTCTACCTATTTGTAAATCTCTATTATAAACTATTTGATATAGAATAGAGTGGATAATAGATAGTTTATTCTTTGTGTGCAATACTGAAGCTTTCATGGCTGTGATAATAGATTCATGGAGAGATCTTGGTTGAATAGTTTTGATAACTCTTTCATGGTATCAAAGTTTATGCATTGACACTTTGACACACTTTTAGTTTATGTCATGTCTCTATCAATGCCCCTTTCTTAGCGCCTTGCCTTTTTCTATGAAGACACATTTTTACTCCCTTATGTTTTGGAGCATATCTCATGATACTTGATGGATTTTTTGATAGGTCGATAGTCTCCTTGTTTGGATCTCTTCTGGTGAAGCCTAGTGTCTTTATTTTTTTTGTTTTTGTTTTGGTGTATGGAATATATTGTACTCACACTGATTTATAAAATGTCATGGGGGGGTTTGCTGATTCAACTTTATCTACCTTTATGTGTTTGTGTGCTCTATTCTGGGCACCTTTTCACTTCTTCAGTTGCTTGTCTCTTTCATCACTACCAGAGCCATCCTCTTTGAGAGACCTTATATATATTTTTAACATTACTTTTTTGATAGTTGACATTCTCCTACAACATATGGAGTTATTCTAGTGCATATAGTGTCAACTTGTTTGGTATTCAAGTAGTAGATTCAGACCACTCATGCAGACCTTTTTTTATTCACTACACCTATTTGGCATTATGGGGGGTGGGCATACATATTTTTGGTGTCACTCTACCCAGTCAATAATATGGGGGATGTATGTGCTGTAGATCTTGCTTCTTAGGTGTTGAACATCCCTTGCAAATGCAATACTCTTTTATAATTTTGACATTGCCGACAGTCTTCTTGATTGATGTTATTTTGGTGAAGCCCAATGTTTTTTGTTTTTATGATCAAGTAGTGGATTTGAACCATTCATGCAGATTGAGTTCTTTTATAAATTTCAATTACTTAGAGTACAGACTACTTCAACATCATTTTTGGGGGGAATTTTAGCTCTCTCTTCTTTTCTTTTTTTTGGGGGAAGTTTTTCCTACAGGTTTTCTCTTTTTTCTCCATTGTATGAGAGTTATATGTATATTTTTTACTTTTTGAGTTTGTTTTGGATTCCTCCTTTGTACATGGATATCTTATTCAGGAAATTTATTTATCAGAACCCATATGAAGACTTTTTACTTGACTCTATGGCCTTATTGATTTTTATAGTGACACTAGTGTGGCAGTCCCACCAGTCTTTGTGCTCACTTCTCACCATCTTGTTAGAGGGAGTTCAAGCAAATACCAATTTTTTACCATCAGTAGACACCTCCTTCTTTTGCAACTTAATTAGAGAAAACCCACGACAGTAGGCAGGGGCTGAATGGCTACGTCTTCACACTATTACTTCAAACTTAATATATTACAAACACTTGTTTAATTTTTGATTCTCAGGATCCTTCAAAAAAGGCAAGAGAAGAGCATACTCTTGAAACAAGGCTACTAGATTTCTAAAGCTTAGAAATTTTTGCAGATTGGCTTAGCAAAAATCCTCCAGCAACACTCATGCATCAACCCATTCCTGGTTTTAATCTAACCAGAATTTATAATCAAGGATTTCCATCTTTGAACATCCTTGTCCAAGAACAAATTCTTCGTGAAGGGTTGCATCCACGATATACAAGGATTTCTTATGCAGCAGGACAAGATCTACAAATGTCTTCAGTAGCTACAATCCAGGCTAATCATCATCAAAGTTCTGGAGTCATCTTCATCGAAAGATTAAACAGTGAATTTTTGTATCACCAATTCACTGAATTACTAAAACGTCATTTGTGGACATGGCTGGTAAAAATTAGGTCTCCATTCAATGAACACCTATATCGGTGGATTGCTAGGCATGGCCCACACCGTATACATGAAGAGGAGAACCATGATCAAGACACTGTCGTGCATACTATTATTAGAAGACAGCTGGAGTGGGAATCTTATTTCTACATCACTCCACGATATCATGCATGCAAAGCTGGACCCCAGCACTGGCATCTTTCCAGTACCTTCCAGCTCAGGTGTCTTTTCAATCCTATCACCCAAGATAACTTATTGTCTAAAGCGGAAGCAATGTTGGATCCACATCACCAAACATCATCATCATCCAGCACATACAACAACATTTCCCTGTAGATTACCTTTTACGCTGTAAAGTATGATGGGAAATGACACCACCTTGACAAACGATTCAGGCAGGACCTTCCAAAATACTATCTATAGGCCTCTTCTCCATTGAGTTTACATCAAAAAATTTCTAAGCTTTAGAAATCTAGTAGCCTTGTTTCAAGAGTATGCTCTTCTCTTGCCCTTTTCGAAGGATTTTGAGAATAAAAAATTAAACAAGTGTTTGTAATATATTAAGTTTGAAGTAATAGTGTGAAGCCGTAGCCATTCGGCCCCTGCCTACTGTCGCGGGTTTTCTTTAATTAAGTTGCAAAAGAAGGAGGTGTCTACTGATGGTAAAAAATTGGTAGGAGGCGTCTCTGATACCAATTTTTTTACCGTCAGTAGATGCCTCCTTTTGCAACTTAATTAGAGAAAACTCGTGACAGTAGGCAGGGGCCAAATGGCTACGGCTTCACACTATTACTTTAAACTTAATATATTACAAACACTTGTTTAATTTTTGATTCTCAGGATCCTTCGAAAAGGGCAAGAGAAGAGCATACTCTTGAAACAAGGCTACTAGATTTTTAAAGCTTAGAAATTTTTTGATGTAAACTCAATGGAAAAGAGGCCTATATAATAGTATTTTGGGAGATCCTGCCTGAATCGTTTATCAAGGCAGTGTCTTATCCCATCATACTTTACAGCGTAAAAGTTAATCTATAGGGAAATGTTGTTGGATGCACTGGATGATGATGTTGTTTGGTGACATGGGTCCAACATTGTTTTCGCTTCAGATAATAAGTCATCTTGGCTGATAGGATTGAAAAGAAACCTGAGCTGGAAGGTACTGAAAAGATGCCAGTGCTAGGGTCCAGCTTCGCATGCGTGATATTATGGAGTGATGTAGAAATAAGATTCTCACTCTAGTTGTCTTCTAATAATAGTATGCATGATAATGTCTTGATCATGGTTCTCCTCTTCATGTATACGGTGTGGGCCATGCCTAGCAATCCATCGATACAGGTGTTCATTGAATGGAGGCCTAATTTTTACCAGCCATGTCCACAAAGGACGTTTTAGTAATTCAGTGAATTGGTGATACAGAAATTCACTATTTAATCTTTCGATGAAGATGACTCCAAAACTTTCATGACGATTAGCCTAGATTGTAGCTGCTGAAGACATTTGTAGATCTTGTCCTTCTGCATAAGAAATCCTTGTATATAGTGGATGCAACCCTTCACGAAGACTTTGTTCTTGGACAAGGATGTTCAAAGATAGAAATCCTTGATTATAAATTCTGGTTAGATTAAAACCAAGAATGGGTTGATGCATGAGTGTTGCTGGAGGATTTTTGCTAAGCCAATCTGTAATAATATTATCAGTACCTTTGATGTGTTCTACTGAAAAATTAAACTGGTTAAAAAATGCTTGCCATCTAACATATTTACCGCGGCCATCCTTTCAACCATGATCTTTTTGCTTAAAGGTCAAAAATCTAGTACAGTCGATAATTACAATAAAATGGGGCAAATGAAGAAGTTTTAACATGAACTTCTCTAAGCATTTCTTTACACATAGATTTCTTTATCAGAAGAAATCCATTTTAAGACAGCAGTACTGAAAACTCCACTAGCGAAGTCACATACGAATTCTTTATTGTTATCTAAGCAAACAAGTACTCCTCCCCATGCAATGTTGGAGGCATCAGTATAAACCTTCATTTTGTCAAATTTTGGGATGTGCGGCTCTGGGAGTGAAGCAACCATAGATTTGATTTTTTGAACAGCTATTGTATGTTGTTCTTCCCAACAAAAAGCTTTCTTCTTCTGGAGAAGTTCTTGAAGAATGAACCTATCTTCACTAGAATTAGGATAAAAACTATTTAAATAATTAAGCAATCCCAAAAAGGCTTGAAGCTTAGCTTTGTCTAGCTTCTCTGGAAAACTGATAACCTTCTCTTTGATATGTAGTTGTATTTGCAGTCTAAAATCTCGGATTACCATACCAAAGAAATTGCATTCAGTTTTACATAATTGAATCTTTGTTTTTGAAAGTACGATCCCTGCATCTTGAGCCAATTGAAAGAATTTGGAGAGATGAGTAGCATGGTCAGTAAGACTATTACTGAAAATTAAGATATCATCGATATATACACACAAAAATTTAGAAGTGCCTTGGAATATTTTATCCATATGTGCTTGATAATATGCTGGTGCATTCATCAAGCCGAAAGGCATCACTGTCCACTGCAAATGGCCAAAAAGGCAGCGAAATGCTGTCTTTTCCCTGTCAACTTCTTTGACTCTGATCTGATAAAAGCCAGATTTACAGTCGAACTGGGAGAAATATTTACATGTTGCAACTTTCTCCAACATATAGCTTTTATCTGGAATTGGATATGGAAATGGTTGCGTGATAACATTCAATGGTCGATAATTGATGACCATTCTTTTCTTTCCTCTTTTCTGCTCAGAATGTTTGTTAACCATAAAAGCATAACAACAGAAAGGGAAAATAGATTTTTCAATGAAACCATTAGCCTCCAGTTCTTTGATTTGGAGTTCCATATCGTTATAATCCTGAGCTGGTATTGGGATCTTTTTCCCCATCTTCATGTGCTTGCCTTCGAGAATTTTTATGTCCATCTCGGGCATAGATTTAGACCAAAACTGTTGAGGGTTGTCAGAACAGATAGTGGCTTTAATCTTTTCTCCTATTTCTTGAATTTCAGCTGGGATTATTATTTCTGGTATTTGAGTCATAGAACTTGAAAATTGCTTAGTGGCATAAATGAGGCGAGGAATTTTGAGCCTTTTATTTTCTATTGTAAACATGATACTCTTAGTGGTCGAACCATAGGGAGAGTATCTGTCAATAAAGGCACCACCTAATAGAATATCTACAGGCATTTTATCTAAGGCAAAAAAGTCAGCATGGAAGATTTTATCTTGAATCCTAAGGGTTTGATGATGTTTGTATTTATTACAGATGAAACTATTCCCTTGGACATCTAAGCTCTTATAAGCTAAAGCATCATCCAATGTCTTCCAGTCATGGATGAGTTGTGATTTAGCAAAGGAGAGAGAAGCTCCTATGTCTATCTGGGCATCTACTAGTCTGCCATTAATTTCTAAAGTTATGAACTGGGCAAACTTTCCATTAATCAGCTGAGTAAGATAAGTTGGTTGTGGAATTTCCAAAGGAGGAATACTAGTACATACCAGTTTTTGTCTCCCTGGATCTTGAACAATAGATTGTTCAATGTAGATGTCTTCATTTTCTGGTTCTACTTCTTCTTCTTGGAGATTACTGCATTCACCTGGGCAGTAATCTTGGTCAGAGTAGAAAGAGCTTTCTACTTCGTCATCCTCTTCGTTTTCTTCTATGGGTAGCAATACATCCCACTGTGGCTCTTTCTTGGTGCTTGAATTTCTTTTGGACTGTCTTTGCTAGTGAATTTGTTTTTGATCCAAGAGTCGCTGGGCTTGAAAGAGCTCTGAAATTGCAAAAGAGGATGTTGAGGTCTTTGCAATGTTGGTGGCATCCTTGGCATAGAGGGTTGTCTCCCTTTGGATGTTCCTTCTCCTCTGGAGTATCCTCTTCCTCTGAGTTTTTCTAGTCTTTCTGGTACTTCTTGATGATGTCTGGACCAAGTTTCATGTGCTTCATAGTGTAGCTGTGAGAAATCATGATGCCGAGGTCGATACCATGGGCGTTGCATGTTGGTTAGCGGTTGTTCCAAGTCATCGGTTAATGACTCGAGAGCATCTGCATCATTGTCATCTTTTAAATTGCCTTCGGGGAGATCATCTAGAATTGGTTCATAGATGTCATTCTAGAGATAGAGGTCTTCATCATAATCGATAATATCCCACCACGCTGCTGCGTTGGTAGTAAAAATAGCTTTAACTACAGGATTCTTGTAGTGACACTGGAGAGCGATATGGCCGGGTTTGCGACAGATTTAGCAAATAGGTTGTTTGGACAGAGGACGAGTAGTTTGTCATTTCTTGAGGAAACGATGAGGAGGTACATAGGAAAGCTTGCAAGGAAAAGTGCAACGTTGAAAGGAAAGATGCTTGCGATGCTGCTTCTGTTGTTTTCATGGTTGGACAAATGGCCGACAACCAAATGAGGCTATTTTTGGGAATGCTGGAGCAATCTGAGAGGCTTGATGCTTAGTAAGCTTTTGAATAGACTTAGTCTCAGAGACTAAGCACATAGCTTGTTGTTTAGAGAAATCAATCACATCTGATAGAGAGAGATCTTCAATTGTCAGTCCCTTAAGATCAATATAAGAAATAACCCTGTCAATGAGATTATAGGGCAAGGCATGTAAAAACTTGATATTTATCTCAGTGGATGAAAAACTTCTACTTTCATATGCCAATTCTCTAAATTGCTTGGCAAATGCATCAAACTGCTTTAAATCACATAGCTCCATTTTGAGAAGCCATTTTTTGGATTCCAGTTCTCTATTAGCAATTGGGAGTGCAAACTCATTGATTAACAAATTAAATAATGTGGCTAAAGAATCAGGCTGATTATGTACATGCTCATACTGTTCGGCTTCAGACATGGTATTCCACCATTGATTAATAATACCCCAAAAAAACTTTTTAGCAAAACAAGTAGTGCCAGCTTGGTCTAAATGTGCATTAATAGTGATGACTCTCATGGAGTTACACCATGCAGTGATCTCATTCAATGGATTAAGGAGATCATCAATATTAAGATACCATGGCTGCAACTAGACATGCATTCTTTGCATAAGGGTGGTATTGGACTGCTTTTTACAAGTCTTAAAATTGGAGCCGAAAGTAATAAAACAAATGGGCTTTTTAGCAGAAGATTCTGCCTACTGATCCTGCTTAGAAATCTAGTCTAAACTATCATCTAAAGCATCTAACTTAGAATCAATAGAAGACACTTGTTTCTGTATCTTCTCTATATTATCTTTTATACACAGAACATCTCGACAGAGATCATCAAAATTCTTTGCAAAATGTGACTTGAACCTTGCTGTATAATTTCTTTGTTTGAACTCATTTGAGGGTTCAACATCTCCTTGATAAGCAGCTAAAAAATACTGTATGGTTCCTCAGGTTCATCATTCTACCCATTATTCTAGAGTGCAATATTCATATTCATTGATCTTCATATTTAACACCATTCCTACTTTGACTTGGTGGTTATAGTGACTCGATATCCATGTACTCTAACATGATGGATTGTCATCCATAGGGACACATAGCTTCACACTACATCCTTTATTATGCATGAGTACCTTAGCAGACCTTATTGTTAGAACCCATTTATTCTACCCACTTAAGCTATGCTTAAGGGAGGTGTTGATGTAGGATATTATTTTCTTACTCTTTAGCTTACTTAGGTGTTATTTCATTAGAGATATTTATCCCACATTCATGAGGATGATGGGTTTATGTCTTACTTCCACCTATATTAGGGAAGTTAGTCCCACATGCATGGGATGGTTAATATTCTCCTATCTTCTATCTATTTATAAATCTCTATTGTAAACTATTTAATATAGAATAAAGTGGATAATATATATTTTATTATTTATCTGCAATGTTAAAGATTTCATGGATGTGATAATGGATTCATGGAGATATCTTGATTTAAGAGTTTTGATAACTTTTTCACAACCTATTATTTTTCTTGTGCATAGACCTTTATAAGTATGGAACCATAGTTTCATAAGAGACATGCCATATTTATGCAAGTTAATATAGATGCACAATTTATTTTAAATGCATTTGTTACAACAACATACTGTAACTTGTATATGACAAAGAGAAATTCAACAACCACACATGCTTTTAAATAGATACGACAATAACATGCATAAACAAACATAGATGCTATTCAAATGTTACATAAACTTAGAAATGTAATGCTAAAATATTAGTAGATACCTAAACAACAAGTTGTTCACTTGGTAATATCATTTTCCATTGAATCACTGCTCAAGAACATGTACTTCTATAAATACATATGCCTTGATGAATACACATCTATATTAAAACCTTTAATTCTCCTTAGACAAGAACTAGACGAATATGAAAATGTGATATGTCAATCTCTTATAGATTATTTCATTGCACATCCTATTACCATTGACCATGTTTGCCTTAGCTGAATTTTTTTTTTGAGTTAAAAAAAATGGAAAGCCATTGAAAAGAAAAAAATACGTGTTATATGCTTTTTTAATTACAAAAGACATCTTGACATTGAAAACTATTTTTGTGAGTGGTTATTGTTATATGTCCCATTTTGAAACAATGGAAATAGTTTGAAATAAGGTCTCAAAACATGGAAATAGGCATATAATTTGCAAAACAATATCATAAAACTAAATGGGGCCAAGTTTAATTTAGTTGTACTTTCCACATTTAAACTATCTCAGCATAATAAATTTAGTGTGTACTTATATATGAGTTTAACATCTAATTGGCTTGCCATAGATCTGATTATCACCCTTGTGCCATTTCATTTATATATACCCCTTTAATAGAAATTTAAAGTTAATTATAACTACTTAAATTCTATTTTAGGGTTAATCAATTACAAGCTATAAGGCAATTTGGTTTCATCTTCATACATGTGTACTCATTCCTTTCTTTCCTCTCGATTTTTTATTTATTTTTCAAAGTTCAAATTTTTCAAATTTCAAATATGGACAAATGACAACTTTATGTGTTATTGCAGGGTTTGTTAAATTTGAGCATTTTGTAAAACTGAGGCATCCTATCAAAGACAAAGTATGGTGTATGTTGTTCTCAAAATCCATCACTTGTTTTTATGGATAACATGTCGACCATTTCGGCCCTACAGTCTAAAATGGTCTCTTTCTTTTTCAAAATATTCTAAGCAGTCAAGTTATTCAATTGCACAAGCCTTCCTGAGACTTTGAGCTTAGACTATTAATCATATTTTATCAAGTGAATGAGAAAGCAAGTGACCTTTCAGACTTTGTGTTGAAATAGCTTGTGTTATCTAAGAAATCATTCTGATGTCTTTTTATTAAATACAGTCTTGTCCATTTAATCAAATAAGCAGAACAAGTGGAAATAATCTGGAAGATTCCTAAAGTCGACTGTGGGAGACTTTGTGTTGCCATAATTGTCTTTAGTCTGTGTGTTTTATGTTTCAGGTTATTGGAGAGACTTTGAGCTCCCCTTATCCTTTGTAATCTTTTACTCTATTTTAGTTTTTAGTGGAGACTTTGTGCTGCACTTCATGCTACTATGTTACTTTATCCTAAATCAGTAAGAGAAACAATGAAAGACTTTGTGATTTTGTGGGTTTCTTGTGGATCCAATTACTCGCCAAAAAGTTTTCCTTTTGTTTGTTGAACATCATTTTTGAAAGAAGAGAAATGCCTTCAGTAATTATACAAGAATTCTCCTTTACCTTGCAAACATCATCTCTGAAAAAAGAGAGATGGATAGTATGATTTCACCCCTGAGTCTATTTTTAGTTTATATTAGTATATTATAGTTTATAGGGAACCTCCCCTTGCTGAGAGGAGAGATTTATCTCATTATGCTATGGTAGACATACCCATTTTGTCGTATAAATCTCATTGTATTGTGGTTGATATACCCATTTTTCTATTAGATAGTTGATGACAAAATATTCACCCAACAGTGTACACACTTAAGTTTAACTTTTTATCCTTTACTCTATAAATTTCATTACTATAATAAAGCGGGTGTAGAATGTAGACAAATAAATTTGGTCATAGGTACTTGATAATGCTAATTATTGAGACATCTTAAACTACATAATTTGCACTCAAATACATGAATCTTATCCACCATCCCTCTAAACTATTTATCTATATGGAGGCTTGACCCTTTATTATACCATTACTACATAAAAAAAATCAAGTCAAATGCTCAAACTATGTTATCTTTTCCTTAGACAGTCTCCAACTGAGGATAGTTATTCTAAATTTTTAGGACAGGGCCACATTAAGCAAACATGATAGTTGTTATGGGCCTGTCCACCTAGAGAGACCACTTCCCACACCAAATAATGGCTAGTTTTTAAATTTTAAATTATTCTTTTAGGTCTTCTTTCACGTTTCATAAGGTCAACTAAAGGATATTATCAAAAGGTTTTACTATAAATATACATCAAAGGTCATTCATTATCCCCACTTAGTTCCCACTTATTTTTTAGCTTGCATACTATTGCACATTGATAAAATCCACCATATTTTCCCTAAATTCAATATCATTCAAAAGGAAAAGCCATGAACCAAGTCTAAATAATCTCAAATCAAGTCAAGAGCTATCATTGTCAAGTATTAAAACCATAATTTTAATTGTATACACATAGTTAAGGAGCATAATTTCACAATCATTATAAGTGAAGAACTATGTGGACTTGATTTCCTTCCTTGGTGTATTGTATGTGTGAAAAATGGTCAATCATCAAGGGTCTGATTGGGGTAACCTCAACTTATTACACTTCCCTCTCTTATTTGTAGGTTTCAAGCTTTCAAAGTGCCCTTAGGGTTTCAAAGACAAAAGAAGGAAAATAATGAATTTTAAGTGACACAAACATAATCATAATATCTCGATGTACTCAACAGACACCTATGTAAAAGAGGCAATAATTAGATTTTCATCTTAGTCACCACAAAAAAATCCTCGATCGATGGACTTGAGTGGTCTGTGCTATTATCCACTTAGAATGGTCTTGTCTAGGGATATTCTTAGATTCTACTTTTGATCTATCACTATTAGAGTTTTGTTTTTTCATATTCTTAGATAACACAACTCTATCCTAAAGTAGTTTAAGATTCTAATCCTGATCCCGAGTATGCACAATCATATATTTTCCTAATATCGACTTTTAGATATTAGAAATAGTCAACAATAATCTTGATTTTGGTTAAGTACATTTCGTCTTACTGTTTTATGAAAAAAGTAGTTTTTTTTATATTTATTAATTTCTAAAATCATAATTTGTAATTATTTTATATCTTTAGCATTTTGATATCATTTATTTTTTACACCTATTAGCACATAACATCATTTGTTAAACAAAAAATAGGTTAAAAAAATTCTCATTTCCTCAAAAATCACAACATGGCCACAACTTAGTAGTTTATGTTTGTTGGGACATGCAAGGGTGTTAAATACTCATAAATGTCTTTATTATCCCTTTTTTGACCATACTCAGTCTAATATACTTGACCACTAGGTCTCCAACCAAAATTCTTAACCTTTTTCTCACCATTACACTATCAAAATAATCATTTGTTGTACCATCACTACATTCATACTCTACTAGTTATTGGATCACCACACAAGATTTGTGTGCTCATTATTGATGATCAATCTATTGGGTGAATATTTTATCAATCAGCGTACTGATAAACACAATAGGTTTGATCAACCACAATAGGAAGATTGGTCGGCCAAATGTGTAGGTTTACCACATCAAGAGGGGACTAATCTCTCCTCTCATCAAGGAGAAGTTTCCTATAAATACGCAGGAGTTATATACCATATATATAAGTAGAAAGTAAGACACGGGGGTAGGATAAGCCATCCATCTCTCTTTTTTTAGAGATGATGTTAACGCACAAAGGAGAAAAATCCTAGTGGAAACACTAAAGGCACTTCTCTTCTTTCAAAAGTGTTCTTGCAGGGAACAACAAGATTTTATTTCAAGTAGTAAAAGTAACTGGTGACAAAAGAGTGCAATAACCAGCAAGATGAAATAGAACATAAAGTTTCCACCTCAACTACCCAAAGAGTATAACACAAATGATAATGGGGGCACAAAGTCATCCCAGAATCCTCAACACAGAAAGAAAAAAAAAACACATGCTGAAAACAATTGTGAAAGCACAAAGTCTTCCCACTGTTGGCTTCAAGACACTTCCCTTATTACCTTCACTAATTCTGCTTGTCAAATTAAATAAACAAGAACACATTTAGAAGATAGACATAAGAATAATCTCCTAAAATGATACAAGCCAAAACAGCACAAAGTTTGTAAACAACTTGCTTTCTCATTCAGATAAAATGAAATGAAATTACAATTTGAGCTCAAATTCTCAGTATTTTTCTTTCAACTGGGCAGAGTTTCACTCCTATAAAAATGAAAAGTCTCCTTTACTAATGAGAGAAATTACAATCTTATAGCAACTATGCAAGGCTTGGCATTCTTTCCCATGGGACATCCCATGCTACAGTCAACATCTTCAATGCGCCTCTAGTTTTGTCTAGAGGGACCATGCTGGGAACATTGTATTGCCATAACTATGGTGTGTCCATTCTTCCAATATGTCTCTTCTTAGTATGGACTGTCTGGTCCTTTTTATGATATTTACACAATTTGCCATTACTTCAAAGGAGACCAACAAGCCGCGCCTTTAATGTTTGCAAGCTCAAATATCTACTTTGCGAACTGTTCCACCTATTGGAATAACTTCTGTGCAAATATTTTGGGCTTTTCCCTCTTTCCACTTTTGTCCTTTCCAGCTTTGTTTTTTCCAGCTTTGTCTCTTCTTGGAATTTAAGCTTCTGAGCTATCTTTTCAGCCAGTCGCTTGGTTCTTCCTTCAAGTTCCATGCTTTATATGAATTTCAACAGATATTCCCTTACTTTAAATTTGACGTCTGTAAGGCCGTTAATGGTTGCTAGCCGCTTGAACCATGTTGAACCTTAAACCTTTGAACCCATTGAAAGTACATTGGTTCATTGGTTCATTCTGTCTCTTTTGTTCCATTGCTTCCTGGTTCAATCGCTTTCCTGCTCCTTGGTTGAACCATCCGTTGAACCACCTATTTGTTGCTTCATTCTTTGACTGAGGCCATCTTTAAACTTTGAATCTATGAACCATTGAACTTTGAACTCTTTCGGTTCAAGGTTCAATCGGTTCATTGGTTCATTCTATGTCTCGCTCAATCATTGCTTCCTTTATCTTTCTAAGCTCTGGTTGAACCTTTGAACCTGTGAACTCGTTGTTCAATAGTTTAATCAGTTCATTCATTTCATCCTTTGAAGCCTTTTTTGATCTTTTTGAACCAAATGCGTTGAACCATTTGGTCATTTAACCTGTTGAATCATTAAACCCGTTGAACCTTTGAACCAAAGTGGTTCAATGGTTCAACGGTTCAATGGTTCAAGCCTTCTTCTCTTTGATAAGTGTTTTGAAGTCGTTGAACCTAGAAGCGGTTGAACTTGTTGAACCTTTGTCGAAGCGCTTAAGTCTTGTTGATGACATTGAACCTTGAACACATTGAACCCTTGAACCAAAAGGTTCAAGGTTCAACGGTTCAATGGTTCAATCTTTGCTTAGAAGCTTGCCGATGGACATTTTGGTTGAACCTTGTCATTAAACCAACCTTGAAATCACCTAAGTGTTGAGAGCTTGCTTCTTTCCTGCAGAGTCCATAAAAATCAACCGGCGAAGCCCATAGAACTTGGCCTGCAGAGTCAATAGATTTTATTTCTGCAGAGTCCGTAGATTCAAGCCTATAGATTTCATAGATTCAAGCCTGCAGAGTCCATAGATTCAAGCCTGCATAGTCTGTAGATTCCTGCCTACAGAGTCTATAGATTCCTACTTGCAGAGTCTATAGATTTCTGGAAAAGATTTGAAAAATGAAGAACTTGAATGCGCATAACAGTTCTTGAAAAGGGGAGAGAGGATTTTTATTTGTTGAACCAAAATAGTTCATATGTTGTCCCAAAAATGAGTGATATTTTTGGGGGACAACAGTGGGCTCCAGTTGGGGAACTTCTTTCAGTTGAAAACTTGGAACAGTTGAGGGGAGTAGAAACCAAAATCTGCAGTGCCTTGAAGTATGTCATTGGGCTACGGAGTCATGCTACCCAAAAAAAAAGGCTCCAAAAAAAATAAACAAATAACACAAAGCAAAAACAAAAACTATACAAATATACATATGTGCAAGGAAACTTATCTGATACTTCAAGAATTGAAGTACTTCAAACGCTGCTCATCATGAGACAAAGAAAAGGGTATGCCATCCTGATAAACCAGTAGAAAACCATTTTGTCCCCAAAAATGGTGACGAGTGAATGAAACTCTCCACCAGGAAACCAAATTTTTGCGTCTTCCTCTTGGCTCTTTATTCTTCATGCCCCATGGCAGGACGTGCTCTTCAATCTGAAAACCATAACTCCTTGCTCTCTTGACAAAGAATTCCTTTTGCTGACTTTGGAGTACAACAGTATGGTCCACCACCATAGCTTGTTATTCTGCTGGTCCAGTCCAGCACATGCTTTGATTGTCAGCATCAAAATCCTGACAAACCATCAGCTCAACATCTCCTTTGGTGTGAAGGAGTTTGATATATTTATCTTGAGTAGTCTTCAATCTGAGCAACAGAGATTTGCAACCATTTGTGTTGTTGGTATTGCTAAACTGCAACTTGCATGAAGGAAAAATATCTCCTTGAGGAGATATCAACACAATCCCAGCTCCAGCATTAGTAGAAGAATCATTGCCATCAAATTCCAAGATCCAAGCATCATCAAAAGCTGATCTTCTATCAGATTTCTCTTCATTAGAGATAGAAGATCTTTATTCATTTGTACTGCACCCTACCAATTCTTTTGATGCCTTGTTTGGATCAAATCTTAGATTACCAGTTATGGTAATTTCATCAGCCGAGACATGAGCATCCTTTGTGGTCAAGAAGTAATTACCCCTGCCTGAAAGCTCAAACAGAATTTGAGCTGCAGGGGCTGACGTTTGGGTGACCACAATTTTTGCCTCAGACAGGTCCACACTTAGTTCTCCATGAATGTTTAACTACTCAGGATTGGCTTTCAAGAATTCAAATTCAATCATTTGAGTTTTGGATTTCTTGACATGATCAATTATGTCAGATTGAAATGGACTTGGAAGAGGGGATGGGAGTTCATCCTTTTGGTTTTTGGGAGGGGGAGGACTGGTTTGCAAATTTAAAGTAGGTGCAGAAATGTTCAGTGTACTTATCTTTTTGGCAATCACTTAGTCCTTTGACTGGAAAGGAAGAGGGATTCTCTACTTAGCAATTGAAATTGTTGGTTGGGGTCGCTCTATCTTTTTTTTGTCGGCTTGCTGGGCTGACTGATTCTTGGACTGGGTGAATACTACGTATGATCCTTCGACTGCTTCATCTTCACTTTTGGGTTTATCCTGGTAATTCAGGAAACCAATGTGAGAGTTGTCAGTTGATTCTTCTTGATCTTTCGTGAAGAGATCAGCGTCATTTTCTTGCTCAAACTCAGGATGGAAAGAGAAAGTATGTTCTGTTTCTAGATATCCAACTGTTGAGTTAGTTGGAGGTGCTTCAAGGGCAAGGTTCCTCTGTGGGGGAGGAAGATGATTTAGCTATCCTTGATTCTTGGCAACATTGCCTTGATATGCCTGATTTTGAAATGTCCTCCTTGGGATGTCCCGATTAGGGGGAGCAGACATATCTTGGGTCATTTGCCTTTTCAAGGCTAGCAGTTTATTTGCCAGCTTTTACACCATTTGATCAGTGGTGGCTGAGGGTGGATACTCAGAATATGAAGAGGGTTTACCTCTGTTAGGATCTCTCCTTATCTTTTCTGCCAAGATAAGGTCATCTTCTAGCTCAGTAGCCAAGTCTTGAGCAGCCTCAAGGTTTATGTGTCTAGCCCATCTCAACAAAAAACTCACTTCAGGCAGCTGTGAGTTAATGAAGAAACACTTGAGATTCTGAGGTGTCAGCTGGGCGATCATGGGAATCCTGTGCCTCAGCTTGTCAAACCTAGCAATGAAGTCTCTCATAGGTTCATGGGGATCCTTCATCTGTGTGAGCTGGGCTAGCAAGGCATGTGTGTCTTCTGCAGGCTTGAACTTTGCTTTGAACTTGGCTTTGCGTGTGTCCCAATTAGTCACTGATCGAGCCTGCAGATGGTAGAACCACTCTATAGCAGCACCTTGTAGGGTCTCCACAAAAAACCTGACTACCACGTCTTCAAATTCCACCCCTATCACACCATAAGTTATGCTGAAGGCTGCAATGTGTTCATCAGAGTGAACTCTCCCATCTTCAAATAATTTGGGGAAGTTCTTTCTTGCGCTGTGTGGAAGTTCATGCAGAGGTGGATTCAAGTTGAGTGGGCCAAATGAGTTACCCCAGGGGCCTTAAACTGCCATGATTTAATTATGAAAAATAGGGATAACAAATATGGGTGGAGTGGCCAGATTGCAGAACAAAAATGGAAAAGAACTGGTCCTACTTTAGCTTGAGGCTTGAGGCTTCAAACTGTGCACTCTTTTCCAGCAGCTCTGGTTTTGCAGACCAAATAAAATAACGGAGATGGAGGAAGATGGTAAGGCTATAATGATAATGGGTAAGACATGGAACGGAGTCACCAAAATATGTAATGGATAAGGGTATAATGATAATGGGTAAGACACAGGTGATGTTTCAATCTGAAACTTGAGGTTCCAAATTGCACAAAATTACTGTCCCCAGTGGAGTCACCAAAAACTGTTGGGTGAATATATTGTCAATTAACGTACTAATAAACAAACTAGGTCTGATCAACCATAGCAGGAAGACTGGTCGGCTAAATGTGTAGGTTTACCGCATCAAAAGGGGACTAATCTCTCCTCTCATCAAGGGGACGTTCCCTATAAATACACAGGAGCTATATACTATATATATATATATATATATATATATATATATAAGCAGAAAGTAAGACACGAGGGTAGGATAAGCCATCCATCTCTCTTTTTTTAGAGATGATGTTAACGCACAAAGAAAAAAAATCCTAGTGGAAACACTAAAGGCACTTCTCTTCTTTCAGAAGTGTTCTTGCAAGGAACAACAGGATTTTCTTTCAGGTAGTAAAAGTAACTGGTGGCAAAAGGGCGCAGTAACCAGCAGGATGAAACAGAACACAAAGTTTCCACCTCAACTGCCCAAAGAGTATAACACAAAGGATAATGGGGCACAAAGTCATCCCAGAATCCTCAACACAGAAAGAAAAGAAAAACACATGCTAAAAACAATTGTGAAAGCACAAAGTCTTCCCATAGTTGGCTTCAAGACACTTCCCTTATTACCTTCACTAATTCTGCTTGTCAAATTAAATAAACAAGAACACATTTGGAAGATAGACATAAGAATAATCTCTGAAAATGATACAAGCCAAAACAACACAAATTCTACAAACAACTTACTTTCTCATTCAGATAAAATGAAATGAAATTACAATCTAAGCTCAAAGTCTTAGTATTCTTCTTTCAACTAGGTAGAGTTTCGCTCCTATAAAAATGAAAAGTCTCCTTTACTAATGAGAGAAATTACAATCTTATAGCAACTAGGCAAGGCTTGGCATTCTTTCCCATGGGATGGCCCATGCTGCAGTCAACGTCTTCAATGCACCTCTAGTTTTGTCTAGAGGGACCATGCTGGGAACAATGTATTGCCATAACTATGGCATGTCCATTCTTTTAATATGTCTCTTTTTAGTATGGACTGTCTAGTCCTTTTCTGATATTTGCGTAGCTGTCCAATTTGCCATTACTTCAAAGGAGACCAACAGGCTACACCTTCAATGTTTGCAAGCTCAAATATCTACTTTATGGATTGTTCCACCTACTAGAATAACTTCTGCACATATATTTTGGGCTTTTCCCTCTTTCTGCTTTTGTCCTTTCTAGCTTTGTCTTTTCTAACTTTATCTCTTCCTAGAATTTAAGCTCTCGGGCTATCTTTTTAGTCAGTCGCTTGGTTCTTCCTTCAAGTTCTGCGCTTTATTTGAATTTCAATGAATATTACCTTACTTTAAATTTGACATCTACGGGGACCGTCAATGGTCGCTAGCCGCTTGAACCATGTTGAACCTTAAACCTTTGAACCCGCTGAGAGTACATTGGTTCATCAGTTCATTCTGTCTCTTTTGTTCCATCGCTTCTTGGTTTAATCGCTTTCTCGCTCCTTGGTTGAACCATCCGTTGAACCACCCGTTTGTTGCTTCTTTCCTTGACTGAGGTTGCCTTTGAACCTATGAACCATTGAACTTTGAACTCTTTCGGTTCAAGGTTCAATCAGTTCATTGGTTCATTCTGTGTCTCGCTCAATCATTGCTTCCTTTATCTTTCTAAGCTCTGGTTGAACCTTTGAACTTGTGAACTCGTTGAACCTTTTGGTTCAACGGTTCAATGGTTCAATCGGTTCATTCAGTTCATCTTTTGAAGCCCTTTTTGATCTTTTTGAACCAAATGCATTAAACCATTTGGTTGTTGAACTTGTTGAACCACTGAACCCGTTGAACCTTTGAACCAAAGTGGTTCAATTGTTCAAGCCTTCTTCTCTTTGATAAGTGTTTTGAAGCTATTGAACCTAGAAGTGGTTGAACTTGTTGAACCTTTGCTAAAGCACTTAACTCTTGCTGATGACATTGAACCTTGAACACATTGAACCCTTGAAACAAAAGGTTCAAGGTTCAACGGTTCAATGGTTCAATATTTGCTTAGAAGCTTGTCGATGGACATTTTGGTTGAACCTTGTCATTGAACCAACCTTGAAATCGCCTAAGTGTTGAGAGCTTGTTTCTTTCCTGTAGAGTCTGTAGAAATCAACCTGCGAAGCTCGTAGAACTTGGCCTGCAGAGTCCGTAGATTTTCTTCCTGCAGAGTCCATAGATTCAAGCGTGCAGAGTTCGTAGATTCAAGCCTGCAGAGTCCGTAGATTCCTGCCTGTAGAGTCCATAGATTCCTGCCTGTAGAGTCCGTAGATTTCTGGAAAAGCTTTGAAAAATGAAGAACTTGAATGCTCAGAACAATTATTGAAAAGGGGAGAGAGGATTTTGGTCTATTGAACCAAAATAGTTCATATGTTGTCCCAAAAATGAGTGATATTTTTGGGGGACAACATAATCAATCAATCATCATTCACTCTTGTGCCACTACTATTCTCTCGTTCTGGGGATGTTTTATGCATCTAGCTAGAAATGGCTTAAATTGAGGAGCATAATAACCTAATTCAAGGTAGCAAATCCTTTGTCTTCATTCTCTAACCAAACAAACTTGGACCATATGTTGGTAGAAGTATTGGCATTACATACAATCTGATACGTGGGCACCTTAATAGTGAAATATCGATTCTTAAGCTTACATATATATTGTTAAGTTTAGATTTACATATTAAGCTAGTTTCTATTAATAATCAAGCATAATTTCAATTCTAAAACATGTTTTCCTTTTGAAATTAGTATTTCAAAATGAAACACATTACTTATGAATAATTATTTCCCTTTTGAAATTATATTTTGCTTATTAAAATGGAACTTTCCCTTTGAAAAACAACACTTTCCATTTGTAAATTTTTTTTTTTCCAGTTTTTCCTATTTTTTATTATATCACTAGATTATTAGATACTTTTGCTTAGTTTGCTTCTAGTAGATTAAATGTTCATGTCTTGCCCTAGCCAAGTCCTTTAGGGTCAGTGTTTAGCCTCATGAAATCTATAAAACTTGGTAGAGACTATTGAATCTCAACTTTTTTTCTCCCTACTTCAGTAAGTGTTTTCTTTTCAATCCTTTGACAAAGCCCAATGGCATATTTATATTTTTAGAGCTACAACAACAAGGTTTGAATAACTCTAAGAGTATTCATTTCTTTGCTTATAATCAAATTTTCAATTATTTTATTTGGTTACATTATTATTATTTTATGAAGACATTGATATACTTGTGATAATTCATGTGTTCTTATAGGTATATTCGATATGTTGACAATGGAACATTCATGTAGATGGTGAGGAGACCGGATTTTATGATTTTATTACATCTTGATTTCCCTAAAGTATTATAACGTTTGAATTCATGGATTAATATGGTTATTATTTGACTATTATTGATTTGATTTGAGTTTTATGACATAATACTGGTTATGGAACAGTGATACGCTGATTAGTTTGCATAATGGATTGATTATGTGAAAACTATACTTTCTTATTTTTGTATAATGTGGATGTATATTTTTTAGTTATGCATCATTAATTGATATATATGTAGGATTGATTCTACCCTCAGAGCATGATGAAGGGAGAGCATAATAGAGAGGATGGCGTAGATGGGATGATTCATAAATACGCCATCCTTAAATACTTAAATATTTTTGTAGTGATCATATTTAAGTTTATGCATTTAAATGAGTGATTTCATTATACTACAACCTACAGTTATATTCATATGATAATTGCTCTATGATTGTTGTGATTATTGCATTTGAGGGATGTTATTGCTTAACAATATAGTAATATGTATGACTTAATTCATTTTTTTAAATGATAGTTGAAGACATTGAAACTAGTCTATATAGCGGACACAATAAATAATTTCACAATTATAATATCATGGTGTTTTGGGATGTTGATTTAGAAATTATTGTTAAGAAAACATTTGATATACTATCCAGTTGGGTCAAAAACTGGTAATGGCTTAGGCTATCCTCTTTGTAAACTCTTAGTTTGGACTTTTGCTAAGTTGGAATACTAATTTCCTAAGTAACTTATGGATTATCCTAGCTAATGTTAGAATGCATAAATAATAACCTATTTTGGAGTGGACTTAAACTAGCACTTAACTAGGCTTTGAATAAAGATTTCTACAAAAAAAACATGCATGATTTATTAAATAAGTGAAACTCTAAATTAAGTGTATAGTAATAAATTTTTACTAAATGCCAGAGTAAAGATATTCTTGCATGAAAGAAATGAAAATTTATTTACCTAATCGGTAAAAGGGGTAAACTATTCATGCAAATGAAATCTTTAAGAAGTTAAAGATTTTTTGGAAAATTGCATGGTAAAGGAAAAGATATGGAACTCGTGTAAAGTCGTTATTTTATTTTGGGAATTAAAACTATTTGAATGGTCGGTGACTTGGGGAGTAAAAGGAGATAAAAGGGAGAAGCGGGATGCAAAAGAGAGGAGGTAGGAACACAAAAAGTAATTGTAGCGAATTAGTGAGCGAGGGAAGGCAATGATATTAAGAAAGAGAATCTTAAAAAAAGGTATGGAGGATAGGCAACAAAGGAAATAAAGGATAAAGAGATAGTGAATTAAAGAGGAATAGCAATGTAGTTTTGAAGACACAGTACAACTAAAGAGGGAATATATATAATGAAGTAGAAAAGGTTAGTCTTATTTTTAAATCCATGTATATTAGCTATAAATGGTCAAAATCCTTGTGTTTTTCCTGTTAGTTGATCTGCATACTTAGAATATTTATGATTATATAATGGAACCTAGAAGATAAAATATTATTAAACAACTGTATTTTATCTACGTATAGTATGTATGAGTTTGAAAATACATTATGAATTAGTATGTAATGCTTAAAAAAATAATATAGACTATTAAAACTATGAGGGAGATAACAACCAACATAGAATGCTCTGTATGCTCCGTTGGGAAGAATAGTAAATGTTTGAAGGAAACTATGTTTTGTATTTACTGCAATTAGAATTTAGGTAAAACTTCATTTTACCTTGGGGATTTACGTATTGAGGTATAAACTTAGGTTCAAATTAGGTAAACACATTTTATTGCATTATATAATATTATTTTAACCAGTTAAGTTGTCGAATCCGTTTGGGTATTGGTATTTGGATTTGCTTGCAATAATAAATAAGTATGCTAGATGTAAACAAAAACTAGTATTCTTTGAGATAAGTTTAGCTGAGTTAACTTTGTATGAAGTGATTACTATAAACATAATGCAAGCTTAAATTCAGAACATGAATTATTTGTTTTATGGCTAGTTAGATTTTAGATGTATACAATTCTAAGTTTAGTTCATGTGTTGGATAATAAAATAAATTCAAGGATATAGATTATTATATTAGATACATGTGTGTGTGTGTGTGTGTGTGTGTGTGTACACATGAGATTTGTATGTGAAAGTAATAAGCTTTATGATATTTTTATTATAGGAGCTAAGCTTATTAGCATAATAGAGTAAACATGGTCATATGTGGGAAACTATGATACTACGTATAGTTATTTACATCTTGTTGTAAGTTGAACATTACCTCTTTTACGATTTGGTTATAGGGAAACTTAGTTATTGAGTAAAGTTAGCCTTGATTTATATTTATGTTTGTGACTAGGAATTCAATGTTTTCTTGTGATGTTTATGTATTTATGAACATGATATGATTCATGCTTAGATGGTGTAATTCTTGAATAGAAATAGGATATATTCATTATATTAAAATATCTTAATGTGTGAAATTCATTTAATGCATTTGACAAACAAAATGCATAGTACTTAACAAATTTTGCATGTCTATTAAAAGGAATACTCTATTTTAATCATTAGTTTATATATTATGTTATAACTAGTCTTGCATTGGTAATGTCAAACAAGTAGTGAGATGGACTTCACTAACTTAGTTGGCATCATGAATGTAAGATCAGGATAATCCGATCAAGTGATGTGTATGAAATTAACTGATCCTAGAGATCATATGTTATTTGAAAACTTTGTCCAATTAATGTTAGATAGACATTATCATTTCATATATTTGATTTAAATGTTTGTGTGATATCATGTTAGAAACATATTTTCTTTATGGTACACATCATGTAGTAGAAATCTTACAACACACGGGTATCGACATATCTCTCTAGATTCCCACACCATCATTATCTACCCATCTATGAAGGGAGGGCTATTCCATGATGGGTTATTTTGTAGGGGATCGATGGTCCATGGTTGGTGTGGAAAAACACTTAGATGATACTCTCCCTCTCCACTGTAGTACTTACTTGAAGACTACACTTGAGATTATCAGAGATACATGAGTTAGTTTGATTCGAGCTCCATTAAACATTATATTTATATATTATATTAAGGTTAAAGGCCTATTAAAAATATTATTTTATTATACTTCAATAGCAGTAGTTTTATTATTGTACTAGTTGTGGCTATATTTTAATGTGATTACTTTTCTTGCAGTTATGTTATGTTACATGAAGTGTAGTGATTGGAATTGTTATTGTTCTAAGTTATGTTAGTGTAAAATGCTTGGTTAAGTTTGTTAGAAACACTAATTAGATTCTCGTAGTGTAATTTATTGAAATAATGAATGTTGAGTAATTAGTTTTTAAAAGAATAAAAATAAAAATTATTGCATTATTCTAGTACAATTCATGAGGGGTTGTGCATGTGGTATCAGATCTTATGCTTGAACGCTAGGACTTAATTAGTCCACTAAGAATTTCATATTTTTCTATTTAGAGAGAAAGAAGAATGGTGAAAATAAGAGCATTGGGTGAGGGTCCTTCGAATGGTAATAATCCTCTAATTGATCCTAACCAGATTGTCGCTGAATATTCAATAAAGTTGGATTATATTCTCACAGTCATGAATGATACCAAGGATCAAATCCTAGCCCTAGAACATAAAGTTCATAGCCATGGACAAGAAGAACATAAGGAAGAACTAATTGAGCATCCTACTATGTAGGAAAAGTAGCAAGATGTGAGAGCTTAGGTAGCCACAAATTTGTCTAGGGACATGAAAAAGGTGAGTTCACCTAAGTTTGATGGAACTATTCTAGGTGACAGAGCTGAAGCATGGCTTATAGAGATGGAGAAGTATTTATAGATTTAAAGCCACTCTGATGTCACCAAAATAGTTTGGGAGCATACTAATTGGATGGTGAGGCAACTATGTGGTTCGTTAACAAGAAGTTAGAAATGAACCTTAATTCAACCACCACTACTTGGGAGCAATTTGTGACATTATTTAGGTCACATTGGCTTCTAAAAATTTATTTTGATCAGAAGCTCATATATTTATAGAATCTAAAGTAGGGAGACTTGTCGATGAATGAGTGCTAGGAGCAGTTCACCAAAATTTTGAAATACATACCTCAGCACCAAGCAAATGAGAAGTTTAGGATAGGGAAGTTTATCATGGGACTAAAACCCCAAATTGGTGTTGAGGTAGATGTGCATGGACCTTCTACCATGGACCAAATCTTCGAGAAGGTGGTAAAGTAGGAATAGAAGTTGAAGTCTCTTACATAGGTTAGGGACAAGTTCAAGAAAAAATTTAGGAGTTCCAAGCTGATCTTCAAGAAGAATAATTGGAATCATAGGAGTGGAGACTCCAAGGGTCAGTTCAAGAATCAAAATGCCAAATTCAACAATGGATTTAGAAACAAGAAATTAGGCAATGGTTTCAAAGGTATTTTTAAAGGAAACCCACGAACTAATAAGAAAGGTCCATTTGGGGGTTATTTCAACTATAGAGGATACCATTATGATTGTGAATGCACTTAGGAAAAGTCAAAGAACAAAGGTCTTAATTCTCAACAAGGCAATTTTTAGCAATGTATTCATACAACAATTGATAACTAGCAAGCTAAATTTCAAGCATCACCATAGAGCTAGCAGGTATTTTATTTGAACATCCAATTTCCATTTTGATAGATATAAGGGCTAATGAATATTTTATAGCTCCTAGAATGTTTAGTAATTTTTCTACAAGATCTGGATTTATGACAAATGCATGGTCAGTAAAGTATGGGAATGACTCAAAAGTCATGGTTGAGAAGTGTCTAGTTGAAATAGAGATTAGGTTTCCCAATTTCACAACTATAGTGGATCTGTATGTAGCATAATTAGGGTCATATGATGTGATCCTAGGAGTCAACTAACTTGCTAAGCAAAAGGCCAAGGTTGATTTCTATTTGAAGAAGGTTGAGTGTTTGGATGATTTTTGAAATCAGACACAAATTTAAGGTGAGAAGTGAGAGTTGAGGCTCAGGTAAATTTTTGCACTGCAACTCAAGAGGGTTCAAGGAAAATGATGCCAAGCATTTATCATCAAGATAAATGAAATAGAGGAACCTAAAGAACCATCTCTCAAAGATTACTCATTTCATAGATATTTTCATGATGTGTTTTCAAAAGAATTATCAGGATTGCCTCCTAAACATGAGTTTGATTTCTCGATTGATATCATACCTAGATCAAAACCACAGTCTAAGGCACCATATAAGATGAAAACCATTGATTTGGTTGAATTGAAGGTTTAACTTCACAAATTAAGTTCAAATGGGGTTGATCAGGCCAAGTGTGTCACCATGGAGTGCACCAGTTATCTTTGTCAAGAAGAATGATGGTACTCTTTGACTTTGCATTGATTATAGGATGTTGAACAAGGCAACTATCAAAAATAGGTATCTACTAACTCATATAGATGATATTTTTGATCAAATAGGGTAGCAATGATCTTTTTTAAGATTGATCTTAGAGTGAGATATCATTAGTTGAGTATTTGGGATGAGGATATTTTGAAGACAGCTTTCAGAACTCATTATGGGCATTATGAGTTCACAGTGTTACCCTCTGGGTTGACTAATGCACCAAAAACATTCATGAATGTCATGAAAAACGTGTTCAAATATTATCTAGATCACTTTATTTTGGTCTTTCTGAATGACATTCATATATATTTTAAGAATGAAGAGGAACACCTACAACATCTAGAATTGGTTATGCAACAGTTTCAGAAGCACAATCTGTATGGCAAGTTGATTAAGTGCCTATTTTTCCAAGAGAGAGTGCAATATCCAAGGCATATTATTTATACAGATGGTATTTATATAGATCTAACTAAGACAAGAGCCATTATGGAGTGGCTGACACCAAGGAATGTGCATGAGGTAAGAAGTTTCATGGGATTATCAAGATATTACAGAAAGTTCATTCTAAATTTGTCTAAAATAGTTAATCCAATAACCTCCTTACAATGGAAGAATTAAAGATTTATCTAGTCATAAAAGTGTAAATTAGCTTTTTAGAAATTGAAAAGAAGACTTACTTTAGCACCAATGTTGAGAGTTCCTGATCCCAATGGTCAGTTTTCATTAATCACATATGCGTCAGGAGAGGGGTTAGGAGGAGTCCTTATGCAAGATGGTGCATTGGTGGCTTTTGAATCAAGGAAGATAAAAACTTATGTGATGAATTATGCCCCTCGTGATTTTTGAACTTACAATAATTGTTCATGATTTTTAAGTTTGGTGACATTATTTGTTGGGAAAACTATTTCAGCTCAATAATGATAACTTGGGACTTGAATACATTTTTTCCTATCTAAATTTGAATGCTTGTCAGAGACGTTGGTTAGAATTTCTCTCTAACTATGACTTTGATATCAATTACATCAAAGGCAAATAAAATAGAGTAGCTGACACTTTGAGTCATAGAAGGTACATAAAATCTATGGCTACTATCAGGAATACTTTTAGGGGCCATGTGTTTGAGTTCTCTCTAGGAGACAAATACTATGATCAGGTTAGAAAAGCATTGTCTGATAATACTCAGAATCCTTGATATAAAGGATTCAGTTTTGAGAGTCATGTTCTTTTGCATTATAATGGAAAGATGTATGTGCTAGATAGAGAGAATATGTGGAGCATAGTGTTAAAGGAATTGCATAATGCCCCATATTCAGGACTTCTAGGAGTAACCAATCTTATGGCAAAGCTTAGACCTCTATAATTATGGAAGGAAGTCAAGAAAATATGGTAGATTTTGTGTCATGTTGTCTAGAATGTTAGCAAGTGAAAGATGAGCATGTGCACCCAAATGGATTTTTATATCCGCATGATATACCAGAGTGGAAGTGGGAGGTGATTAGTATGGACTTTGTCCAAGGTTTACCAATGTCACAGAGCAATGATAATATGATCTTGGTAGTTGTTGACAAACTAACCAAGGTGGCTCATTTTATACCAAGTAATTTGATAAATGATGCACCTACCCTTACACAGAGGTTTGCAAAGGAAGTGTATAGATTGCATGGATTCATAGAGAAGATCAATTTGGATCATGATCGAAAGATAACTTCTAGGTTTTGGGTAACTCTAAACTCAACTTTGGGTATGCAACTAAACTTTACACTGCATATCACCTAGAGATTGATGGTCAAACCAAGCAAATTAATTATGTTTTAGAGGATCTTATTCATATGTATTACCATTGGTTAAGTTTGCATACAACAAAACATACCAATCAACTTTGAAGATGGCTCCATTTGAGGCACTACATGGAAGAAGGTACAAGACACCAATCAGTTAGGATAGGTTAGAGGATAGGGTAGTCTTTGGGCCTAAGATGCTTTTAGAAATAGAAGATTAAGTTAGATTAACTAGGTAGAGATTGACTGAGGCCATTGATAGACGAAATAGTTATGCTAATATGAAGAAGATAGATAGGCAATTTTTTATAAGTGATAAGTGTTCTTGCAAGTTAATACATAAAAGAGCTTGATTAAATTTGAGAAGTCAACGAAAATATCACCAAGATATTTGGGACCATTCAAGGTTTTAGAAGTGGTCAATCCTATAACATATAAGCTTGATTTACCACCATCTCTAGCTCTTATACATACTGTTTTCCATGTATCTTATCTTAAAAAGTCTATAGTTGATCATTCACATGTTCTAGATTGAAATACTTTATAGGTTCTAGATCTTAGGGTGGTCATGGTAGAACCAATCAGAGTAATTGATATTCACAAACTTCATTTGAATAATAGAGAAGTGTCACAATGCAAGGTTTTGTGAGATCAATACTTTGAGGATAGTGTTACTTGGGAGAACTATGATGAGTTCTACATGCTATTTTCACATTTGTTTACATGATTTGATACTTGATACTATATTTTTATTCTACTAAACTCTATTTGTTATTCAAAACTGTTATTTGAGTGAGTGTTAATGAGATGATGATGGATTTTAGGGGAAAGGATGTTACATCTTGATTTCACCATAATTATTATAACTTTTGAATCTATTAATTAATATGGTTATCATTTGACTATTATTGCTTTGATTTGAGCTTTATGACATATATTGGTTATGGGACAACAATATGCTAATTAGTTTACATAATGGATTAACTATGTGACAACTATACTTTCTTATTTCTGTATATGGTGGATGGATATTTATTAGTTATGCATCATTAATTGATATATATGATGACTCAAACTAACTACCTATTTATCGCGAGGTGGATGCACGATTGATGCTACCCTCAGAGCATGATGGAGGGAGAGTATCATCAAAGAGGATGGCGTAAATGGGATGATTAGAATATGATAGAGAAACTGTTAGTAACCCAACACACACACCACAATAAAATAACTTGTTTGATTCTTATATGACTTAGCTAGTTGGTATGGTTTTGAGTGCTTAAATATTTTTGCAATTAACATATTTTAGTTTATGTATTTAAATGAGTAATTTCATTATTCTATAGCCTACAATTAGATTCATATGATAATTGTTCTATGATTGTTGTGATTTTTATGTTTGAGAGATGTTATTGCTTAATAATTTAGTAATCTGTATGACTTAATGCATATTTTTAAAGGATAGTTGAAAACATTAAGACTAATCTATAGAGCAGACACAACAAATAATTTCATAGTTATAACATCATGGTGTTTTGGGATGTTGATTTAGCAATTATTGTTAAGATAACATTTGATATATTATCTAGTTGGGTGAAAAGCCAGTAATGGCTTAGGCCATCCTCTTTGCACACTCTTAGTTTGGACTTTTACTAAGTTGAAATACTAATTTTCTAAGTAACTTATGGACTATCATAGCTAATGTTAGAGTGCATAAGTAATAATGTATTTCTAAGTGGAATTAAACTAGCACTTAACTAGGCTTTGAACAAAGATTAAAAAAAAATACATGATTTATTAAATAAGTGAAAATCTAAATTAAGTGTATACTAATAATTTTTTACTAAACGCCAAAGTAAATATATTATTGGATGAAAGAAATGAAAAGTTATTTAACTAATTGGTAAAAGGGGCGAACTATTTCATGCAAATGAAATCTTTAAGAAGTTAATATTTTTTGGAAAATTGCATGGTAAAAGAAAAGATATGGAATTCATGTAAAGTCATTATTTTATTTTGGGAATTAAAACTATTTGAATGGGTGATGACTTGGGGAGTAAAAGGAGATAAATGGGAGAAGTGGGACACAAAATAGAGAAGGCAGGGATGCATAAAATAATTGCAGTGAGTTAGTGAGTGAGAGAAGGCAACGATATTAAGAAAGAATCTTGAAAAGAGGTATGGACAACAAGCATCAAAGGAAATAAAGGAGAAAGAGATAGCAAAGTAAAGAGGAGTAGTGATGTCATTTTGAAGACATGGTATGATGAAAGAGGGAATATATACAATGAATTAGAAAAGATTAGTATTGTTTTTAAATCCATGTATATTAGTTATAAATGGTCAAAATCCCTATGTCTTGCCTATTAGTCGATCTGCATACTTATAAGAATATTTATGCATGCGTAACGAAACCTATAAGACAAAATATTATTAAACAATTATATTTTATCTGTGTATATTATTTATGAGTTTGGAAATGCGTTATGAATTAGTATGTAGTGCTTAGAAAAATAATATAGACTGTTAAAACTATGAGGAAGATAACAACCAACATAGAACACTCTATATACTCCGTTAGGAGGAATAGTAAATGTTTGAAGGAAACTATGTTTTCTATTGGCTGCAATTAGAATTTGGGTAAAAATTTATTTTACCTTGGATTTACGTAATGAGGTATAAACTTAGGTTCAAATCAGGGAAACACATTTTATAAAATTATATATTATTATTTTAGCGAGTCAATTGGTTGAATCTACTTGGGTATTGGTATTTGGCTTTGCTTATAATAATAAGTATGCTAGATGTAAACAAAAACTAATATTCCTTGAGATAGGTTTAGCTAAGTCAACTTTGTATGAAGTGATTATTGTAAACAAAATACAAGCTTAAATTCAGAATGGGAATTATTTGTTTTTATGGCTAGTTAGATTTTAGATGTATACAATTCTAAGTTTAGTTCATGTTTTGGATAATAAAATAAATTCAAGGATGTAGATTATTATATTAGATGTGTGTGTGTGTGTGTGTGTGTGATGTGTATGTGAAAGTAGTAAGCTTTATGATATTTATATTATATGAGCTAAGATTATTAGCATAATAGAGTAAACATGGTCATATACAGGAAATTATAATACTAAGTATAGTTATTTACATATTTTTATAAGTTGAAGTTGAACATTACCTCCTTTACGATTTAGTTATAAGGAAGCTTATTTATTGAGTAAAGTTAGCTTTGATATATATTTATGCTTGTGACTAGGAATTCAATGTTTTCTTGTGATGTTTATGTATTTATGAACATGATATGATTCATGCCCGGCTGGTGTGATTCTTGAATATAAATAGAATATATTAATTATATTGAAGTATCTTAATGTGTGAAATTCTTTTAATGCATTTGACAGACAAAATGCATAGTTTTGATTATTTTATGTACTTGGCAAAGTTTGCATGTTTGTTAAAAGGAATAATTTATTTTAATAATTGGTTTATATATTATGTTACAACCAGTATTGCATTGGTAATATCAAATAAGTAGTGAGACGGACTTCACTAGCTTAGTTGGTATCATCCATGCAAGATGAGGATAATCCGATCAAGTGGTGTGTATGAAATTGACTGATCCTAGAGATCATATGTTATTTAAAAACATTGGACAAAGTAATGTTAGATAAAGATTTTTATTTTATATGTTTGTATGATATCATGTTAGAAACATATTTTCTTTATGGTACACATCATGTAGTAGAAATCTTATAGCACATGAGTACTAGCATGTTTCTCTAGATTTCCATACCATCATTATCTACCCATTTATGAAAGGAGGGCCATTCTCTAATGGGGGATTGTGCGGGATATCGATGGTCTATGGTTAGTGTGGAACAGTGCTTAGAGTATGTTTTTCCTCCCCACTATGGTACTTGGAGACTACACTTGAGATTATCATAGATACATGAGTTAGTTTGACTTGAGCTCCATGGAACATTATATCTAGTTATTATATTAAGGCTAAATGCCTATTGAAAATGTAATTGCATTATTTTGTTATACTTCAACAATAATTGTAGTATTATTGTATCAGTCATGGTTGGATTTTAATGTGAATACTTTCCTTGCAGTTATGTTATGTTACATGAAGTGTAGTGATTGGAACTGTTATTGTTCTAAGTTGTGTTAATGTAACATGCTTGGTTAAGTTTGTTAGAAACACTAATTAGATTCTCGTTGTGTAATATAATGAAAGAATGAATGTTAAGTAATTAGTTTTATTTGAAAAAAAAATTACGGCATTATTCTAGTACAATCCATGAAGGGTTGTTACAGATTTGTAGGTTGTCAGACCTAGAATCTAGTAGAAGGTATTCTCTCTCTTCATTTTAACTTTCACATCACTTTTATATCAATAATTAACCATAATCATAAATTGTAGGTAGTGAGGTGGCCACAACAAAAATAATATCTATTGATTATTTGAATTTAATGTACATGCACACACACACATTAAAGTGGGGCATTATATAGACACATAATTTTGGTACAAGCCTTGTAATTGGATTAAGGATGTTATTAGTGTGATTTTATATATATGGATCATTGGTTCATAATAGGCTGTTATTATCACTTTCTCATGTGTTTTCATCTCTTCTTCCTATTTATGTGGCCATGTGCTTCTCTGTCTGTCTTCTTTCTTCTTGATGTTTCTTTGTGCTTGGGGATCCCTGTTCTTTCATTCTTAGTCTATGATCATTTTAAAAATGTCTTGAAACTGGTATGACCCTTCTCAGAGCATTTTAAAATCAGTCAGTTTGTATTTGTGGGTCTTTTGGCCCTTGTTTCAATTTGTCCATTATGTGGGCCATATTTTATCAACTTTTCCATCCTTTTTTGTCATCTTGTGTCAATAGATCCGTAATTTGAATTTGAAAAGTCCATATACATAAGACACCCTAAGGCATTTTAAGTGTGCAAGGCATACAGTCGAGATTAAAATTGAATTATTCATATCAATCTTTCAAATAATTACTAGGTTTTCCATTTTATATTTGTTACATGTATCAAGAAAAGGCATAGGCGAAGAGCATATAGTATTTATTTTATGACCCTCTGTCTCATAGGATCAAGAGTGGGAACTAGATTACATATGTTTGCTTATTGACATGCATGATTGATGAGTGAAAAAATATCATTCTTACTCACTAAGATAGGACCCTCAACAACACACCATTTTTATGCCCTAAGAAGTATGGACTTGAGCCCTACCAAATGATAGAATATTCTGACATAAGTGTGCATGTATTCACATATTTGAGAGAGGTTTTTGTGCATCCCCTAATAACTAAGGGTTCTACAAATTTTTAGACCATTGGGACTTGTGGATTGACCATTTGGAAGGCTACTTCTTTTGTAAAATTTTGAATTTGGTCTGAATGATACCATGTCATACAAAACTGATAATTACCGCAAATCATTGTGTGCTTTTTGAGTTTCCTTCTACACTTTTTTGGGGCCTCATTTTCAATACATACAATGATTATCAAGAACCAGGTAAGTAAAAAACCTAGATCAATCTATTTATTTCCTTCTCTTTTATTTTTTTTAATCATTAACTATTCAAGGTACTTTCATTTATCTTCCCTTTACACTAGACATGGCTAATTTATATATATATATATATATATATATATATATATATATATATATATATATATATATATATATATATATATATATATATATATATAATTAGATGTGGTTGGTAATGTTATGGAATTATGTATTGAAATTTAATCAAAATTCATTTATACATATTACAAAAATATGTTTTTAAAACCATTACAATTGAAAAACTTTATGGATATTTATTCAAGTTGATTGCTTAATGCTATAAACATGTGTACTATAAATAAATTATGAATCATTTTTTTGGTTAACCAAAGGGAATTGAGGTCATTTGCCCTAAGTTGTCTGCTCTAACATAGGAGGAGCCTCTCTATAATTTTTTAGGTAGTATATAATGGGGCCTTCACTACACACTATAGGGAAATCAAGAATTGAACCCGTGATCAAAGCTACCTTTACAGGTTATCAAGACCGAGTGACCTAACTATGAGGCCTAAAAATTATGAATCATTGTTGGAGTGATCCTAATCTACGTAACACACTTTATTAAAGGTATTGCTCAAGGAATAAAATTAGTACATATATCTTAAACATATTTATTTGAAATATGTTAAGATATATCAATTTAAAGTTTTTTATTTTAATTTTTTCACATATCATATTGATTAGTTATTCTATTACTTTTTTGTCAATTTTATATTTAGGTTTTGTGTTAGGTCCAAAAATATCTTTTCGTAAAAAAATGAATTCCATATTCTACTGTATAGCTGAAATATTACAATTTTTAATTGACTTCTCCAAAAAAAAGAAAAAGTTTACAAGTGATGGCCAAATAAATGTCAAAATTTAAATTTAATTTTCCTTGTGACAATCAAATAGACGTCAAATTAAAAATCAAACGTAACTATGAACAACTTACTCCCTTACACTATTGTTGCCATTGTAGAATGCATACCAGTATAAATATAACAATGATGAATAAAACATTCAATGTAGGTTAGAGGATTGAATAAATTCTAAGCCGTAGATTAGAAAAATTAAGTGTCACCAGTCTAAGAGAACCAGGGGAGTTGGTAAAATGGATTTAATGTTCCCCAACTAACTTAGACTCCACACATGAAAAGAAGTTAAGTGCCAAATGACCCAATGCAACTAACGTCATAGAGGATTTTACAGTGGTTTGCGTACATGAGAAAGGATGAGCCCCGTTAAAGTATGTTATTGTCACACTCGAATATATATTTAAAAAATATATTGTATAATATAAATAGATTTGAAAAAACATTAAAATTAATATTTAATATTGTAAAGTACATAAAACACTGGGGATATTAGCTGATTTAATTGGTTTTGTCAGTGATCAAGGCTATCACTGAATGCGTAGGGTAAGCACGTACAATAGGCCTGCAAAGGGATCTAAGCACGCCAAGAGCACACTTTTAGCCCCTATGTGTGGAACCTAACTATGATTCAAAATTTAAAAGGCCCTTGCTGGTTATAGTCATTTAACTGTTGTTGGTTGAATATATTTAATTGGCCCTAGAGAAATGTTGATTACATCCATTTGATTGACAGACTATAGTTTTTTCAAATAGATGAGCATTGGGGCGAGAGGATTTGTGTTCTTTGCACCATAGGGGCAGTCGAAATAGATGACCACTTAATCCTTAAATATCCTCAATACATGGACATACAAGCCAAGTATATGGAAAATTTAAGAGTTCATTAGAGGGTTGATATATTTGAAGAAAAAAGATTAAAAAGGTGGGGGGAGATGTTAATCCAACTCAGTAAAAGATGAATCAGTGTTCTACAAGATATTTCATGTCTCGAGAATCGCTAAATAATTAAAATAATTGATGGTCCTATATACTGTTCAATCTCATACACGTAATTAAAACTATTTTATCTCATTTCATTTTAAATTGACAGTTATAATAACCATATAACCCTGCCATTAATGTTTTAAAAAAAATTAAGTGCCACCCATATGGACACAAATCTGCCATCTAATGGCCATTTGTCGAGGCTCCTCATTTTCAATACATACAACTGTCAAAAACTAGATAAGTACAAAAATATAGATTTATCTATTTATTTCCTTCTCTTTTATTTTTTTAATCATTCACTACTCAAGGTGCTTTCATTTATCTTCCCTTTACATAGACACAACTAATTTATTATACATATCTATATTTAATTAGATGTGGTTGGTATAATATTTCTAACACTTGTGCACCTTCCAAGCCGTTTTATATATATATTATATAATTAAATGTTATGGAATTTTGTATTGAAATTTAATCGAAATTCATTTATACATATTACAAAAATATGTTTCTAAAAACATTAGAATTAAAAAATTTTACGGCTATTTATGCAAATTGACTGCTTAACATATGCTATAAACATGTGCAGTAACAAATAAATTATGAATCTTTTTTTTGGTTAACTAAAGGCAAGTGAGGTCGTTTGTCCTAGTATTCAGAATTGTGTGCTCTAATAGAGAGAGTGCCTCTTTATAAATTTTTACGTAGTGTATAATGGAGCTTTCATTACATATTATAGAGAAATTAGGAATTAAACTCACGATGAAAGTTAATTTTATAAGCTATCAAGATCGAGTGAGCTAACTGTTGATGCAAGAGATTGCACCCTTTGGCAGGAAGTCAAACTTCTTGCCTTCTCCTCGCAACATGGAAACTCCCCTCTCGCCTGTGGGACTAGCAAAGCTGGAGGGAAGAGTCTCTAGATAAGGGCTAGCTCCCTTTGATGCATCGTGTTTGTTCCAGCAAGTGCAAATACAGGCATATATATATAGATGCAACTATATAATAAGGGGGGATGAAAAGGGAAAAGAGAATGTAGGAAAAACAAGCCTACTCTAAAGAGGTGATGCACAAAAATGAAATGACCTTCTCACATCCACTCTCAGAATCAGACAAACACATTTATACGCTTCACACTTGGTAGAAGGAACAGTCTACAAAACTTGACAGGGAGGTTTAAATGAAAATACAAAAAATGAAGGTTCACCAAAGGTGCTGTAAGAGACACTCTGTAGATAATCCCTTCTATTTTCTGCACCCCAAAATAGAACTCTTCTCCTATCAGCTGCAGATGGCGCCTTGTAGATAACTGGTGCGTTGGTGTTGAACCTGTGAGAGCATCAAAAGACAATGACTAAACACAAATCAACACTCAGGACATACACAGAATATCTATCCAAGAAGAGGTAAAAATCTATGTTTATAGATTTAGGTAGAAATTTTAGCAGGGTTGCGCCTTATAAAATTGTGAAAAGATAATTACAAAATGACCAAGTTCGCAATATATATGGAAAAGCAAAGAGGCCCATTTGGCGCTCCTTGTTTACAAGTGGCTTATTGCCTCTATTCATGGAAGGAACAAGTCGCTCAAAAGCATTAATGAACTGCGCCCTTTGTCTGTTTGAAATCTGCTTTCCTCCTTTAGGTGACTTACACGGTTTGTCTACTCATTAATGTGAAATAGAGAAACCGGTTGCACTGTTAGCTGCTTGCATCCTTTAGTGATCAATTCGCTGGCACTATTTCACCTACCAGAGTCACTTCTCAAATTGGCGCCACTTGGACTAACCGCTTACTCATTCCTTGCTTGTCGCTTTGTCTTTTCTCCATTTTGTCTCTTCTGACTCCTTTGGCCCTCGAGGCGAACATTCTGGCGGGTCGCTACATTCTAAGCTCCTTTTCATGGTTAGCGCTCTCCTAGTTCGAAAACAAACGGCCATTTCGTTTTGTTAACTTTGACGTTCTCCGGGGCGTCACCGTCTTCGTCACAACACTGTCGGGTCCATATGGCTTCCTCTGCGACTTATCTTCCTTGGCCTTCCACGGGCGTTCTTTCCTTTGTCTCTATCACCTTCCCGTTGAATCAAGTCTGTTGAACCAAGCCGTTCAACCAAGAATGGTTCAATGGTTCAATCATTGAACGCTTGTTAACTTCTTTTGCCGATTGAACCGCCACGTTGAACCAAGAATGGTTCAACGGTTCGACGGTTCAACGCTTGTTAAATCGAGATGTTGAACTTGAAGAAGAACCTTTTGAACCAAAGGTCACTGAACCACTTGAACCAGGCCATGAATCGAACTCATTGAACTTGTGCAACCTGAAGATGACTGGCATTAAACAGCAGGGGAAGAAGGTGACCGAAATTTTACCTGTGGGCAAAATTGGTCAACACTAACTACAAGACCCATAAATTATGAATCATTGTTCGAATGACCCTAATCTAAATAACACACTTTATTAAAGGTATCATTCAAAGAATAAAATTAGTACATATATTTATCTGAAATACATTAAGATATATCAGTTTAAAGATTTTTTTTATTTTAAACTTCTCATATATCACATTGATTAATTATTCTATTACTTTTTGGAGTGACCTTATTCTAAATAACACATTTTATTAAAGGTATCATTCAAAGAATAAAATTAGTACATATATTTTAAATATATTTACTGAACTACATTAAAATATATCAGTTTAAAAGATTTTTTATTTTAGACTTTTTACATATCACATTGATTAATTATTCTATTACTTTTTCTGTCAATTTTCTATTTAGATTTTGTGTTGGGTCTGAAAATATCTTTTTAGGAAAAAAATAAGTTCCAAGTTTTACCGTATAACTAAGATATTACAAATTTTTAATTGACTTCTCTTTAAAAAACGAAAAAGTTTATTAATAACGGCCAAATAAATGTCAAATTTAAAATTTAATTTTCTTTGTGACAATCAAATAGACGTCAAATTAAAAATCAAACATAATTGTGAGCAACTTACTCCCTTGCACTCTTGTTGCCATTGTAGAATGCATACCAACATAAATATAATAGGGATGAATAAAACATTCAATGTAGGTCAGAAGATTAGATAGGTTCTAAGCCGCAAATTAAAAAATTTGAGTGCCCCCACTGCAAGAGAATTAGGGGAGTTCGTAAAATGGGTTTAATGATCCCCAACTCACTTAGACTCCGCACATAAAAAAATGTTAAGCGCTGAATGACCCCGCTCATTTGACATTAGAGAGCATTTTAAAGTGGTTTGCATACATGAGATAAGATGAGCCCTGTGGAAGTATGTCGTTGTTATGCTCTAATATATATTTTAAAAATATATTTCATAATATAAATAGTTTTGAAATGACATTAAAATGAATATTTAATATTGTAAAGTACATAAAACATAAGGGATATTCGTTGATTTAACAATGTTTGTCAATGATTGATATTGTCACTGAACGTGTAGGGTAAGCATGAACGATATCGTTGTAAAGGGCTCCAAGCATGCTTTTAGCTTTCATGTGTGGAGCTTAACTATGAGACAAAATTTAAAAGGTCCTTACTGGCTATAACTATTTAACTGCCGTTGGTTGAATATATTTAACTGGCCTTAAAAAAACGTTGATTATATCCATTTGATTCACAAATTGTAGTTGTTTCAAATTGAGGAGTATTGGGATGAAAGGGTTTGTGTTCTTTGCACCATAAGAACGGTCGAAACAATGAAGCACTCTATCCTTGAATGTCCTAAGCATACAAATATATATATATATATATATATATATATATATATATATAAAACAAATATATAAAATATTTAAGAGTTAACTACATGATTAATATATTTAAAAAAAGAAATTAAAAAAATTGAGAATATTTTAATTTAATTTTAAAAAAACGAAATAATTTTCTAAAAAATACCTCATATCTTGAAAATCTTGAAATAATTTAATCTAATTTTAAAAAATGAAATAATATTCTAAAAGATACCCCATGTCTTGAAAATCGTTGAATAATTAAAACAATTGATAGTCCCATAAACGGAATCAATTTCATTTCAAAATGTTATAGTGGTTCACTGCGGGACCATATAATCCCGCCCCCCCCCACATTGATTCATAAAATTAAAAAAAGTTAAATGCCAGTGCCACCTGTCACGGGGCTAGCTTTTCGAAGCCTGGAACCCACGTGCGGCACCGCTTGACCAGTCGGGATTCCCCCTTTGCGGCGGGAATCGCATGGACTACGGACTACGCCTTCAGTGTTTACCTGCACAAGCTTACCACAAACCCAGTGGATAACAAACTTGCATTCATAAATGGATTAGCAGCGGAAAAAAAACATACACTTGCAAAGAACAGTAAATCGGCCCAACACACATGGACATTCACACATTGCAAGAAAGCTGGGAGTAACGTGTATTTTATTCACATCTCAGGACAATCCGGTCCTATGTACAATAATCGGGGCCAACCGGCCGCATACACAACAACCACACCGAGTCGGGCTCAGCCGATAATGCTCGGAACCACTCGTATGATTACACAGAACAATTCCCCTCCCGGGTCTGATCACTCTCAGCCCAAGACAACCTAGCCTTTGCTTCACGAAATCTGAGACCACAGAATTGCTCACAAACACCCGCACAAAACTAGCACGGATCGTGCCCACGGTTCACATAACAGAATTGACACCAGCTGAGTCAACGGTTCACATAAACTTGGAACTGACACAGGTTTTGCTTCTCATTGATTCACTTTTCGACTCTTTGTTAGCTTGCTGACTTGCATTCACTCAAATCGCTGGACAAAGAAAGCTCATCAATCGCTTGAATGTTGTCGGGGAGACTGAAGCATCGACATCCCCTATAATCTCCCCCACTTAAAGATCGGCGACGTCCCCGACGCCGGCAAACTCCGCTGGCAGGAAACCATAAGGACCACTTCACACCAGGGCTCAATCCGGAGCCAAGGCAACCCCATCTCTTCTTCAGACCCAAGCCAAGAGTTCACTACGCTCTTTCCAGGCTCTCTGCGGAGTCAAGAGAATCACCACGTCCCTTCTTCAGACCCAAAGCCAAGAGAATACCATCCCCTGTTCAAGCTCTTCCAGAGTTAAGTAATTAGCACAACCCCTTCCAGACTCAAAGCCAAGAGAAACGCATCTCCTTACCAAGCTTCTTCCAGTCAAGAGACCAACACGTCCCTTCTTCAAACCCAAGAACCAAAGAGAATCAAACATCCCTTCTGCAGGCTCCATACCGAGTTAAGAGACCAAGGCCAAGCACCTGACCTTTACCATACTTTAGACTGCCAAGTAACCCACGGCCAATTCCTCAACAAACTGTTCCAACTACACGCAGAAGGGCGCCTAGGCGGGAATCATCTCTGATTCGGCTTCATCGACGACTAAGGCAAACTGACTGGTTACATAACGGAGACTCCCCCTGAGTCTCTGGCAACTTCAGCACGTAGACAAACTTGTCTACACAAGTTACACCCTGCTGATGCAACTTCACAAGATCAATCCGGATCTTGACAACCCCCAAACACTGGGGCGTGGAAAACGGCTCCTGATGACCCACTCTGCGGGACTCTGTAGCTACAGCAATCCAAGTGACCCCATCGAACAATTCCACCATCTCCTTCTAAACACAAGCACACTCGCCAAAGTCCAGAGATTACGCCTCCTTACCGAACCCACGGACCAAGAGAACACTTCTCCCATACGGGCCCCAACTGAGTCAAGAGACCAGGTCAAAACCCATGACCTTACTTTGAAGGCTTCACTGCTCCCTACCCACTGGAAACACCTTCTGCTTCAACTGCCAAGTAGCCCACTGTCTTCTCCCCACGAACTGTGCCGGAAAACGGACTGACTACACCACTGAGAAACCAACTGAATCTCCGACAGCATCCACACGTAAACACAACTTGTCTACACACGCCACACTATACTGATGTAGCATCGCAAGACCAATCCGGATCTTGCTAACCCCCAAACGCGGGGCGGAGGAAAACGGCTCCAACGAACTTTCCTCCAACAGTACTGAAACTCTCAACCAAGAGTATAACAGGGAGAAGACAACTCTTCAGATCAAACACCCCAGGCCCATCTGCAGGTAACGAATTCTTCACCGAACTCTCCTCAAAAACCAATGTGATGTAACTTTGACCAACTATCTTCCCACGGTGACAAACCAAACTGATGCTTCCCTGGATATACGCCATGGCTGTGAAGAAACCACTCCACTTCAACAGGAAAAAGGAACACGCTGCCCTTCACCATCCCAACTGCCACCAAGCAATGCAAAATCCACTGACTCCTCGCCAATTCTTGCACTCTTTAGCATACTCAACCCAACACCAATCCCATCTTCCCAATTTCACTCCTCTGCCCAACCTTCCCCTTGCACGTGCGCAACAGATCAGACACAAGAGAACACTGAAATGTAGGAAAACTGCCACTTACCCAACCTGGGCAAACCCTGCCTCAGCACAACACGGATGACTTGTAACTGCTCAAGCCTACTTGGACTCCCGAAGGACTGGGAGCCAAGATCACATGGCTACACTGATTGACTTCCAATTGCAGAACACTCGAGTCCGCGAGCCCACCTATCCGCAATAATCAACCCAGCACGCTACACTACTGCCACCTCCGAACTCAAGCTTTCCTTCAGCATTGAGATCCCGTGAGCACGCTTCCAGCCTGCTCACACCAGTTCATCCGGACTCCGCCTTCTGAACTGCAAACACCAACCTTACCGATTCGGACAATCTCGCTTATAGTGATCCCCACCACACGTCCAACACTTCAAACGGGACTGCTTCCCCTTTGATCGCCCACCCTGTGACTTCATCTCGCCACTTGTGGTAGTGCTCCCGGACTCACAAGATTCCTCTGACGGTATCGGGCTAAGCCTCCTTCTCTGGTCACCACCTGGCTTCCCTGAAGACTTCCCAAACCCCTTAACAACGCCACCCCCGCTGGGTGCGCAAGGGCCCAAGGTGTTTCCGGATGAAAAACCCTCTCTGAAATCTAAGAGACGGTCTGCCACAGCAATCGCTTCGCTAAAATCGGACACTTCATGGAGACGGAGCTCATCCTGAGCCCATGGCTGCAGACCTTGAGTAAACTGAAACAGCTTATCGGCCTCCGACATGTTGGTAGCCTCCAACAAAAGGCTTTGGAAAGCATGGATGTACTCACCCATCTCCCCCACTTGTCTCAAGTGACTCAAACGGATCCTTGCCAACCATGCTGCATTTCCAGGTCGGAACTGAGCCTCAAGGGCATCCTTCAGATCCTTCCAAGAGTCCAAACTCCGCGTTGAACTCCCTGATGCAATGTCATTAGCCAGGTTTCTATACCAAACCTTCGCAGCACCCGTAAGGTACCTTGCTGCAACTCGCACTTCCTGTGCGCCTGGCATTCCTTCGAAACTTACCAGGTACTCCCCCATGCTCCAGAAGAAGTTATCCAGGATACGGTCATCCCTATCACCGTCATAACCTTCTGGCTCCTTCAACTCGGGAAGATTTACAGCTGGGGAAGAACTGGACCCTGATGCAATCGCCAAACCTGACAATCCTGTTCGGACTAAAGCCACTTCATCCTGCAGCTTCGTTTGGAGCATCAAGCTCTCCTCCAACTTCTCAGTAAGTTCTCTGATAGTGTGATCCCTCACGATCCCCTGCTGCTCCAAGGTAGTCACCCTCTCCTCAAGCTCGTCAAATCTCGTGCCCACCTGGTCCTTAATCCACTGAACCTGGGCCTTAACTCGCTCAACACGGCCTTCACCAATCGCAGAGTCTATCAACTTACCACCGTGGCCACGGCGACCACTTGCACCTTCACCTTTGTTCTGACGATGCCCACGGCCCCAACCGGCCATTGCACTGAGCTTCATCTTCTTGAACGGATCTCCTGCCATACTGACTCAGTTACACCAGACCCACGCTGGACTGACTCGACAGGGGAAGGGACACAAGACTGTTTGACTCCAGGCAAACACAATCCCTCAAAACACAAACCTAGTGCTCTGATACCAACTGTCACGGGGCTAGCTTTTCGAAGCCTGGAACCCACGTGCGGCACCGCTTGACCAGTCGGGATTCCCCCTTTGCGGCGGGAATCGCATGGACTACGGACTACGCCTTCAGTGTTTACCTGCACAAGCTTACCACAAACCCAGTGGATAACAAACTTGCATTCATAAATGGATTAGCAGCGGAAAACAAACATACACTTGCAAAGAACAGTAAATCGGCCCAACACACATGGACATTCACACATTGCAAGAAAGCTGGGAGTAACGTGTATTTTATTCACATCTCAGGACAATCCGGTCCTATGTACAATAATCGGGGCCAACCGGCCGCATACACAACAACCACACCGAGTCGGGCTCAGCCGATAATGCTCGGAACCACTCGTATGATTACACAGAACAATTCCCCTCCCGGGTCTGATCACTCTCAGCCCAAGACAACCTAGCCTTTGCTTCACGAAATCTGAGACCACAGAATTGCTCACAAACACCCGCACAGAACTAGCACATATCGTGCCCACGGTTCACATAACAGCGCTGACACCAGCTGAGTCAACGGTTCACATAAACTTGGAACTGACACAGGTTTTGCTTCTCATTGATTCACTTTTCGACTCTTTGTTAGCTTGCTGACTTGCATTCACTCAAATCGCTGGACAAAGAAAGCTCATCAATCGCTTGAATGTTGTCGGGGAAACTGAAGCATCGACATCCCCTATACCACCCATATGGACGCTAATCCCGCCGTCCGATGCCCATTTGCCGAGGCTCCTCCCCGGTTTCATCGGTTCCGTATTAATGCTGCATGAATGCACTTGCCCTTTGTTGAACCCTCCTGACGGTAAGACCTGCCCTGTCAATCATGGCTACAATTTATTCATTCACCCACCCAGGTGGCAGAAACAGATACGTGTATTGTCAAACATACGATTAATGCGATGAGCCGACCGGACCCTATCTCTAAAAAATATCAACCTCCTCCACTACTTTAACAGTTTGATGATCATTGACAGAATAATTGGGCGGTTGGTTCAACTTCTTCCTGCCCTCATGTGACGTGTTCCATTATACCCCTACTTCTTTTTCCTTTACTTAACACCCACCCTGCAACAAAGTCAATCTCCGTCAGTCACAAGTCAGATTATCTGTCCGTCTCGCAGCACCCCGTTTGCTAAAAACAAACAACCCATATCTGAGCGGTGCGTTATGTCGTATACACAATTTGTATATACTTTAAGTGCGGGAGCTGAGGGCGGATGATGTCGACTGTATATATCAATAATTGCTGTCCAAACAAAGCGCTGGGCTGGCATCCATTCATTCCTTTATCATGTCGACATAAGAAGGCGCCGCCAGGGCTCTGAAAAATCGAGAAAAAAACAAAAAGCAGCAGCAGCAGCATCATTTCGGTGGCTGCTTCGATTCAGCAAGTTGCCGACATAATGTGGGTATCTATTAAAGTTCACAACGTGGTTTGTTCGCAGATTTCTAGAATACGTTTGGTCGCTTTATTTTTTTAATGGAGATTTATTTATTTTTTGGTGAAGAGGTTATAATATATTATATTATGACGAGGCACATGGAGATTGACTTCTTTTCGATGAACATTTTTTTACGATTATATTAAGGTACATACAAAATAGTATAATTTTAATTAAATTGGGTTGATTTAAATCTTGATTATAAAAACACACTTTAACTTTAGTGTAACTCATAAGTTAAATTTGACTACCATTTTTATCTGTTAAGAAATTTTTATGTGACAATTTTTAAGTAAATGTCACCTATCTTATAACATTCATTTATCATTTTTGACTTTTACATTTTTCAAATAAATATTAAAATATATATTTTTATATAATAATAAAGATATTATTGATATAAATGAAATCATATTTTATTTTATTTCAAGATATTTTAAATTATATAGTACTTATATAAACCAAATAATAAAAAATAACTAGATATAAAAAATTAGATGTTATTATATAAATTTAATTCTTAATTTTTATTTTGGAACTCCTCTTTATTTTTATTTTATTTTGCAATGACTATATCACTTGGAAAGAAATTGCTAATTGCTAAACATTTTGACAAGTTAAAAGCTGTCCAAGAAACCGCCCTTATCCCTCCATCACACTTGCCACCGAATTGGTGCCCACCCATATAATTTATGATGTGGTCGACATTAAAGTCAAATATTTATTTATATCATAGGCTTCTTAATTGGCAGACCACTATCACTTTTTTGTTTATTATTTTTTAAGATTTCCTAAGCATACCCCTTAAATATCTTTGTATCTCTGATGGGGAAGCATCACAATATAATGCGTTAGTTTACTAATAAAGTGATTAGATGAAATAGAGGCAAACCATTGTGAATGAAGATGCTTTCAGGTTAAAATATATTATTAATATGAAATAGTAACCATAACAACTTAATATAAAAATGATATTTCAAATAAGCAAACACGAGAAAGAAAGACCATAAAGTTAAAATCTTCCGCTGTCAACTTATGACTGTTGGTTAGAATAGTAGGTCTATTTGCCTCTTTGAAATTGAGGATGAAGAAATGAGTAATGGAACAAAGGAACTCATGTATCCTTGAATCTATACAATTACAAATATGCCTTTGACTAGGAAACCCTCCTAATATTTAATGTCTTGACAATAAAACCATTGTTAGAAGTAGTCCCTGGATATCCTCATTAGGACATGCTAGTTGTTGTACTCTCAAAGGTTGCAATGGGACTCGTAAGATAATAATAAATTAAAATAAGTCATTTACATGAAACAATGCACTTGAATACATAAAAGATCACTCAAAAATGATTGGTACCACAAAAAAAGGAAAAAAATCAAGGAGGGGGTTATCCGTTCAGTTTAACTTTTGGACATATTTGTTTTTCAAAAAAAAATTATATTGTTCACTAATCAAATCGTATAATGTGAAACAACAATTTAAAAACTTAAAAACATTTCTTTTGGTTTCTAATGTCATTGTAGAAGATTTTATATCTCTAAGATGAATTAGTTTACAATTGCATTCTATCAAATCATGGGGCATAAAAAATAAATAGCAATTAATCTTTGTTGCAATCTACAGACATAAATAATTATAAACTCCTTTTAAAACTATTGTGTATTGTTATTTAAGAATGTAACACTATAATATGACAAACACATTACAAAAAAGAGAGTAAAAAATAAATCACTATGTAGAGAGAAAAGGTTCATACAACGATTGAAAACATATCCTCACTTGCTTTGTTCCCTTTGATTTCCAGTCCAGTCAAGTAAAAGAATAAGGGAATAACATTTTTAAATTTCAGTTGCAGCAAGTGAAATTGAGAGTTAATACCCTAAAACAAGGAAGCTAAAAGAAACAAATAATGATCCATTTAATCATAAGTGTATACCAGGGCTTGCATTTCCCCTGCCTTATAAAAACAATGTAAACGTAAAATAGAGAAATATAGCTAAAAACATGAAAACGAATAAGATTACTTTGAAATTACAATAATAAAAAATTGCAAATGCACCTCTAACCTTTCATCTCAAATGACAACACCTAAAATTACATTAAAAAATATGTTCTGAAAATCAACCAAACATAAGGATGATGAAAGACACACTTTGCTTACAAATAGGAGAATGAATAATTTTTTTTAATGAGAAGCAATGACTAGATTGGCACCCAAGCTACCATTTTTGTGAGACTCGATAGTCCACCTATTAATAATGTTTAGTTAATCTAGTGTCAACACATTCATTGTACCTTGGGAAATCGATTTTGATATAGTAATAAATGCACTTTGGGAGCAAGGCATTATTTCTAAGACAAGAGAAATGTAGTAGAGGATGTCATGGATGGGATAAATCAGGTCACATAATAAATGGTTTAACTTCAGTTATATGTAGAGTATGTAGAACGTTAGTACTTATAATATTTTTATATTTAATATTTTGTGATGGTTGATGATTTATTGTGAATGTCATATTGACAGTTTGTATAATTTTTTGCCCACCCTTTGATACGGTTTAAAACATAAGGTGACTGTATTTTATGTTTAAAAAACAAAAAAATGTCTAAATGACCATCAAATTTAACTCATGGTGTAAACCCTCTTGCCGATATTGGACAAGCATATATGTATTTGACCTTTTATAATAATAACTGCTAGCAATTGACCCAAAGGTTCAAAGAATGCCGAGAGAGATACCTTTTGTTTTTCCTCATACATATATATGAATATGAGATAAAGATGGGACCTTTGATCTAGCTTTCATATATTGCAATCACAATAAATTTTTTCATCCTTTTTTTCCTAGGGAGTTTTATTTGGAAGATTGTTCAAAGGAGATATTTTCAACCATTTTTAACCAAATTTTCCATAGGGGCATTTATCTTCCCTTTCAGGGCCCTTGTCCTTTGTGAAAGACCTTTCTTTAAGGTGCAATGGCGATTCAAAAATGGACAGATCCTATGTCAGTGCTTTGACTCTTTCCCTCCCCCTCCTTTGCCATCCCCCCTTAACCCTATTTTTGACTCCCCCACCATGCATGTTAATCCTTCCTCCTCCCTCCATGATCCCTCCCTCGTTGCTCCCCCTCCTCCCTGTGTCCTCCCCCACCTCTCCCACTGCTGTCAATCCATGGACATGTCATGACAAACTCAAAGTTGACATAGGAACCATTGCTAAGAAGAAGGGTAGACACTTTGACATTGAAAGGTTGAGGTCTGAGGTGGAAGCAATGACAAGAGAAGGCTCCCAATAGACCATGAAGGATCTTCTTTCGAGGCATGAGAGAAGGCAGGGTTTAGCTTGTAGCTGAAGACTACATTACTTTATGATGGACTCCCTTGAACAAGCTTCTGCTCTTACTTTGGTTTTCCTGAAATTTATCGGAAGGCCTAAGTTTTCTCTTTTGGGTTGTTCACTAATATTTGGTAATATTTTGTATTTTTTTGTCTTGCCTTGCTTTTCCCTGTTTATTTCCCTTCCCTTCTAGGTAGTTTTTGTCATTCTTTGCAAATCCTTATCTCTCTTTGGCTTCTTGTTTTTCGTGTGTTGGGGACTGGACCCCTTTTTGTGTCCCAGCGCTGGTTCATAGCTCTGATCAAAAACATTTTTCCAGTTCATAGCTCCAGTGCCTAAAAGCGTTTAACTTATCAAATAAAAAATGAATATGAATATGAGATTAAGTGGCAAGGCTATAGCTTTATATTAGGTTGATGACTTTGTGAGATGTTAATTAAAAAAGTAAGAAATAGTAATGTTTGTCCGACATAGATAACAATAAATTTATGTTTTTTTATATATATTGGCATCCTTAAGGGAAATAATATGTATTTTAGAATTTGTACTAAATTGAATAGTTGAACTATCTTGATTTTTGTCATGTCTTTAAAGAGGAACAACATCGAAAATAACACATCTTAATGATCAATAAAACCTAAAATAATATATTGTGATATGTCTAATATATACAAGTACATGTTTCAAGGAATGATCTAATGATCTTTTAAATTTTTTGTAAGTGTTTAGTGGATTCTTATGAAAATTATATATTTTGTATCTACATTTGCTTAGATTTATATGAGTTATAATGTTTGTTTATTTTTAAGATAATTTAATTTAATTTATAATTCTCTGGACTTACAAATTGAAATCATATACTTACAAGACAAATAAAAATAAAATTAAAAAAAGCGAGTGCACTCTAGTCATAAGAGATTACACAAATTCTTTGAATTTTACACGAACATTCCAAACTATTTGAAATATTAATACATGTTCTATATATATACTTTGAAAGGCCAAAAAATTAAGAAAATAAAATATAACAAATAAAAATAGTCAAAAGAAAAATAAAAAAACAACATAAAATCAAAACAAATTTATTTCAACACCTAATTTAAAAGAATACTTATAAACATATAAACAACCTAAAATCATATAATTTAATACTAATACATATCCAAAAACTATTTTTATGTATCTATAATAAAAAAATATTATAATCGTAAAAATAATAGCAAAATATACGCTTGAGCATATAAGTATTTTACCATATAACTAATCTATAACATAAATACAAGTGTCGTTACGAAATTAGTTTATATTTTTCATATGTTTTGAATATATATGGTTGTGACATGGGGAATATATTTTTAAAAATAGGCTTTAAATCACTATTATTTTATTGATTAGTCAACGTTTGCAAGCTCCTTTATAAAGACAATTGTTTTTGCCAATCACTTAGATGCTTCTTTTACACAAGTGTATCTATATATATATATATATATTTTCTCATTCAAAGCCTTTTTTTTTTTGAACACTTTACTCAAAGACCTTATAAAATTGAACTATAGGCATTAAGTCAAAAGTATAGAGATAGGGTCCCACCACATGCAACTCTTAATCCTTAGACTTTAATCACGGTTGATTAAATCTTCTTGGGCACTTCAAGTGGGAGATTTAGTATCAAATCCCCACCAAAAAAATAAAAGTAAAATAGGCCTATCATCAGGTTTTAAATTTAACGGTGATTTTATTTTTTATAAAAAAAAAAAAATAGTTATTTAGTATTATCTTTTAAATATTAATATGTATTATTTTTTAAATATTAATATAATTTATAATAAAAAAATATTATTTTTTTTAATAAATTTTAATAATTTGATTTTTCATTTAATATGATTCTTAAAACTTGAAAATTTAATTATATTTTATAATTAAAAAATTATAAATAAGATTATACGACCATTAAATTTAAGCCATCATCATTTTCCAATTTATCCTTTTATTTATACTACACTAAATTTAAATATTTTAGTAACCAAATGTCACGTTTTCCCTTGGTCTGAAATCATTATTAAAATAAATAACTAGAAGAGTCGTGCTTCCAATTAGTTTATTGAATTAATTGAAATAAATAAATAACATTGAATACACTGCTTCGCTTGACACGTTTTGCAAAGCCAGGAAGAAGAAGATGAAGAAATAGATAGGGGTTGTTGGGTATTGAAATAACAATATAGAAGTCAAAATTATATGTAGAAATGGCATGGTGTTGGGGAAAATTCCAAGAGAAGGAATGATGGTTAAACTTAAACTTGTCCACACGCATTTTCCATATGTTGCAACTTGAAAAAAAAAATTGATTTGAAATTATTGCGAACGCTATACGAAAACTCCCTATAGGGTATTTAGATAATACAAATAATCTTATTATTATTATTATTATTATTATGAGATTTGGGTTTCGATATATTTAGAGTTGGTATATAATTTTAATTAAAAGTGTTTCACTTAATTAAATATAAAAATAATAAATAATCTTGGTCAATCTTGGTTATGAGTTGTCATCTAAATTTTTTTATGAGTTTAATTAATTTTATGTTTTATGATTTTTGTTTTCATGTAATGAGTTAATTTTGTTGAATTTAAAGTATCAAGAAAAATTAATTGGGTCTATATTAAGGTATATGGATAGTGTGGTCTTTTTTTATGAGCTCTTTTAACCTTTTCTTTGGGTCTCCTATGTCTTGTGTTCTTCTTTCGTCATCTTTTCTAAGCATGTTGGTATATGCATCAATAGTCCTAATATAAATTTGAGAGGTCTATAAATACATAAGTACATTGTTGCATATAAGACAAGAGACAAAAAAAATTATAAGTGAAAAGATCTAAAGTGATAAGTGAATTGAAATAAATAATCTAGCATTTATTAAAAGAGCATAAATTGAAGTGTTTAGATCATAATTGATTTAAGATTGGAGTTTTTATATTGCATTGTCCCACTTTTTCATGTCAAGGAAAATTTATAAAGGGATTAGGGCTTGATCCACAAATTATTATTTGTTAAATTAGGTAGACTCTTATCTTCCAAATTTGTTTTAAAACAATGCGTTGATAATAATGCAAGGATAACATAGGCTCTGTTGTTCCCAAAATCCGTCACTCATTTTTGGGGACAACATATCAACTATTTTGGTCTTGCAGGCCAAAATTCTATCTTTCCTTCTCAAAAAATGTTCTGAGCACTCAAATTCTTCAATTATTCAAGCTTTTTCAACTAAGGGACTCGCAGGTTCAATAGGTTCAACAACTTAAATAGGCGAGCTCTCACAAAGAAACAAGTTCCCACACTTAGGCATTTCAAGGCTGGTTCAACGCCGAAGTTCAATCAAAAGACTTATCGGGGGGCTTCAAACAAAAGATTGAACCATTGAACCATTAAACCATTGAACCCCGCCTCCAAAGGTTCAAAGGTTCAATGGGTTCAAAGGTTCAACGACATCGGCGGACTTAAAGAGTTAAGCGCTTCGGCAAGTTCAAAGTTCAACCGCTTCGAAAAGTTCAATGACTTCAAAGGACTTAAAGAAAAGAAGACTTCGAAGAACAAAAGATTGAACCGTTGAACCTTGAACCAAAAGAGTTCAAAGTTCAAAGGTTCAACGAGTTCAATAAAGTTTGAGAGACTTAGAAGAACAAAGGAATCGAAGAGATAAGAAAGAAAGGTTGAACCGATTGAACCTTGAACCAAAATGGTTCAAAGTTCAAAGGTTCAATGAGTTCAACAGAAAAGAAAAGGATCCAGAAACTTCAAAGGACCAAAGGATTCTGAGAAAGAGAATGAACCGTTGAACTTTGAACCAAAATGGTTCAAAGTTCAAAGGTTTAAAGGTTCAAGGAATTTCAAAGTTCGAAGGGAAGCTTCAAGCGAAGGAAGGAAGTAGAATATTCCAGAGATAAGTTCGAAGAAATGGTTCGGCCGATTGAACCAAGGAGCCGAAATGGACCGTTCGAACTGTTGAACCATTGAACCAATGCACTTCAAAGGTTCAAGGTTCAACGTGGTTCAAGTGACCAATGACATCCCCGCAGACGTCAAATTAAAGGTAATAAAATGCCCATTTATTTTCAAATATGGCACAAAATTTGAAGACAAAACTCGGTGAACAGCTGAAGAAAGAAGTCGAAAGAGCCTGCTGAAGGTAAGAAGATGGCTTGAGAGCTCAAATTGCAACAGGAAAGAGGGAAAGCTACAGGAGATACTGAAATATCTACAGGGGAGTTATTCCAGTAGGTGGAACAGTCCACCAAGAAGACATCTGAGCGTGCAAACATTCAAAGGCGTGGCTTGTTTTTCTCCCTTTGAATAAAAGCGAGTGGACAGCCGCGTACCTATCTGGAAACAGACCAAATATCCCATGCTGAGGAGAAGACATTTGAGATGTTTTTGTACACCAAAGTCAAGGCCGATGACCTGTTCCAACATGGCCCCTTCACAAAACTGAAAATGCATTCAAGGCATTGAATGTAGCATGGGCCATTCCATGAAACAAAGTGCCCAAGTCTTTCTTGGAGCGCTATATATTGTAATCTCTTATTTTATGCAAAAGGGGGATCTCTCTGTTATAGAAGAAAAACTTTGCCCAAATTGAAAGGCATTACTGAGACTTTGAGCTCAGATTGTTAATCATATTTCATTATTTGAATGAGAAAGCAAGTGACCTTTCAGACTTTGTGTTGGAATAGCTTGTGTTGTTGAAGAAATTGTTCTTATGTCTATTTTCTGAATGCGTTCTTGTCCATTTAATTAAATAAGCAGAACTAGTGGAAGTAACCTGGAAGGTGTCCTGAAGCCAACTGTGAAAAGACTTTGAGCTGCCACAATTGTCTTTAGTGTGTGTGTTTTCAGTTTGTTTCTCTGTAAAAGATCTTGGGACAACTTTGTGCCCCCATTGTCCTTCATGTTTTACTCTTTAGCAGTTGAGGTGGAGAATTTGTGCTATACCTCATTCTGCTGGTTATTGCGCCCAATTACATTTACTTATCACTACCAAAAATAATTCCTGCTGTCTGCTGCAGATCACTTTTGAAAGAAGAGAAGTGTCTTAAGTGTTTTCACCAAAATTCTCCTATGTCTGTGAACATCGTCTCTAAAAAAAGAGAGATGGATGGTATTATCCTACTCAGAGTGTTATTTTCAGCTTATTTATAGTATATTAATATATTTTAGTACCTCATAGTTATAAGGAACCTCCCCTTGATGAGAGGAGAGATTTGTCCCCTTTTGATGTGGTTAACCTGCACATTTGGCCGATAAATCTCCCTATGTTGTGGTTGAAACAACCTATTTTTCCCATCAATTAGTTGGTGACAAAATATTCACCCAACAAATTTTGGTGACTTTGCTGGAGAAGAACGCACAGTTTGAAGCTTCAAGCTTCAAATTGAAGCAGTGCCAATTCTTTTCCATTTTTATTTTACACTCTGGCAGATCCATGGTATACAAGAAGCCAAAGATATAAAGGTATTATTGACCCTGTATTTGAGTTGATACAACAAAGTGATTTTGACCTGTTTCTTTCTCCATCTCGCCTTCAGCAAACTAGGAGTTTTCCTCCTACAAAAGTCAGGTCTCCATTACCAGGCAAAGCATCCATTTTTGCTGTTAGCAGAGCTTTGTCAATACATACCCCTCAGACATTTGTTATCCCTCCCTTCAGTAGTCAAATCATGGAAATTTAAGGCCCTTGGGGTAACTCTTTTGGTCCACTCAATCTAACTCCACCTCTACATGAGCTACCTCACAGTTCAAGGAAGAATTTCTCTAAGTTCTTTGGTGATGGGAGAGTTCATCCTGATGAACATATTGCAGCGTTCAACATAGCCTGTGGTGTGATAGGTGTGGAGTATGAAGACGTAGCAGTTAGGCTATTTGTGAAAACATTGTTGTAGACTAGTTTTATCATCTACAAGTACAAACTGTGACTGACTGGAATGCCCTCAAAGCCAAATTTAAAACTAGGTTCAAGCCTGCAGAAGATGTGCATGCCCTGCTGGCCTAGCTCACACAAATGAAGAAAGAACCTCATGAACCTATGAGGGACTTCATAGCTAAGTTTGATAAGCTAAGGAACAGGATCCCTACCATTGCTCAGCCAACAACTGAAAATCTCAAATGCTTCTTCATCAACTCTCAGCTTCCTGAAGTGAGTTTCTTGTTGAGACGTGCTGGTCACATAGACCTTGCTGCAACTTAGGATTTGGCCACTGAGGTGGAGGATGATATTATCTTCATAGCAAAGATAAGAAGAGATCCTAATAGAGGAAAATCTTCTTCATCTTTTGAATATTCATCTACAGGCACCACTGATCCAATGGTGCAAAAGCTGGCAAATGAGTTACTGGCTCTTAGAAAGAAAATGGCGCAAGGGATGTCTTCTACTCCTTCATACTAAGATATACCAAAGAGGACATTCCCCATTCAGTCATATGAAGGCAACACTGCCAGAAATCAAGGGCAACCAAATCATCTTCCTCCCCCATAGGGGAAGCTTGCCATTGAAGCAGCACCAACCAACTCAGCAGTTGGATATCTCGAAATAGAATCTAATTTCTCTTTCCAACCTGAGTTGAACCCAGAAGATGACACTAATATCTTCATAGAGGGAGAAGAAGAATTAGCTGGCAACTCCAACATTAGTTTCCTGAATTACCAAGATGAACCCAGAAGTAAAGGTGAAGCATTTGATGGATCATACACCGTATTCACCCGGTCCCAGAACTAGTCAGCCCAGCAAGCTGATAAAAAAAATAGAGGAGTGAGCTCAACCAACAATTTCAATTTCTAAGCAAAGAACCACTCTACCTTTCAATCAAAGGACCTGATGATCGCTAAAAAAGTAAGTACCTCAAGTACGCCTTCACCTTCAACTTCAATTTCGTAGATCAGTCCCCCCCTCTTAAAAACCAAAAGGATGAACTACCTTCCCCTATTCCTAATTCATTTCAGACATTTGATATAATCGACCATGTCAAGAAAACCAAAATTCAAATGTTTGAATTTAAATTCCTACAATCCAACCCTGAGTAGTTGGATAAGTTGGTTCAGTGTTTAAAGAATGAAACCATCCCTACAGGACCAACTATTCCAAAGGTGACTCCCACATCCACCTAGAATAACCTTGTCATTACTCTTCCTACTGCTTTTGAGAGGACAAAACCATTTTATGTGTCCCTGCTGATAAATGACACCAGTTGAACAATTGTATCATAGACTCAAGTGCGTCTGACAATGTCATGCCTACCAAAGTGGTAGAATCTCTTGGACTCACACTAACTAAGACCTTTGGGAGATGTTTCTCCATGAAGAACAAACAAGTGCCACTGCTAGGACAAATCAAGTATGCCCAATTTACATTTGTGGCATTCCCAAATAAGAGAATTAAGATGACAATCTTGGTGGCCGACGTCCCAGCCTCATACGACATTCTTTTTGGGAGAAATTTTTACAAAGATGTTGGTGGCGAGTTAAGTATGGACCTATCTAAAGTGAGGATCCTAGTCAAAAGCGTCATGCAAAGATTGCTCTCTAAGAAGGAGGCAAAATACGTTGTCACTCAAACATCAGCGCCTGAAGCTCAAATTTTGTTTGAGTCTTCAGGTGTGGGTAATTACTTCTCGACTACAGAGGATGTTCCTATCCTAACTGATGAAACTTTTGAAGATGACAATCGAAAAATTGGTTCAGACAAAACATCATAAGACTTAATAAAGCATAGTGTAAGCCCAGAGGAATCCTCCCCTCCAAATGAAGAAAAATCTAAGGAAAGGTTAATTTATGATAATTTGTGGATTCTCAAATTTGATGGCAACTATTCTTCTACCAGCTCAGGAGCTGGGATTGTGTTGATATCTCCTCAAGGAGATATTTTCCCCTATTCTTATAAATTGCAGTTTAACAACACCAACAATACTGCTGAATATGAATCACTGCTGCTCGAATTAAAGGCCACTCAAGACAGGGGCATCAAACTCTTTCATGCCAAAGGAAATATTGAGTTGGTGGTTTGCCAGGTCAGGAACCTGTACCAAACCAAAAATAAGAGATTACACCATTATCGCAATCTAGTTTGGGATCAAATTGAAAGCTTTGATGCTTTTAGTATCTCTATAATACCCATGAAATTCAATGACCTAGCTGATGCATTAGCTATTTTTACAACTCTTTTGGTTCTTCACCCAAATTTTAAGGGAGACAAGTACACTATCGAACTAGTCTTTCGACCAAGTGTGCCTGACAATGCCAATCATTGGCAAGTGTTCAATGGCGACAACCAAATCATCACCTTTTTGGAACAAAAATATAGATTTGAATAGCTTCACTTTGAAGGCAGTGAGCCTCAGAAACTTGAATCAGCCCCTGAAACAAGTTCAGACGCAGGTGAAGAATTCCTACAGCTAAAAGAGAATAAAATTCCTAAAGGATTGATTTCCCTTGAGAAACTGTTTGACAAGCACGACAGGTTCATCAAATAGTAACAAATGGATTCAAGATCCTCCAAGGAGTTTGATCAAATAAATTTGGGTACTAAGAAAAATCCTAAGATAGTTAACATTGGTAAGTGCTGCACCCCTGAAAAGAAGTTCAAATTTACTACCCTGCTTTGCAATTACATGGATGTTTTGGCGTACTCCTATAATGATCTGAAGTCACTCAGGCCTAAATAAATTTGCCATGAAATTTCTCTCAAGAGTGATTCAGTGCCTTACAAGTAGAAATCCCTTACAAGTACAAAATGCTGAACGCTAGAATAATTTTCCCAATCCATCATTCCACATGGATTACAAACATAGTTCCTTTGAGAAAAAAGAATGGCAAAATTTGCCTCTGCATGGATTTTAGGAATTTGAATCAATCCTCTCTAAAGGATAATTACCCTCTGCCCATCATGGATTAAGTCCTTCAAATGGTGACTGGTTCAGAGATGTTATCAATGCTGGATGGCTTTTTGGGGTACAATCAAGTGGAAGTTGGTGAAGCAGACCAACATAAGACTACCTTCACCACACCTTGGGGCACCTTTGCGTATCGAAGAATGCCATTTGCCCTGATAAATGCTGGTGCCACTTTTTAGAGAGAAATAGACCTTACTTTCAAAGATGAAATGGGTAAGTTCATTGTGGTGTACCTTGATGATTTAGCAGTCTTTTCCAAGCATCGTCTTGATCATGTCCACTATTTGCAACAAGTGATGGAACGATGTCACCAAAATGGCATTTCTCTAAATCCCAAAAAGTTTATTTTTGGGGTAATAGAAGGAAAACTTTTTAGACACATTGTATCCTGAGAAAGCATAAAGATTGACTCAAAAAGAGTCAAATCCATCCAGGAGCTTATTCTACCCACAAGTAAGACTGCAATTCACTCTTTCTTCGGAAAGGTGAATTTTTTATGAAGGTTCATTCCTGAGTTCACCAAGAAGAATCACCACATTGTGAACATGATGAAGGGAAAGACCACTTTCAGCTGGACTGAAGAAAACAAATTGGTATTTTGAGACATCAAGATAGCTATTGCCCATGCCCCAATTCTGGTTTGTCTAGATTATACCAAAGATTTCACAATGTACAGTTATGCTTTCGAGCACACACTTTCAACAATTCTGGTTTAACAGAACCAAGAAGGTGTAAAATCTCCCATATCCTTCATGAGCTATCCTCTCAAAGCTCATGAACTAAAATATTCAAATCTAAAAAAACATGCTTATGCAATGGTAAAGGCAGTAAAGTACTTCCATTTTTACATCTTGAATTCACATATTATTGCCCTAGTTCTTGATACCACAATCAAATCCATATTAACTCAGTAGGAGTTTGGACCCAAAAGGGACAATTAGGTTGCTAAAATCCAAGAGTTTGATCTTGTTATCAAACCAATGAAGCTTGTGCGGGGAAGGGGTCTCTACTAATTGATTGCTGATAACAGACCAGAAGAAATAGGGCATGAAGAAGCAAAAATTGAAGACACGCCAACAATCCTCTTTGTCTCTACCATGAATGAGTGGTATTCGAGTATTGCTCATTTCATTACTTATGGTGAGTGTCCTGATCACCTATCTCATAAAGAAAAGAGGACTATCAAGTTAAAAGTTACCAATTTTTTCCTATGAGACAATGCCTTGTATAAGAGGAACCTCGATGGAGTGTTCCTTTGCTACGTGGATAAAGAGCAGCAGAACCAACTTTTGGAGTCCTTCCATAAGCTGACCTGTGGAGGGCATTTTTTTGTACCTGTAACTGCCCATAAGATTCTGTGAGCTAGGTATTACTGGCCTACTCTGTTTCAAAATGCATACAAATGGGTATGAAGATGTGAAATGTGCCAATAGTTCGTTGGAAGACCCAAGTTAGCTGCTTTGCCTCTTAAGCCAGTGGTAATAAAAGAGCCATTTCAGAAATGGGGAATCAATTTCATTGGTGCTGTAAACCCATCTTCAAGTGCTGGACATGGTTATGTCCTCACAGCCACAGATTACTTCACCAAATGGGTGGAAGATATTCCATCCAAGCATGCTACTTCAGAAGTATTATGCAATTTCCTAAAAAAAAACATCATTTCCAGGTTTGGGGTCCCAACCAAGATTGTGATAGACAATGTATCCTATTTATCTTCCCATGAGATTACTCAGTTCTAATTTTATTGTGAGATTACCCTCTCCCACTCCTCTGATTATTTTTCACAAGGGAATGGCCAAGTAGAATCGAGCAACAAGAACCTGGTGACCATCATCAGAAAGCTGGTGGATGACAACCAATGAACATGGCATAAAGCATTGATTAATGCTTTATGGGTAGACAAAATTACACCCAAGAGGGCAATAGGTATGTCACTATTCTAAATTTTGTATGGTATTAATGCAGAGATACCAATCACCCTAGAATTTCCAGCACTAAAATTGGCAAAGGTGGTTGAAGATCAGACATATGAAAGCTCTATCGACAAAAGGATCATGTGGTTGACTGAGCTGGATGAGCAACAAACTATGGTGGTAGACCAAATCATTGTGCATCAAAGTATGGTGAAGAAGCTCTTTGACCAAAAATAAAAAACCCATGATTTATAGATTGGAGATCAAGTTCTGTTATGGGACAAGAGAAGAGAACTAAAGGGAATGCATGAGAAATTTGATTCCCTATGGAGAGGCCCATTCGCTATTCATCAGCTCAATGGTGAAAATAGTTTTATGTTGAAGTATCAAGACGACACGCCATTTTCATTACCTCACAACGAGCAACATTTGAAGCAATTCAATTCTTAAAGTATCAGATAAGTTCGATTGTACATTTGTATATTTGTATAGTCTTTAGTTCTATTTTGCGTTGTTAATTTTCATTTATTTTTGGGTAGCACAACTTCATAACCCAATGGCATACTTAAAGGCACTGAAGATTCTAGATTCTACTCCCTTCGATTGTTTTTACAATTGATGGGAGTTCCCCAACTAGAGCCAACTGTTGTTCCCAAAATTTGTCACTCATTTTTGGAGATAACATATCAACTATTTTGGTCCTGCAGGATAAAATTCTCTCTTCCCTTCTCAAAAAATGTTATGAGCACTTCAATTATGTAATTATTCAATCTTTTTCAGCTAAGGGACTCACAAGTTCAACAAGTTCAACAACTTCAATAGGTGAGCTCTCACAAAGAAACAAGTTTCCAACACTTAGGCATTTCAAGGCTAGTTCAACATCGAAGTTCAATTAAAAGACTTATCGACGGGCTTCAAACAAAAGATTGAACCATTGAACCATTGAACCCCACCTCCAAAGGTTCAAAGGTTCAATGACATCGGTAGACTTAAAGATTTAAGCACTTTGGCAAATTTAAAGTTAAATCACTTCAAAAAGTTCAACGACTTCAAAGGACTTAAAGAAAAGAAGACTTTGAAGAATAAAAGATTGAACCGTTGAACCTTGAACCAAAAGAGTTCAAAGTTCAAAGGTTCAATGAGTTCAATAAAGTTTGATAGACTTAGAAGAATAAAGGATTCAAAGAGCTAAGAAAGAAAGGTTGAACCAATTGAACCTTGAACTAAAATGGTTCAAAGTTCAAAGGTTCAATGAGTTCAACAGAAAAGAAAAGGATTTAGAAACTTTAAAGGACCAAAGGATTCTGAGAAAGAGAATGAACCGTTGAAATTTGAACCAAAATGGTTCAAATTTCAAAGGATCAAATGTTCAAGGAATTTCAAAGTTTGAAGGGAAGCTTCGAGCGAAGGAAGGAAGTGGAAGATTCCAAAGATAAGTTTGAAGAAATGGTTCAGCCGATTAAACCAAGGAGCCAATTGAACCAATGAGCCAAAATGGACCATTCAAACCGTTGAACCATTGAACCAATGCACTTTAAAGGTTCAAGGTTCAATGTGGTTCAAGCAACCAAGTGACCAATGACGTCCCTGTGAATGTCAAATTCAAGGTAATAAAATGCTCATTTATTTTTAAATATGGCACAAAATCTGAAGAAAGAAGCCTAAAGAGCCTACTGAAGGTAAGAAGATGGCCTGAGAGCTCAAATTGCAACAAAAAAGAGGGAAAGCTACAGGAGATACTGAAATATCTACAAGGGAGTTATTCCAGTAGGTGGAACAGTCCACTAAGTAGACATATGAGCATGCAAATATTCAAAGGCATGGCCTATTTTTATCCCTTAGAATAAAAGTGAGTGGATAGCCACATACCTATCTGGAAATAGACCAAATGTCCCATGCTGAGGAGAAGACATTCGAGATGTTTCTGTACATCAAAGTCAAGGCCAATGCCCTATTCCAGCATGGCCCCTTCAAAGAACTGAAAATGCATTCAAGGCATTGAATGCATCATGGGCCATTCCATGAAACAAAGTGCCCAAGTCTTTCTTAGAGTGATATATATTGTAATCTCTTATTTTATGCAAAAGGGGGATCTCTCTGTTATAGAAGCAAAACTCTGCCCAAATTGAAAGGCATTACTGAGACTTTGAGCTCAGATTGTTAATCATATTTTGTTATTTGAATGAGAAAGCAAGTGACCTTTCAGACTTTGAGCTAGAATAGCTTGTGTTGTTGAAGAAATTGTTCTTATATCTATTTCCTAAATGCATTCTTGTCTATTTAATTAAATAAGTAGAACTAGTGGAAGTAACCTGGAAGGTGTCCTGAAGCCAACTATGTGAAGACTTTGAGCTACCACAATTGCCTTTAGTGTGTGTGTTTTTAGTTTGTTTCTGTGTAAAAGATTTTGGGATGAATTTGTGCCCCCATTGTCCTTCGTGTTTCACTCTTTGGTAGTTGAGGTGGAGAATTTGTGCTACACCTCATTTTGCTGGTTATTGTGCCTTGTTATATTTACTTATCACTATCAGAAAGAATTCTTGTTGTCTGCAGCAGACCACTTCTAAAAGAAGAGAAGTGCCTTTAGTGTTTTCACCAAAATTCTCCTATGTCTGTGAACATCATCTCTGAAAAAAGAGAGATGGATGGTGTTATCCTACCCTGAGTGTTATTTTTAGCTTATTTATAGTATATTAATATATTTTAGTACCTCATAGTTATAGGGAACCTCCCCTTGATGAGAGGAGAGATTTGTCCCCTTTTGATGTGGTCGACTTGCACATTTGGCCGATAAATATCCCTATGCTATGGTTGAAACAACCTATTTTTCCCATCAATTAGCTGGTGACAAAATATTCAGCCAACAGGGTCTTCAATAAATCACTTCTTTCTTATTAGTTTGTGATGAGTGACTAGGTTTTGAATAAAGGATATTAGTTTCTCAAATATTTATACAAAATTTTGGAAAAGTCAATGAGGTTTTCGAATCCTAGGACCAAAAGTACTAGGTCATCCAATTTATTTTGAAAAAAATAAAATTTCTAAGAATTTATCGATACACTCTTGGCAATGCTCGAATAGGAGTGGTATGGTTATAATTGTCCAAAAAAAGTTCTTTATTTTCTTCAAGTTTTCTAGGTTTTGTTGCCTTGATATATAGACTTATTTCCCACTATTTTCAAATTCCTATTGTCTCTATATTTGTGATAGTTCAATGTTCTTATAAGAACCACCTCTTTGCACATTTGAATTATTCTAAATATTTCTTTTTGTAGTTAGGTCTATTTTTTTGCAATTTTATCACAGTAAATGTGGTTAGATCTGGTTGCACATTATTAATAGGTAGATTCCTTACATTTTTATGTAAAAACACTTTTCCCTTAAAATATTGTGACATGTGTCCTACCTCCTTCCAAATGAGCCATCTTACTTGTCTATATATAGGATTTAATTCAACTTTGGTAAAATTGGTGTGCATGCAGACATTCCAATGACTAGAAATGAGAAAGGTGGAAATGGGGAGATGCCTCTATATAAATTAGGAAAGATCACAAGAAATGGAGAAAGGAATATGTTGAAATCCCTAACAAGTGTCAAGACCATATATATGATCTTGAGATGAGATCATGGGACCATAAATTAGAATAGGTGGAGTAGAGGGGAAAAGTGAAAGGGGTTTCGAGCCATCAAAAGTCACCATACGAGTTATTAGTGCCTAGTTTGGACCAATCATACATATATATAAAAATGAACATTGAGCATGTATAATAACACTAAGTAAATGCTAAGGAGCTATTTTTAGATGTTTATATTTTCCCATAATTTGAGGTGTGTGCTTAACCATAAAGTAGATGTCACGATCACACAATTTAAAGCAAAACATAAAAAGATATAAAAAAAGGTATAACTATAGCCACGAATTTGAGTCTTCGAGCACTTAGTCACTAAGTTGATCAGTCTTGGAACTTGAAAAACCATACATACCTTTTTTACACAAACATGGGTCAACACAAAATAATAAATGCTTAAATATAAAATTAACTAGCAATAAGATACCTCGTATATAGTTCCATGGGTCCATCAGAGCATCGAAGGAGATAGAAAATGGAATGGGTTTGGAATCCTATGGTCATCTAGTGATGAACACCCCATGTTCAAACAAAATATGAATCACTAAGTGAAATGGAAATTGAATTTGGAATATTTATTTGTTAGGAGAGGATCCTCCAATTCCATAAATAATATAAGTCACTGAGTCATTATGTAAGATGGGAATTGAAATTTGAACCTTATCATTATTAGGGGAATGGCTCCAATCCATAAATAATTTGAGTAACTAGGTAATATGTGAAATGAAGTTCAAACCTCATAGTCATCATGTGATAGACCTTAAATTATATAATACTCAATATGATAATGCACATCCATTTACTCTCGATATGTATTGAAGTCCCTTGGGTTTGTAATAAAATTTAAGAAAGAATAATCCTAAAAAGATAACAAGCAACATGTAAGACACTATTTTGACATTTGAGGTCATCAGGAGACATGCCCCCAATTTCATAAATAATTGTAATAACTAGGTGATATGTGAACTAAATTTTGAACCCTGTAGTCATTAGGTAAGAATCATCCAATTATAAATAATCTATATGATAATGCACATGTCCTTTTATTTTCGTATATACAGTCGAAGCCCCTTGGGTCCATCGTACAGTTTAAGAAAGCATGATCTTAAAAAGATAATGAGTGACATATATGACCCCCTTTTAAGATTTTTGGTGAACATGTGAAAATCATATCTCAAAAGAGATTAGATGTATCTTTAAATCATGTCATATCATCAAATAACATGATACACAAAGATGTAGGATTTAAAAACATGTCTCAAGATATTTCTCCCCACGGGGGCTCAATATATATAAATTATAACACATATCATTGGATTTATTATAAAATTGATTCATTAGTCCATAAATATATAAAAATGAGGAGCATGACCAAGGTAAAGGATTTATCCCTAGTATACGCACATGACAAGGATCATATCAATATAACAAAACAAAAAAAAATATTGCTATAGATCATGGAAAGATAACAAATCATAATGGAAATGAGAATGCTAAGGATAATGGAAACATAGAAAAACACAACAAACATGAGCATGATAAGTATTATGGAAACATATAAAAACATTTTATTTCCACGATATAAATTATGGAGAGATAATAAAGCATAAGATTACCATGGATGCAATAAGCAACATAAAAAATATGTAAGTAAAATGACAAATAACACATTTAAAACATAAGAAAAATTAATATGATAAGCAATATAGTACCTGAACATAAGCATATTAAGCACATAAGCACAATTAACATGATAAACAAATTTACAAGAACATAAAAATATCAAACACATAATAAATATGAAAATAATAAGAAAAAGAGCATGAAGATAAGGACATCATACATGCTAAAAAACATATAAATTATATGTAATAATAATATTTTAGTATGGAAATAAATTTATAAATAATATCACATTTTAAAATTTGAATCATATAAAAATTGTATATCAATCATGTGCCATAAGAAACCTGCACAAGAACACACTTTTTGCTTGCATGGTGCTCCCAGATAAACATGAAATTGTATGAAAATAAAGAACAATGTGAGCTTCACCCCTAAAAATTCTTCAGGTGCATGATGTTTTCTAGGCTTATGAAAGGAGATTGCACTTTAAGGTGGAAAAAGTCAATAAACCCTACACATAAGTGAACAAGGTGTTTCCCATTATCAGACTCTAAAGTTGCAATAATGAACTTATATTAATTTTTTTTCACATATCGTACTAATCAAATAAAGAACACATATAGATAATAAATTTGAAATTGTGCCTCTATCTACATGCATGGGTATGACATTAATATGAAAATATGTGGGCCTTTTTTATAAAATTAAAAAAAAAAGTGGAAAAATAAAAAATCACTTAAGGAAACATGTGAAATGAATGCATATCAACTCATATCAATGTATTTTAAAATGAATTTTATATCTCATATCATGACATATTGTAAATTAGATCAAAAGCATAATAATGGTAAATCATGAAGTATTTATAATATCATTATATTTCTCATATCATTTATATTCATGTAGAATACTTGTAATAGTTTCCATTATATAATCTATGTGCAAAAAATAAATAATAAGCAATTGAGCTAATAGTTTTAAAATATCACATGTCAAGACAAATGAGGCAAAAGAAAACAAAATTGGATCTTGTTTACATAAGGTTTCTATTAGATTACATTAATTATGACTACAATAACATGAATGCTTTTTCATCATCTATAAGTCATTGTGGATCTCCACAAAGCACAAGAGAAAATAACATGAACATTATAAAATTCACAACTCCCAAAAATAATGAACACAAATTTTGAAACAAAGCAAGCTCGAGGGAAAATAAAAAATTTGAACTCATGAAATCAAAAGTCATAAGCTCACTCATAAATCATGAAAATCTGAAATTTTAACTGATCAAAAGAATATAAAGGAAAAATTAAAATCATTATTCAGTCAAGAAGTAAGAATATAAAAATAAACACAATTAAAAAAAAAAAATTCTCAATGGAATCTAAAAAACATGTAATAAGGAGAGGTTCATTTATAACACCTCTTTAGATGCCTAATATTGATAAGGTTCATCATAAGCTATCCTTTCAAGGTAGAAAAGAGATATGCCCTTATATGTGTGGTAGAGCCTTAGGGGAAAAAACCTCACACCTCCACCAATGTGAAGTCCTTACCACCTAGAATGCTAAGGGGATTAGTGGAACCTTAGTGGGTAGAAACTCACACCACCACCAATGTCATGACATTGGTGCTTATAATATTAAAAGGATGGTGGGGCATTAGGGGAAAGCATCTAACATATCCACCAGTGTGAGGCCTTTCAACATATGATTCCTTTAAGTTAAGCCCCACATAAGTGGTGATTTAGAATCAAATGAGTATTCATAATGAGACATCCAACGAGTTTGATATGGTGAAATAAAATAAGTAGCATCTTGAGGATCATGCCACAAATAAGAGTAGGGGTATCAAATTTTCATAAGTATAAATCAAATAATTTATATGCCCTCAATGTGAGGGGGAAAGAGGCATGCTATGTGGATAGCAGGGTGTATAACCATCACTAGTAAAATCCTCACAAACTCAAGGGATAACATAAAGGCTTATTTATCAATGTGTTTTTTCTCATGGGATATGGTTGTTTGTTATTGATTTGAGTAGTGAGAGGATAAAAAATTTCTTTGTCATCTCTCACATGTTTTTTCATGAAATCCTTTCCCTTAGGTGTATGAATGAATGAGATAGTTTTTAATATTGTAGATTCTCTCCGTGTATTATTAGGGTTGCTAGAAATTGAAGCTTGAGTTTGATCACTATTAGGGGGATATACATGAGTGTGATTAGTATGGGATATAATAACTCAATAATTCCTTTTAGGAGTGATACCTTTAGGGCCTATAGGTGGAATACATTTATGACTCATAGGAAGAAACAAATCCTTATAATATTCAACACAAGGTTTGGGCAAAGGATGTATAGGCTCACTTGAAGGAGAGATATTCTTATGATTTTTATGATATGAAGGATTTTTACCATTTTTAGGAAGATAGGGATCTCTATGAATTTTGAGAGGATATGTCTTTTTTTATCCTCAAGAGAGGAATGACTGATATAAGCTTGTTTACTCAAAAGGGCACATAAGTTTTAAAAATACTATGTAAATTAATGCAAACAAGGCATTATAGAAAATCATATCTAAATGAAGTAAATACTTATCTACCCTGGTGATGAATGGATGATAGTTACCTTAAGAAATTGATAATTTCAAAGGGGAAAGAGAGATAGAGAGATGTGTACCTATATATGTCTTAATTGAGTTTTTATAGCGATTGAATGTTGGAAAATAGGGTCTAGAATAGTGCAAAAGACCTCCCAAAAAAATTGCAATGATCTAAGATGATGAATAATTTTTTAATGTTCCAAAAAGGACAATAATAATAAATTCAATCTAAAAGTGATAGCCTCTACTAAAAGTGGTTTGGCAGGTCCAAAATGGATTTGCAAATCCCTAAGTGATGAAACTTATTGAAGTGATTTATCCATAACATAAGTCTAGGGTCCTCTCTCTGATAGGCATAATAAGGTGTACAGCTACCAAAATGTCTTCTCTTGTGATGTGTCCAAAATATATAGTAATACATACAAGACTAAAGATAATATGTAAATTAAATGGCCCAAAATCCTTGAGTGGGTGTTTCTGTACATATCATACATGGTAGGAATCAGTCTCATGTATTTACATGCATGTGAGTGTCCTATTCATAGTGAGATAAACATCCAATTTCTATCCCTATTATAATAAATAATTCTATATGATCCAATGTGATACTTCTTTTGGTAGATGTATGCCTCCACAAGACTTCACTAGAATAAAAATAAAATGTGTAAGATTTTCAACAAGTGTGCCATTTATATGATCATTGTGTGACTCGATAACTTTATTGGGAGATGATAAATAGATTAGGGTACATATGTATGTATAAAATAATTTAAATTAAATTGGAACCAATTCACATGTATGTAACTATGGAAAGGTGGGAAATCTTATAATCAAGGTGTAGACACATAAATTGGTGTTAAACACTTTGTAACATCAAATTTGACACATTTTGACATACTTGGACTCTTGTATACACTTTCCCCTATTTTTTTATTCACTAATTATCTTGGATAATCCATTTTATCAATATACATATTTATAATCACCCTAATCTGTGCAATGACACTCCATAATCCTAAGTAAACTATTGCCATAATCTAGATTATTGATTCTCCCTATTATGACACTCTCAACAATAGTTGGGTAATTTCTATTTATCATAGGTGTATGCCTCTTCTAGTAGCATCCAAGAATCTCTAATGGATATTTTAAAATTCAAATGTATCATTTAGGTCAGCCTAGACATGTTTCACATATTAATTATTGGGGAAAATATCAATGAGTTGTCTATAAATACAAATCAAGCCTAAGGCCATACCTATCCAACACTCATTTTAAAAATTCATATCAAAATTTAAAAATCCACTAGCACTCCCTTGAGACATTACCAAAAAGGCATACGATTATAAAATCTCTCAAATAATAAGCCTTGGAGCCAAGTCTAAATATAAAATTTAGATCCAAGTTGCATGTTGTCAAGTGTCAAAAGCCAAACATTGAATCACATTCTAGCATGATCATGATGGTGCACACACACATCTAGGTGAGATAAATACATGTGGTTTGAGCCCTCTTCAGGGTGTTGGAATGTAGACAAAACTTTATTACTCAGTGGGGAGTGGTTGGTGCTATCGAAATCATATTTCTAGCCCCTTTTTCAAAGTCAATCTTATGTTGAAAGTGTAATTAGGGATTCAAGGCAAGGATAAAAATTAAGGATCTATGCATAGGATAGAGGGAAATAAAATAAAAATAAATAATCTAAAGGTGTAGGCACAATGATCTTATCAGCTTAATCCAAGATCTATGAACATCACATATTACAAAAAACCCTAGGAGTATGCGAGAGCAAGATGCAAAGCAAAAGTGAGATTCATATTAGTCCATTAACTGATTAGCTAATAAATACAAGGGAGGTACATTATATAGGGAGAGTTTAGGTCACAAAAAAAGTTAACAACTCAACTCATTATTAAAAAAAAATTAAGTGTATTCCCCTAATGTCCTCAACAACCCTAATCAAATTGACTAACAACCATGTAAGTAAAACCAAAAGCTATAAAAATCCTACACTACCCCTCCTAAAGCATAGATGAGGTGGGTAAGAGAATTAGGTCCTAGAAACAAGGCCTGATGAGGTACCCAAGCATAACACAAATCCCATAAAGTGGAAAAAAGGAGAAAACCCATAGTACAAAACTCCTCTCTAACAAGAGAGCAAAGAATATAAGAGGGATAAAAATCCACACTAGAGTCTACAATTACTTGTAGCCATCTTTTATCCTATAATAGAGTTTCTAGAAGTGACTATGGATCGGAAGTAGATGTAGTGAAAAGTGGATCACAATGGAACAGTGAATGTGTCTACCAAATACTTGACGGATCTTAAACCAAGGTGTGATTCCTATATATGGAATTATTCTCCTCACGCAAAGTAGGAGGCCAACTACTCTATGTAATGATTGTGTAATGAAATCAAAGGCTAAAAGGAATACAGATGCCCTAAAATTATGGAATAGACTACCTAATGTTTGATGTGTCCTCAATCATTATACCTATTCCCTATAATTTTTGAAGTGGATAATAGATAGGTTGATCAAGAAATAACTCCTCAATATATAGAAGGTGACAAGGAGATGGTGGAGGTGTGCCCCCATCACCTCTAAGTCATCTATGTTAGAAGAAGAGTCATCAATATCAAATATGTGCTCAGGCTAAAAAATGTTATCAAGTTCAAGTGAGTCTAAAGAAAAAGAATCTGAAAGAGAGTTAAGAGCAAAGTGTGAGAAGTTATACAATTGAGTCTGATAATTGACCATTCCAACTACCAATATATTATCACTATGTAACTCTCTAACATACATTCAATCTTGAGTGAACTCAACTCACATGCTTGGATTAAGGTGAGTGATTTTGTAACTGATAGTAGACTAGTTTAAAGTGAGGGAACACTTATAAAAATATTGAATTTTCCACCACTCACTTCAATAGACTCTCTCTTGAGAGCATTTTTATAATTGTCATCCACCATTTGTATAAAGGACATGTCACATAGTTCTAAAGAATTAAACTCTATCTATGAAAAGGCCATGTGATGTGAGGCACCAAAGTTAATGAGCCATATGGGAGTCAGAGGTATAATTGTAACTAGGGCCATGCCATTTTCTTTCCCCTTACCATTCTCTTTTCCATTTATTTACCATGGTCATTTGTCTTAGAGGATTTATGGGTTGATGAACTCTGATTGGTAGAATTAGGGACACTGATATTATTCTTCTCAAGCATCTTAGTCAGTTGGTCAATCTACTTCTTCAAGTATTTGATTTCATCATGATTTATCGAGTAAAACCCACATTTGATCATATCTTTCTTAGGATTAAGATGGAAAGAAGAGGTCTCATGGTTTGATTTTTAGGTGGGAGGATTTGCATCCTTCTCATGATCCTTTTTGTTCTATTTCTTCTCTTTATTATTTGAAGCCTTTTCTTTCTTAGTAAAAAGTGCACAAGATTTTGAGGACTTCACTATGCCCATCTATATCAAGTTATCTTATTATCGAATCAAGTCGATAATAGAGGTATTTAAATAGGGCATCTTCTATGTGGATCCAAAATTACTTTTTGTGGCATGGAAAGTGGACACAAATATAATATACTCTAGACCCATTTTGGAGAGTATCAATAGAAAAAGTTGTTTACCTTTCTTATCAATTACATATTCTTTCAACTAAAACTTTAAAAGTCTAAAGTTGGTAAAGAAGTATTGTAGGGTGTCACGATCATCTAAACTCAAACCGATGAGCTCATTCTCTAGATCATGGGCTCTTTCAATTTTTACTAAAATCACAAATAATTTTGAGAGTGGTTCACACTTGAGTAGGTGATTTGAAAAATTCCATGTGAAAGAGTAGAACAAGAGAGATGAAAAGACACAATAGTCCATGGACTTTATCAAAATGGTTGAACCATTTGATTTTCACTTCTACTGCTACAATTTTAATATCAATGCCCATTATAATTTGATGGTAACCCTTGGATTCAAAAAATATTTCCATTCTAGATTTCCATTCGTGATAACTAAATGGTGTGAGTAGACTTATTAGACTTGAATCCATGAAACAATGGAAAAAGTTGTTGCAGTAAGTGAAGAAAAAATATAGAAAAATACAATAAAAATAAAAAATCCAACAAGAACGCACACAAGAAATATCTCACCAAAGATTTCAAAAATGGAAAAGTGGTTGTAATATCAGATCTCTAATACCATATCACATTTCTCTAATATCTTTGAATGACACAAATTGCACAAAACCTTACGAGTAGGTGAGAACAAGTTGCAAATCGAAAGTGAGTTTCATGTTAGTCCATTAGCTGATTAGTCAAAAAATACAAAGGAGTTACATTATATAGTGAGAGTTTAGGTCACCAAAAAGATAAAAACTCAAATCACTATTATAAAACACATTAAGTTTATTTCCCCTAATAACCTTAACAACCCTGCACAACTTAACTAAAAACCATGTACGTAAAATTGAAAGTAAGAAAAATCTTACACTAATAGATATGAGGTAAAAAATACTTATAAAATCTAAAGGGACACTTCCTATAAATATTAAATAATATTGGTTGCCACACATGTCTCAACTTCACTAACAACATCCATAAAAGTTTTAAGGTCATGTTTACTGATTTGAGTGATTACATTAGCTAATTTAAAATATTTGTAGACACAGTGATGCAGGTAATGAATAACATAAAAAAAAAGATAAGTGCATATTTCTCTCCATTTTATTATTGATTCTTATTTATTTAGTGTTATATCAATCTCTCTTTAACATTAAATTTTGTATGGTTAATGATTTATCTTACACAATGTATATTTAAATAGTTTTATCTTATGCTAGATACCTAAACCTGGTCACATGTACTTGACATGATTAATTCTTGACACATCCTAAACCATTTGAAATAGATGATTATTATTCACTATTAATCTAATCCATTTATATATATGTGGGATTGACCCTTTGAACATCATCACTACTACACATATATTTCTAAATTAATACTCAAACCTCTTAGTATCATCCTCAACATGCTATCATTCTAAGGATAGTTTTCCCTGACTCTCTGGGAGGGGTCTGCTACTGTAGACCTTTCCACCTAGTGTGGCATCATCTCACACCGATTAATGGATAGTTTGAAAATTTTAAAATATATATTTGGGTCTTTCCACATGTTTCATCAGTCCAACCAAAGGAAATTATCAATTTTTTTTTTGCTATAAATACAAATTAAAGGTCATTTTTATTTTTTCGCTTGGCACTATCTATTGTGAAATTTAAAATTATTGTACATTGAGAAAATATGTCTTATTCTTCCCAGAATCAATATCATTCACATGGAAACTCCATAAATTAAGTCTAAAGCATCTCAAAATTAGTCAAGAGCTATCATTGTTAAGTATCAAAGTCATATTTCTAGCTATGTACACATAGTTAAGGAACACAATTACATAATCACTCAAGATGGGAGAACTACATGTGGATTGGTTCATTATTTAGAGTATCTAGATATGTAGGCAATAATCAATCATCAAGGGGTGATTGGGTTTAGATTATCCCACTACACTTCGCCTCTTTTTTTTCAAGGTTTCTAACTCTCAAAAAGACCTCCAGGGTTTACAAAGCAAAGAGAAACCAAATAATAAATTATACATGACACAAAATATTGAAATATCTCATCTTGATTAGTATAAATATGCACAAAAGATGGAATAATCTATTTTTTTGTCACAGTTAATGTGGATAAGTCCGTGGTCAAAGGACATTAATAACCCACACTATTATCCAGGGAGCACAGTCTTGTCTAGGAATAGTCTTAGATTCTTCTTTTGAGGTGGAATTGTCATAGTTTTATTTTCCTCTAATTTTCACTCTTTGATTTTAATCACATCAATTTGAATAAGTCCACAGTAAATAGAGTAGACCAAATTGCATTGTTGTCTAGGGAACATAGACCTATCTAGAAGTAGTTTTAGATTATGCCTCTGATAATGCACAATCACAATCCTATATTTTGTTGATTCACACTATCACACATCATAAACATTAAAAAAACTTGGTTATAAGCTAATCACATTCCTTCTTAGTATTTTCCAAAAATAACATATTCTTATATTTAGAAAATTACAAATCATAATTGTTAGTAATTACATATCTTTAACATTTTGATCGTCCTCAAGATTAACACCTATTAAAAATTATATTTATATTTTTAAGTAAAAAATAAGGTAAAACATATTAGTGAACTTGTACATTTTTAGACATTACTTTCTTTTTCAATTTTTATTTTAGGGTTTCATAATTCATGATTCCCATACACTAAAGGGAAATATGATCATCCTTTACTAGATTTGATTGAACATTACTCTATGATTTCTATTTGACCTAGGGGTTTTAGATTGAATTCATGATTTCCAAGCACAAAAAAAAAAAAAAATTAATGTTTTTTATTGATCTCTAAACAATATATTCAGACAGTTTTAAAACTTGTAGGAGCTATCATTCTAGGCAAATCAGTCTTCAATTTTACTTGAGCTATGGTATGAAGGGTACAATACTCAAGCCATTAGGCATTAATATATGGATTTTAGATTCCAATTGTAGACACCAAAATAGTGTCAACCCCCCCTTGGTCCCTTTCTAACTTTAACATGCCTAACCTATACTTTATTAATTTAAAATACTTATTTTAAATTAATCATCCCCTTTAGACACCTCACCTTGGATTCCTCGCCCTTAGACCATTTATCACCCTATGACTAATCATAATTACCTAAGACCTATTTCAACTCTCCCACTAACCCCCGCGCCTAGTAAATCTGCCTTTGGACCATTCACTAATGACAACTGAACTTGACAGATGGAGGAACGGGCAAAAGGCTAAACATAGCCTTTTTACCCATTCTCCAGCCACCGACGTCGGTCAACAGTCAATCGACACCGGTGGAATCGCTGACGTCGGTTGCTTAAAACTAAATTCTAACCTCGACTGGTGCTCGAAGGTGAATTCTCTTGGCCTGAATGCGAATTCTCTTGCTCCCGGGATCTGAATTCTCTTGCTCCTCGATTCCTTGCATATCAAAGGTAGGCTTTAAGATGAGGCATCAACATTATATCATCACTCTCTAGGCTAAGAAACTCTACAAAATTCACTCCACACCAGGTTGAAACGTTGCATGAGGTCTCCTACATCAGCCATAACGGGAACAAGTCTTCTACACTTCTAGTTTTCCACCAAGAGCTAAGTATTATTCTGGTTTATATTTCAATATTTTTAGAATGCATTGGTGATTAGTCCATTGAATATTCTTGAGTACTGTTGATAGACAATCTGAATTTCTTCCTGGAGAGGCTGAAAAGCCTTTCTTTTATCCTGACCCATTTTGACAACTTGTCTCCTACCTTTGTCCTTCTTAAGACTCTATCCATTGTCCTGCATCCTTGCACAACCCTTTTGAATCTCCCAGACCATCTTGTTGACCACAGACATACCCTAAAACCCATTCAAGGCCCATTGCCCCTACTGACATCGACATCAAGGCCCATTGCCCCTATTGATGTCGGCAGCCTAACCGACATCGGCAACATTGGCCAACTGATGACGGCAGACTAACTGCCATCGGTGACTTTGAGAGGCAGATTGTAGGAATCAGATACGCATTATCTATTTCTCTTCTTTAGCCTTTCATTATTTCTCTTTCTAGGAACACTATTTTGACAAATAAGTGGATTGTCATCCCTTAAGGAAGTCTTTGCACTTCTGGAGCCGAGCCTTGCTTAGCAGTCCACCATATATCTATATAACATTTTCTTTGTTTAAGTCTTTCTTATCTACAGGTGTCATCCTCCACAACCAAAGAGGAGCTCCTTCAATCGTCTAGATACGGTGTGCAACTTCATCTGGGTATCATCTAACCCCTAACCCATTAACTTTAGTTTCTTATTCCTTCTGAATGTAAAAGCACAAAAACGAGTAGAAATTTTTTGGCACGCCCGGTGGGACCCTGGAATTTTCCTTGGTTTCATTTCTTCTAAAAGGCAAAATCTTCATATAGATGCATTAAATTCTTTTCTTGCATCCTTCCTCTTCTTTCTTTTTCTTTCGAAAAGACATCATTAGCACAAGTTAAAAAGAACCTCTTTCTTTTTATTCTTGTCACCTTTTTCCTGCATCTTAGAGTAGTGAAATTCATACTCTTAACCTTTTCTCCACTTTTTTGCATCTGAACAACACATTTCAATTTGGGTTAAAAATATATTGCATCTCATTCCTGCTTGAATGCATTTTTAGCTCATCTAGTAATTAAAAAGTGCATTATGAATAAATCATAGTGCACATATGTTACACATCTAGACCACAAGCACATCAAACTAAACATCTAAACATACATGAGACAAGGTTCGACTAGGATTTCATCACCTAGCAAATACCTTACCCTTCTTGGTAATCCTACTTAGACTTCACTACCAAGGGGAGAACCCACTCTGTTCTCTGGTAGAGTATAAACTCTAGGGGAAGTATATATTGGCTAAGCGACCCAGCTTGACTCTGGGCTCGTGAAGTGAGGGGGGCAAGCCCCTAGCACCAAGCCACGTACAAAACCTAACATAGACTTTTAAGCACCAAAACATAACCCGAAACCAACCTTAAACATCTAAACATACCTGAGACAAGGTCTGACTAGGATTTCATCACCTAGCGGATACCTTACCCTTCCTGGTAATCCTACTTGGACTTCACTACCAAGGGGAGAACCCACTCTGTTCTCTGGCAGAGTATAAACTCTAGGGGAAGTATATATTGGCTAAGCGACCTAGCTCGACTCTGGGCTCGTGAAGTGAGGGGGGAAATCCCCTAGCACCAAGCCACGTACGGAACCTAACACAGACTTTTGAGCACCAAAACATTACCTGAAACCAACCTTAGACTGCTTCTTTTAGGACCCATTCTAAAAGCCTAACTTCCCAAACACACTCTTCTAAGGCATAAGCCAACACGACTCTAAAATTTATTCTTAGGAATTTAACGTTTAGAGATTGATTGCCATCGTCTATTTTTCTATTTTTATCTGGTTTTTTGAGCTGGTAAAGACGCATTATTCTGAGCTCCAAAAACAACTCAGAACTTTCTTCTTTCTTCCAAAAAATTTTAGTTTTCTGAGTTTCTGGAAATACACAGTAATCGACATCGATTTTTCCATCGACGTTGGCAACTAATTTCACCGACATCGGTCATCTGACTGACATCGGCAACTTGCTTTACCGACATCAGTTTTTCTATCGACATCGGTCATTGTCAAAATTTTTTCTTCTCAAACAACAAGCTAAAAACCTGACCTTTTTGCTGTTAAAAACAAATTCTAGTTTTCTGAGGCTGAAACATATAGTTTTTAGAACCTGAATCTATTTTGCTTTGGATGGTTTTGACACGTAGTCAAACTAAAACTCTTGTTGACCACGCAAGGCAACAACCACTCCCACCTTTGCCTTCTATATCAAGTCTCTAAATGGAGTATAATTCAAAAACTGAACGTACTCCTATCCAACCAACCCCAACTCAACCCCCTATTGTTCCCGAAGGGGACCAAGACTTTGAAAGGTTCCTTGACCTGAATGTCAAGGCTCTTCAGCACTATCTCGTGAGAATTCAAATGCGAGATCCTTTAGGAAATCCAGTTTATGGGATGCCAACTTCCTTAGTTGAAATGACAATCATATCAACAGCCTTCATAACCCAACCCATGGTCACCCAGGCCATTACCTCAACTAACAACCCGACCATGACCAATATTCAAAGTGTGGCCTCTCCTTCTGTTTCTAGACCTACCTCCATTGGCGTTTCTGTACCCCCTTAACCACAAACCATTCAACAAAGTTCTACACCATTTCAGAACTTAATTATCTCCATTCCACCTACTCTTACACCCATAAATACAAGAGTGACTACTTATCATTTGGCTAGTGTTGCCACCATCCAATCACCTTTGGCAACATCAAGCCTAGTTGTGCCTTCTAGCTTTATGACACAACCACCCTTGACTTCAACATCAGTCCCTATGACTAGTTACCAATATGTTGTGCCTATACAAGCGCAACCAACTATGTCATACGCTCCACCTAACACCTTCCAAATGCCTTACAACCTAGGGGGGCCCACCTACAAATCCATCAATCGATCTGATCAAGATGTTGATGGATAAGATGTCTAATCTTGAGACATCCATTTCGGGTTCAAGAAATGTTCTCTCATATGAATAAATCTGTAGTGAACCTATTCATCCTTCAATCCCAATCCGACCATATCCTAGTTAGTGGAAACTTCCCAAGTTTACTCGCTTTCAGAGTAAAGAGGACCCACAGCAACATCTACGAGCGTTTAGACATGCTTGTTACCTTACAGCACATGATGATGCATTATTACTATGCACATTTCCCATGTCGCTTTTTGGTGCTGCCCTCGATTGGTATAGTTCTATTACTAGTCACTCTCTATTTACCTTCACTCAACTAGCTCAACTATTTCTTGACCACTTCTCAATCAACATCACTAAAAAGGTCTCCATCACAAACCTATATTCTATTAGACAATTAGATGATGAATCAATCGCTGATTTCGTTGCTCGATGGAGAAGTTTAATCAACCAAATCTCCTTTTCTTTACCTCAACCTGAGCTCATTGAGCTCTTTTCACAAGCATGTGCCAAACACATCTCATCTAATTTGTGGGTCCAAACATTCCACACATTTGATGAAACTTTCACCATGGCTAGGAAGCCTGAACTCCGTGCAGTTGAAGAAGATAAAGTCAAACTACATAGTAAAAATAACAATGCAAAATCCAATGATCCTTCTTCTTCCAAACCATCTTCTTCTTCCCACTCCAAGTCCAAAGGAGTAGCAAATGCTGTGGTCGTTAAACCATCATCTTCAACAACAACCAACCAAACTCAACCTTCAACATCAGAATACATCACACGACAATTCCAACAATGATACATACAGCATCAATATACTCCAATAGAAGAATCATACACATCCATGTTGGATAAACTAGTCAAATAGGGAGTCCTCAACCTCCACCAAATTTGACCACCACCTCAATTTGATCCTTCGCGTGCCATCCCTGCATGGTATAGGGAGAATGACTTCTGTAATTATCACCGTGTCAAAGGCTATGACACAGACAATTATAAAACCCTCAAGAATGTCATTCAGGACATGTTAGATAAAGGTGATCTTGTCTTGGATAACCCAAATGCGCCACCTAACCAAAACATAGACATCTTTAGACAACCTTTCCCTAACCATCCCCCTAGTCAAAATAACATTCAGACCACAGTTGAAGACCCCCAAGAGCGTAATATATGCACAATCGATATGGTTTCGCCTTTCATCCCTAACCAACCTCTTCCACAAACTGAAGAGGTTAGTCAACCTATCCCTCCACCACAGGAAGAAGAACCTTCTTCTCCTAATAGTCCTCCATCTACCCCTCTTATATTGAAGGATGCTTTAACCATACCAACACCACTAGCCCCACCTTCATTCTTCCTACTACCAATGGAGGACCATACCTTTCCTGCTCTTCAACTGCAAGTAGAAGGTACAATCATCCCTGCCCTCTATCCTTTTGAGGAGTCACATTCTCCAATTCCTTCTCCACCGAGAGAAGAACTTGTCTCTTCACCTACTTCAATCGAAGAGGATCTAGTAATGGCTCTCTCTCGCCTTTGGCCTGAGATTGCCGCATCTAACACATTCCCACTCTCACAATCACCCAAATCTTTTGAAAAACCAATTATAAAGCCTAGCACAACAGCTTCTAAACCATTCTCTCGACTGGCTGAAATCTTAAGATTTCTCCATTCGAGGAACTTAGAACATGAGGCATTATGGGAGTGACTCAAAGCTCCTTATCTTACACATCTCACTTCATCTCGTACTAATGACCCTCCTTCGACAAAATCTCCCAAAGTCTCCAACGAGGACCAAGCTTCTACTTCCAAATCTATAGAAGCTCAACCATCCGCATCTGAACCTAAACCCTCACAAACATCCACCATACCAACACCAGTTAAATCCCTCAGTGTTCGCGCCATATCTAACCTCACTCACCCACAAGTGAAGGTAGATTTGAATCTCTCCCCCCATAATAGTAGTCCTCACACCGTATTAAAGAAGGCTACTAAACCACGTCAGAGAACTCCTCCTCCACCATCACCATTGCCCTCCATTTTGGGCCCACATCCTTCTACCTTAATAGGAGTGCTCCCTACTCCAATACCTAACAAAAACAAGTTACCTCCATTACTCCCTTTACCCACCAAAAACATACCTCCTTTGAAAAATTTGGCACCCCTCACGAAGAAAGTGTCATCTACACGAGTGGCCACACCACCAACCCAAAAGGTGGTACGAAAATCTCCCTCAACAACTCCCAAACAAAAGTCATCAACACCTAGTACATCAACAAGCACAAACCCCTTAGTGGGTTCATATGCTTTGATACTACGCTGACTTTTGAAAACTTCTAACATCACTCTTCCAGCTATTAAACCATTTTAACCTCTCAGACCAAAACCATCTTGGTTCGATGACACTAAAATCTGCCTATATCATCACTCACCTGGGCATGACACTGAAAATTGTTGTGCCCTCAAGGCTGTCATTCGCCATTACTTGGAAAAAGACACCCTTCTTGTTGAGAATATTGTCAACAAATCTCCAATACCATCTCATGTCTCTCAAACCTCTTCACTTTCATCAGAATCCCATCATCAGACTATGGTCCCTTTACCTCCTTCGCCCCCTTTATTCGAGATTAACACCATCAATGTGGCCACTAGGTCACAAACTTTAAAGGATAAAGCAAAAGAGAAAGTTGCTATTCTTTGGACCTACCCATTTGTCAAACCTGATCAACCATCCAAACCCAAGATTTCTATCTTGGGTACATCCCAACCCACTTCTTCAGAGGTAATCCGTGATTCTATGGTGAAACAGCTTCACCAAACTCCCATGAAGATGACTTTATATGACCTTATTCAAAGCTCTCCACAACATCGTCAAGCTTTAATCAAAGCTTTACAGGCATTAGAGGTCCAACCCAAGGACCCCCAACCACTAGCTGCCTTAGTCTAATCATTACCCATTGTTGCCTTTATTACTTTTAGTGATTATGAAATTCCTACCTCCAACTTGGAAGATCAAGATGCTACCCTTTTCATCACAGCCTACGTTGATCGAACTCGCGTTAAGCGAGTTATGATTGATGGGGGTGCCAACATCAATATCATTTCCACCCATGCCTATGACCAATTAGCCCTCCCAAAGAATTGTATGTCAAAGACTGACGTAATTCTTTGATCTTTCAATGACTCCACCGCCACTACCATTGGCACCGTCGTCTTACATATTCATGTCGGCCCAAAAATAGTCCCAGAACTCTTCTACATCATCAAAGGGGAGTTCCAATACAACATGTTATTAGGATGACCTTGGATCCGTGCCATGGCCTGTGTCCCTTCTACATTACACCGTTGTGTCAAATTTGAACACAATGGCCAAGTCCATGTCATTCTCGCAGACCCCTCCCCTTTCAATACATGCAACACAACTTATCAACCCAACGATGTTCTCATTCCTTTAAAAACATCGACCCAAACACCACCTCCATCTGCAGAAGCATCAACAAGTTTGCAAACATCGGTTGCACCTACACCACCTCTTCAAGTGACAGCGAAAGACCCTATGGAAGATACCTTCCAATGTCTTTCACTTCAGGAGTATCATTTACTCACCTTGGACATGTTCTAGAGTCCTCAAGAGTATGGACAACTTCATCACAATCCTAACTATGACCACCGCATCAGAATGGTCGTCCCTTATGGTCCTCCCAATTTTCAAACAAATTTCATCTATGGAGGGCTAAATCGAGCTCCCACTGATGGGAATCCTCTTTCATCACCCCAACTATTTACGTCTAACTTCTCTTTTCTTGGAAATTCAAACTTTGCTCATACCTATCTTTATAGGTGTGCATGGAAGGGCTTTGGCTTTGGGTGCTATGAACAAGGCTCCCACCAGCCCGTCGAACCACCAAATGATGAGGCCATGAAGAATGCCAAGAAGCGACATGGCCTGGATTTTGAAGAACCCACTGAAACTTCTAAAAACCCTCACCCTGAACCTATCATAGAACAATCACCTCCAAACTTGCCTATTCCCCCATTTTCACCTATGGAGTCGGTGGTTTCCATCCCTCCTAGTTTTTTTTTGCATAAACACCATTCGCTTGGAACCCCTAACCTATCAACTAGGTGGGGTATCCAGGTCTCTCCCTCTCATTTATCCAAACATGATAGACAATGAATCTGCTACCATCAACACTATCCAATGCGTAGATGATGACACCATTCTCACCTACATGGGTGCAGATGACTCTTTCATCCAACGATCACTTCCTTCAAAAATATAGGTTATGTTAAATGAATCGACCATTAACATTAACCTTCCATCTTCTGATGCTCCTCATGTTTTAAATATTGGTCAATCTTTGGAGGCCCAAGAACAAATTGACTATACCAAATTCCTTTCAGACCATAGCAAAGCCTTTGCTTGGACCTACAACGATATGCCTGGCATCGACCCTAACATCGTCATCCATAACATCATCACAAACTCAGAGGCTAAGCCTACCAGGCAAAAGCTTCACAAGATTCATCCTCGCATCACACTCCTTGACAAAGAGGAGCTTCATCATCTTCTCTCCATCTCATTTATCTAACCCACTGATTATCCACAATGGGTGTCAAATATCATCCCTGTCACCAAAATAACTGGGGGAATTCAACTTTATATTGACTATCACAATCTCAACCAAGCATTGACCAAACATCAACCAACCAAGCATCGACCAAACATCGACCAACCAAGCATCGACCAAACATCAACCAAGCATCAACCAAATATCAACCAACCAAGCATCGATCAACATGTGACCAATATGGGAAGAAACAAATGGGGCAAGTTTGCTCCTAATTGACTTGGACCTTACATAATAAAGCATGGATCAGGCACTTATCGTTTGTCTTCTTTTGAAGGCTGACCAAAACTTGAGCCTCTTAATGCCTTACATCTATGACCATTCTACTATTAATCAAGTACTCATTCACTTTATATTTAACTTGAGTTCGTCCCTTGAGCAACCCCTGTCATCTTAATTTCCTATTCCTATCAACCCTTTTTCCCCATAAACATTAGTTAACCCTTTTTGCATTAGTGCTTTGTCCTAATAAAAGGGAAACCCCTCAACCTCTATAGTCAAGTCCATGACCAAAATTTCAGTCAAAAATAAAAACAACATTAAATTGGGATGCCTAACCAAAGGTCATAAAATGTAGACTGCTCCCTCGAAAGACACCTGCATAATTGCTGTAACTAATAGACTGTTCCCTTGAAGGACATCTATCTAAAGACATCAAAACATAAAAATTATAATATAGACCACTCCCTTGAAGGATGGCTATACCCAAATTTTGCTACAAACAACATTCTCTCAGAAGCTTCCTGCATCGATCAGCTTCACATATGACCACAAAACAAAACAACATCCCCACGTAGACTTCCCACATCGATCAGTCTACCAAATATATATATATATATATATATATAAAGTCATGGACTTGCCCATAGTCATTGTCAGGGTCACCTATAAAAGGGGCAAAGTTATCCTTGCTAAAAAGGGTTACGCTCTCCCCACATCTCACATAATCACACCTATTACCCAAACATACTCAAGGGACTTTGAGCTCACTTAATGTCAAGTGATTCGAATACTTCTCTAACACAAACCAATGGTCAATGATGTAATGCATGAACGGGGCCTTTGTTTGTAAAACCCTATCTACGCTATCATTATGGTCCTTGTCAATGAATGAGCAAAACACCTTTCATTTCTTACATACCTTTGTCACATCCAACTAAATCATTTTCTCACCAAACCAAACCAAACCAAAACATTTTCTAACCATTAGCATAACCTCATGATTTATTTAATACAAATATCAATTTGTGTTATGTAAATTATCAAAGCCCATTCACACTTGTTTCTATGGAAAACAATACACATGGAAACTAACAACCAAACACAATTTATGTCAAGCATATATCATCACCAATACAAAAAGTGCTAAAGCATAAATACATTCATTTCATTTTTAGCATACATCCATCACCAATATGGAAAATTGCTAGGGATGAAAAACCACATAACCTATGTTACAGAATACACCATCACATAATATGGAAAAGGCTGTAACATCATCATACACTCATCATTTCACGCATGTACCATCAAACATATGGGAAGTGCTAAACCATTAACATCAACCTCTTTGGCTCTTCTTCCTTTTTGGGGAGAACTACATTAGCATGAGGCCCTTGAAATAGGGGCTATGTAGTTAGCACTCAGTTGACACGGAGTCTTCTGGGGTTAGCTCGACCATTTGCCCGTTTGTCTCCCTATGATGTCGGCCATTCATTTGTTCGTCTACCTGATGGACAAACCTTTTCACCTTTAACCATGACTTAACCTAGTCAAACCCAATCCATAATCGACTCTCTTCTTCCCTTTTGGGGAGAACTACATTAGCCTGAGGCCCTTGAAATAAGGGCTATGTAGGTAGCACTTAGTTGACACGGAGTCTTCTGGGGTTAGCTTGGCCATTTGCTCGTTCATCTCCCTATGATGTCGGCCATTCTTTTGTTCGTCTACCTGATGGACAAACCATTTCACCTTTAACCATGACTTAGCCTAGTCAAACCCAATCCATAATCGACTCTCTTCTTCCCTTTTGGGAGAATTATATTGGCTTGAGGCCCTTTAAATAGGGGCTATGTAGGCATCACTCAGTTGACATGGGGTTTTCTGAGGTTAGCTTGGCCATTCCTTCATCCGTCCATCTAATGGACCAACTATCTATACCAACCCAAATTCATGACCAAATAACCAACCCTAACACTGAATGAGTTACCTGAACTTCTCATGGGCCACATTAGAGATCGCATGCATCTCCCCATCCACAAAAAACTACACTTGAGATGACTTATATCTCAGCCTGACTCGACCAATGACCTTAGAGATCACGACTATCTCCTCAGACCAGGACCACTTTTGAGACAACTATGCCTTGGTTGTTTTGATTGCATGTATGCTACCTCACGAATAGTTAGAAAATTGTACGCAACCCATATTATGACCCTCACACGTATTGTTAGACCACGCTCCAATTGATCCCCGATATGTGTGACATTTTTGTGTTTTTTAGGAGCACTTCTTGAGCCCGAGATACTTGGAACACGACGACCATTGGAGCTACAACTCTGATCATTTAGCCCAATCAATTATGACTAAATGTTGGGGACCAGTTATTTCAATTTTATCACTCCTCGACCTTTGACTGTGACAATTTGACTTACCTATCATGTGAAGTGGTATACACGCAATCTCAACTATTGCAACGTTCACACTCCAACTTCACCATACCCATCCACTACCTATCAAATCAGCACCCGATATCAGGTTACCTTCCCTCGACTCCCACTTTGAGGGGGAATACCTCATCCCTTACCTGGGGCAACCTACACCTCATCCCATACTTGGGGCAACTTACTCTTATTTTTGTCTTGCAGTTCGTTAGAACAACCAACAAGACAAAAAGGGGCAAAAGTAGACACCAAAATAGTGTCAACCCCCCCTTGGTCCCTTTCTAACTTTAACATGCCTAACCTATACTTTATTAATTTAAAATACTTATTTTAAATTAATCATCCCCTTTAGACACCTCACCTTGGATTCCTCGCCCTTAGACCATTTATCACCCTATGACTAATCATAATTACCGAAGACCTATTTCAACTCTCTCACTAACCCTCGCGCCTAATAAATCTACCTTTGGACCGTTCACTAACGACAACTAAACTTGGCAGATGGAGGAATGGACAAAAGGTTAAAAATAGCCTTTTTACCCATTCTCCAACTGCCAACGTTGGTCAACAGTTGACTGATGCTAGTGGAATCACCAATGTCGGTTGCTTAAAACTAAATTCTAACCTCGACTGGTGCCCAAAGGCGAATTCTCTTGGCCTGAATGTGAATTCTCTTGCTCCTAGGATCTAAATTCTCTTGCTCCTCAACTCCTTGCATATCAAAGGTAGGATTTAGGATGAGGCATCAACATTCTATCATCACTCTCTAGGCTAAGAAACTCTATAGAATTCACTCCACACCAGGTTGAAACATTGCATGAGGTCTCCTACATCAGCCATAATGGGAACACGTCTTCTACACTTCTAGTTCTCCACGAAGAGCTAAGTATTATTTTGGTTTATATTTCAATATTTTTAGAATGCATTGGTGATTAGTACATTGAATATTCTTGAGTATTATTGATAGATAATCCGGCTTTCTTTCTGGAGAGGTTGAAAAGCCTTTCTTTTATCTCGACCCATTTTGACAACCTGTCTCCTACCTTTGTCCTTCCTAAGACTCTGTCCATTTTCCTGCATCCATACACAACCCTTTTAAATCTCCTAGACCATCCTGTTGACCACAAACATACCCTGAAACCCATCCAAGGCTCATTGCCCCTATCGACATTGGCATCAAGGCCCATTGCCCCTACCAATGTCGGCAGCCTAACCGACGTCGACAACATTGGCCAATCGATGACGGTAGACTAACAAACATCGGCAACTGTGAGAGGCAGATTACAGGAATCAGGTATGCATTATCTATTTCTCTTCTTTAGCCTTTCATTATTTCTCTTTCTAGCAACACTCTTTTGTCAAATAAGTGGACTGTCATCCCTTAAGGAAGTCTTTGCACTTTTGGGGCCGAGCCTTGTTTGGCAGTCCACCATATATCTATCTAACATTTTCTTTGTTTAAGTCTTTCTTATCTACAGGTGTCATCTTCCACAGCTAAAGAGGAGCTCCTTTAATCGTCTGGATACGGTGCGTAACTTCATCCGAGTATCATCTAACCCCTAACCCATTAACTTTAGTTTCTTATTCCTTCTAAATGTAAAAGCACAAAAATGAGTAGAAACACCAATTACCTCATGATATATCAGAAATTCCTAAGTTTTATTCTTTAACTATAGAAATCCTTTGATTATTTTATTTTATTATGCATCGATACGTGGTTAACCCTATGAAGTTACTCTCAACATACCTTAGAGATAGGATAGTGCAGATATGGGATGTTGTAGTTAGTTTCCTTTAGGACTTGCTCACTATTTTATGATTGGGATCAGTATATTTGAGAGTATACAAAAGAATTTTTCTTGATGATGAATCACATATGGTGATTTAAAACATGTCAGACCAAATATCTTGCACAATTTTGACCCAAAAATCATCTACTCAAACACACCTTGTCTAGTTGGACCTTTAATCCCTTTTGAAAATTAAAAGTTTCAAATTCTAATAATGGTTATAATGAATGGTTCATCATCACATTCTATGTTAATTTCTAAGGTTTTATTTAGACTCATTATATATTGACCTTAATAAAATTCAAATATCATAAAAAAGGCTACAATGAACAATATACATTCTCAAGCCTTCCTCAACTCATATGCAAATTGGTCTTCAATTTTACTTGAGATATGGTATGAAGGGCACAATACTCAAGCCATTAGGCATCAATATATGGATTTTAGATTCCAATTACCTCATGATATATTATAAATACCTAGGTTTTATTCTTAAACCATAAAAAGCCTTTGATTATTTGATTTTATTATGCACCGATAAGTGGTCAACCTTAGGAAGTTACTCTCAACATACCCTAGAGATAGGATAGTGTAGATATGGGATGTTGTAGTTAGTTTATTTTGGGCATTACTCACTATTTTATGATTGGGATTAATATATTTGAGAGTATACAAATGCATTTATTCTGATGATGAATCACATATGGTGATTTAAAACATGTCAAACCAAATATCTTGCATAATTTTCACCCAAAAATCATCTTCTCAAACATACCTTGTCTAATTGGACCTTTAATCCTTTTTGAAAATTAATATTTTCAAATTCTAATAATGCATATAATGAATGGTTCATCATCACATTCTATGTTACTTTCTAAGGTTTTATTTAGACTTATTGTAGATTGACCTTAATAAAATTCAAATATCACAGAAAGGCTATAATGAACAATGTACATTCTCAAGCCTTCCTCAACTCATATTTTTTCAACGTTATATCCAATGCTATGATTCCCATAAGATACAAGCACCATTAAATCAAGATTTTGTAAAATCAAGTATAACTTGGGAATAAGAACAATGATACTTTTCAAACCTTACAAAGTATACTACACACCCTATTGATGGTCTTTCATGACCACCAAGATTGATAAAGCTAATGCAAAGTAAGTGGATGAAGTTAATGAAAAATAATTCACTAAATATCTTAATGCCAATCCACATAAGATTGACACAATTCTATATATTGTAAAATATGAACAAAAGAAATTAGCGCAAGACTTCCACTTCAGGGGTTCTAATTTATACTATTAATTTTATTCATATATCAAATACTCTAGTTATATATGTGCCATCATCCATAGGTATGGGGCATCATAAGGTTTCTAATAGATTTATATGCCTATCTCTACATAGGTATCCTACACACCTCCTTTGATTACTATGCATGGTCCACCACCAACCTTGCCTAATACACACTTTCCCAAATAGACTATTATAAACTCACATGCTAAGGTGTTGCAATTACAGAAAAGTGTCTTTAGAGCTAGCCATTGGGTTTTTTTTAGTGGTGAATCTTCATTAATTCACAAATATTCCATTTTTAAAAATTTGGATTTGGATATTTTTTCAAACCTAGAAGAGCGCTGGGTCACTAAATAAATTTGGGTTGTATATATGATTTAGAGGTTGGCTCACCTACTATTGATAATTAATTCCAAAATTTTGACTATAAATCGTCATGCCATAAGAGGACATTCTACACTATTTTACCAACATCTATTATACACGAAATATGGAATATCTTAATCTAATATATTTCATAGATGATCAAGATTAGAAATTTAACCCATCCCTGAAAGACCACATGGACTTAATGGTAGGGTGATGATAATAGGTCACAAATAGAAAAAGGAACTGACAGGCATCCACCAAATATGGAATATATTAATCTAATATATTTCATAGATGATCAAGATTATAAATTTAACCCATCCCTGAAATACCACATGGACTTGATGGCAGGGTGTGATAATAGGTCACAAATAGAAAAAAGAACTGACAGGCATCCACCAAATATGGAATATATTAATCTAATATATTTCATAGATGATCAAGATTATAAATTTAACCCATCCCTGAAATACCACATGGACTTGATGGTAGGGTGATGACAATAGGTCACAGATAGAAAAAAGAACTGATAGGCATCCACAAGCCCTGAGTGTCATCTAGATAAATCAATCAGCATATATAGGGATTAGATGTAACCTATGGCATCTGGATGGTAGTCAGATAAATTGGATGATGTCTACAAAACTTGGACACCATCTGTTGGGCCTGGATAGTGACCACATAACCTGGATGACATCCACATAGTCTAGATGTTATCCATAGAGTCTGAATGATGACCAAAAAAATTAAATGACATCCATAAGGTCTAGACACTATCTACAGAGTCTATACGATGACCATATCACATAAATGTCATCCATAGGATTGGGCACTATCCACCAAGGTTGGATGGTGACCAAACCATGTGGACAACATCCACCATCTTTAGACATCATACACTAGGGCTGGACAATTATCAAATTACATGGATGACATCCACAAGTTTTGGATGCCATAAAAAGGCTTTAGACATTGATAAGATAGCTTGGATGATGTATATAGGGTCTAAACACCATCTGAATGATCTGGATGGCAGCTGGATAGACTTTATTAACATCCATAGACTCTAGACATCATCCATAGAATTTGGATGATGTCCAGATAGATTAGATGGTGTTCATAGGGTTTGGATATTGTCCATAGGATTTTTGTGGTAAGTAAGAAGAATAGATGATGTCCATGAGGACTGGGCATAATCTAAAAATGTTGGGAAAATACTAGAAGTACTTGGTAGTGCTTGGAATCTATAGGGTTTTGACCAGTGACCACATGGAAAGGATGACTAACTGCATAGTGTCAAAGTGGTAGGAAATAACTTGTTTATCAAAAAAAGTCTACAAGTTCATCTGGTGATAAAGGTAATAAATTAGGTAAATTATTAATGACAAAGAGCATATTGTCTTAATTTGGGTAGACAACAAGAACAACAAAGCAAAGTCAACCTGCACCCACACAAAATATAAGTACTAAATTATTTACTAAATTTATTTATTTATTTATAATAACTATTATTTAACATTTGAAGGATAATGGAAAAATATTTATACATGTAGATACCTCTACTTAGTGTGGTTTTTCAAATGAAATATTTAATCACAATATTACTTCACCATTTGAAGATATTATTTATGATGACATGCCACCACTTGAAGACATACCTGAATATGGCATGGCCATGGCAAATGATAAACCAAATGATATTATAAAAACATTAAAAAAAACTTATACATCTTAGAAAACAACTTTCATGACAAATAAAAATCCCAATTTTTGCCCATGAAGAGAAGAGTTGAGGACATTCCAGATGATGAGATCAATACAACAGATCAAAATACTCAGAAATCTATGCAAAGAAAGAGAAGTAGATGGAAAATTGAAAGGTCTTTTAAGTTTGATTGGGAAATAAAATTTCCATTCATTGAACTAGTAGAGCTAAAAAATAGTGCTAATGCCCCAATTGAATGTAAATACACAATATATTCTTAGAAATTAAGAAAGGACCACAAAATGTAACTTAAGTTGGACATAATTGAGAAACATTGTGGCAAAGTTTAAGTGTCCATTGAAAAATATGGACATATTTAAAAGACTCATAGATAGAAAGATGCCAATGAATGCATGCATGTCAGATATGTGGTAGCGTATGAAAAAATTTAGAAACATATGCAACATCTTGTTGAGAAAGGAGGAATAATTATAACTCAAATAGGAAAAGTTATTTAGTCAAATTAGCATGCAAAAAATATATAGTTCTCAATGATCTATCATATTCTCAAAAAGCGTAAACCTATATTTGAATTTTTAGATTATAGAACTCTATTTTAATATAATGTATTTCATAACATTCCACAATCACACTAGTCGGATGGTAGTGATTGGGACATGGAAAAATGTCTTGTAATTATTGAGAAGGAAGATTTGAAAGAAAAAATTAAAAATACAAGTTTATATGAATGTCCATTGACGAGGTTACAACAGTTGACAACACATCATGGGTTTGTATCCATGTTTACACTTTTAAGAATAATTTAAGGATACCTCATCTATTAGCTACATATAAAATGGTTAAAAATTGTAATGCACAAAACCTTTTCAAGTTAGTTATTTCTAATTTGAAGGATATTACTGGGATGAATGATTATGGTATAGTTATGAATCTAGTATGTGTTGGAGCTAATGGTGTAGTAGTGATGTAAGGGAATAGAAATGGTTTGTGTGTTTGACTACAAAAAATAGTTTCCCCATATATGATTTCAATTCAATTCATGGCCCACAGAATGAATCTTGCATACAAAATTGCAAGTACATTTAAAAATGTTGTAAAAGTGGATTAACTTATTCATGATGTACATGCTTATATATCCAAAATCTTAACAGGTTTTTAGACTTTCATAAATTTTAAATTAGGGTTACCGATGGTAAAAATATTCTAAAACATAATGATATAAGATGAATTTCCATGTATGAGCCTGCATGCAAAATTTTTGAAGAATATCCATCACTAGCAGGTTTCATGTTTAAATACTAAATAAAAGTCAACAAGGTAAAGGATATGTTGTACCATTTAATATATTTTGACACTATGTGGTATTATCCCAATGGTGAACAAAATAAATTATTTGATGAAACATGCTCAAGAGAGATCGATATATTAAAGACTTCATACATTTGAGAAAATAGGTTTGTCAATATCTAGATGTCTTGTACTCAGGCCAAAATAGTTTTAAGCTTCCTATTTTTTCTAGTTGGAAAAATTTAATAGATATTAAAGATCCAAAATCTTATTTGAAATTCAATATTCATGATCATCTTTGTATCTTCATGAATGGAAAATAAATACCGTTGCACACATTCTAAAAATGAGTTGATTATGTAGGTTCAAAAATTGAAGAAGTCCCTATAACACGTATTCTTTACGAAATTGTGATAATGCAAACAAGAATAAAATTAATAAAGATAAGGAATAACTTGCTTATGGAAATTGGAAAATGATTTCAAAGGGATGAGTTGCTTGATGCCATGGCAGTGATGAATTTGATATTTTGGAGAGCTGATGATGGTAAAGAAAAAATTAGTAATTTATTTTTGAGATACATTGAAACTCTTATTAAATTTTTATAATTTTGTAGATATCAATGGAGTTAAAATTCTATTTATTTTACAAAAATATTTGTTGAGAACACAGTCTACCCATTTTGGATTCACAATGATTGATTAATGCAAGTGTGCAAAAGAGCCAATTGAAAGTGGTGCTATCACAAGGCTTTGGAAAAAATGTATCCCAGTATCATCCTATAAGAATATATAAGTGAATGTTTTGGATTGTATGAACTATACGAAATAATGATTTTGGGCTTTGTGGAAGATGAAAGAGTCTTTAGTGCATTATCTTTTATCAAATCAAAATTTCGTAACAGTTTGGATAAAAATCTAGACACATGTTTGAGATTGTATATTTTGCATTATATAGTAGATGCATTTCCCTATAATAGAGCACTTCAAATTTGAAATTAACTTAGTCAAAGATGAGGAGTGACCAATACAACAAATGACACAACTAATCCAGATATTGAAACTCTATTTGCATCGAATACAATACATATAAAAGACAATTATGAAGAAAGTGCTACTTAAGAACTATTTCAGCTACTTGAATATTAGTATGTAACCTTCAAATGTCAATTATCTAATTGATTTTAATATTTTTTAGCTTGATTTCAAATTTTGACCAGAATTTAAACTAGTTTTGGAACACAACGGGAGGTCCAGTCTCCCAAAAAAATAAAACAAAAAAAAAAGTGTATTCATTAAACCTTTAGAATCCCAATAAATCAGTGAGGATCCAAAAATAAAAACTTGGCTCCAAATTTAATTTAAACACCTAAAAAAACAAAAAAAAGAAAATATTTAACAAAAAACTAGAATAACATAGCGAGCCTAGCCTTATAATCACCCATTTATTGCTTATAATCATCTACCCGTACTGGATAACCAAGATTACATAGTCTATTGAGTGCCACAATTAATAAAAGTCTGAGCATCGAGCTATAATATTTTTTCTTCCATTTTCCTGTCTCTTTTCCCTTTCTTACCATAGTTATGAGACTTCAAATCATAGGAACTTTGAGCAATAGAAAAAAAATCCCTACTTTCCAATTTTTTTCTTCCTCCCATCCCTCCCCTTCCTCTTTTGAGACTTTCTTCTGTTGGGGACTATCCACTACTAGAGAAACTTTGTCTAAATCCTCTAAATCAGATTTCATATCATATACTTCCTTTACGATCTTGGAAGAAGAAGGCTACCCTGACTCCAAATCAATCAATTCCTTTTCTACCATTGGTACTTCACTCTTTTAAGTATTATTATGAACCTCTTGAAAGACTTCTGAAGATGGGACCTCAAAAGAATTGGGTTTAGTTGAAAACTACAAATTGTGAGCTAACTCGTGATTCAGACAACTAACCTTTCTAACATATTTCTGAAGAATTATTGATTAGGATCCTTTAAAACCCTTCTTGGGATAAGCAAAAATCTTATGATTAATTTGATTACATTTGAATTACTTAAATGGAAGACCTTCAATATTAAAAAATTGAGACCTCACTCCATGGGAGGATGAGATTTGAATAGAATTGCATAGAGGTTTGAACAAATCAACCATTACACACACTGTAGCAAAATTCAGATTAGCTTCAATGGAATCATCAATTTAAAAAAAGACTTCCCAATTTACTCACCAACTATTTGAAAGACCATGAACATGCAAGGCTAAGGGAATATTATAAAATCTTACCCATACTAGGGCTTGTGATATAATTGAAGAATCTGGATCAAATTACAGTGCCTAGGGGTTAAAAAAAACCCCTATGTACCCAAAAACCATGGCACATTTGTCCACATAAAATATTTGTCTTTTGAAGATTAAAAATGAATAAAAAGGAAACCATTTAATAGCATAGAGATAGGAGTTTTAAATGATGGTTAGGATCCAAATGCCCACTGTTGAAGCACTTCCCAAGATAGCCATTTCCCAACACATTTGATAATAAGAGATTTGCTTCTCATTTCCAAACCAACCAATAAAATCTATGAGTCTGCTATTTCTATAATAAGAGGATTATCAGAGAAAATTAAGGGAACATCACTTAGATAATCCATTTTCAGAGTCTTATTTGGGAAAATTCTACTTCTAGATTCCCCTTAACCCCCATCAACTATTTCCTCCTCAGGGTACTTTTCTGAAGGAATCTAGATTCTGGGGACAAGAATTGGATCTAAACCAGGCTGAGCCTTGAGAATATCTTCGTTGTAGAAAGCTTCATAGGTATGAAATGGGTTATAACTATTAAAGCAACATGGATACACTAAAGCCTTAGATATAATCCTAACTGCTCCTACTGATGCTCCAACTTCTCTCTTCTTCAGAGAGGAGCCTCATTTTGATAGGATACTATTCACACCTAATTGATTCAGCCCTAAAAAGTCTTCATGAGGTTCAAAACCTGATTTAATTTTCTCAAAGGTAACAAAAATTGATCTATAACTTGTGTTTTGTGTCATCCCCTACCCTGATTTTCCCTCGCTGTTGATCCTTGCTCCACCAAACTTTCTCTAAAACCTACTCCTCCTTTATCTTTTCCTTCATCATCCTCACCTACCTACCCACTTGACTGTTTGATCCCTTGACCCTTTATTTGCCTATACCCTTTCTCACATGAACCTGATGCCTCCACTTCTACCAAGCTCTTCCCCTTTTCTTGTGTTCTTGCCTACCTATCGTGCGGCACCATTTCCATCGATTCCATCACCATTTTATTCACCAAAATATTTTTCTTCTTATCTAAATGTCATCATTTTATTTTTATATTATTATTTGTATCAAAAATCATTGAAATTTTGTTATTATGTAAATTGCAAGAATTATTAAATTATGATATTGTATTATTTTAAAATAGTTATGTTATATTTCAATTATTTAAAATTAAAAATTTATTAAACATTCATTTATTGTTTCATCATTTCATGTGGTTGGAAATATTATACATCAATGAATTTTTATATTATCACTATATATCTTAAATAGTAAATATCTAAAATTAATAGAACAAAGACTTATATTTAAACTTTCAAACTTTAATTTACAATATAAACTTTTTAGTTTCAATATAACACATAAAAATACACATAATAAAATCATAATGGATAAAATGAATATAATAAACTAGAAAAAAAGACTTAAATTTAATCTTGCAAACTTTAATTTACAATATAATATTTCCACTTTCAACATAACATATATAAATATGCACATAATAAAATAGATAGAGACTTAAATTTAATCTTGCAAACTTTAATTTACAATATAAAATTTACAGTTTCAACATAACATATATAAATATGTACAAAATTAACTTGTCATGGATAAAATACCTGGAATAAATAGAGAAAGAGACTTATATTTAAATTTTTAAACTTTAATTTATAATATTAACTTTTACAGTTTCAAGTTTTAACATAAGATATATAAAATCATCAATTACAAATTTCCCGACCCATTTTCATTAAACAAAGATGCACTAAATAGATATAATTTCACATGAGTTCCAGTTTGTTGTTTAGATGTGGATCTTGCTGTCTCAATTTCTTCCTTCATTGAATTCATATGTAAAACACCTTCTCTAGCAAGATCCTCACCTGCAACATTAATATTTGTAACTCTTGATCTTTCTTCATGCGTTGCATCTCCTGACGATATAATAGAGGGATCTACATCTATTTTCTCCCTGAGAAGAACATCTGGATCCATTCCATGCTCTTTGATTATCCTCCTTAGTGTGTTATTCTATTTGTTGACTAGCACAAGTTTTTATTTAATTGTAATTATTGCATTTAAGCTTTTTGGTGCCTTTTCTAGATGAATATTCAGTACTTGTACTTCATTATTGAGGTTATTATATTTTGACTACAATTTGGAAAATAAATTTGGTCAAACAAAAATTATAAAATTATGATAAAAAAGAAAAAATAAGTAATTAATTACCAAAGCTTTATCCCTATCTACATTGGTAAGGTGACAAAGGTTTTGGTCTCTTGACCATTTTTTTTAATAAGCCTATGTATCTACATTCAAAGTTTCCAATATATTAATCATAATATCTAAAATATTATCATTGTAGGGATTTTCCATATAGATGGATCTCGATTCAGCTTGATTTACGAACACATCAATTTTGGACTGATCATTTTGAACCAAAGAATATAAAGAATATCTTTGGGAATGGTTATGATAATGTTCATTAATTTATTTTACCAAAGCCTTTCTTTGAATCTCCCACTATTTCAAAACTTTCAAATCATTTTGTACAATGTCATCTAACAAAGCAAAAACATTATTCAATGGAAAGGATGTCAATTCATTAAGAGATTACTCCTCATCATTGCCTGGTTCAGGGCGTGAACTAGAGGAACCACATCCAACTATTTTTTTAGAGCTTAGAATTGAAATCCTTGAATAATATTGTGTATAACAAATTTATCTATAGATATGGAATCGATACCCTCAAGGAAAGCATCGTCAAGATCAATGTTCTACAAAAGTGCCATGGCACCACCAGACACTCAATGCATATAAAAATTAGGGAACTCTAAGGTTATTATATGTAAATTTATTCCCTTGCTACTTGTTGGCATTGGCAAATTCTTGCCCCTAGTCTGTATAGTGATAGGGGGAGGTGGCATATTACTTCTCACAGAATGTTACTCTACAATATAAAATGACATCTCTAATCAATAAAAAAACATTAAAATTAAACCAAAGTTAACCTGAAGGATAGAGATAATAGACTTAGGATCCATATTTAAACTAGCTGATATGTTTTGCTATGGTGGATGTGGTGCAAGAAAAGTTGAACCTTCAATTTTTGTGAAACACTCAAATTATCATACATTCAAAAATTCAATTTAATATATTGAATTTCATGTAATATAAAAATAATGTAATTGCAACCATGTTGTCAAATACCTTATACAGGGGATAAATGTTTCACAAGTTGATGGGCAATTTTTCTAATGTCGGATGCCACTACAAAATGACATGAAACATTAATAATTCTAATTTTTTTGATGTTACATCAAATTTTAATAAACTTTAAAAAATTTCAAACTTGGATTTAAGGCTAGGGATGTGCCTAAGGGGCCTTACCGATGTGCATTAGTAGGTGAGACATATATCTGTATTTTGTTATGCCTTATCAATGGTGTCACTATAATAGAATCTGTATCATCACCTTTGTCAGACTAAAAATCCCTAGAGCCCTCAATAGGAGGGCATTTATTCAATGCAACTTCTCTTCTAAATTGAGACACATATTCTCTTTTCTATAACAAGGAAGCATACATAATTAATTTTATATTTAAATTGTAACAAAGCTAATAGCATAATAATTTAATGACTTATAAGTACACTTAAAACTTACCTCTAACTCTATAAAGGCCACTAAATTAGATTTCATATTTTCATGTAATATTATGGGAATAATTGTTCCCCTCAACTCATGGTACACCTCATAGTATAAAAATATATATAATTAGAAACAAAATTTTTATAACTGTCACTTTAAAAGACACAATCCAAATCATTTATTATCTTATTATAAATGAAGGTACACCAATTGAATTATTGTCCAAGTCTTCTTTGGAAAGTAATCCTTGCTTGAAAAATTTCAACAAGGGCTTCTAGATATGGGTTTGTTATATTTTGAACTAAAATACCCCTTCTCAAAGATTAAAGGTACCTACAGTGGAAGCAAAAAAATATTTACAATCCATAATTAAGACATTTAATTTCAAATTTCATACATAAAACATTAAATATTAATTAATGAAAAGAAGATAAATATTACCTAATGAGGTAGATGTATCTACAACCAAGTGATTTTTGAGATGAATTTTATCTTCATTAGATAAAATAGTTTTCATGGTCATAGGCTTGATGTTTCTATGTGGCAATCCTAACCATCACTTGATATCTAAAAGATCAGTGCCAAAAGGAATACTCTGAGATTCGAGGCTAAAAGAAAGATCTATGGTAGAGGGTTTATAACTATATAAAAGAATATTAAGTAAATTTGTGTCCATCTCATAGTGGGGCATGTAAATCAGGCCTCTTAGACAACACCTATTGATCCAATTACTGTATGCATTTTCATCTTTTAGAAGGCTTAATATTTTTAGGCAAATGAGATTCTTGTAGACAAACTTGTGAATAGGTGCAAATGATATGGGATTGGAAGTCATTGGAATTAAAAAATGAGAATAGAGGATGAGTTATAAGGTAGAGGTCGAGAGGAAGAGAGAGGTTTAGGTGATACGTACGAGAGAAATAAATAAAATAAATGGGGTGAGGGATATATAGGGTACAAACACTCTTCCCACAAAGTTCAAACACTGCCCATGGCCTCTAGACAATGTCCAATATGTTTAGATGGTGTTGATGCCCTATGGATGATGTCCATGGGCTTTAAACACTACCCACACCCTCTAGATATTATCTACTAGGCCTAGACAACAACCACATGTTATGGATGTTGTCCACACACCCTGTACAACATATACAAGCTTTGGATGATGTCTACATGTTATAGACACCATCTACATATTCTAGATGCCATCTACATGCTCTAAATAGTGTCTATTAGGCATGAATGGTGCCTACTAGGTTTATATGCCATCCATTGATTATAAATGATGTTCATGCACTCTAGACAGTGTCCATGTACTTTAGACATTATCTATGGGGTCTCGATACTATTTAGAGGGTATGAATGCTATCCAGAGCATGTAGATACCATCCATGTTTGATAAACACCATCTAGACCTGATGGATGGTGTCTACACATGGTGGACACCATCCAAACTTGATAGATGGTGTCCACACTCAATGGATAGCTTCTAGACCTGATGGACACTATCTAGAGCCCATGGATGGTATCTAGAGTTTGTCAATGCCATCTAGAGCTCATGGATGCTATTTAGAGCACGTAGATGTAATATAAAGCACATAGAAACCATCAAGAGCCTATAGATAATGTCCACTCAGACTAGATACTCTTCAAACTCAAGACTCATGGGTCTAGGCTGTAGAAAAATGGCACATATGATTCACCTTCTCAATAGAACTACTTTCCCTTTAATTTACCTCCATTTAAAAACTAGCTTTTAAATATTCACCAAAAAATTACATAGGGATTTTTCCTAGTGGCCTTGAAATAAACCCTGGATAGCCATTTAATAAACTCCCATAGTTTAATTCACAATACTTTGGATCTTGAGATAACATCTTACCCATTACTAGTAGGTTTTATAGTTCCTAAGCTACCACTCTATAAAGGTAAAAGTGATCTTGAACAATATATTTACTCATTTCATGCAACATGCTTGGATTATGCTTATAATGACAAATTATTAACCAATCTATTTCAAAGATGCCTCAAAGACTATGATTTAATATGAATCTATGATCTTCCACTTCAATCTGTTAACACATTCAGCACTTTGGCAAATAAATTTATAACACACTTCTCTATCGACATTGAAGAATTCAAACAAAGGTCAAATGAGCCAATCAATGAATATTTTATTTAATACAAAACTATGCTAGATATGATGATGAATTTTATGGTAGACAATAAATTAAAAGATATCTTCACATAAAGTTTACTAGTACCATACCATCAATTTATCATGTTTGACATTTTTAAATATTTTGATGAGTTATGCGACATAATCAAAGAATGAGAAGTCAATCTCATAGCCTTAAAAAAACTGAATTATGCACCAAATTCTCCATCTACTTCAAAAAACAAGTTTCAAACCAAACCAAACTACAAGGTCAAATCTAACGAAAGCAAAGAATGAATAAAAAGTAACAGTTAATGTAGTATCATAACCAATGAACAAGATTCAATTAATAGCTCCACCAAGATTTTTTTTTGTAAGGTTACCACAACCTCCTCATATTTATTTACTGAATTTACTTGATTACAATTTCATATGTCTCCCTCCACCATTAGAGGTTGATATGGCCATGTCTCATCACTAAGTATTTGATAATAACACATATTATGACTACCATATATGTATTGGAGATTATAAAAATAAGTTTCTTAGGATTAGACATAAGATACAAGATATTATTGATGATAATACTATTTAGTGAATCACACCCATAAACGAATCTAGTCTACAACAAAATGACAATACAAAATTTAAAATCTTTAATAATCCATTTCCAAACCATGGCATAGAAGAAAATATTGAAATTTTAGAGGCACATCATGCATAAAATACACATCCTCCTTAGATATATGGGCATACAATATATGAAATTATTGATAAATTTATAGGAACATTACCACCACATTTTATGATCACATTTGATGACAATGATTCATATAGACACGAACTCTTTATTTGAGCTTATATTAATAGATAATGCATACACATGTTATGATCAATAATGGTTCAATTGAAAACACATGTACAATGATGATTCTTCACATTATTAGGTACACATATCATGATTTACAAGTTATATCAAAATTATTCAGAGTATTTGATGGTCATACACATAATAATCTTGGGCATGTAGTGTTACCTCTTCAAGTTAGTTCAACAACACTCGCTACTCCATTTTTGGTATTACCAAACATAAGAGTATTTAATATGTTATTAGGATGCCCTTGGATATAAAATATCCACACAGTAACCATATAAAATACATCAATGTATCAAATACATACATTGTAATCACGTGGTCAAAGGTCAAGGCATTCAATATTATTACCCTCTACAATCAATGTTATTCCCTCCTCCTCCCCCACCACCAAAATAGTTGGCTATACACCTATTATAAATCACAATACATATAAAATTATTTCACTATTCAAGAGTAGAGTACAGATACACTTATTATACCTATTCAAGATCATAATGCAAATTCAATTATGGAAGCTATACAAAATATTTATATACAATAAATTCAAAAGAGAGTGGTATACCCTCCTAGACAAAAAGCTTTGTATCAAAGAATTAATCAAAGTTCAAATAAATCTACATCTTCTATAATTCATCCTAAGGTAGTACCTTAGACAATTCAACATGTTCCATAGCTAACATAAGAAATGAGACCTTATCCTACTATACAACAGGCTCCATTGAGTCCTACACCTTCTTGAGTTACTCATCCTACAAAAGATACTATGAGCAATGATCATGAAAATTAGGCTATTACACTTGATGCCTTTCTAGATTTAGATTCATCTACATGTAATAGTTTTCATTCACAAAAAGTCATCTTCTAACTCTATGATACAGGCACACACTATGGTCCTCCCATTGATGGGATTATAGTTTAGTTACTTTTAAAACTTTCAAAAAAAACAAAAAATCAAATATTTAAAAATACAAACAAATTAAAATATTTTAAAAATGTTAATTTTTTTTTCAAAAATACAAATACATTCAAAATATTCTCAGAAAATAAAAAAATTAGGACATGATCATGATGAGTTTACTAGTTTACTTATTTTCATATGTTATTTATTATATATTCTTATAGATTGCATATTCCTTTTCAAACACACATGTATTTTAAGAATATATGAGTGTGATGCATGACATACATATCATACATGGATTCTTAGATGTTGGATTCCCTATTACCCATTGGCCATGCCTATGCTGAGGACATATAGTTTTACAAGTTACATTACCAATAAGCTATACCTATCTTTGACCTTTCAACCATGTCAAGCTATACATCTTACACGTGTCTTTCTAATTACTTATATATATTACATTTTTCTACATGGATATATTACTTTGCTATGATGTAACATTGATACATATGAATAGTGTAAACTAGTTTTCACTTGTTCTATGCTCCTTTGATGTTGTTTAATTTATTTCATAATAGGCTAGACATTGCTTTATTATTGTGTGTGGCCTTTGGACCTTATGTGGAATAGTTGCTTGATCACATATATGATATTTTTTCTTGGTATGTGCGACATTTGAACATGTCCATTGCTTGTGGCATGTGGCCCTATGTGTGCAATATTTTAATTATACAAAATTTAAAGATGTTCATTGCTTGTGGCCCTTGGCCTTATGTGAGAAATATTTTTTGTGTGACATTTGAACATGTCCATTGCTTCTAGCCCCTACCTTATGTGTGTAATATTTTTCTTATGAAATATTTGAACACACCCATTACTTATGGCCCATGGCCCTATGTGTGTGATAATTTTCTTATGAGACATTTGAACATGTTCATTGCTTGTGACCCTTGGCCTTATGTGTTCGATGTCTACTTATATGAGTGAAATTTGAACATGTCCCATATATGAATCCTTTGGTATTATGTGTGACATTTGTGTGTTTTTATTTTTAAGATTGACTAGTGGTGCCATGATATATTCATACACTTCTACTACATATTTTAAATTCAAATATTGTCACTTTACAACATACTTCATTTCTATATCTAGCTAGAAATGACATTTTTATGCCTCACATTCAATATGATACATACATGTTTCAATAAAAATTACATTACTATGATAACATACTCTCCAACATGATGACATAATACTGCATGATTAGATATTTATCACATGATACAATGAACTCTTTTTTTGAGATGAGTGACTTGCAGGTTACATACTTCATCTCAAAAGGGGGCATCACATTGGGCTTGCCTTAGAGATAAAATCCTCCATAAATAGATAAACTTCATATTTGAGATAAATTATAATTTTAAAAATTGTAAAGTTTTAAAGATTCAAAGTAATTTAAAAATCAAATTATTACAAAATACAGGTTTCAAATAATTAAAGTGAATTAAAATCAAACATATGAAAAATATTGGCACATTGATACATATTATGGGGGCATATGATATTCATATGCACACATTTTTTAAAGACTCAAATACATAATCGTACATAATTGAATGCATATGCACATACATATGAAAAATAGTTACATGAACAAAGTTACAACTATAAAAAATAATTAAAATTGAGTATATAGATGCATGACATTCAATATCATTTAGCATAGATTCAATGGGGATGATACTTGTTCATATTCATATACACATTTTCAAAGTTCAAAATCATGATACTTATTCATGCACACATACATTTTTCAAAGTTCAAAGGGCATGATACTTGTTCATGCACATTTTCAAAGTCCAAAAGTTTCAAAAGAAAAATGTTCATTTAAATGCAAATCTATTAACACTGAGCTCATGATGGGGGCATGAATACTCTTCATTATCTTTCCATCATTAAAAATAGAATATAGATCTATCTGTAGTGGTGTGATTTGATCTATTATGGGTAATGCACATTTGAATCTAGTGACACTCAATGGATTTGGCATTACTTCTAGTGAACCCATTATGTGGTTTCATCTTTCTGTTATGGGTGATATAAGTTCAAGTCTATTTACAATCAACAACCTTTTCATCACTTATAGTGAACCTAACATGGTACCAACTTGTTTGGATTGGTATAGTGGCTAATATTACCCATTCGTGAGAGTTGGAATATGAATCTTTATTTAAGGGATTGAATAATTATTTAAAATTGGGACTTGATCATTCTTAATTAATCATTGGTTCAACATAAAGAAGCATCTCTCCAAGTGATTAAATAAGGGGGAATGTTTCTCAAATGATTCACCATATTTTATATGTTATAGGAAAATTTGGTTTCATCTCCATTCAAATGTATTCCTTGTTTTCCTCTCAAATTTTCAATTTTTAAGTTCAAATTTTTAAAATTTCAAATATGGACAAATGACTACATATATAGTTGCAGGGTTTTATAAAATGAGTGACCTAAAAAATTAGAATATCCTATCAAATATTAAGTGTGTTGTACACACTTAGGTTTAATTATTTATCCTTTACTTGAGTAATTGCATTACTAGAATAAAGAGGGACAAATGTAGATAAGTAAATTTGGTCAAAGGTACTTGACAATTTTAATTATTTACACATCCTAAACTAATAAAATTACACCCATATACATGAATCCTATTTTCCATTCCTCTAATCCATTTAACTCTATGTGGGATCAAAAATTTGTTCACCGTCATTAACACACAACTTTCAAAGCTAATACTCAAACCTCTCAGTATCATCCTCAATATGCTGCCATTCCAAGGATAGTTGTCCGTAATTATTCATGATAGGTCCACTACTATGGACCTATCCCATGCTAATTAATTGGTAGTTTCTAAATTTATAAATATCTATTTGGGTCTTCCCACATTTCATAAGGTTATCCAAATGAAATTATCAAAAGGTTTTGATATAAATACATATTAAAGATCATTCATTATTCCTAGCTTGACACTAACTATTAATCACTTTCAAAAAATTTCACATTAAGAAAATCTAACCTATTCTTCCCAAAGTCAATATCAGATATAAGGAACATGCTGATGTAGGTTTTATGCACACCATAAGAAATTTTATGAGGTAACCTCTAATATTTTAGGACTAGTGAAAAGGTACTCACTCCAAGGCACAAGTTATGAGGTATTGAGTTTTATAAACATGTTCATGGAATAATAGTGAGAAATTCAAATTATTTACCACAGGTGAACTGGTGGTGGGTGAACCTAGATATACTCAAACTATATGTAAGGATGATGGTTCTAACTAGGGTGGGTAGTAATTCAAAATAAACTCAAAAATGAGGGAAAGGTAGGGCCAAAAGGGAGGCTTGTGGACCACACTAGATGAAACCTTTCAAGAGTAGTACTTAAACTTATGTTGGACAAGAGATTACAAAATAGTATTTTATGTAAACTACTATAGCACACCAACAATACAAAATAATTAGGATTCAAAGGGAAATAAAATACAACATACTCAAATACATTAAATCAAAACTTGTCATGTTTGTTCGATTGTAATAACACATTTACAAGGGGAGATTATGATTTATATGTAAAATCTATTCAAATCAGATATATATTAATATGAATGACTATAAATAAAAGATAACTTATACACAACCAAAAATTGGGAAACCATAATGATAACACTTCTTACACAATACATAAGTTGGATTGGAATCAATATTTGCACATCACGACTAAGATTACATTACTTCTTTATAATTTCCTATTAATCTTAATAGCCAAAATTATCCTCCCTATGGGACTATTTTTTACAAGTATAAATAGGCTTGGGATTTGGGAGAACTCATATCTCAATTGAATTCTAATAATAAGTTAAAAAAATAGGACTTGCATCCTAGTCTCATGCAAAGGATGGATGTACAATAGTGACCCCATAGTAGACTCTTATAACTGAAAATATAGTATATACATGCAACATATATATGGAATCAAATTTCTAACTTAAAAAAAACATGCAAGTACATAGTTATATTTATATGGGAAATGATGTGGCACCCTAGTGGAAGAAGATGGAGTGACAATTGGAGGAACCAAAGTAGTCATTGAAGTTCCTTATGGAATCAAAATTGGGCCCATTGAAGTTTGCATGACCACAAATCCTAAAAATTAGGAACTTTGAGATACTGGGGTAGTACTAATAGTTGGATGCATGGTTTTCACCAAGAATGAAGCTATCTCTTTCGAATTGAGTTATTTAAATAATGCGTGTGTTGCATTAAACTCTTTATTCATGATGTCAAAATTGAGCAAGAAATTTTTGAAGAGTTTATGGCCTTAACCATTAACCTTGTTTATTCAGCTTCAAATATCTTGAATTATACTCCTATAGCTTCAAATCTTGTGACTCTATCCTTATAAAAATTAACCAATTATAATATTTCATCATTAGTTCTATATATAGTGCCTTTAACTTCCTTCTTAAAGTTTTTTTCAAGAGGAGGTTCTCAAAATTTGGCCTATTAACTAATTCACCTGTATGAGTGATCACATTAGTGACCCTTATGTCCTTCCAAATTTCTAATGCCTCATTTTAATGATTTGAGAAATGTCCCAGTAAAGTCTTCATCTGATTGTGCCAATTGAGGGAGTCATCCACTCTAGAAATTACATAGTTAAGGCACCATGATGCATCCATCCTAGACATCAAGTTTAATTGGTTGAAGGCATTAGTTCTAGATCATTGAACCAAGAAATTTAACCTCTTCTTTAGTTATTTCATTTGATACCAAAAATTGGTTACATTTTTTATATTAGATTGGATTTTTACCTTGGAAACCTGAATATTATACAAAATGTTGTACAACTTACTAGTTGCACTCTGCACATCATCAATTATATCTCAAGGAGAATGTACAGTTTATCTCTGTTGTAGTCTTTGATGTGCTTCCTCTATACTTTTAAACTTATTTTTCATGTCTTAATTGATTGAATCCATAAAAGTTCATAAATATTTAGTATATTTATTAAGATCCATTGGATCCTTTTTTGCTTTATTTGCCAAGAGAAATATATTCTCTCTTTGCTCAAATTTAATTTCTTCACTTGTGTGTAGATTCAAAGCCTTCCTCTTCCTCACCCTTTGGATGGTTCCAATTTTATTTTCAAAGAGAGTAGAGACTATAAGTAACTCTATAGAAACCAACCTCTATCTCTCATCCCTTGCATTCTACATCTCATTTTCCCATTCAGGAATAACAAGTTCCCTTGGTTCTTCATCGTCTAGGCTAGGGTCTTCTAATGTGAAAGGTAAAGGAGTCATTAGAGGAGAAATTATTGGTGGAGGTACCAATGGTGCAGTTATTTGTATGGGGAATTGGAGAGGTGGTTAAACAATCATCTCCCATGGTGCAAGATTTCTTAGTGGAGTAACTTCAACCACATACCGAGTTAAACTTGGAGTTGTTTCAATAGTCATAGTGGCTGATTGTATGGATGAAGATTCTAACATAGGTAGCTCTAGTTTATTTGAATGTTTCTTGAGGGTTGGTGGATGTCTAGGGTTGTAAATGGAAAATCTAACCCTAATTTGAAAATTAACCCCTTTCTTTAGGGATTTTATTTTCATTGAAGAAGAAAGAATGGATGTATCAATAGAACTAGACAAAAGAATACTTGGGATAACTAGAGGCAAATCCATAATTGGAATATTTATAATGGAAATTGATGAAACAAGAGAAGAGACTACCTCACTTATGTTCTATCTTTATTCCTCCATGAGGATTTTCTAATCTAAATATCCATCTGGAGTTTCATCTTGTTGTAAGCTTTCCAAGCTCATGGCTTTAACCTTATCCAACTCATTCTCTTCATCAACTGGGGCTACTTGTTTACTTAATTTAGGCCTAGTCCCCATCATTGTTCCTATGTATTATTCATATTCATCAATTGAATGCTCAAATAAATATGTCACCAATGTAGTCTTCTATTCTTCTTCTTCATTAAGGGATTACTCCATGGTGGGGAGACCAACATATGGCCTTTCTTCTATTTATTTTGCATTGGAGGAAGTGGAAGGATCTTTAGCCTTCATCTGGTAAGTGACCATAGGGGACGTGTGTTGTTCCCAAAATCTGTCACTCATTTTTGGGACAACATATGAACTATTTTGGTCTTGTAGGCAAAAATTCCCTCTTCCCTTCTCAAAAATTGTTCTAGGCATTCAAATTATCCATTTTTTTAAGATTTTTCATTTCTAGGGACTCTACAGGCTTAAATCTATAGACTCAATTCTACGGACTCTGCAAGAAGGAATCTACAGACTCATTTCTACGGATTCTGCCAGTTCTATGAATTCATTTCTATAGACTATAGGTTCATTTATATAGACTCTATAGGAAAGAAACAAGCTCTCAACACTTAGGCAATTTCAAAATTGGTTCAACACCAAGGTTCAATGACATCAACAAGCTTAAAGATGTTAAGCACTCTATCAAAGTTCATAGTTCAACCGCTTCAGCAAGTTCAATGGTTTCGAAAGAATAAGTGGAAAAGAAGGCTTCAAAAAACAAAAAGATGAACCGTTGAACAATTGAAATGTTGAACCTTGAACCAAAATTGGTTCAACGGGTTCAACGGGTTCAAAAGGTTTAACAGGTTCAATCGGTTCAAAGAGATCAAAACACTTAGCGAAAAGAAGAAGGCTTGAACCGTTGAACCATTGAACCTTGAACCAAAATGGTTCAAGGGTTCAATGGGAACTTTGGTTCAAAGGAAGCGCTAGACAAAGGAAGGAAGTGGATGATTCCAGAGACTAGTTCAAAGTGATGGTTTAACCAAAGAGCAAATAAAGGATGAACCATTGAACCGATTGAACCTTGAACCAAAATAGTTCAAAGGTTCAATGAGATTGGTTCAAAGCGATTGGTTTAAGTGGTTAATTAAATGAGTGGAATGCAAGATTGAATCATTGAATTGTTGAACCAAAGTTGGTTCAATTGATTGGTTCAAAGTGGATGGTTCAAAGGATTACCCTAAAGCCTGAAAGGCAAAATACCCTTGTAGAGGGCAGTGGGAAAAAATGGTTTAAAGGAGTGCTTGAAAGGAAAAAGCCTGAGAGTGGAAGCTACCAAGTGTCAACATCCACAGTTTCTTCCTCGTGTGTCATAAGGATTGTGGTGGGTCCTAGGTGAGTGGCTAACTCAAGCAGAACATTCCATGTGTCATTGTCTGCGTGAGTCCAAATGAGTCTAAATGTTTCTATATTGTTTCTAAAAACTCAGTAGAGCATGACAAGTGTCTGCATCCATGTTTCGAGTTTCTTATAAGTTGCAAAGCTTCTTTCGATAATCTTCTGTTATAGTTCTATGTAAGGTGACAAGTGGAAACTATAGAAGGTTTCAATATGTTTCTCTAAGAGTAGCAGAACATGCCGCGTGTCCCTTGTAAATCTTGGCAGAGGCCGACAAGTGTCAACCTCTGTAGTTTCTTCCTTTTGTTTTGATATTAAGTAAGGAATGTGGTGAGCCCCAGGTGAGTCACTAACTCGAGCAGAATGCACCAAGTGTCATCATCCGCTTGAGTCCAAATGAGTCCCAATGTTTCTGTATTGTTTCTAAAAGCTTAGCAAAAGTTGCCACGTGTCCCTTATAAGGAAAAATGGAGTGCAATAAGTGTCTACGTTTGTGTGGATCCAAAAGAGTCCCAAATGTTTTTACAGTGTTTTTAGGATCTCAGTGGAAGCCGCCATGTGTCATCTTCTATAAGACTCTCAAAAGAGGTCTAGAGCTTCTATAAGTTAAGTGGATGCTGCCAAGTGTCCTCGCCTATTTCATAGCAGAAGGCACCACGTGTCATTTATTAAGATCAGTAGAAAGCGGCCAAAGCAAGCAAGAAAGACACGAAGGAATTGATAAGGAGGATGATGGACCCATAGGCATCAAATTAGGGACAGTCAACTAGCCATTAGCTTTTAAACGATGACGGACTTGAACACGTCAAATTTGTGGCAATGAAATAGATGTTGATCTTTGCAGACTTAAATGTGAACCTGAAGGCATTCAAAGACCTTCAGGCCAAAAGGAAGAACCAAAAGAAATAGAAAAGTACAAAATATAGCCAGGAAAGGAGGAACGATGAAGAAAGATCAAAAATATCTGTGCATGAGATATGTTTTTAGAAGGTGAAGTAGTCCACCAGGTGGACATGAGAGAGCACAAACATTCAATGGCATGGCCTATTTTTTTGCTTTGAGTAAAGTGAATAAATAGCTATGCACACATCAAGAAACACATCAGGTGACCCATATTTAAGATCGATGCCCGATTCCAGCACAGCCCATGGACAAAATTTAAAATGCATTGAAGGCATTGAATGCATTGTAGGCCATTTTTGTGAAACAAAGCACCCAAGTATTTCTTGGAGCACTATATATTAGACTCTCTCTTATTGTTTTAGGGAGATATCTCTCTATTATCAAAAACAAAACTCTACCCAAATTGAAAGGCATTACTGAGACTTTGAGCTTAGATTTTTGATCATATTTCACTATTTGAATAAGAAAATAAGTGACTTTTTAGACTTTGTGTTGGAATAGCTTGGTTATTGGGGAAATTATTCTTATGTCTGTTTCCTTAATACATATTTTTTCCATTTAATTAAATAAGTAGAATTAGTGAAAATAATTAGAAAGGTGTCCTAAGCCAACTGTGGAAAGACTTTGTGCCCCCCACAATTGCCTTTAGTGTGTTTTCTTTATATTCCTGTGTTAAGGATCTTGGGATGACTTTGTGCCCTCATTATCCTTCATATTTTATTTTTATGTAAAGGACCTTGGGATGAATTTGTGCCCTCATTGTCCTTCATATCTCACTCTTGGGAAATTGAGGCGGAGAATTTGTGCTACATCTTAGTCTGCTGGTTACTATGCTTTTGGTTACCAATTACTTGTCACTATTTGAAAAAATTCTTGCTATTTTTTGCAAGATCACTTCTAAAAGAAGAGAAGTGCCTTCAACATTTTCACTAGGATTTTCTCCTCTGTTTGTTAACATCATCTCTAAAAAAAGAGAGATGGATGGTTTATCTTACCCCTAAGTGTTATTTTTTGCTTATATATATAGTATATAGCTCCTGCATATTTATAGGGAACCTCCCCTTGATGAGAGGAGAGATTTGTCCCCTTTTGATGTAGTAAACTTACACTTCTGTCTGACCAATTTACCTATGCTATGGTTGAAGAGACCTATTTTGCTCATTAGTTAGCTGATTGATAAAATATTCACTCAATAGTTTTTGGCGACTCTACTGGGGATGTTACATGCAATCTGAAGCCTCAAGTTTCAAATTGAAGCAGTCCTTGACCTTATCCATTATAGACTCTAGTGACTCCATTATGTCTCTTACCCATTATCATTATAGCCTTACCATCTTCCTCCACCCCCATGCCAACTGGGATAGAACGCTCAGTTTGAAACCTCAAGCTTCAAGATAAAGCAGTGCCAGTTCTTTTCCATTTTTTACACTCTAATAGATCCACGGTATACACAAAGCCAAACGGCTAAAAGTATTGTTGACCTTATATTCGAGTTGGTACAACAAAGTAATTTTGATTTATTTCCTTCACCATCTCACCTCCAATGAACCAGGAGCTTTCCTCCTACTAAAGTCAAGTCTCCATTATCGAGCAAAGCCTCCATTACCGCTATTAATAAATCTTTGTCAATACTTACCCCTCTAAGATTTATTATTCCACCTTTCCATAGTCATACAATGGCAGTTCAAGGTCCTTGGGGTAAGTATTTTGGCCCACTCAATTTAACTCCACCTCTACATGAGCTACCACACAGTGCAAGGAAAAATTTCCCCAAGTTCTATGGTGATGGGAAGGTTCATCCTGATGAATATATTGCAGCCTTCAGCATAGCCTGTGGCGTAATAGGTGTGGAGTATGAGGATGTAGTAGTCAGGCTATTCATGAAAACTTTACAAGGTGCTGGTGCAAACTGATTCTATCATCTATAGGCCTAGACTGTGACTGACTGGAATACTCTCAAAGCCAAATTTGAAGCCAGATTCAAGCCTGTAGAAGATGTGCATGCCCTGTTGGCTCAACTCACACAAATGAAGAAGGAGCCTCATGAACCAATGAGGGATTTCATAGCCAAGTTTGACAAACTAAGGAACAAGATTCCTGTAATTGCTCAGCCAACACCTAAAAACCTCAAATGTTTCTTCATCAACTCTTAGCTACCTGAAGTGAGTTTTTTGTTGAGATGTGCTAGCCAAATAGACCTTGGTACAGCTCAAAATTTGGCCACTGATGTGGAAGATGACCTTATCTTGGTAGGAAAGATAAGGAGAGATCCTAACAGAGGTAAATCTTCTTCATCTTCTAAATATCCATCTACAGGTACCACTGATCCAATGGTGCAGAAGCTAGCAAATGAGTTGCTAAATCTCAAGAAGTAAATGGTGCAAGGGATATCTTCAGCTCCTTCGTATAGAGATATGCCAAGGAGGACATTCCCCAATCAGTCATACCAAGGCAATGCTACCAGGAATCAAGGACAACTAAATCATCTTCCTCCCCCACAGGGGAAACTTGCCATTGAAGCACCTCCAACCAATTCAGTAGTTGAATATCTGGAAATTGAACATGATTTCTCTTTCCAACTTGAGATTGATCAAGAAAATGATGCTGATCTCTTCATAGAGGATCAAGAAAAGTTAGCTAGTGACTCCCACATTGGTTTCTTGAATTACCAAGATGAACCCAGAAGTTAAGGTGAAGCAGTCGAGGGATCATACGTGGTATTCACCCGTCTAAGAATCAGTTAGCCCAACTAGCTGATAAGGAGAAAGTAGAGGAGTGACCTCAACCATCAATTTTAGTTGCTAAGCAGGTAACCACCCTACCTTTCCAGCCAAAGGACCTGGTGATTGCTAGAAAGGTAAGTACATCAAACATCTTTGCACCTTCTACTTCAATTCCACATACTAGTACCACCCCTCATAAAAACTAGAAAGATGAACTCCCTTCCTCTATTCCTAGTCCATTTCAGTCATTTGACATAATCGACCATGTCAAGAAGACCAAAATTCAAATGTCTAAATTTGAATTCTTGCAATCTAATCTTGAGTAGTTGGATAGGTTAGTTCAGTGTATGAAGAATAAAGCCATCCTTGTAGGACAAGAGATTAGAAATGTAACTCATGATACCCCAAAGAACATGTCCATTCCAAACAATCTTGTCATTAATCCTCTAGCTACCCCTGGGAAAATAGAGCCTTTCTGTGTTTCCCTGGATAAATGGTCACAAACTGATCAATTGCATCATAGACTCAGGTGCATTTGACAACGTCATGCCTGCCAAGGTGGTAGAATATCTTGGACTCACATTGACCAAAACCTTTGGGAGATGTTTCTCCATGGAGAACAAACAAGTACCTCTACTGGGACAAATCAAAGATGCCCAATTTGCATTTGTGGCATTCCCAGACAAGAGAATCAAGATGACAGTTCTGGTGGCCGACGTCCCAACATCCTATGGCATTCTGCTTGGATAAATTTTTTGCAAGGATGTGGGAGGAGAATTAAGTATGGACCTGTCTGAGGCAAGGATCCCTATCAAAGGCATCATGAAGAGGCTACTTCCTGAAAGGGAATCAAAATATGTTGTCACTTAGACATCAACCCTTGAAGCTCAAATTCTATTTGAATCATCAGGCATGGGTAATTACTTCTTAACCACAGAGGATGTTCATGTTTCTACAGATGAAAGTCCTATAGGTGGAAATCTGAAAATCAATTCAAACAAGACATTAGAAGAATTGGTAGGGCGCAGTACAGATGAAAAAGCATCTTCCACTTCTAATGAAGAAAAATCTGATAGAAGATTAGTTTCTGATGATGTTTGGATCCTAGATTCTGATGGCAGCAATTCTTCTACCAATGCTAGAGCTGGGACTGTGTTGATATCTCCTCAAGGAGATATTTTTCCTTCATGCAAGTTACAGTTTAACAACACCAACAACATAGCTGAATGTGAATCTCTATTGCTCAGATTGAAGGCTTCTCAAGACCAAGATGTCAAACTCCTTCACACCAAAAGAGATGCTAAGCTGATGGTTTGTTAGGAGTTTGATGCTAACAATCAAAACATGTGCTAGACTAAACCAACATAACAACAAGCTATGGTAGTTGACCATACTGCTATACTCTAAAGTCAGCAAAAGGAACTCTTCACAGAGAGAGCAAGGAGTTATGGTTTTTAGATTGAAGATCACGTCTTACTTTAGAGCAAGAAGGGAGAGCCAAAAGGAGTGCACAGAAAATGTGATTCCTGGTGGAGAGTTCCATTCACCCATCACCAATTCTAGGGACAAAATGGTTTCTTGCTGATTTATTAGGATGGAACGCCATCTTCATTGTCTCACAATGGGTAGCATCTGAATCACTTTAATTCTTGAAGTATTAGATGAGTTCACCTATACATATGTATATTTGTATAGTCTTTAGTTCTATTTTGTACTTTTAATTTTCATTTTTGGTGCCTTTCTTTTTGGATAGCATGACTCCGTAGCCCAATGGCATACTTGAAGGCACTGGAGATTCTGCTTTCTACTCCCCTCAGCTGTTCTAAGTTTTCAACTGAAAGAAGTTCCTCAATTGGAGCCAACTGTTGTTTCCAAAATCTGTCACTCATTTTTGGGGCAACATATGCACTATTTTGGTCCTGCAAGCCAAAATTCCCTCTTCCCTTCTCAAAAATTGTTTTAGGCATTCAAATTCTCCATTTTTTCAAGCTTTTTCATTTCTATGGATTCTGTAGGCTTAAATCTATGGACTCAGTTGTATGAACTCTGCAGGAAGGAATCTATGAACTCATTTTTATGGACTCTTCCAGTTCTACAAATTTGTTTCTACAGACTCTATAGGTTCATTTCTACGGACTCTGCAGGAAAGAAACAAGCTCTCAACACTTAGGCAATTTCAAAATTGGTTCAATGCCCAGGTTCAATGGGTTCAATTCCAAGGTTCAATGACATCAGCAAGCTTAAAGATGTTAAACACTTTAGTAAAGTTCATAGTTCAACTGCTTCATCAAGTTCAACGGCTTTGAAAGACTAAGTAGAAAAGAAGGCTTCGAAAAACAAAAGGATGAACCATTGAACCTTGAACCAAAATTAGTTCAATGGGTTCAACAAGTTTAACGGGTTCAATCGGTTTGAAGAGATCAAAAAACTTAGTGAAAAGAAGGCTTGAACCGTTGAACCATTGAACCTTGAACCAAAATGGTTCAAAGGTTCAAGGGCAACTTTGGTTCAAAGGAAGCGCCAGACAAAGGAAGGAAGTGGATGATTCCAGAGACTAGTTCAAAGGGATGGTTCAACCAAAGATCAAATAAAGGATGAACCATTGAACTAATTGAACCTTAAACCAAAATGGTTCAAAGGTTTAATGAGATTGGTTCAAAGCGATTGGTTCAAACGGTCAATTAAATGAGTAGAATGCAAGATTGAACCATTGAACCAAAGTTGGTTCAATCGTTCAATTCAAAGTGGATGGTTTAAAGGAGTACCGTAAACCCTGAAAGGCAAAATACCCTTGCAGAAGGCAGTGAGCAAAAGTGGTTCAAAGGAGTGCTTGAAAGGAAAAAGCTTGAGAGCGGAAGTTACCAAGTGTCAACATCCATAGTTTCTTCCTCATGTGTTGTAAGGATTGTTGTGGGTCCCAGGTGAGTGGCTAAACTCTAGTGGAACGTTCGATGTGTCATCATCTGTGTGAGTCCAAATGAGTCCCAATGTTTCTAAAAACTTAGTGGAGCATGATAAGTGTCTGCATCCACGTTTTGAGTTTCTTAAAAGTTGCAAAGCTTCTTTTGATAAGCTTCTCTCAGAGTTCCATGGAAGGAAAAAAGTGATAACTAAAAAAGGTTTCAATATGTTTCTCTAAGAGTAGTAGAATGTGCCATGTGTCCCTTGCAAAGCTTGGCGGAGGCTGACAAGTGTCAACCTCTGCAATTTCTTCCTTTTGTTTCGATATTAAGTAAGGACTGTGGTGAGCCTCGAGTGAGTCGCTAACTCGAGTAGAATGCACCAAGTGTCATCATCCACGTGAGTCCAAATGAGTCCCAATGTTTCTATATTATTTATAAAAGCTTAGTGGAAGTCACCACGTGTCCCTTATAAGGATAAATGGAGTGAAACAAGTGTCTGCATCTGCGTGGATCCAAAAGAGTCCTGAATGTTTCTACAATGTTTCTAGGAGCTCGATAGAAGCTGCCATGTGTCATCTTCTACGGGACTCTCAAAAGAGGTCTAGAGCTTCTATAAGTTAAGCAGATGCTGCCAAGTGTCCTCGCTTATTTCACAGTGGAAGGCACCACGTGTCATTTGTTAAGATCAATAGAAAGCAGCCAAAGTAAGTGGGAAAGACACGAAGGAATTGCTAAGGAGGATGACAGACCCATAGCCATCAAATTAGGGACAATCAACTAATCATTAGCTTTTAAATGATGACAAACTTGAACACGTCAAATTTGTGGCAATGAAACAACTGTTGATCTTTACAAACTTTAATGTGGACCTGAAGGCATTCAAAGAACTTTAGGCCAAAAGGAAGAACCGCCAAGAGGAAGAACCAAAAGAAATAGAAAAGAAAAAAATACATCCAAGAAATGAGGAATGATGGAGAAAGATCAGAAATATCCATGCATGAGATATGTTTCTAGAAGGTGAAGCAGTCCATTAGGTGGACATCGAAGAGTGCAAACATTCAATGGTACGGCCTATTTTTTTGCATTGAGTAAAGTGAATGAACAACTATGCACACATCAAGAAACACATCAAGTGGCCCATATTTAAGACCGATGCCCAATTCCAACATAGCCCATAGACAAAATTTAAAATGCATTGAAGGCATTGAATGCATTGTAGGTCATTTTTGTGAAACAAAGTGCCCAAGTCTTTCTTAGAGTACTATATATTGGACTCTCTCTTATTGTTTTAGGGAGATCTCTCTTTGTTATAAAAAAAAACTTTGCCCAAATTGAAAGGCATTATTGAGACTTTGAGCTTAGATTGTGGATCATATTTCGCTATTTGAATAAGAAAACAAGTGACTTTTCAGACTTTGTGCTAGAATAGCTTGGTTGTTGGGGAAATTGTTCTTATGTCTGTTTCCTTAATACATTTTTTGTCCATTTAATTGAATAAGCAGAATTAGCGAAAATAATAAAAAAGGTGTCCTGAAGCCAACTGTGGAGAGACTTTGTGACCCCCACAATTGCCTTTAGTGTGTTTTCTTTCTATTCCTGTGTAAAGGATCTTGGGACAACTTTATGCTCTCATTATCCTTCGTATTTTGTTTCTGTGTAAAGGACCTTGGGACAACTTTGTGCCCTTATTATCCTTCGTATCTCACTCTTGGTCAGTTGAGGTGGAGACTTTGTGCTACATCTCAGTCTTCTGATTACTACACTTTTGGTTACCAGTTACTTGTCACTATCTAAAAGAATTCCTGATATTTTCTGCAAGATCACTTCTAAAAGAAGAGAAGTGCCTTCAGCATTTTCACTAGGATTTTCTCCTCTGTTTGTTAACATCATCTCTGAAAAAAGAGAGATGGATGGTTTATCCTACCCGTGAGTGTTATTTTATACTTATATATATAGTATATAGTTCCTGCATATTTATAGGGAACCTCCACTTGATGAGAGGAGAGATTTGTCCCCTTTTGATGTAGTAAACCTACACATTTGGCTGACCAATTTCCCTATGCTGTGGTTGAAGAGACCTATTTTTCTCATCAGTTAGCTGATTGACAAAATATTCACCCAACAAAGTGGAAGGAGAGGGAGATGGTGAAATAACTAAGGCAACTATAGTGGTGGAAATTATCATTGTAAGTGGTAGTGAAGGAATGGTGAATGGAGGGATACTAGTAATGGGAGGAAGGGTGACATGATAGGTAGTGATTGAGAAGATATCTCCTCATTGATGATAATATATGATTGTGGAGTTACTAGAGGTGCCTAAGAAGAAGAATGAGTAACTAAAATTGATTTGAAATAAGACTATATAAACTCAAGGAGGCTTACTTGGGTGGTAGTTGTAAGTGGTGGCAGAGGTGCCACCAATAATGTGCTCTTCTATATGTCCTAAGGAGGTGTTGTTTTCTCCATGGTAGTAATTATTCCCAAAATTGTAGTAATGTATGATTATGAAGAGGGAAGCTAAGGATAGGAGATGCCTCTTAGAATTTATCTACTTATTTGAGGATTTTACTCCCTATAGCTATTGGACTCTCCCTCTTGTAAACCCAATTGTTCTGTTGTAAGAGAAGTAGGTTGGACTTACCCATATAGATCCTGTGGCTAAGTAGGAGGCCAATAATAGTTCTAGGATTTTTATTTTTGTTATTCCATCTCTTTAGCTTGATCTTCAATAATTTTAGGATTATACTGAAGATCTTGAGAATAAATCATGGACATTTGTTTATCCTCCATTATTTTCTATACCTTAGTATCATCTGATGCATTCAGAAAAACAACATCATGATCATACTCCTAGTGTCCATAAAAAATGTTCACGTTATTATTTTTTTGAGCTCCATAAGGCATGTCCTAATTTTATTCTTGAGGTCCCATTCCATAAATTGGAACACCTTCAAATATAGTAGGGCCTAGCTCTTATAACTTGGATAAAATGTAGCCTAACCACAAATTGAAGTTATCTAATACTCAAAGGAGTTTTATAATAATAGGCATGATGTTTTTGATCTAGCTCCTTATCAATATTATTATATAGTTGAAAATCCACCTCTTGCTCTACAATTTTTTCTAACACATGGCATGGTAGGAACAAAGGAGATGCCCTTGTGACTTCAACTCTAATGACTATACAATTAGGGTAATACCAATAATCCCCCATTTAATGAATACTTTTTGTCATGCTATCAGAAAGCCTAGGCATGTGGGTTCTATAGATTGCTTAATATACTAAAGGGTATATTTACTCAAATATTTTTCAAATTTCATTTTTGAATCTGTAAATGAACATGAAAGAATAATCTTCATAGATTCTATTACCTAGGTACTCTATTGAGGGTTGCCATAGTTTCCCATATGTCTTGTGGATTGTGCCCAAGAGGACATATATTAGGTATGACATCATGTAAAAATTACCATCAACTAACCTTTTATTAGGATAAAAAATTTGTGTTTTTAACCTTACACTTATAACTTCCCCTAGGAAACTAACTTGTCCAAAGTTAAAGAATGTCTAGCAGAGGGACCCATTCTACTTGCACTTAAGTTATGATTTCAAAACTATATAACCTATTGAGGATAGCCGTAATTATCCTAATTCTAGGTTTAAATTTGATAATTATATTAGAGGAAATGCCTCCTTTAGGATTTAGCCTCTGGCCCTTGACCAACCATTATTTCAATTTCCCATCAGTTATGTTATGCTAAAGCCAAAAATTGGTTGACACTTGGTTATATGTGGTTTAAGGCCATGGAAGCCTGATATACCTTTTAAAATTCCTACCATAAATAAATGAAATGAAATTTTTACTTTTCCTAATATTCAGGTAATCTCTATGAATTTTTACTTTGAAAAATAAACCTCTAAGTAGGTCTATGCAAGGTATTACCTCTAGTTGTACTATCACTAGATGGAAACCTTGTGTCCTAATGGGTGTTAGGTCATCTATTTAATGTTTATCATATATAGACAGTTGATCCTATGTAGATTAGGGTGCCACATACTCTACAACATTCTAGAGGGATGAATAATGAAGGAATTTGAATTATAGGGTAGCTTTATCAAATAATTTGTCAAAAAATTCCTTGCCTCTAGCACAAGAATAGACTAAGGGGGATTGATCATGTGCTTACTTTGAAGAGGAGGCCATTATGTAAATCCAAAATATGCAAGTTTTTCTACAAATAATCTTTTTTATTCTATACAAGTTCACTAAAAAGCTAAGGCTCTCTAGACGCTCAAGGACCCAAAATTTACAAAGTTTGATAGCAAAATGAATAAATTTCAACTATATTATACATATTTTTCCCAAAAGTATAAGTCTTGAATGTGTTTGTGTATCATCAATTCAAATAATGGCCTTTTTATTTCATTCCAATTTCAATTTGAATGTGCCAATTAGCTTTGGCAGGTTCACTTGTTTGCCAGATGGTAATTAGTCGATAGCTTTATGTGTCTAGTCATCACGCTCTAGATAACTATCAAATCCTCATTTATTTAATTATTTAGATTTATATCATACTCATTTATGTATATTTTGAGCTTGTGTCTAAAAAATGATGACACTTGTCTAGATATCATTCACTCAAGCCTTTATAGATACATATTATCTTTATATACTTTGGGGCCATGAGTTAACATATTTATGCCACATAGAGCCATCTCAAGTTTGTGAGGACCCAAAAGCACAGGAGCATTGGAGTTATTTGATCTATGCATCCCTATATAAATATTATATATAATGAAATTTCAACATGTGACACAAGCTTGAAAGCACATAGTTAAGGGGACTCAAAGCCATGGGATCATTAATTCGTTGATTGAGTGTATTCTTTTGAAAGTCTAGCCCAATAGAATTATGCCACTTATTATCATCTCAAATTTCAGAAGTTCATAGGTATTAAACTATATTATTATGGGGCCATTATAACCATGCAATTTTTTTTTATATTTCTAGGTAAATAGAAATGTGCCAAGTGTTGAATGATTGGAGCTTAGAAGCTCAGAACCATTTGACTGCAGTAACTCAGAACCATTAGACTATGGGAGCTCATAACCATTAGACTGCTAACTTTGATTTTAAATCTTGTGGGGTTCTATGTAGTGAAATAAAATCATGTGGTGTCTTCTCAGAGATAAATAACTTGAAATAATTAGAAATTTTGTGAAAGCTAAAGGCTCCATGTAGCATATGGATACCACCAGTCAGACTGTCAGAGTTCAAGATCATTAAAGAATTAGAAACTTTTGTAAAGGTCTATAGGTTCTAGATAATGTAGTGATGCCAACTGTCCCAATATTATGCATAATAAAGTTAGGCCCACCATGAATAAGTAATGAGTCCCTACTTATGGTCTTGTGGTGATTCAAAATATAGAAACACTAGGATACAACATTAGTTCTGTTAGTCCATATAAATCATGATAATTATGAAAACCCAAACTTTAAGATAAATAAAGTATTGATGTAATTATTTTCTAAACTTGTTTACTTCATCTTGCTTATGTGGTAATTAGGTTTATTAGGTGAGTGATGACATCATCATGTACTTATGAGTGCATGGGGTCACATAATGAGTGGATGGAGTCATCCATCCCATTTGGTCCCCTAAGTTCCTAGTCTACTTAGGTCACTTTTCCACTATGTTCCCTCAGTGCTCTCTCTACCCATAGTGGAGGAACCCAACCAATCAACTTTTCTAGCTGAGTCATCATGCACTCAACTAGCTTATTTATGGACATCTCCTCCAAGGCATTTATGGTGGATTGTGTGGAGTAAGAGCTATTGCTTGATATAATAGTTTGTCTAGTGTAGAGTTCAATAGGTTTTTTATCTTATAGGCCATTTATTATTGTGCCATAGAGCTCGTTAAGCCTTTGAGCTTTAATGTGTGCCAATAATATTTTTGTAAGCTTTGTATTGCAACCTTCTGTAATAATACATGTTATTGTAATTTCTACTCTCATTGTGATTTCTTGATTCAACGAAGTTGTGTGTTCGCTTTATAGTCATTGATCTTGGATGCCCAATTTTGGATGGTTCTCACATGGTATCAGAGCTTTAAGTGTTAGTAATGATCACTAATTTTTTTTTACTATCTATTATGAAATACTAAGTAATTTTTGTTTTATATTATCATCCCTAAATTTTAGAGAGAAATATATGGTTCAACATGTTCATATGTGATTTCTTCTCTAACTAGCATTGGTATTAGCATTTGCAAAGGTTTATTTAACTTCAAAACAACACTTGCATGTGTTTTATTTTGGTATATAAGGTATTTTTACAAATCTAAAAGTGGGAAACATAGCAAAGAGTAGCTAGAGGGAACATTTTGCATGGAAGTTCAGGCATATTTGAGCTATTTATAGACTAGCTACACCTCTCAAGCCTGGGAAGTGTTTTGCATGGCCATTCTATCCCTCATGGCCTTAACATTATCCTTCAGCTTCTCTAACAGTCCAATCCTACTCATTGTTTGGAGCCTTGATGCATTTAAACCACCCCACATGTTTTAGTGAGAGGCATATATTGTATAAAATAGGTTATTTCTCAACATCACTTGCATTTGGTTAACACCCTCTCATAACTTGGTTATTTACATACACCACCAATTCTCCTCCAAATCATAACACATGACCTTTTGGTTTTTAGTTGAAGTTTTTTTATGACAACAACATTCTATTTGCTCTTGCCAAGCTGATAACAACATTTTGTTTGCTTCTGACATCCTCCATCTACTTCACATAATTTTCAATGCTGCTTGGTCTCTTTCACATGGACTCAACATGTTCACTCTTATGCCATCATCTTCATGCATGGTATCATCTTATTCCTCACCATGATTCTAAACTCATTGTGCATATTATGGTTTTCCACTTTGAAAATTAGCCTTATCTTGAATTACATGGTTTTCCAAACCACTGCTATTAAAACCATGGTGTGTGTGAAACCCATGGGTTTTTATTAGAAGGTTTTTGGACATTATTAATTATAAATTTCAACATAAAGTTTTAGGTGGGGTGGTCATATCATTGCATATGGTGGGATGAGGGGAGACAAAATTGCTTTTGACCATGTGGGGGACATAGTTTGTTGGACTTTTGTGAAAGAAAAGAGACATTACGCGTGGGTAATTATTTTTGAATATTATTTCTAGTGGGAGACATGATGGTGGAGGTATTGTAAAATGGGTAGGAGATTTTTGGTGGAGATAATTTATTTCACTAGGTAATTATTGGTTGGTGGAGTATTTTTTTTTTTTAAACACAATATCTTAAAATGAATAATTTTTTGATTGTTTTTTTATAAAACAATATATTGAAAGGAGATATTAAGGAGATTTGTAATATTTTCGCTTGATTTTACTTTTTTCCATTTATTTCCCTTATCGAAGATGGAGGGTAAGGTCTAGTTTGGTAGGCAGCCAAACCCCCTCATAAGTAAACCAAACATTCTCTTCTCTCTCCTTGTTTGCTTTTCTTCCCATATAGACATATTATCGGTAGAGTATGATGTCCTCCTATTTGGCCTATTTATATTTCATGTGTATTAATTTGGTTAATTGCACTGATTTCTCAATCTTGTGGATACATTATCAACTGAGTTTGACATCCATTTGCTGATATGTGCATTATCACTTGTGCACTATTTGCTCATACCTATTTGGACATATTATCAGTTTAGTCTGACATTATCACTTGTGCCCTTCATTCTCTCTTGTGCACATTCAATTTTTCATAACTGTTAACTATGTCTATTTAGTGACTACTCACACAAATTAAACTTATATTTATGGATGCATTTTCAACAGAGCTTGACATCTATTTGAGCATGCATTATCACTTGTGCACTAATTTATCTCATTTGATTGGACTCATTTTTAGCACAATCCAAAGTCCATCTCCAAAGCATGCACTATTAGTCTCATTTATGGTCATGTCAACTTCACTTGAGGGATACTAGATGAAGAAGGTTGACTCTACACTAGTGTTACTTCTTAGGAAGACCAATTATGCCTCATGGCATGTGTACATGGAATGCTCACTCATAGATCAAGAAATTGTCCCATTATTATATAGATAGATTCCTGCTCCTATTGACCCAAGTTAATATGAAGATTGGGCCAACTCTTGAGACTATGTTTATGGTCACTTAATGATGCATGTTTTATGGGATCTACACCACCATGTGGAGCACATAGAATGCCCCTCCTTAGTTTAGAGCAATGTTTAGAGTTTTTTGGATATCCTACTGAGATCTATACCACTTATCTTTCTCCACTTATTATTGTCTCTTCTGAGATTTTTGTACTCTCTACTCTTTCTTCTAATTCCTATGATGACACATTTATCATGGATAGTGCTCTTACTTTTGTTTAGCCACCACTATGAGATGATATTCTTCTAGACCTTATCTATCTTATTTCAAAGTTTACATTCATTCTTATACAAGATGTTGCTCTTTTAGAGCTATCATATATTTGTACTTTGGAGGACTCTACTATTTTTAATGAGAGTACACCCATTGAGAGCATTAATGTCACATCTCTTCCTATGGATTTTCTTTCTTTAGTTGGTGAGTTATGATCCACACTTCACATAGACATTATTTTAGTAAATGTTTCATGTCATTCTTTTGATTGGTCTATTTTAGTGGTATTATCTCCAGTTTTTATGCACATTCTTACTAGACCTATGTCATAAATCTGATTTGGACCCCATTCAGATATATTCATATTGTTTCCTTCATTTTATATTGTGCGATAGGTAGAATTTCAATACATAGTTCAGGTTATTCCTTTACCAAAGGGAAAAAACATTATTCGATGTGGATGGAGCTTTTATATTCTTCAGGAAGAGGATCTCATCATCAACCTTAATCATCTTGTAAGTTATACTTGGAGTGAGGACTACTTCAACATAATCTTCTAGGGGGTATTTTAGTCTCCTCTTCTTATTTTCTCTTTTTTTAGGGGGAGTTTTTTCCCACTAGGTTTTCTCCTTTTACTCCACTTTTTGAGAGTTGTATTATACTTGGGTACCTGATCAGGCCTAGTTACCAGGACTTGATTCTACTACTCACCTAAACTACACTTAAGGGAGGGGTGTTGGTGTAGGTATTTAATACAATTTTTTAATTTATCTTATGTGGTAATTAGGTCTATTAGGTGAGTGATGACATCATCATGATGTCATCATGCACTTGTGGGTGCATAGGGTCACATAGTGAGTGGATGAGGTCATTCCATTCCATTTAGTCCCTTGAGTACCTCATCCACTTAGGTGACTTTTCCACTATGTTCCCTCAATGCTCTCTTCACCCATAGTGTAGGAACTCACACACTTGCCTTATCTGGCTGAGTCATTATGCACTCAACCAACCTATTTATGGACCTCTCCTCCAAGGCATTTATGGTGGATTGTGTGGAGTGAGAGATATTACTTATTATAGTAGTTTGTCTAGTTTAGAGTTTAGTAGGTTGTTTAGCTTATAAGCCATTTATTAGTACGTTAGAAAGCCCATTAAGCCTTTGAGCTTGGGTTTGTGCTAATCAAATTTTTGTAAGATTTATATTATAACCTTATTCACTAATACATGTTAATAAAATTTATACTGTCATTATGATTTCTTGTTTCAATAAAGTTGTGTGTTCACTCTATAGTAATTGGTCGTGGACGTCTAATTCTAGATGATTTTCACATCAAGTTGATAATTTAATCTTTGATTTTCAAATTTCATATTTTTATAACTTTAGATCCTGAAGATAACCTTAGAAATTTGCATAAATAAATCCATATCATGGATTCCTAAGGTTTAAAGGGGCTTGAATAAAGATATTCAAAATAATGGGTCCCTATTTTGAATTTTTAAAATGGGGTGTGTATGTTAGGTCACAATAGAATAATGAAAATCCAAGTCTAAATCATCTCAAATAAAGTCAATGGATATCATTGTCAAGTATCAAAGCCATATTTATAGCTACACATACATATTCAAGGAGTACAATTGTAAAATCACTATAGGTGGAAGAAGTATGAGTGGATTGATTCCCTCCTCAAAGTATATAAATATGTAGACAATGGTAAATCATCAAGGGGTGATTGGGATCAACTCAGCCAATTACACTCCCTTCTCTTTTTTATAAGTTTCTAGCTCTCATGAAGACCCCTAGGGTTTCCAAAGAAAAGATAAGGAAAATAATGAATTCTACACAGTGAAATAAAGATGAAAATATCTAAACCCGATCAATAAACATAATTTCATAAGGTAGAGAAGTCTTATTTCCATCACACTCTATGTGGACAAGTCCATGGTCAAATTACATGAATAGATTGCACTATTATCCAAGAAGAATGGTCTTGTCTAGGTTTATTATTAAATTTTGCTTTTAATTTGTCACTATCAAAATTATCAATTTATTTACTTTTCACTATCTAATTTGTCACAATCAACTCGAATAAGTCTGAAGTTAATAAATATGACCAATCTGTGCTATTATCTAGGGAGCGAGGACATATCTAAAAGTAAACTTTAGATTCTACCTTTGATCATGCATAGTCATAATCATATCTTTTACTAATTCATAATATCAAACATCAATACTAGTTATTAAAAACCTTAGTTCTAATCTAAATACATTCCTTCTTAGTGTTTTCCTGAAATAACATATTCTTATATTTAGCAAATTACAAATTAGAATTGTTAATAATTGTATATCTTTAGAATTCTAAAGTTTCTCAAGATTTACACCTATCAAAAATTAAATTTTTATTGATAAATAAAAAAATAGGGTAAAACACTTATTTAGATCACCTTATTATAAAATAAAATATTATAGTGAACTTGATCTTTGTTTTGAACATGACAAACCCTAGGTCTTTCTCCCTTGGAGTTTCATCTTTTCTTCTTAGGGTTTTAGATTCCTCTCACATTTGGGTTTAAGAAAGAATTTTGATTTCACTTCTTTAACATAAGTAACCCTAGCATAACTATAATGGATGTTGATAGTTTATATATTTTTATTCAAGTTATGATTATCATGATTATGTGCTTCTTCCTAGAATATATAATGTGCTTACAATTCATGCAATGTAATGGGTTAAACTTATCTACAATAAAAATAAATATGATATTAATAATGGTTAATTCTTAGTTCTCCTTAGTAATATATATATTTTATGAATGTTAATTTTGATATGCTTATAGTTACTACTCGATAGGAAAGGGCATGTATGACTCATTTGATTCTTGTTCTCCCTAGACCTAAAGATAGTGATAACCATAATCTCAGCCCCATTATTCACCCTAGGATTATATTATATTTAGTGGTTCATGCTATCACAAGATGAAAAATTAGATACATCATCCTCTACAAGAAAATAGAGGCAAATAAAATGTCCATCCTAACCCCCTCCACCTCTTAAGGTACTGACTATTGTGACTAGAGAGTATGATTTCATTAATCAACTTAAGAATACTCCAACTATGATATCCATATTATAATTAATTAAGAGGTCCAATATCTTAAAGGATACTATGTATAAAAAACTTTGTGATATAAATTTACCAAATAATATCAAGCAAGATTATTTTAAATCCATTGTCAATACATTGAAAAATAGTTATGATATGATTTCTTTTCAAAAATAATATTTTCCCACTTAGCATACTATAAATTATAATCCCCCTTTGTCTACTAATGTGTGAATCTTAAATAAGGGGGTTAGACATGTTTTGGTAGATAATGGATTATGATTGAACATTTAAAATATCATGTTTATTCAAATACTTAGATTTAATATGTAGTCTTATCATAAGTTAGACAAGAACATAAAATATTTTGATGATATGCCTCTCCAAGTTCTAGGATCAACTACTTTGGATGTGCAAGTGTGTTCTAAAACCTTAAATATTACATTTCATGTAATTCAATCATTTGGATTACAACCTAATCTTAGGTATACCTTGGATTCATGCTATGGTGGTTGTGTCATTAACCTTACATTAATGTTTAATTTTTTTTTCATGAGGGATGTTTACATACACCTCTTGAAAATAATCAACCTTTCAAGTATTTCAAAATAACAAAACATAGTGATGGATATATACCACAATCTCTTGATTCTAGTTCTTATGTAATACCTCAAGTAAAAGTCATATTAATGGAATGAATACATACCTATGAAGTTTAAGAGTAAAATAATGTTAAATAAAATGAGCCAACTCCAAATATATCACTTAATCAAGAAACAATAAAAGAATCTCCACAATTTTTTGAAGCACAAAATGAGAATATTCTAGATCTTATTTTGGGTGTGAATACAGAAGATCCTAGTTGAATTTTTATGGAGGATGATAGTGATGATGACAATGATAATGAAATTATTACAAATATAGATGATTATTTGTCTCATATTAACTTTACACCTATAGGCCTAGGAGATTATCTCTGTGATTTGAACATTAGTAATGGTAAATTATAAGATCCCCTTTATGCACAATAAAATATAAAGGCACCCCTTATATCCAATCATGATGATATAAATATAAATGCTTATTGAAATATTAATTCATGATAATAATATATTACAATAAGTACTCCATTGAGACTATATTTTTTGAAATATAATATGACTTGATCTCAAGAAGCATTTGACATTACATAGTGTATCAATGATAAATATATGATGTTTGTACAAAATTCATTTAACAATGTAGAATATATGGATACACAACCTTCTTTAAGATTGTAAGTAACTAGTGTACAAGATAAACCAAGTATCACATTTCAAATGTTACTTGATAAGAATTCAGTTGTTCTACCTTTCAATCGACATAAAGAAATGGGTCTATTATCACATCAAGAATACAAGTCATTTTTTGGTTATCATAGAGTAAAAAGACATGAAAAAAATAGTTTGGACATGTTACAACAAATTATTCATAAGTTTAAGGATGAAGGCATTATCATGGGAATTTAGGTACAAAAAATCCACCTAATATGGATGTATCAATGTTGGTTTCCAATAAGACCCATTATAGGAACATATCACATAGAGTGTTTAAACGTCCTATGAATGACCCATTGAATATTCAAGTATTAGTTGAGGGTGATTCTTAACAATAATTTCAAGTTTATGAAGAAGAATGGAACATTATGTCTAACATTCCATTTTTCAATAGTCAGGACATAATGGATTTATTTTTTGACCTGACTATTGAAAAATGGAATGTTGGACATAATGGGTCTAGGGATCATATTTGGGACATGAATTTTGTTCATGCATGAATTTTTATATTTTATATATTGAATATTAATGGGGAATGATGGTAATATGTAAGTAATTTAAAACTAAAATCCATATGTGATGGTTGATCTATAGTTACGATCTATATTCAAACCTATTTTAGGGATCCACCTTTACATACAAACTTATTTAAGGGTTCCACCTTTACATAAAAACCTATTTTGAGATTTCATCAAAAGAGTTGTGATGATATTTAGAGTAGTGAAGATTAGGATGCTATGGTGCTCAACTTTGACCACTTTTCCATCTCCAATGAGGGTTGAGGCATTTATACTTGAATCATGATTTTATCAGTTATATCTCCTTGGGGCATAATCACCCTAGGGTAATTTCATGGAATTATGGGGTGAAAAGGGGGCCTAAAGTTGACTTCCCCGCCTTAAAAGTGATAAAATTAAACTAGCATGAATTATTAGAGATGATTAAAAAAATTTGAAGATGCTATAAGAACGTGAATTGTATCATTTCAAGTGTAGTTTCTAATTTAATATTATATTTAAAAAATGATGAAGTATACATAATTCAAACACTTCAAAATTGAAGAGGTATAATCTCATTTTTTAGAAAAACATAGTAGATAGTCATTTGTGTGTCCCTTATTTGTTGAGAATCATTTAATATTTTTTGAAATCCTTTCATAAAAATTTAGACAAGACCATTCAATTTAAAACTTATATAGTTTTATATTTATTTAATTATCATATGTTTTTTAATAATTTTTAAATTAAATTAAATTAAATAGACCTTAAAAATTGGTTTTTGATCCAAGATCTTGTTCCAAAATACTCATGAGATTGAGTATTTTCAAAGAGAATACTGGGGAACACTGATAGACTTTCATCCTCCATTTTAGGATTGATTTGAAATCAACCTAGGGGAATGATTACAAATATTTAGCTTTATAATGAAGTCTGTGTGGAATAATATTTGAGAGAGGAAACGTCACCATCATAGGTTCAATCCCAATGACTGAGAGTGATGAGTGAATTATTTGAATCTATTACTGGGATTTAGGCACTTTGCTCCAACATTTATTAAATAAGAGGGAAAGGGTAGTCTAATTTCAAAAACAAACAAAAAAGGAGGGAAGGGTAAGGTAGTAAATAAAGTCTCTAGATCTAAGTAAAATTAATGCTTTAACAATTGAGCTAAACACATCCATCATAGTTATACCATTGTGCGCTGAGTCTCGCTAAAGGCTTTAACTCTAATACCACACAATGGGAAGAGTCTAGGGAAAAAAATAAGAATGCTTAATTTCTACTTCCTCACTAAATAGAAATATTATAAGTCTATAGTAAATCACACATAAACTTATAAAATAACTTGCAAGCTATCCCACTAGTTTTTAGTATTGTGGAGAGAATGAGAGGAATTCATAAAGAGTTTATGATAGGTAGACACATCATAATCATTACATTCATAAAGTAAAAGAGTCTTAAAATAATCATTTGGGCATTAATAATCACTTAAAATTTGAATGAAAGATGATTTGATAAACATAACATGTGTCACTTAAAAATGCATAAATTACATTCATTAAAATAATGACTTCTATTACAAAGATTGATCTTGGCCAACTCTTGAAAAATTCAAATGGGTAAAGGAAGTTGCAGATGAAATCCTAGCTTGATTTTGACAACACTTTTGAGCTAGAAATTTTTGAGCTCCAAATTACAACATAGTTTTACTTTTATATATAAGGATGGGATTCACCCCCAAGTAGTGAGATTCACATCCTGGGCCATGATGTCCACTCCTAGTGGTTACAACTATATAATTCAAAAAATAGATAAAATCCCCTTAAGCCCACTCACAAAAATATCTATAGGGGACTACTCAACTGATATGTGGTGTCAACATGAAAGAGTTGGCTCCCAGCTACTTTGATTTCACCTCTCTAGGTTCCAACATGGCTACCATGAGGTCAAACTCCTGATCCAACTTAGAGAGGTTCATTGGAGGCTATATGAAGATTGCCTCAGCCTAGGCTACCAATATTTTGTGCACCTAAAGGGGATCCTCTATTGACACTTGAGATTATGACACCTAGCTAATGCTCACTGTATATTGTGTTAAAAGTTTGATAATCACATGAGATCCCTCATTCACCTTGGCCACCTTTTCCCTCATGACCTAGTTGAAGGAACCTAGGTGGACCCCAAATTTTCCCCTATATAGTAGAGTGTCATTTGGTTGGAATAAAATCATGATATTAACTTATTTAGAATAAACCAATATCTTATTTTTTCCTTCTTCTACGGGTCCTATCACTATTTGAAATAAGAGAAGTCATTCCTCCATTTTAGTCTTCATGGTCCTAGTGTAGGTTTGATATAGGCCCAAATTTGAAGTGGGAATTAATTTGATCTTTGGGACATGAATTTATTAATCACAACAATCAACTTATGACACTTCCCATAAATAATAGTGACCCTCTCTAGATAGTCCTGGGTTCATTAGATGAGCACCCGGGTCTCCTCCATAGTCCCTACCACCTTTTATAGAGTTAATAAAATTTATAAGAGGGCATCCTTGATGTTCCTAATTAGTTTGAGAGGGAAAGAGCTCTTGACCTGCACTTTAAGAGTTTTGACCTAGCTATTCATGTCCTTGAGAATATTCTCTAACATATCATGCATTACCTAGAGAAATGAGAGTGGGTGTTATACCATTTTCTATACTCCTTTAGGAGTCTTCAACTTGGTGAGATAGAATAAGTCATGTTTGATTTTTTAGACCACAGGGTTTCCCTCTTACATGAATTTATAGGTGAAAATTCTTTGTATGCTCCCCATGGTGAAATATAAATCCCATTGTACTTTTGGGGTGACTTACATCATAATTTATATAACCTATGATACTGGGCCACCTCGAGTCTTAGGAGGTGTTGGAAGTGTGGTGAAGATGGTAGTGGTAAGCAAAAGATGAGGCAGAGGAGGAATGGAATAAGTGAAGGGAGTGAATGAATAAATCAATAGAGGAGGAGGAGGCATGGGGGTAAAAGGGGGTAAAATGAATGGTGAATCCCAAGGAAACATCTATGCATACCATTAAATCTAGGTCATGCCCACTTGAGGGGTTATGACTCCTAAGAGGGGATATTTGGTAAAAGGGATGAGATTAGCTGATTAAAGATGAATCCCTAAGTAGTCAAGGTGATAAAAAATGGGGATAAGGAGATATGATAAGATCTAATGGTGTGATTAATATAGGAGTAGAAAAGACTAGTGGAGGAGGTGTAAATAGAGTAGTTAGTATATGCATTATGGGTTAGGTATGAACTACCTTTTACTTTTTCCTCAACCTTTTTCTTAGTTTAGCTTTAGATGATGTCATGGATGGAACTGATGTAGTGAAGGCCATAGGGGTTAACTATGGGAGATGTTAAATTGTCAAAGGAATGATTAGGATGGTCCTATTCATTAGAGACATGCACACAAATTCACTTAATCCATAAATAATTGAGGTAGCCAGTGGAGACAGGGCACTCGCATGCACTTGAACTTGAGGAATGGCTAGTGGGGGAATTGAGAAATTTCAAATTTGGGTAATGGAAGGGGTAAATGGAAATAAATAAGGTGGGATGCTAGGAATGGTAGAGGTCGTGAATGTTTGGGTGAAGATTAGAGGTAGTGAAATTGGTAAAAGGGGTGGTAGTGTAGGAGGTAACTAGAAAAAGATGGAGTGAGGGGAGGAAATTATACTAACACCTACTATTGATCCAACTTTGGGATCATTTATATGCTACTACTAACATCAAACCTTATAGCCTAGGTAGCCTGGGGTTAAGATGCCTATGCTACTAGAGGTGGAAGAGGTGGAGCCATAGTGGGGGGAGTCATTGGTCATGGGGGATAAGGTGATGGGATCCCCTATAGGATTATTTCTAAAATAGTTAAGGGATTTGACATGATATCCCCTAAATATTGAGAAAATGTAGAGGGGATCAGATAGGGCTTAGAAAATTAGGCCTTTTTACCCTTATCCTTCTTATGGGTTTTGATCCTCATGAGCACCTCTTGGTCATTCATGACATTTAGATATAACTCATCATCATCTACTATCTAGTGACCATAATTTAGGTTTAGGAAATTCAAGTACCTCTCTAAATGGGGTTGAATCATGCCCTTTAGGTTTCAATCTTGTGGATTAGCTCTACCCAATGCCAAATATTCCTAAACAACCACCATATTTTATAAGGGAGGGAAAGATTGATACACATGGTGCCTGATGATGATCAAAAGAGGCAAAAAGATTGTAATAGGCTTTATATATCATGCCTAAGATGTTATAAATTTGGTGCTGGGAGTTGGATGAGTAGACCCAATCATGAACATTGTCCTACACCCACCTGATACTAATGAGCAACTTATCAAACAAGTTAGCGTAGGGGAGACTTCAGGTTTGGTACAAGCTACACTTTTGACATACTCATAAGGCATCTTCAAACTCACCCTCATCATCATAATCATTAATTGAATCTTTGGGCACCATTTTGATGGCCTTGAATATATCATTATAGTGCTTAAATTGAGTCAAACAATTTAGGAATAAAGTGTCCCTATATTCTAGCTAGTCTTGGGGTTTAAAGAGGAAGTGACCATCATTATGAGATGAAATTTGGTGAAAAATATTTGGCTAAAAGAGAAGGTGATAAAAAGTAGTAGGTGGGACCAAAAATCAAGGAGGTCAAATTTGGGAGCTTGAAGATATAATGACTAATGACATTTATTTATAACACTTATAAAAACTTACATTCATCCCCCCTACATTAATGACATTTATTAGCTCATCTATTATGGATTCAAATTTGAGTGGGTGGCTCAATCCTTGACTTGATTTCCTAATCTAGGGTTAAATTTGGAGTATATGATTACATGCTATTTAATAGACCCCCTAAAGGTGATGTGACATTTTTAACTTATCCAGTTAGATTCTAGTTTCCCACTTCATCAATGTTTAGAGTGGGGTAGGTGCATGACTTCCTCATCCTTAAAGCCTCATGGGAGCTTTGAGTTCACACCATTTGTCACATCCTGACTAGTCTTCATGTTAATGGTTGAGACCCAAGCACAAATTAGTAATTCATCACTATATCCTTAAAGCAATATGAGATTTCAACTAGGGACATGAAACATCCTTTGATTATCACCTATAATTCCACCTATGTTTTTTTGGCCACTCCGAGGCCTTTAGGGGCCACCTGCTAAACTATTTGATTATACCAAATATTGTACTATGATACATTGAGCTCTATCAAATTTTGACATCCTTGTCAGACCAAGAGACTAAATTTTTTAACTATAAGCCACATGGTGTTCCTTTATTATGTTGGGCTCTCTCAAGTTCTAATATCTCTGTTAGACTAAGAGACTGACAAGCTTGACAATGGAGAAAGCTTCATTGGTCAAATTTAGGTACCACTATATTTTAGGGTAGGTGGCATCTCTTGATTTTGTTGGGCTCTCTTAGGTTCTAACAAATCTATCAAGACTGACCACTCTATCACTGGTTGATATGGTATTCACTAGTTAGGCTAAGCTTTCACAAGATTTGACATCTTTATCAGGTCTAGGAGACTAGCTATTTTGCTTTTGACATGGGGTGATTAGATGGATTACTAATGGTGTCTAACCTAGGGCTGCATGATGCTTATTGATTGCATTGAGCTCTCTCAGGTTTTGATATCTTTGTCACACTGGGAGACTGAAAAGTCTAACAATGGTTGCATAACACTTTCTTATTGTAAAACCTTTGACCATCTCTTAATTGAATATCCTAAAGCTGTGTAGTGTCAAGAATTCATCATGTGGAATATCCTATGGAAAACATATAAAATGACTAAGTAAAATAAAAATTAGGAATTATCAATTAACTACTCACTTGGTCACCATCTATGTTCTATAATACCATTTAGGACTCTAGGATAAAATACACCAGGAATAAGTTTGAGACTTTGGGAACCTTTTAGTAAGGGAAAGCCTATTAAATCAACATGTTAAACATTCAAAGTAAGAGGGATTCACCTAACCATTGAGTATAGATGATATTTGCCTTGGTCTCTTTCCTAAGCTGATAAATCTTGTTAATTAGATTAATTAGTCATTATACACATCATTTGCTTGGGGAGAAAAAGGGAAATCAGGTGAACTTGGATTTTAGAGACTTGGCACAGGTGGATCCAACCAAAAAATGTGAGAATAGGTCTGAGAACTTTAGTTATGAATTAAAAAAAAAGAGGGGTCCCTTATTTATTATAAAAAGGGGATGTTTTGGCCATAACAAATGGTGACTTTCATGGGAAAAGTGGTGACAATCACTTAGAACCTAACATGTTAATCCTCTATTCCTACATAACACATGGGATTTAAAAGATATATTTAGACATATTAGAAAATATGATGCTAAAGTCATGTGATAACAAGTGACATCTTGAGATCTTACCCTATACAAGATAATCAATGTGTGAAGGGAGTGAATTTTAATTAGCTTATCAAAACATGGACTTCATTTAAGAAATTGAGGCTAAATTGGGAATTAAATTTCTTTTGGGTTGTTAAAGATATCATGGCTTTGAGGGTAATGGCATGAGTATTACTTTACTTCTAGTTGGGCATCCATATCCTTGACAGAGATACCTATGGTCCTGTTCAAGGCCTTTTTCCACTTTTAACTAGGACATAAAGCCTGCAATAGAGGTTTCCTAAATAACCCTTTTAAAGAATACTCAGAATTTAAATTTTGCATGTTTTTATAGTCTTCTTTCAAGGTTCCTTATGAAGAGATTTAGCAGTGTTTTTCCATTGAGAGTTTGGGACTAAGCCATAGGTGATAGGATAAAGAAGAATATCTTAATATATAGTCAACTTCTGATTGGCTTAAATCCCAATTTTCGTAAGATGTTATATTAAGTGAAGCTTGGTGGATTCTATTGGGTTGAAAGATATTATAAATTCCATTTAATTTAGTGAGAATCATTGGATCTCAAGATCTTAAATGTAAATGACTCACTCACCATCCATGGTTTATCAAGGCTAAAGACTCAACCTTGGTTCTGTATATCTTGACAATGTTTTTTGGGTTTCAATCATCACTTAGAATGGTTACTGACTTCTCTTTTTTTGGGGAGACCTCTTAGTGGGGTTCATTTTCCCAATTTCACTTAGGGGTCTGATTCCAGGTAAGAGAATGCTACAAGGACACAACCAAAAAAATTAAATAAAGAAATAAGGAAAGAAAGCACACAATAGGAAAAAAACACATGATTAAAATAAACTAACCTATTCTATACACTATTTTTTCTCATTGAGGATATTTTCAAATTATAATAGGTGAAACAGTTGAGAAATAGTGCTTCAAGAACTATCCATTTACTGGGAGTGGTAGGTTATTGCCTTCTAGGTCCTTAAGGTGAAAGGCATTTTGGCCTAGGATTTTGGCTATGTGATAGGGGCTAGAGAGAGTTGACCTTTGAGTGTTGGCCTTTATTTTTATGGGATTTATCACAAATTAATAATATATTAGAGATCCTAAAAGTTTTAATTGTATCCCTTTTTTCAAACCATCATTTGATGACACCTTGATGATTGCTAAAGCTTATCAAAGCTTTGTCTTGGGCTTCCTCTAAATAAATGATATCTAAGAGTTGGGAATTCACTTTGTCATCTAGTTCTATGAATTATTGCATGAACTTATAACTCAGTAACCTAAATATGACCAACATGATTGGCTCAAATCTATAGACTAAAAGGAAAGGAGAGTTGTTTAGGGCTTATTTATACCTGATGCAGTCAGCCCATTTATAAAACTTTAGTAATAAATGCCACTCCCTAGGCTTATCTCATACAAATTTATTGATGGCATATATTAGGTTTTTATTGTTGGATTCCACCCATCCATTTCCTTGTGGATAGTGATTGGATGATAACCTCGGTGTGATACCATTATCATAAGCCCATTCTATAAATTCCATGGACTAGAAGGTAGAACTGCTATCACATACCAGAGAGTGGGACCCCAAACGAAATGGTTACAATATCCTCCATGAATTTGATGACTTTATAAGTGGTGATTATTTTTGTAGAAACTACCTTGGACTACCTTGTGTAATAATAAATGGTTGTGAGAATAAATTTGTGGCCATCCAATGAGTTGAGGTTGATGACCCCAACAAAATCCATCCCCTATTATGAAAATGGTATTGCCTCCACCATAGGTTGAAATGTCATCACCGCATGGGTCTTCCTCTTAGAAAAGGTTTGGCACTAATGATAAACATAGACATGAGCATGAATATCTTTAAATAGAGTAGGCTAGTATTAGCCTATTCGAAGGACCTTGTGTGCCATGGCATTTGAAACAGGGTGATCAGTTCCCCATTTTTCATGGAAACTTTCCATCACTTACTTGGATTTGTCAGGAGACAAACATTTGAGGTAGATTTCTTCTTGATTATTTATGAAGAGAACTCCCTTCTTAAACATATACCATGTAACTTTCAACCACATAGCTCTCTTATACATATGGTTTAGTCTGGGTGGTATAATTTTTATAGAGTAGGAAATGCATGATTAAAATGTATCAATATAGTTATAGCCTCAACTCTTGGTATATTTTATGTATAATTATTCTTGAGTCTATCTCAATTATTAACTAGGTAAGGCCTTGTCCTCAAACCAACTTGGTAGGTTTGATCTCCAAGTCATACTCTTGAAAATTCACCATCCATCAGCCTCTTCATTCACCCAACTCATTCTTCCCCAACATTTAATTTATGGTCGGGTATGTTAGGATAACATGCACCTTATTCCTGAGAATGTAGTGCCTAAATTTCTTCATTACTTAGACTAGGGCATATGAATGTTTGTCAAGAGCATAATATCTTAGTTATACATCTTTGAGATTGGTGCTCATGAAAGCAATGAGATGTTGTCCATTTAATATTTGAGTGAGGCAAGCAAAAATGGCATGTTTGGAAACAAGTGGGTAGATATATAAATCTTGCATATATTATGGGTTGATAAGGATCAAGGCCTTAATAATGATATCTTTGATTTATTGGAATACCTTCTTTGATTTTGTGTGCCATTCTACCTTTGTGTCCTTTTTCAACATAGTGTTCATGGGTTTTATAATTTCAGCAAATTTAGAAATGAATTTATTAACAAAGTTAATTTTTCCAAAGAAGGATTTTAAATATTTCTTGCTATTAGGTAGAGGTAATTTATAAATCACATCATCTCTTTCTAGATTAATAACAACACTTTATTTTGTGATGATATGATCGATAAGCTTACCTTTGGTAACACTGAACACACTCTTCTCAGGATTCAAGGAAATACCATACCTTCTACACCTTTCAAAGACTTTCTCCAAGTGGCATATGTGATTTGACCTGTACTTTGAAAACATAGTCAAGTCATACATATAAACTATTATACACTTACCAATTAGTCCTTTTAAATTGAGGTCCATTGATATTTGAAAGGTTTCCCTAGTATTGATCAACCCAAAGGGCATTTGATTGTAGGTGAATGTGCCTTATTTAGTGGTGAATGCAATTTTATCTTGGTCTTCTAAATTAACCAAGACCTAGTTAAATCCTAAAAAAACATCCATAAATGACATCATCTGGGATCCACTCACCATTTGGATTAATTCATCAAGGGAAGGTAGTGGGTAATTATCTTTGTCTAAAGCTTGGTTCAAATTCTAGAATTCTATACATAGGCATATTTATCCATTTTTATTTTACACTGGTACCAAGTTGGCCACCTAGGTAGAATGGAAAATTGGGAAAGTTTTACTAGTAATAAGTAATTTATGGACTTATTTGTGTATTAAGGGTTCCATACTTGGGTTTATCAATCTTTGCCTCTATCTAAATGATATTTGTTCTAGATTGAGAAGGATAGTATAAGTGATTACTTTCAAGTCAAAGAACTTAAGGTCTCTATAGGCCCAAGAAATTACATGTTTGTATCTAGTCAGTAGTTTTCATAACTACTTTAGCTTGGAGTCTATCTAGTTAGGGCCTATATTGACCTTGTGTGGGTTTTTACAGAGCCAAGGTTGATGAGATGACATTTTTGGTCTTCTAACTTAGGCCTCATTATTTGAAACATGGGGTCTAAAATGTCAAATACACTCTCCAATGAAATCATCCCCTTTGAGATCTAATTCCCATGAATATTGAGGATCATATCCTTGTCTATCTCATTACTGGGGTTGTCCTTGTCTACCTCATCAATGATATGGGTTTAAAATACCCCTGTGATGTTAAGGAATTAGATGATCTACTGGTTATCTTAAAAAACTAGAAAGTTCATCACATTTTTGGTGAGAGAGGAGCAAGGGACAATTTACACATAGAAATGCTTCAACTTGGGTCATCTATGGGGGTTAAACTCGCTACTAGAGATGTGATGGAGTCAGTGACTTGGTTTTATTCCCTAGGAATATGGATGATGTTAAATGCACTAAACATTTCAATTAAGTCCCATGCTCGATGCTTATACCTTTTGAGGTATGATAGTTTGCATTAAAATTTACTCTTAAACTAGTTGAATACCAGCTCAGAGTCATTAAATACCATAAGTTTGTTTTGATTATGTTTCAATGTAAATTATAATCCTAAGATTATTATTTTTTACTCTACTAGATTGTTCATGCATGAGAACTGTAGCCTATATGACACTAGGTATTTATTCCTTTAGGTATATATGAATAAAAATACAACCCCAATAACTTGTTTAGAATGAGACCCATCCATACAAAGAGACCATAGGCTTGCCATGTTTGGCTGGTTATTAGTTATATCTTTGGCTAGTTTCATATTTAACATATAGATCCCTAGGTTTGAGGATGCTAGGTTCACTTTTTCATTGATGGAATTATACTTAGTTATCATTTGATTTATGTGGGGCTCTATATATATCCTAATTTGATTATTTACCCCTCTCTAAGTATCCACATATGAAAGAAGTCTGTGTCCATATACCCATTTAGGGATTTATACCAATATCTACTAAGGAGAATACCATAGGCCTTGGGAATCTCTACCACCTAGATGTCTATAAAGTGCTGGCTCCTATGTTTTGATTCCAAATATATGTGGACATTTAGAAGCTCACCTATTAATCTAAACTTAGACTTTTCTAGTTAACCACTACCTTATCTAAATTGACAAGGACCAAACCTAACTTTTTACAGATGCCTATTGGCATTACATTGGCTGAAGCTCTTGAGTCTACTAGGAAATTATGATTTTTTTGCCAAATAGTCTAATTGTCAAAAATAAGGGAGGAAATTCCATATTATTATTGTGAATGGACACATTATTATGGGATAATTTAGATTTTGCATGGGTGGGTTGAGCCCACTTTTTGGTTAAGGACTTTAGCAAAAAATCATGTTGCTTTGTGATGTGAGCAAGTTCATAGAGCGTGATGTTGGATTTGATATTATTTATGTACTCAAATATGTTATAGCCTCATTTTTTCTAGACATGTGGGATTTCCATGAGATCTTTAGGTTCTTAAGGTTTCAGAGGAGGTGGGTCATTCTGTTGGATGGTGGAACCTGATATTATTTTAATGCCTAGTTCCCAATAGTAGGGTGTGAGGGTAAATGCCCCCCCATTAGGGTTGCCATGGGGGTCCAGGGGGATGATGACCTATTTTTGAGCCCCCTAGTGGGGGTTCAGGTGTATCACCTTAGAAGTAATTTTTTTAAAAATGCACTATAGAATATTTTGTAGTAAATCTAGACCGTTCACTATTAGGTTGCAGATCTAATAATAGAAATTATGTTTGTGCATTTTTTCCCTATATGTAACCCTCCTTTTGATATGAGGGAATTATAATTATGGGGGAATGTTGTATGTAAATGAAGAGGATATTGTAGTGGTTGTATTGCAATTTTTTCTCTTCATTTATTAGACTAAATAATAAGGACTAGCTATTTCTATGTGGATGTAGCCCATATTATGTGAACCATGTTAAATATATGTCTCTATTATGTTGTGTTTTTGGCATTTTATTTCCATATTTAATTTATTGATAGTTCTCTATGTTTTATATTCCTAACATATTCTTAGCATTTTGGTTAAGTGGGGTTATACCATTATTCAAGGGAGTTAAGGTAGTGAAGGGTTGTTGTAGTTTCTTATTCTTAAGGGCATAGTTTCTCCTTTAGAACTATTGAAATAATTGAAATTCACTAATACCCTCCTCTGGCTCATTTTCTTCCTGGCCTAAGAATTTGATGATTTCTAGTACCATGGTAGTGCTAAGGGCTTTGCCCATGTCAGATGATTCTAGGTGATTGCAAACCACCTCGTACTCTTTTGTTTCCTTCTTGAAGATCTTAAAGGCACAACCATGTTGGAAGCAAAATGACTGATAAGAAGGGTGAATTAGTCTTCAAAAAATTTCTTATCAATTTTACTTAAGCATTCATGAACATTCATTCAAACATATAGATCAAACAATGACTGAGTAACCATTCACATATGCATGAAACATAAGAACACAAGATAACATAAATTATATGTGGGAAACCCTTAAGAGATGAAAACCCACTGATATCTACAAATTTAATACAATCCTTTGACATAAACACCAACTTCAGTGAAGCACCCACTTCACATAGAGCTATTAAAACTCGATAGGTTACACCCTAACTGAAAGGATGAGTGGTCAAGTCTTACCCTCAAACCTAGACTAACATGGTAATGGTCTAAGGCCATGGGTTGCCTATATCTAGACCAAGCCTCTAGGATTTTTAACAAGGCTAGCTCCTCTAATGCATCATTTTGGACCTTTGCTTCTAAAACCTAAAACTGGTTAGGGTGAAAAGGGATAAGGAGTTGTAAAAGTAAAAACTATTCTAAACTATGGTGATGCACCATGAATATTGTCCATGCACTCATACTTGAGCATTTAAAATGCTAGTGAAATAGAAATGAATAATAAGATATATGACTCCAAATACCTTTCGTGCATCAATATTTCATGAAGAGGTTCATCAAGTGAGCAAAACCTAAGGGAGTTGATGGAGATGCCTAGTTCAAGGCACTAATGTAGTCAACATGTCCACTATTGGCTTCAGTCAAATGACATCAAAAACTAAACATAACCTGCATGACCAAATAATCTATCAGTTAGGTGAGGCCAAGACTTGGCAAGGGAGAAAGCTCTAACACTTATGAAAATTAGAACTTACATGAATACACTAGTATAATACCATGAAATCTAAAAAAGGTCATCTTATTTATCTTAAAAGGTTATAAGCCTCAATCTTATCAGATTTTAGACATGCCCAAGAGAGGGATGAAAAATAACCCAAGAGAGGGATGAAAAATAATAGTTTGAAGGCTATATTTATAGCATAAGGGAAGAAAGAGAGAGGGAGTTTTGGCACTTAAAAGGGAATCAAATGAATTCAAATCCATTTGAAAAGTTGTTATAACTACCCCTATAAATATGCTCATTCAAACCATTTGATTGATATAGGTCACCCCATTCTATTGTATCGTTACAATATCTTCTCTGTGATGCCCCATGGTGGCTATAATGGTGGGATCAAGTCATTTTAATTTGTCTTGATGTGAAACTACTTATGACTGGTTTGTTGATGCATGCCCAAGTGGGGAGAAAGGTCTATTTCTTACAGTTGGATTTGGTGATGGCCATTGATCTCTATGTGTCTTACTATGTAGGTTCCCAATAGCACTGTTTAATCTTAAAATATCTTCTCCTGGCCCCAAATGAAATGTTCTCAAGCTTAGATCCATTATGTTTGATTAACTTAGTAAAAAATTGACTCTTCAACCTTTACCTAAGTCACTTGGCTCTCCTTTATTTTGATTGGTCATCAAGAACTAGCTTGAATTATCAAATCCTAGACTCAACTCACACCATTGGATCTGCTTATGCATAGATGCCCTCAAGCCATCTATCTTCTACTAGTTGAATGTATCTATGCCACTTATCATGTATGCACTCACCCTTAAGGTTTGTTGACCATTTTGACTTAGCTCATTCCATTGGATTTTCCAAGTCTAAATAAATGTGAGCCCTTAGATCTACTTATGAATTATCAACCTTATCCCTACCTATGCCATGTGTCAAATATGCATTAATCCTTAAGATCCTAATGTCAATCTATATCTTCATGTGTTTGTGCCATGTGTTAACCCTTAAATCTCTCTGAATATTTGACTCATCTCATGCCATTAGATTAGGATGTATGATTGAGAGAGGACCATTGATCTTATTGGGACACATTATTTGAAACCCAATAGATACTTCATGATCTTAAAATTTATGGTTTATAGGATGTTAGTTAACATTCATGTGATTGTCGAATTTAAGCTCAATAGGGCTATCTTTCTCTATCTTTAAATTTGATGTTTGTGCGACCATCATTCATCATTCTATAAAATGTGATTGATATCCTACATAACTTTAAATTTAATCATAGGTAGATTTTTTCTTGAGCTTTGACTTGATGTTCAAATGAGTGTCCCATCTTACAGGTTCATTTTGATCAACATTGAAGGCTTGGATCTTGAAGTGTGAGAATCATGGAGGCATCAAAATTTCAAAATATGTTCTTAAGGCCAAAAGGGACAAAACAAATTTGATTTTCTGGTCTTGGGAGCTTTCAAAGCAAAGATATTCAGAGTTCAAGATCGCTGGTCCATAACTACTTATGCATGAGGTCTTGGTGACGATCAAAATCAAATGACTAAGTATGGAGAACTTAGTAAAAAATGACTATAATCCCATCTTTTCACATGGATAACTCTATTTGCACTTTAGTGGAGGACCTCAAACTTGGTGCATAACAACCTAAGACCAAGATGAGCAAACCCATGTGGTCAACTTCCTCTGAAGTAATTTATTTACCTCTCTTTGCCTAGAATAATTCTTGCAGAATTTTTTTTTGAGCATATTCATGTCTTTGGGATCTTTGTCTCTAGAAAATTACCCTTTGAAAACCTTAAAAAGAGCCCTTTTTGAAAGAAAATTACCCTTTGGAAACCTTAAAGTGGACCATTTCCCCAAGAGATATATCCTTTAGAATTTTTACACTGGACCATTTCCTCAAGAAAATTACCCTTTGGGGAAATTTTTTGGGGCACTTGCTTGAAAAAGATATCCTTTGGGGAAAATGTAAAGGATTAACTTTGAAACAATGACCCTTCAGGGAATTTTTTTCAAACAAAATGTCTAAAACAATTCTTGACACTTGAACAAAATTTTTAAAACATAGCTCTCGAAATAATTCCAACACTTAGCCAAATAAAGTGGGACAAAACTATGAAAAGAATAAATCCATATACATTTGTTGCAAGATTTGTGTGGATCACTTCCTTTGAAGGAAATCTAGGTGCTATACTTGGTCAAAGTTGGAAAAGTGCAAACTTAGGCCTTTTCTAGATATATTCTTATAATTACTCAGTACCATAAAAGCCTACCTAGATCCCTTCACTCTCAAAGTTGAGCCTAATCAAAGCCACTTGATCAAATCATCAATTGGGACCCTACACATCTATTCAAACTAGATAAAAGCTTGGTATGTGGGCCAAAATGGCCAATAATTCTAGTGACTTGCAGGGTTTGCATACCTGCCTATGCTTGGGTAATCCAGACCATATTACCAATCTTGTTCTAACCTCATGAAACAAAACAAAGACCAAAAAAGGAATAAAACAATATTTAAGAGGGAACCTGAACTACCAATATAAGGACCACTAACCTATAGAAAAAATAATGAAAATTGGAGTAGATGTTGCATGTGCTACTCACTTATTGAAACAAGACAAACCTAAAACAAATAACCTGAGGTAACAAGCCTTCCTCCAGGGTCAAAAGGGAATTTATTTGATGCAATATGGATATTTAAAACATGATTACTACTCCTTGATGGCATCTTCTTGTAGATGGGATAAAAATGATGCTTATGTCTTTTTGATGATGCAATTGGGCCTCCTATTTACACCCTCAGGCATATGGATTTAAGATATAGATCCAAGGCCCAATCATTTTCCTCCCAAACTATTTTTTGTTACATCATGAGCTTCATCTCCTTTTTATCCAAGTGATACAATTAATTCAGTTTCTTGGACTCCAAGTGGCCAACTATCACAACATCCTTGATGAGCTCTTTCTCTTTGAGCATTGGCTAATGGAAAAAAGATGCATCTAGGTTTAGGTAGAAGTCTTCTAAGTATTCCCAAAATGACATCTCATTTTTGTTAATGAAAAAACCACAAGGCTCTTTTCTCCTTTTTCCATCTATTTACAAGGCATTAGGATGATTACCCACTTCTTTTTCTTGGACAAGGTCATCAAAAGGATCTTGGCCTACTAAGGTTTACTCATATTATTCATGAAGAGAGAGGGGTGATAAATCATCAATCCACTCAACCAAAATCTCTTCTTGAATTGGCAGCTCTAAATTTACACTACTTTCCTCATCTAAAATATTAGCTTGCTATTTAATTTCATCACTAAAATTTTCCACACTCAGTTGATCATTCTTACCTAAGAATTCTAAATATAAGTGTTACCACGAATCTTCCAATAAATAATTGACCCAAATACCAATAACATTATTATGAATGATACCAACTAATTGATCTCCTAAGAAAAGATTAGCTTGTGTTTCACTTGCCTCGACTGCATCATTAAGACATTGTAGTTACCCTTTATCACTCAATTCCTTATCATGCTTACTTTTAATCCATCAAGGTGTATAGGCATTCCAATTTGGATCTCTTCTTCATAGACACTAGAAGTGTCTTCTTAACATGCTCTTGAGGCTTAGTTGCAATAATGACACTATCAATCTCTTGAATGACTAACCCCTCATCCAATAACTTTGATAATTTATCCACTATGCTAGAATGATCCAATTCTTTGGTGTGCTTGATTGCTCTTGAAGAGAGGAGGGGGTGGGTGGGCAGTAGATAACATCAGGTTGCTTGATGTTGGAAAGTGTATTATTCTAACTAAGGATCTTGAAAGCTCTTTTGGGAAGCTCTTGGGATTGAGGAGAGATGTGAAAAGGGGGAATAGGTGTTTGAGTAACAATAGATAAAGGATAAATAACATATATTACACCTTCTCCTTCTTTCTTATCCTCCTTGTCAAGGGTGGGGATGATGAAATTAGGATCCATGGCCCATGAAGTCCTCCATATGGGTATCACCTTTGGTTATTTAGTAGGTATAGGATCTTGAGCACAAATAGATTGTTTTAGATAAGGAGAGTGAAGGCAAACTATATTTTGGGTGGTTATGGGAAGAGGTTGAACATGGAACTTAAAGAGTGGCTCAAACTTAATTTTCACCTCTACACCATGTTCAAGCTTGCACACCATATGAGACAAGTCTTTGAAAAAGTACCCTCTAACCTTAGTCATGAAGTCACTACCCAAAAATAAGGCATGATGAGGCAACAAATCTATTACCATAAGGTGTTTTATAACTAAAATATTGGGGTAGGCATGAAAAGTAATTTGGAGGATTTTAATAACACCAAATACTTTCATGGGAGACCCATTCCATTGTAAAATAATGTTAGGTATAGGTTCATACTTTAGATTCAAATGCTCTACTACTAATTTTGAGATAATTGAGAGACTTAACTTGTCATTAAGCAAACAATTATGGACCAAGAAATCTCTTATGACCAAGGAGGCAAGGAAGGGAGATGGGATAACTAATTTAGCTGACTATGGATAGTTTGCAAGAGTATTTTGGTGAGGGATAAGAGTTTGGAATTCTCCCCTTTTCTATTGTCTGAAGCTCTCCTATAACCTATCTCTTTATTTTCTTAGTCTCTCAATCTCTGAATGCAGGTAGTCATTTTTTTACTATAGGTGGATTTTAAGGGGAAGAAGGTTGATAATAAGACTGGTCATGAGGATGAGGAGGTTGCCATGGAGGTGGAGGGGGCTGAAATTATGGTGGATGTTCTTGATAATATGGAATATGTGGATTATATGGGTCATCTAGGCTATAGTAAGGTGGATATGGGGGTGGATAGCAAAAATTTTCCTTATAGGATGTCATGGATCCTTATGTAATATGTGAACTAAATTCAAAATCATGACAAAAATTTCTTACCTTTGCAACCATAAAACCATTAGTACCTTTGAACTTGAGGTTGATTGAAACCTCCTAAAGATGCTTGAATCTAACCAAGATGTTTGAAAATGATGTGGATAATGTCTCCATCTTCCAAATTCCCTCCAATGCCTTTAGAGTATGCTTTAAGGCACTTGAAAGTGGTCCCATCAGGCATGTTAGAACTATTAAAACTCAAAAGGTTGTACCCTAGCTAAAAAGAGGAGTGTTCAAATCCTACCCTTAAAACTTGGACTAACATGGGAATGGTCTAAGGTCATGGGTTTCCTACATCTATACCAGATCTTAAGGATTTCTAATGAGGCTAGCTCCTCTGATGCATCATTTTAAACCTTTGCTTATAAAACCTAAAATTGGTTGGGGTGAAAAGGGATAAGGAGTTACAAAAGTAAAAGCTACTCTAAACTATGGTGATGCACCATGAATATTGTCTATCGACTCATACTTGAGCCTCTAAACACTAGTGAGATAAAAATGAATAATAAGATCTATGACTCCAAATGCCTGTCATGCATCAAAATTTCATGAAGAGGTTCATAAAGTGAGAAAAACCTAAGGGATATGATGGAGAGGCCTATTTTAAGGCACTAATCTAGTCAACATTTCACTATTGGCTTCAGTCAAATGACATCAAACACTAAACATAACTTGCACGACTAGATAATTTACCATCTAGATGAGGTCAAGGCTTGGAAAAGGAGAAATCTCTACCACTTATGCAAATCAGAGTTGACATGAACACACTAGTCTAATATCATGAAATCCAAAAACAATCATCTTATTGATCTCAAGAGGTTACAAGGTTCAATCTTGGTAGAGTCTAGTCATGCCAAAGAGAGGGATGCAAAATAATAGATTAAACACTATATTTATAGTAGAAATGAAGTAAGAGAGGGACTTTTGGAATTCAAAAGGTAATCAAATGAGTTCAAATCCATTTGAATTTTTTTTACAATTGACTCTACAAATATGCTCATTGAGATCATTTGATTGATATAGGTCATCCGAGTCTATTGCATCATTATAATATCTTCTCTATGATGCTTCATGGTGGTTGTAATGGTGGGATCAAGTTGTTTTCATTTGTCTTAATGCAAAACTACTTATGACTAGTTTGTTGATGCATGCCCAAGTAGGGAAAAAGGTTTCTTTCCTACAGCTAGTTTTGGCAACAACCATTGAGCTTTACATGTCTTACTCTATAGGTTCTCAATGGTGCCGTATGATCCCAAAATATCCACCCTTATCCCCAATTGAAACATGATCAATCTTGATTCCATCATATTTTATTGCTTTAGTCAAAAATTGACTCTTTGAACTTTGCCTAAGTCACTTGGCTCCCCTTTGTTCTGATTGGTCATTTAGAACTAGATTGGATTACTAGATCCTGGACTCATCTTACACCATTAGATCTACTTGTGCATGGATGCTTGTGAGACATCAATAGTTTAAAATTCAAATACACTTGTGTTTTTTGTTATGCACCTACTTACCCTTGAGGTTTATTGACTAATTTAACTTGTCTCACTCCATTAGATTTGCCAGGTCTGAATGAACATGAGCCCTCAGATCTACCTTTGAATTATCAACCTTATCCCCACTTATGCTATGTGTTAAACACATATTAATCCTTAATATATTTATATCAGTCTATATCTTGTGCTTGTGCCATGTGTCAACCCCTCAAGCTTTTTGACTATTTGACTCATCTTGCACTATTGTATTGAGATGTACGATCAAGCGAGGATTGTTGATCTTGCTGGGACCCCTTGTTTGAAACCCAATGAATATTTCATGATCTTAAAATTGATGGTCTATGGGATGTTATTTAATGTTTGTGTGACCATAAAATTTAAGCTTAATAGGATTGTATTACTTTGTATTTAAATTTGACATTCACATGACTGCCATTCATCATTCTGTAGAATGTGATTGACGTCCCATAGAATGTCAAATTTAATTACAAGTAGATTTTTTCCTGAGCTTTAACTTGATGTTTGCATGAGCTTCCCATGTTACAGGTTCATTTTGATAAACTTTTAAGGCTTGAATATTGAAGTGTGAGAAACATGGATTCATCAAACTTTTAGAAGATGTTCTTAAGGTCAAAAGGGATAAAACCCTTTTGATTTTTTAGTCTTGGGAGATTTCAAAGAAAAGATATTCAAAGTTCAAGATGGTTGGTCCATAATTGATTTTACATGACATCTTAGTGATGGTCGAGATAAAATGACTAAGTATGGAAAACTTAGAAAAAAATTCCTAGAAGCCCATATTTGCACATTGATAACTCTATTTGACCTCAGACTTGGTGCATAACAACCTAGGACCAAGGTGAAAAAACTCATGTGGTCAACTTCCTTTGAAGTAATTTATTTGCCTCTCTTTACCTTGAATAATTCTTGCAGACAAAATGTTTGAGCATATTCATGTCTTAGAGATCTTTCTCTCTAGAAAAGTACCCTTCAAAAACCTTGAAAAGTGATTTTTATAAAATAAATGTACCCTTTGGAAATGTTGAAGTGGATCATTTCCCCAAGAGACATATCCTTCAAAATTTTTGCACTTGACCATTTCCCAGAGAAAAGTACCCTTTGAGTAGATTGTTTGGGGCAATTACTTGAAAAATATATCCTTTGAGGAAAATGTAAAGGATAAAATTTTAAATAATGACCCTTTAAGGAAATTGTTTTAGAAAAAATGTTTGAAATAATTCCTGACATTTGAACAAAAAGTCCAAAACATAGCTCCTAAAAGAATTCCAACACTTAACCAAATTAAGGGGACAAAACTCTCAAAATAATAAAATCTTGTAAATTTATTGTGATATTTGTGTGAATCACTTACTTCAAAGGAAATTTGGGTGATATACTTATTTAAAAGTTATAAAATTGCAAACTTAGGCATTTTTTTGATCTATTCCTATAACTGCTCAGTATCATGAAAACTTGCTTGTATTCCTTCACTTGTAAAGTTGAGCCTGCTCATATCCAATTGATCCATTCATCAAATAAGACCCTACTCATCTATTCAAACTAGGAAAAATCATGGTATGTGGGCCAAAATGGACAACAGGAGCCCCAACCCCAACTAGCTAAACACCAACTCAACAAGGTTTTAATAAATACCCACTTATCAAGAGGTACCAACCCACTAAATGACTCAACACCAAATCAACCACATTAAACCCTTGATCACCTTCATAAAAATATATTTCTCATGTATGATTATCTCCTTCTTCATATCTTCTCTCTCTTCTATCCCTCTCAAACTACCTTTTAGGCTTCTTCACTCAACTAGTCCTCTTCTTGACTTGATTAAGTCATATGACCTTCATTTTCATTCATATTAACTCTATCATAACTTCACCATAGAACTTATACACTATTATTATGGTATAAAATACCTTATAATATGTAATATGTTATTATATTCACTTGTTCTTATGCTCACCAATAGGCCTAAAATTGCCTAATATTTACACAAGTCTCTGTTTCATATCCTTCTTGGTTAGACAAACACCCTTAACTTATTATGTTAGACATGGAATGGATCTTAGGAAATATCATATATGTGTAAATTTTTTTATTTGAGTCCATTTAGGTCTAACCTGTCTCAATTAGGCCTTATCTCATCTTTATGTCTCATGAAGACCTAATCCCATTAGGTTTGCTTTGAACATGTTATACTTAGACTTCCTTGGGACACTCTAAAACACATAAAATGGTATAAAAAATCATATTAAACTCAAATAAACCATTAATTTGTTCATATTTGCTCCATAAAACATTTTAGCTTCAACCACTACTTGGAGCACACCATTAACACTATTGATAATTAGGCTTATGCATACCCAAAAACTCTATCTTGAACAACTGAAATGTAAACATAGTTTAAAAAAAAAAAACATGGAAAAAAATCATAAATATATAATATAAATTACCTTAGGGTCATCAAAATATGCTTTATACTTCACAACTCAGGGCAAAAATACTCAAACCCTTCTCTACAATTAGCCCACTTAGGATTGCTAACTAGCCTCAAAACATAGTCATTGAATGTTGATCTTAAACACCTAAAATAATACTTATTATGAACTATAAAACATTAAATATATTATTTTTACATCTCTATATCATTATAAATTAAAATTATCACAATGTTTAATGCTAAATATTGGTCTTACAGACCAATCTTTTGTCTTCAGTACACATAGTCAAACCCGAACTAGTAAACCGATATTGGCTTTACCATTTCAATCACTTGTACTAAATTATAATATTATGGAAAACATGGATATGTAACTCCAAGTCTAAAATAAAAAAATTATGTACATTATATGGAAAGACTCATGGAATAAGTGTTAGACTCATCACTGCAATTTGCTTACCTAGAACTGCTAGTTTGCCTTAAAGCATAATCATGGTGAAAATGAAATTCAACACCTATATGACCAATATAAAATAATTTAAATGAATTTTAATGATATTATGAAATAATTATACAATTATAATATATAAATATATCATGGTCACATGGCCATATTGGTCTTGTAGACCAATCTCATAACCTTACACCTTCACTATCTCATTTACACTAGACTAGTCAACTTATGTACAAGATTTTCATCATATTCACTAATATCCAAAAATTATATACATAATTAACATGTATTAAAATTATTTAAAAAATTATCCAATCATTTTTATTCATCCTTAATCCGTGATAACACATCCCTAATTAACTTCTCACTTCTGCCTGGTTTTCTCACTGTCTACACCATTAGACCTGTTATCGACTGGTCAACTTAGATGACTAGTTTAGAAAATTTTAGGGATGTAATATAATTTAAAAATATGATTTAAATAAAATAAAATTATCAAGATTTGTCTTCCATCCATTTAACAACTTTTACTTGGTGAAATATGACTACTATAACAAATATCCAAAAAATAAGGTCTTTCCTATAGGATCCACTCACTCATATGATAAACCAATCATACCTAGAGGTGATTGGGAGAGTTTGATACAAAATAAAATAGTTTTTATATTCATTCCAATCCATTCTAATCACTTTAGATCAACTTATTTCATATCAGGTCACTATAAGGGTTCTTTGAGGGTTTAGACCATCACAATCATTCATAAAGCTTAGCCCCTCATTCCAAAAACTAATTATTGGAAATTTGATCTAGGACCATTAAAAATATACCATGAATATATTAGGTTCTCATGTAGAGGCTACACATGCCAATGAACACTTGAAAGTTCTTCTCAAGTTGAGAGCCCTTCATTCTATGCACATGAGAGACCTATTGACCAAATTTGACCCTATAGGTCAATGGGACCCCTATAGGTAAAAACTTGAATTTTAGGTGTTTTTATGGGTATAATATTATGTATTAAGGTTTATTATAGGTCATTTATTATGATTTCATGTTATATTATCCTGGGTCATTAGTCATTTAAGGGTCATAAATGAGCATTAAATGAGTTGTAAAACCTCCTAGGGAAGTGTGAATGTGTAATAAGTGTGATGTCACATGAAATGTGTCCTATTATGCTATATTCAACTGTTCATAACTGAAATTGATAGGTTTTTTAGAAGAAAGAGTAGTTTTCTTAGGAAAAGAGAAGAGTTTGACACTTGTATAGCCCACGGGGAAAGGTGACACATGGGAAAAGGTGATGTAATGTCTATTCATCTTCCTCACACTCATATAAATGTTTGACATGATTTAGAAGTGATAAAAAAATCCCAAAACCATTTTGCTCCTTTCTTGCCCTTCTAGACATGTATAAGTGATCAATAGGTTCATGCTTGGTACTGTCAATTAGAGAACTTCCAAGTGAAACACATTTGGGAGGTAAAATTAAACTCAATAAAATTACATTTTATGTTTTGTTTAAAATTAATGGTGACCTATGCTTTATAACCATTCCTAAGAAGTTGACTATGTTTTTCTACTTGCTAATTTGTACACCTTATAGGTTTTGCTCCATTTCAGACAAGTTCATACAAACCATTTATTAAAGTTTATTATATATGATGTTTTATTACTTATATAATTATAACTATTCTTGGACTCATGTTTCAAAGTGTTTTTATGGGTTAAGTATCTCAGATTGCAAGTGAAGACACTTTTCTATGTAACAGGGAGTTTTCCACCATTCTCAAGATTCTCATGCTTTGGCAATGATTCCAATGGGTGGGAATAAGATAATTAACATGTATTAAATTTAATATTTTTTCCCTCCTATTTAAATATTATCCTCTATAACAACATTCCATGAATGACAGTCATAAACCACACAAGCACATAGTCTACCATGAAAGTGCACCTACAGGTGCTTAGAAGAAGAAAATCATGTGGAAATTAGGAACATAGATATTTGAAGACGTTCAGGGGTTTTGAAAATTAATTTTGAGGTATTGGAATAGGCTTAAGATTAATTTAAGGTCAAAATAATGCCAACTACCCATACTCCTCTTCATTGCCTGCATATATGAGAATGTTACCTATATGTGTCCTCATGAAAAATCTCATGTTGAGAAGGAGTTTTTAGAATGAGATATTTTATTGAATATGAAACTAGTTTATTTTTTCATGTTTGGAATAGGATTAAGACTCATTAAAGTCCAAACACAATGCTCACTGCCCAATCCTCATACTTATTACCTGCATAGTAAGATAACCACCTACAAGTGGCTTAATAAAGAGCAGAGGTGCTCATATGGAGTTTTGAGGCATGGAGTGAGACATTCCTTAGAGTTATAATGCTTTGAGTAAATCATGATAGGCCTTTTTTATATGTTGGATATCAAATGAAATATGGATCACCCTCAAACACAAAATGACTGAGTCCAAGGCTGTTTTCCCTAAAAATGTAAAACAGAAGCCTAAGGCCATTTTGATAGAGTCATATGATAGGGTTATAAGAAATTATGATGCATCTTATTACACTCATATTTTAGCCTCTATAAAGTTAAAATACTCCATAAAATATTGATGGAAAAACACTAATGGAGGTCGAAGGTTTGAAGGCTCAAGGTTGCCTACAAAAACACTAAATTCCTTCAATATCATTTACAATATTTTGAGTTTTAAGCAACCTTTATTTTCAAAGTTGATACTAGACCATGACACTATGTTTGAAGAGTCATAACAAGTTTTAAAATCACATCAATGACTTATAAAAATCCTAAGGTGTAATGTCATGGTCAGATGCTCATCTACAGGTATATAATGACCTAGAAAAGGCCACCTATAGCCTTCCTGGAGGTGCTCATAGAGTTCTTAAGGTGAAATTGGAGTATAATGAGACATAATATTAAAAACCTACCATGAAAGGTTGAATAGAGTTTTAAAAATTTATCCAAAAATAACATAACATAGCTTCTAATTGTAAAATCTTCACCTACAGGTCTTGAGACTCCCACACAGTCAACTGGAGGTGGATGAGATAGAAAATGAAATGAAGCATGCCATCTAAGTGTTTGTATTACATGAACTCAAGGCAATGAAAAAAAAATCAAATAATTTATAAATCACCATGAAAACTTAAATAAGGGTTATAAACGTTATTTCATGGCCTAATTCAAACATCAACACCTACAACTAACTAAAGATGAATGTACAGGGCAATGAGCAATGAAGGTGATGATTGTTAGGGTTGATGTAGTCCAAACACCAATGAATGAGTGTAATCATAAATATATTACCATTAATATTCAATAAAGGCATTCAAGCATTAAATTTAAGATAAAACTTGAAAGAGATATACAGGAGTAACTTTTGAGGAAATAACATAAAAATATAGTCAACTGCCTTGACTGGTCTTAAGAATAATTCAACTTCAAGGTACAAGCATGAATGATAAGGGTTTGAAGGCATGATTATAACATATAAAATGGTAGTGATAATAATTTGACACTCCAATATCATGAAATAATATTAAAAGGGACCCTCAATCAAGAAAGAAATAGTCTACATCAAATCCTGCTTACAACTTTTCTTCTTAGGAGCCTATTTTGGATTTTGAGGAGTTGGAAGGTATAGAGACATAGTGAGGGGATAATATTTGGTATAGATAACCTATATGAATTCAGGAATAACATAAAATATTCAACTTTTTTTTTAATAAATAAGTGAGTTATCTCTATTTTGTCTTCGCTAGAGGGTACTCCTTTTGTGCATGAAAGTTATAGTCTCGGAAAATATGGGTAAGAAGAGTAAACCAAAAGCTATAGGGACATTTTAGGAAGGTGTAGGGAGTTGGAAAAAATATCTTGGAAAAGATGGGTAAGAAGAGTAAACCAAAAGATATAGGGACATTTTAGGAAGGTGTAGGGAGTTGGAAAAATCTATATAGTCATGGGGAATCAATAACATAAGAAATAATATCAGCCAATTGTCCTATAACTCCAAGGTTATAGTTGGCTTGTTAGGTAGGGTTTTGACCTAATGCTCAAATGAAAGGTCATTTTAATTTCTATATGTAGGAGGGTGTTATAACTTGTTAAATAATTTTTATGGGGTCATAATAGATGTGTATAATCTATTGGTATGCATAATAAAACATTGGAAATCCATTTTAGGTCATTAGATAACTCAGGCTTGTTAAGCAAGGTTTAGGCCTAGTGTCCAAATGAGGAGTGATTCACACTTATATCATTAGGTATGAATTATAAGTTATTATATCATGTTAATAAGGTCATTATAGGTGTGTTTTATCTTCAACCTTGTAGAGAAAGCATTAGGAATCCTTTTTTGAGCTTAAAGATAACATTAGGCCTATTGAAATGAGGAATCAAGCTCGATAAGACAATTTTAGATGCTCACATCTTTCATGAGACTATGCATGGATGCCAAAGGAGTTTTGGAAGGTTTATGGAGGTCATATACATCACATTAGTGTAATTTTTTTGAAATTCTAATGTCCGAACTTTATGAACAAAGCTCAAGGGCTTAAACTATCTTAAACCCTTACTAAACCCTTACAAGGACCTGATTGGGAAGATAAGGCTAGAAATATATACTAATGGAATAGTTTTACATAAATTATCATTATATTATATATAATAATCTCTTAGGATACTCCCCATTAGGATTAGTTATATGGAACTATATGGATTGAGTGTAAAATAGGGTATTTTTGATAGTTTTGTGCATTGTGTAAGTTATAGGAGGTGTACAGAGATTCCAATTACATGGGATGGAAGATTAGTACTTAATATAAATCCACATGTTAATTTAATTCGTTGGAATATATCTTGAGTGCTTCAACTAACTACTTCATCTTAGCTAGTCAAAACTAACATAGAGACCAAACTAGTGAGAAGGATGGAAAAATTCAAATGAGCTAATTTTAAGGTGTGATTGATGCCTATAAGGACATATAGAGTATTAAAACATGTAATATACTCCATCCCATATATTTTCATGGAAAAATGATGCCTTTTTGGAGGCCAAGTGTGCAGGGTGCATGCAAAAAGAGTTTTTTAGACTATAGATGGTGATAGCTCATTTATAGATGATGCCAGATGATAAAGACTACATCCAATGTATGAAGAGGAATGTATGAAAACCTTAAATATCATTACAATCATCAGACCTATCCATAATAAGTTTTGGATGTTTAAATAGATGTGGATGGTGAAGGTAGTTTTTTGAGCCAAAATGAGAACTTTCATGATAATTTTCATCAAGTTTATGCCTTGTATGGACACTTGTACTTCCTAACCTTGTATGGTTCATTTAACATCCTCTTTCCATATAGAATTAAATACTTTTCTCAGATTTACAAGTGTCCTTATGAGCTTTGTACTTCTCTCTTCTCCTCTCTCTCTTAAGCTCTATAAGAACTAGCCGTTTTGGCATTTATAACTCATGCTCCACCTGAGTATGGCAAAGCCCTACTCATTTACATATAATTTTATCAATAAAACTATTGGTTTTACCTATTCTATGATTTTTAATAGTGTATTTTACTTGGATGATTGATTTTGATTAGTGATGACTTATTATTTCCTTAGCATTGTTGTTTCATTCTCTCACCTATTTGTAGTTGGAAAGCTTCTTCTTATAGGGCATGTGAAGTGTTGTAGGAATTTTAAAGGTTGAGTGAGTTATTGTATTCACTAGTACCATTAAAAGCCTCTTGTCTAGTCCTCCTAGCCTAAACATTCATCCATAACCTCATAATGTAACATTGATGTGAGAATATGTAGATTGGAGAATTGTATATTTGGTTAGTCCCTTATTATCATGTGTAACATGCAGCTGGTTGGTAGTCATCAAATTATTTGGTGTATCACCTCCCTTAGTATAGTTTGATTTTAGTTTTCTCTCTCTCTTTTACCCCCTGAAGTTTAGGTGTATTAGTGATCTAAAGTGGTACATCAAGGGAGATAGCTCTACCTAGAGATTTACCTCATCCTTAGGTTACCCACAAGCCTAGAGGTGTTTTCATTGTACCACTTGGATGAGGAGAGCTGAGACATCTCCTCAAGGGGTGAAAATCCAAGTGATAACAATTTTTATCACACCTGATGTGACTTTTGGTCCATGAAGTTGAATGATTTTTGGTGTTATATTTCAACACATCAGCCTTTAGAGGCATCTAAATAAACATCAATGGTGACTCAAAAGTTACATCAGCTGGTCAAACAACCTAGGTATTCATTTTTAAGATTGTTGATAATCATTCCTTATGTTCTTTCTTCCTAATAAATTTCTATGGCTGACTTTGGTATTGAGTTTTGTTTTACAAAAGTTGTTGAGGTTTATCAAGCCTATGGCATCCCCTATCAACCTTGTCATGAAGTGTATTAGCTCCAACATGAAGTTTATAATCCCATTCATGAAGTGTATTAGTCCTATAGCCATCATTATCAATGTCTTTCTCTTCCTAGTTAACCTAGCCACTTCTCAAGTCAATCCATTTCCACCTTAAAGCAAACACTCTTGGGATATGATAGGTACATGATAGATCTTGACACACAAAGGGGATATGGTCTAGATTTTTCTAGTCATTTAATTTATAAGGTGAAAGATGCATTAGATCTAGTCAAAAGAGAGTGGGCACCTATTGAGAGAGCCAATTGGCAAAGGCTCACAAGTGAGATGCTAGATGCGAGTGGCCTAATATCATACTTAGAAGATAGGATAAAAATTCATGAGAAGTAGCCTAAAAAAACCTATCAACCTTCATATCCACTTCTAAAAGATTTCTATCAGTCATAAATTGTTCCCACTCATGAACCCAATCAAGCTTATCAAAGTCATCCTTTTCCTAATCAGTTGGAAGAGAGAGTTGAAAAGAGAAACCTTATTTTTAAAGCAAATCTTGATAGGTAGATTGAATTGGCTAATATGCATATGTAGTAGTCCATGTTATTAGTAAAATAAGTGTAATATAAGCCCTCATTTACCTCTCCAATTATGTCCCCACTTCAATAAGTGACCTCTAGATATGAGATTCCAAGTTGGAGACAAGGTGGAGAATCCAAACCCAAGGAGATCCCAAGTTTTTTGAACACTTAATCCACTTCATTACAAGTTGATCATAAGATGAAGAGTGGGCATCAATATGAGGTATTTTTGAAAGAAAAAGAAGAATTAATATACATTAAAGACATATTTGAAGATGATATACTTGAGATCATAGCAGGTGAAGTGCCAAGAAAAAGGTCTGATCCATCAAATGTAAAATCCAAAGAGCAACATGCTTCAAATCATGATTCATATTATGAAGAAGGAGATGCAAGAAAATTTCCTTTTGATCTTGGGAAGGGAGGTATGCTTAATTTTTAGTTGTATATAGTTGTTTTCTTCCTATTTTCCCTAAGTTATTTGAGCACATGTGTGTGTGTTTCATGCTAGTGCGTTTGCTTTGCTTTATGTTTGTCTTTTGTTTTGTGTGGTTGAGGTAGTTAATGGTCTTATCTTGATCAAAGATTTTTGTCAATGGTAAAAGGTCTCCTTATTTTGTCTTAGACTTTAGATGGCTCCCTAATCCTAATAGACTGATAAGGCTACTGGTCTAGTTAGTATAGCAGGCATACTACCCCTATGAGTCACTAATTTGTTGACCAAATTTGACCCTATAGGTTAAATTGGGACCCCTATAGGTAAAAACTTGAGTTTTAGGTGTTTTAGAGGTCTAATAATATATATTAAGGTGTATTATAAGTTATTTAGTGTGATTTCATGTTATACTAGCCTTGGTCATTAGTCATTTTAGTCCTTATGTCATTTTGAGTCATTTGGGTGTCATAAATGAGCAATAAATGAGTTTTAAAACCTCTTAGGGAAGTGTGAATGTGTAATAAGGGTGATTTAACATGAAATGTATCCTATTATGCCTTAACCAACTATTCATAACTGAAAGTGACAGATTCTTTAGAAGAACAAGCAATTTTCTTGGGAAAAGAGAAGAGTTTGGCACTTGTACAACCCATGGGGAAAGGTGACACATGGGAGAAGGTGATGGAATGTATCTTAATATTCCTAAAACTCATATTAGTTATTTAAATTATTTTAAATTTACAAAAAAGGCCCAAAACCATTCTGCTCCTTTCTTGCCCTTCTAGACATGCAAAAGTGATCAATAGATTCATGTTTGGTATGGTCAGTTGGAGAAATTCTAGGTCAAACACCTTTGGGAGGTGAAATTAAACTCATTTATATTCCATTTTATTTTTTTTGTAGAATAATTGTGACCTATGTTTTATGAACCATTCCTAAGAAGTTGATTGTGTTTTTCTACTTGTTAATCTGTACACCTTATATGTTTTGTTCCATTTCAGACAAGTCCATAGAAACCAGTTATTGAGGTTGATTATAGATGATGTTATATTCCTTATATAATTCTACCTATTATTTTTTCATGTTTCAAAGTGTTTTTATGGGTTAAGTTTCTCATATTGTAAGTGAAGAAACTTTTCTATGTAACAAGCAAGTTTTCACCATTTTCAAGATTCTCATGCTTTGGTAGTGATTATTGTTAGGTGAATATTTTATCAACTAGCTAACTGGTGAGAAAAATAGGTCTGATCATCCACAATAAGGGATATTGGTCATCCAAAGTTGTAGGTTTACCACATCCAAAGGGGACAAATCTCTCCTCTCATCAAGGAGAGGTTCCCTATAAAATATGAGGAGCTATATATACTATAAATATGCATAAAATAACACTCAGGGGTAGGATACACCATCCATCTCTCTTATTTTAGAGATGATGTTCACAAACAAAGGAGAAAATCTTGGTGAAAACATTGAAGGCACTTCTCTTCTTTCAAAAGTGTTCTTGCAAGAAACAATAGGAGTTCTTTTAGGTAGTGAAAGTAATTAGTAACCAAGGGCATAGTAACCAACAGCCTGAGATGTAGGACAAAGTATCCACCTTGACTACCCAAGAGTGAGATACAAAGGATAATGAGGGCACAAAGTCATCCCAAGGTCCTTTACATAGAAATAGAATACAAAGGATAATGAGGGCACAAAGTTGTCCTAAGATCCTTTACACAAGAACAAAAAGAAAACAGTCTAAAGGCAATTGTTGGGGCACAAAGTCTCTCCATAGTTGGCTTCAGGACACCTTCTTGATTACTTTCTCTAGTTTTGCTTGCCAAATTAAATAAACAAGAACACATTCAGAAGACAGACATAAGAACAATCTCCTAAAATGATACAAGCTATGACAACACAAAGTCTGCAAATAACTTGCTTTCTCATTCAGATAGAATGATATAAACAACAATCTGAGCTCAAAGTCTCAGTATTCACCTTTCAATTTGGGCAAAGTTTTGCTTCTAGTAATAGGAAGATCTCCCTTAGAATGATACAAGAGATTACAATATATAGCAGCCAAGAAAGACTTGGCGCTTTGTTCCATAGAATGACCCATGCTATGTATTCAATGCCTTGAATACATTTCCAGGTTTATCAAAGGACTGCATTGAAAACAAGGTGGTTGTCTTAACTATGGCATGTCATTTCATCTGATATGTCTTCTTTTGAGTCTAGATCATCTAGTCTGTCTCCTCTAATGTATGCACAACTGTCCATTTTGTCTTTACTCCAAAGGAGACCAACAAGCCGTGCCTTCAATGTTTGCAAGCTCAAAAATCTACTTTGCAGACTGTTCCAGCTACTAGAATAACTTCTACATAGATATTTTCCTTTTTGTCTCTTCCTTCTATGATTTGAGTTCTCAAGCTATCTTTTCAGTTAGTCGCTTGGTTCTTCCTTTAGGTTCCGCGCTTTATTTGAATTTCAACGGATATTCCCTTACTTTAAATTTGACATCTGCAGGGCTGTCAATGGTCGCTAGCCGCTTAAACCATGTTGAACCTTAAGCCTTTGAACCCACTAAAAGTACATTGGTTCATTGGTTCATCAGTTCATTCTGTCTCTTTTGTTCCATCGCTTCCTAGTTTAATCGCTTTCTCACTCCTTGGTTGAACCATCCGTTGAACCACCTATTTGCTGCTTCTTTCCTTGATTGAGCCTGCCTTTAAACCTTTGAACCCATGAACCATTGAACTTTAAACTCTTTTAGTTTAAGGTTAAATTAGTTCATTGGTTCATCCTTTGTCTGTCACGTTTTTTTTTTCTAAGCTCTTTGATCTTCATCGCACTAGTTGAACCTTTGAACATGTGAACTCGTTGAACCTTTTGGTTCAAGGTTCAACGGTTCAATTGGTTTATTCTTTTTATTTGGCTAAGTCATTTTGATCTTTTTGAACCAAATGCATTGAACCATTTGGTCATTGAACCCATTGAATCGATGAACCAAAATGGTTCAATGGTTCAACGCGTCATTTTTCACTAAGTGTTTTGAAGCCATGGAACTTTGAAGTGGTTGAACTTTGAACTTGACAAATGCACTCAACTCTTGCCAACAACATTGAAACTTGAACCCATTAAACCCTTGAACCTTTTTGGTTTAAGGGTCAATGGTTTAATGGTTGAATCCTTGCTTATAATCTTGATGATGAACTCTTTTGGTTGAACCTTGTCATTTGAACCAACCTTGAAATTGCCTAAGTGTTGAGAGCTTGTTTCTTTCTTGTAGAGTCTATAGAAATCGACCTGTGAAGTCTGTATAACTAAGTCCATATAACTTGGCCTGTAGAGTCTGTAGATTCAAGCTTGTAGAGTTCGTAGATATCTGGAAGAGCTTTGAAAAATGAAGAACTTGAATGCTCAAAACAATTTTTGAAAAGAAGAGAGAGGATTTTGGTCTGTTGAACCAAAATAGTTCATAGGTTGTCCCAAAAATGAGTGACATTTTTGGGGAAAACAATTATAAAGGGTGATAATAAGTTAATTAAAATGTATTAAATGTTATTTTTGTTTCCTCCTCTTTCAATCTTGTCCTATAAAACAACATTCCATGAATTGTAATCATATACCACATAAGCACACAGTCTGCCATGAAAGTGCATGTACAGGTACTTGGAAGAAGAAAATCACATAAAAACTAGGAACACAACTCTTTGAATCCATTCAAGGGTTTTGAAAATCCATTTTTATGTATTTTAATAGGCTTAATATTCTCATCTTCATTGCCTGTATATATGAGAATGTTACCTACAGGTGTCCTCCTGAAAAATATCATGTTGAGAAGGAGTTTTTAGACTAATTTAGGTTGTTGAATATGAAAGGAGTCTATTTTTTCTTATTTGGAATATGATTAAGACTCATTAAAGGCCAAACACAATGCTCACTACCCAATCCTCATACTTATTGCCTGCTCAATAAGATAACCACCTACAAGTGGCTTAACAGAGAGTTGAGGTGCTCATATGGAGTGTTGAGGCATGAAGTGAGACCTTCATTGGAGTTATAATGCATTGAGTAAATAATGATAGGAAATTTTGAGAGGTTGGATATCAAATTAAATATGGATCACCCTCAAACACAAAATGACTGAGTCTAGGGCTCTTTTCCTTGAAAATGCAAAATAGAGGCCTAAGGCCATTTTGATAGTCATATGATAGGGTTATAATAACTTATGATGCATCCTATTGTTATCATATTTTATACTATAGTAAGGATAATGACTCCATAAAATATTAATAGATTAACACTAATGGAGGTTGGAGGTTTGAAGGCTCAAGGTTGCCTACAAAAACATTAAATTCCTTCAATATCATATATAGGATTTTGAGTTTTAAGCAACCTTTATTTTCAAAGTTGGAACTAGACCATGAAATTATGTTTGAAGAGTCCAACCAAGTTATAAAATCACATCAATGACTTGGAATAAGCCTAAGGTGTAATTCCATGGTCAGATGCTCATCTATAGGTATAAAATGACCTATAAAAGGCCACTTATAGCCTTACTATAGGTGCTCATAGAGTTCTTAAGGTGAACTTGGAGGATAATGAGCCATAGAATTAAACACCTAGCATGGAATTTTGACTATATTTTTCAAATTTTCCCCAAAAATAACATAACATAGTTTCCAATTGTAAAATCTTCACCTACAGGGCTTGAGACTCCCACACAGTCAGCTGGAGGTGACTGAGACAGATAGTGAAATTAAGCATGACATCTAAGTATTTGTATTGTATGAACTAAAGGTAATTAATAATTAATACAATTATTGATAAATCACCATGGAAACTAAAATAAGGGTTATAAACATTATTTCAAGGCCATAATTCAAACATCAACACCTACAACCAACTAAAGATGAATGTACAGGGCAGTGAGCAATGAAGGTGATGATTCTTAGGGTTGATGTAGTCCAAAAATAAAGGAATGAGTAAATTAATATATAGATGACCATGAATATTTAATAGAGTCCTTATATCATTTAAATCAATCTAAAACTTGCAAGAGATCTAGAGGAGTCACTTTTGAGGAAAGAACATAAAAATACAGTCAGCTACCTTGACTAGTCTTAAGAACAATTCAACTTCAAGGTGAAAGCATGAGTGATATAAGTCATGATGAGAACATATAAAATGGTATTTATCATAATTTTACACTCCAATATCATGAAAACAAATTAAAATGGACCCTCAATTAATCGAGACATAGTCTACATCAAGTCCTGCTTATAGCCTGTCTTCCTAAGAGCTTGTTTTGGATTTTGAGGAGTTAAAATGTCTAGAAACCTAGTCAGGGGTTTAAAATTGGTAAAGATCACCTATATTACCTGATTAATCCCATAGAATATTCAACTTTTTTTTAATAAATAGGGGAGTTCCCTTTATTTTGTCTTAGACAGAGGGCACTCCCTTTATGCATGAAACTTGCAGTCTTGGAAAAGATGGGTAAGAAGAGTAAAATAGAAGCTATAGGGACCTTTAAAGAAGGTGTAGGGAGTTTTAAATAATATAAAATAATGGGGAATCAATAAAATAATGAATAATATTATCCAAGTGTCCTATAACTCTAAGGTTATAGTTAGCTTGCTAGGCATGGTTTTGGCCTAGTCCTAAAATGAAAGGTCATTTTCATTTCTAGATGTATGAGGGTATTATAACTTATTAAATAATGTTTATGGGTTCTTTATAGATGTGTTTAATTGATTTTTATTCATAATAAATCATGATAAATCTATTTTAGGTCTTAAGACAACTCAAGCTTGTTAAACAAGGTTTAGGCCTAGTGTTGAAATGAGGAGTCATTTACACTTATATCATTATATATGTATTATAACTTATTAGATCATGTTAATAATGTAATTATATTTGTTTTTAATCTTCCACATCATAGATAAAGCATCAAAAATCTTGTATTAGGCTCAGAGACAACATTAGGCCTATTGAAATGGGAATCAAGCTCGATAAGACAATTTTGGATGCACACATCTTTCATGAGACTGTGCATGGATGAAAAATGAATTGAGGAAGGTTTATATATGTCTTGAAATTCCAACATCCCATGTTTATGAAAAAAACTCAAGGGCTTAAACTATCTTAAACCCTTGCTAAAACCTTACAAAGACCTGATTGAGAAGATGAGGGTAGAAAGCTAATATAATGGAATAACTTGAATAGAATGATGATTTTTGTCTATATAATAATCTCTTAGTATACTCCCCATTAGGATTAGTTATATGGAACTATATATATGGAGTGAAAAATAGGGCATTTTTGATAGTTTTGTGCATTATGTAGGTTGTAGGAGGTTTTAAGAGATGAAAATAACATGGTAGGGAAGATTAGGACTTAAGATAACTCACCATGTCAATTTAATTCATTTAAAAAGCTCCTAAGTATCCCAACTAGTTGCTTCATCACAACTAGTCAAAACTGGCATAGTGACCAAACTAGTGAGAAAGGTGAAAAATTTCAAGTGAGCTAATTTTAAGGTGTACCTTGTTGTCCCCAAATAATGTTACTCATTTTTGGGACAACCTATGGAATTTTTTGACCCTGCATAGAACCAAAATTTTCTCTTCCCTTTTCAAAATTTGTCCTAAACATTCAAATTCCTCGTTTTTCAAGCTTGTCAGTATCTACAAACTCTGTAGGATTAAAACTACAAACTCTATAGGAAAGAAGCACCAAGCAACCAGTGACATCCTCGTGGATGTCAAATTCAAGTTTCTCCTAAGCTTATCTCATGATCCAATAGACACTGCCAAGTGTCATCCACTGAGTCCCTTTATACCTTGTTTCTAAAAATAGCAAAAGTCAGCACATGTCCCTGATGAAGCTCAATGGAGGCTGCCAAGTGTCAATAGTCGCTGCATCTTCCTTTGGTTTCATTATCAATTAAAGACTATGGTGGGCCCCGAGAAAGTTTATAAAAGAGTAAGCAGAGTGCTCTAAGTGTCATCCTACACGTGATTATTAAAATTGAGTGGAAGTCACCATGTGTCTCTGGTAAGAAACAGTGGAGGCCGCCAAGTGTCAACATCCATAGTTATTGAGTAAGGACTATGGTGGAACTTGGGTAAGTTGCAGGAACAAATGAAACATGCCAAGTGTCATCATCCACATGAATCCAAATGAATCACAAATGTTTTTGTAGTGTTTTTGGAAGCCTAGTGGAACCTACCATGTGTCATCTTCCATGGGACCCTCAAAGGTATCAAAAGCTTCTATGAGTTAAGTGAAACATGCCACATGTCCCATACTAACTTGATGGAGGCTGCTAGGTATTGACATCCACATTCCCATTTTGAAGCTACTTGGGAAAGGAATATTGTGGGTCTGAGTCTCAAATAAGTCTTAAGGCAATAGAACTTGCCACGTGTCAAAGACGTAGAGCCAAGGAAAGATTTCCTTTAGACAAATTGTCTGAAGGAAATAAAGGATCAAGCCTAATCAAAGAAATTAAAACCCAAAGGCCACCTGAGAGATCTCAAAGGGTAGGTTCCCTTGTAGAGGATAGTCGACACTCATAAAATGGACCTTCTTTCAAGACCCCAAAGGGCAAGTCCCCTTGGGAAGGATCAAGCCTAAAAGTGCAGTAGAAGCTGCCAAGTGTCGTATGCTGAGACACAGTCTCTAATAAGTTTCAAAGCAATAGAATGTGACATGTGTCCTTTGTAAACAAGTAGAGTGTGACAAGTGTCTGCATCTGTGCTTCACGTTTCTATCAAGTTTCAAAGCTTATTTTGATAAGCTTATTTCAAAGTTGTGGATGCTGCCACATATCCTTGCCTGTGTCACAGTGGAAAACAACCATAAAAAGTGAGAAAAACACAAAGGAATTGTTAAAGAGAATGACAAGCCTGCAAACATCAAATTTAGGATGACTGACTGCCGTTAACCTTCAAAAGATGAAAGACATGTAGATGTCAAATTTGTGGCAATAAAGTGTCTGTTGATCTTTGTAGGCTTAGAATGCGCACCCAAATGCATTCAAATACCTTAAGGCTAGGGCCAAAAGGAAGAAGAGACAAAGAGGGAAATATCAGTAGGATTTATTTCTAGTAGGTGAAACAGTCCACCAAGTAGGTATTTGGGCCTATAAACATTGAAAGCACAACCTATTTGTCCCCTTTAGCATAAAGGAAACATGGACAGTTGCATGGATAGTAGGTGATATAATGAGTGACTTAGGCTCAGGAGAAGACATTGGAGATGAATCAACATGCCACAGTTAAGGTAGCTGCCTTACTCCAGCATGGCCTCCCTGACATAACCAAAAATGCATCCAAGGCATTAATGCATAGCATGGGTCGCTCCATGGGACAAAGTGCCAAGCTTCCCTTAGGCCTCTATATAATGTAATCTCTTGTATCATTTGAAGGGAGATCTTCTCGTTACCAGAAGAAAAACTCCGCCCAAATTTAAAGGCATCACTGAGATTTTGAGCTCAGATTGTTTATCATATTTCTTTATTTGAATCAGAAAGCAAGTTACTTTCAAAATTTGTCTTGTTATAGCTTGTATCATTCTAGGAGACTAATCTTATGTATATTTCCTAAATGTATTCTTGTTTATGCAATTTAACAAGTAGAGATAGTGGAAGTGATAAGGTGTCCTAAAGCCAGCTACTTTCAGACTTTGTGCTGTCATAGTTGTCTTCAGTGTGTGTTTATTTTTTGTTTCTATGTAAAGGACCTTGAGATGACTTTATGCCCCCATTGTTCTTCATATCTCACTCTTGGGTAGTCAAGATGGAGACTTTGTGCTACATCTTAGATTTCTAGTTACTCTATACTCTGTTAGTAGTTACTTATCCTACTTGAAAGAACTCTTACTATTTCCTACAAGAACACTTCTGAAAGAAGAGAAGTGCCTTCAGTGTTTTCACCAAGATTTTTGCCTTTATTTGTGAACATCATCTCTGAAATAAGAGAGATGGATGGTATATCCTACCCCTGAGTGATATTTTTTGCTTATATATATATCATATAGCTCCTGCATATTCATAGGGAACCTCCCCTTGATGAGAGGAGAGATTTGTCCCCTGTTGATGTAGTAAACCTACACATCTAGCTGACCAATCTCCCTATGCTATGGTTGAAGAGACCTATTTTGCTCACCAGTTATCTAGTCGACAAAATAATCACCCAACATACCTAATGCCTATAAATCCATGGAGAGTCTTAAAACATGTCATCCATTCCATCCCACATATTTATATGAAAAAATGATGACTGTTTGGAGGCCTAGTGTGTAGGTTGCATGAAATAAGAGTTTTTTAGACTGCAGAGGGTGATAGCTCATTTCTAGATGATGCTAGATGATCAAGACTAAAACTAGTGCATGAAGAGGCATGTCTAAAAACCTTCCCTCTTATTCCAATCATTAGACCTATCCATAATCAGTTTTAGGATGTTCACACAGATGTGGATGATGAAGGCTATATTTTGAGCTAAAATGAGAACTTTCATGCCACTTTTCATGAGTTTTGATCCTTGTATGGACACTTGAACTTCATAACTTGGTTCATTTCACATCATTTTTCCATGCACAAGTAACTCCTTTGCTCAACTTGACAAGTTTCCTTGTGACCTTTGGACTTCTCTCTTCTGCTCTTTCTCTCATGTTATATAAGAATTAGCTATTTTGGCCTTTGTAACTTATGCTCCACCTGAGTATGGTGAAGTCTTACTGATTTGAATACCATTTGATCAATAAGACTACTAATTTTACCTCTTTCATGACTATTCATAGTGTGTTTTACTTGGATGATTGATTTTACTTAGTGATGACTTATTGTTTCCTTAGCATTGTTATTTCATTCTCTCACCCATTTGTAGTTATAAATCTTCTGCTTGCAGGGCATGTGAAGTGTTGTAGGAAGTGTCAATGTTGATTGAGTTATCCTATTTAATAGTTCCATTCAAGGCCTCTTGTCTATCCCTCCAAGCCTAAACATTCATCCATAACCTCATAATGTAACATTGATGTGAGAAAATGTAGATTTGAGAAGTGTATGTTTGGTTAGTCCCTTGTTCTCATGTGTAACATGAAGCTAGTTATTAGTCACCAACTTATTTGGTGTATCACCTCCCTTAGGATAGTTTGCTTTTAGTTTTCTCTCTCCCTTTCCCCCATAATGTTTACGTGTAGTAGTTATTGAAAGTGATAAATATAGGGAGATGGCCCTATCTAGAGATTCACCTCATCTTTAGGCTACCCACAAGTGTAGAGTTTTTTCCATTATTCCATTTGTATGAGGAGAGCTGAGACATCTCCTCAAGGGGTGTAAATTCAAGTGAAAACAAAACACTAAAACACTTTTTATTTTCTTAACCTTCAAAATTTGAACTAAAACTTGTTTAACATACTTAAAATAACATGTCACACTTATGCCAATGCTCACATGTCCATATTAGCCTTGGAAATATAACCTCATACCCCATTAGGTCATGCTCTCTCTCTTTGATCTCAAGGACTTGACCTACAAGTCCCAATAGGCCTTGAAATTGTCCTTCTGGACATTGTCCAAGATGTCAATACCTCATATACATGTCATACAACCTCTTACCATTCTCAATCACTATCACACATTATTCATATGCCTTGATGATACCTCATGACACCTCATTATGTCAAGCATGGTCTATAAGTAGTCTATTTGCATGCTAGGTCTATAGGTCATACCCCTGTAGGCTTACTTTAAGACTCTCATGAGTGATCCAATACCTCATATGCATGTGTAGTAAACCTAATACATATTCTTATGCCTCTGTGGATCTATCTCACTAGGCTATCATGCTCAAATCAACTAACTAGGTCTTTACAAGCTATGACTAGTGCCATGACTAGGCTTCTCAACCATTTGGAGGTTGACAACTATTATTTAAACAAACTTTGATGATTCTACAGCTTTATCACATGCCTTAAATAATTCTAAAATAATGACATAATTTTGTATATACCTCTTCATGCTCATCATGCACATGCTCATGGTAGGACTAGGCTTCTCAAGACACCTTGTATTCAAGGACTAATACTAAAAACATGCTTACCTTAACCTAAAATTTGAAATCAACCTCAGAAGAATCATTAGGATACCTTAAAATTCTATCTCAATAGAGATATATTAGGTTGCCTTTAAATTCTCTCTTGTCACATGGTGCATATCTCACAAGCCACTCACCATGCATCTTCACTAGATGTACCTTGATATCAATGACATCAACATTGACATCAAATGACATCAACCTTGATATTAGTGAGAACACTTCTCAATAAACTCTACCTTTGTCATTGATGAAAAAAAATTCCTCAAAATGATCACTCTCACTCTGGTCAATCTTCTTTCTTGAATTTTATCTCCCTTTGACATTAATGATAAAGGGTCTTCTACAAACTACAATCTAAAATCACACCTTCTTGCAACAAAAGTTCAACGCATATATTATGAAGCATTAATGGAACATGCTCCCCCTTAATTCATACATACTATCGTTAAATGAGCTTAGACCTCAAGTCCATTCACCTTCTCATCAACTACACTTGGAGCTTATGAACAACCTGAATAGCTCACCCTCACACCTAGTATCTACCATGTCTCTGCTAGATTGAAGTGTGTCTCCATGAAACATAATGGAGTCACCCCTTTACATAGGGCACTAAAATAACTCAAGTTTATGAGATTCCAAGATTTCCATGCTCTCACAAGACTAAATGTCCTCAAGTATCCTTTTAGGCTTGATTTTCAATATGGGCTCAACCTCTTCATCAACCATTTGATCATCAATGTGGGATGAAAAGAGACATTTCTAACTTGATTTCACATTTGAAGCATGATTTATCATAGTAAATAGTCCACTTGAGCTTGTAGACTGATCATGACTCATCTTCACTATCTTTGGTTTCCATATATTTATTTGCCTTTTTTATTGCACTCTAGGAGCTTCAAACCTCCTATTTGTCTTGATGACCTTATAACTCTGTTAGGATAGAATCTTGTAATGTGTCCTATATTATGATAGTTTTATCAAACCACTTTATACATACCTTTTGACTGATGTGAACTATGACTCCTTCCATAGTCCCATGAGTACTTAGTGTTGGAGGGTCTTCTACACTCTCTTGATTTATGACCAAAATAAATGCATACAAAATAGTAACCATTTAATGAACTAACGTACCTCATAGCATTATGACATTTGATAGGTATTTTCGTGTTGAACTTCTTGTCTTTAATAGCTTTCTCCTTAACTTGAACTACCTCTTTTTGGTCTTTTTTGAAACCAAGACCTATTTTATCACTAGTAGACTTTTGATTATTCAAAATGTCATATAAATATTTGGTGATTTTTTAAACTTCACAAAGGTATTTACCTTGATAGATGCTTGATTCAACCCAAATTTCAAGGATTCTAATTTATTTTCATCATTCTTCCTCTTTAGCCTTTAGGTTTACATTGACTATTTCCATCTGTGCTAAAATTTGACTGATTATCTAATCATACTCCTTGGAAGTGTTCCTCAGTCTCTCCTCAAACAAGCTAATTTTATCCTCATAGTCCTTAACTAATGATCTTAGTTTGTGATTATTCTTCCTTTGGAACTTCAATTATTATAGGGAACTTACCAATTCTACCTCAAAATTCAATTCAACTTCTTGTTCATCTAATTCTATATCAACCATAAGGATTTTCCCATTTGAGCAACCCTTATTGTCTTATTCTATGCCCATGAATAAGGTTTCTTTATTGTCAAGTTCAGGTTAATTACTACTATCATCACTATCAAATGGGTTTTTATCACTTACATCAGATGAGTTTCATTTGGTATATAAGCTTTTCTTATTTTTGAATGACCCTTTCCTACTTTCATTCTTGCTAAAATATATCTTGTTCTTATCAAGATTATAGACCTTCTTATCATCTTCATGATATTCATCAAGTTCTCCATCATGCTCAATATTATCCTTGTTAGGACACTTCAATGTAAAATGACCAATCTTACCACAATTAAAACATTTGAAAGGCAACTTTCCCTTGTACTTATCAGATCCAAACCTCAACTTCCTAGCAAACATAGCTATGAGATCATCATCATCAACATCAAAAAATACCTCATACTTGAAATTCTTGGATTTTTACTTTCTCAAATTTAAAATATGCTTCTTTTTTGGGAGGTCTTTTATTAGTTCTCATTTCATAGGTAGTCAAAATGCCATGAAGGTCATCCATCTCTAGCTTATCCAAATCTTGCATCTCTTTTACTTTAGACAACTTAAAATCAAACTTAAGAGTTAGTGATCTCAATACCTTTTGAACAATTATAGATTCTTTCACTTCTTCTCCTAATCCTATAATGACATTAAAAACTTCATCAACCTTCAATAGGTAGGATGCAATGGTTTTATCTTCATTAATCTTCAAACTTTCAAATTGTCTGATGTGGGTCTATAAATTCTCCATATTCACCTTGGTATCACCTTCATAGATGGTTTTCAATTTATCCCTTATCTCTTTAGATGATACATAATGCATCACCTCCATAAGATCTACCTCTGATAGACCACATGTTGAGTTGTGGAGCTAAAAGCTTCACCAGATGAGCAAATGCAGAGGTTGGTGGAGTTACACAGTTGCTGATATCAGTCAGGATCGATCGACGTCGGTTAGGGATCGACTGACATCGGTCATATGTAGACTGACAGAGATCGGCATCGGTCATTTGTGCATTCCCAGAATTCTAATTTTGAGGAGAACAAATTGTTTGCATGTAAAGACTAACTGTTAGTTTTGAGTCTGCTTTTCTATTTTTGGTAGGATAGATTTGAACCTTTGATTAAGAGGTGCATCTAACGGTGGAGAATGCATGGCTCATGAATCCTAGTTCTATATAATAGGGTTAGATCCTCATAGCTTATAAGGTGAATCAATTCAAGAAGTGGAGTTGGTTGTAATTAAGAGAGAGAGAGAGAGAGAAATCTTGAGGGAAAGAGATCTGTACATCTGAGAGGTGTGAGAAGAAGAGATTTTTTCATTATATTTCGTTTTGGAAGAGTTTAATACAAGATTGGTTGTTTCTTGTATCTCCTATTCTTTGCTATTTTTGATTTCTAGTTACTTATTATTTTTGGTTTAATTTTGTGTTTAGTTTTTTATACAAAATTAATCAATTGTGCTGTAAGATCCTAACAAGTGGTATCAGAGCGTGTTAGTGTTTGTTGATTACAAAATTCACTCACAGGGGTTTTTGATTGAGTGGGAGTAAAACAATGGCAGAAGAAAGTAAGCTAAGAATGGAGAAATTCAATGGCAAGAATTATCAATTATGGAGGATGTAGATTGAATATTATCTATATCAGAAAGATCTGTACTTACCGTTGGGTGGGGTTTCAAGCAAACCCACATATATGCAAGATGAAAAATGGAATGTTCTTGATAGAAAGGCTCTTAGATCTATAAGGTTGAGCCTGGCATCTTCTGTAATTTCCAACTTATCATAGGCAAAGACAATGGTAGAGTTAACGGATACTTTGGTAAATTTATATGAAAAGCCTTCAGATTCAAATAAGGTATATCTTATGAAGCAATTATTTAATTTGCAAATGCAAGAAGGTGGATCAGTATCTAGTCATCTTAATGATTTCCATGCAATAGTAAATCAGTTAAATTCAGTCAAAATAGTTTATGATGATAAAATTAAGGCTTTCTTAATCTTATGCTCTTTACCTAAAAGTTGGCATAGTTTGGTAATGACAGTTAGTAATACTGCATCTGCTTCAAATATCTTGAAAGTCTATGATATTGTTAGTGTAATCTTGAATGAAAAATTTTGTAAGAAAAGCACAGAGGAAACATCAGGTAATGCTTTAAGTATTTAAAGCAGGGGAAGGCAAAGAGAGAAGGGCAAACAAGGGAGATCAAGGTCAAAGTCAAAGATGATAAGTAGATCCAAATCCAGAAATGGAAGAATAACTTGCTAGAATTGTGGAAAGAAAGGGCATGCAAAGAAAGATTGTTGGTTGAAAGATAACAAAGAAAATCAGCATGAAGGTAATAAAGAAGAAGTAAAAGTTGTAGGTATTGTTGCACAGGATGCTCTTATATTTTCTTTGGATAATAAAGTAGAATCTTGGGTTTTAGATTCTGGTGCCTCTTTCCATGCAACCCCAAATAGAGAATTTTTCAATGATTATGTCCATGGAGATTTTGGAAAAGTTTATTTAGGGGATGATGAGCCTTGTCAAATTGTTGGCAAAGGAAAAGTGCAGCGGAAATTGCAGAATGGCAACACATGGGTGTTGAAGGATGTCATGCATGTACCCATCCTGAAGAAGAATCTAATTTCTGCAAAAAAATTGGGTGATGAGGGTTGCACAATAACTCTCACAGCTAAATCTTGGAAAGTTTTCAAGGGTGCACTTGTATTAGCCAGAGGTAAGAGAGTAGGTACACTTTATCTATCTACTTGTATTACGGATCATTCTCCTTCTATTTTATCTACTTTAGATGTAGATGCAAAGTTGTGGCACTGTAGGCTTGGTCACATGAGTGAGAAGGGAATGAATGTTCTTAAGTCAAAAGGTAAGCTTTTAGATTTTAAAAGCATAGATCTAGATTTATGTGAGCATTGTATTTTGGGAAACAGAAGAAAGTGAGGTTTCTCAAAACTGGGTCAACAAAGAAGAAGCACAAGTTGGAGCTTGTTCACACAGATGTGTGGGGACCAGCTCAGGTAGCTTCTATTAGAGGATCACGGTATTATGTTTCTTTCATTGATGATGCTACAAGAAAGGTATGGGTTTATTGCATAAAGAGGAAATTTGATGTTTTTGACATATTTAAGAAATGAAAAGATTTGGTTGAGAATGAAACAAGTTTGAGATTGAAGTGCCTTAAATCTGACAATGGTGGTGAGTACTACAGCAATAAATTCAACAGTTATTATTTTATGAGTGAAATATGCAGGGAAAGGACGGTTCTAAGGACACCTTAGCAAAATAGAGTTACTGAAAGGATGAATAGAGCATGCACGGAGTATGAGGTTGCATGCTGGTTTGCCCTTACAATTTTGGGTAGAAGTTGTAGATACTGTAGTTTACCTGATTAACAGAGGACCTTCTAATACACTAGATTGTGGAATTTTAGAAGAGGCTTGGATAGGTAAAAAGGTAGATCTTTCACATCTCAGAGTTTTTGGTTCTGAAGCTTTTGTGCACATTGATAAAGAAAATAGAAAGAAGCTAGATGCTAAATCTATGCAGTGCACTTTCATTGGTTATGGTTTTGGAGATTTAGGATTCTAGTTGTGAAATTTAGAAACTAACAAAATTATTAGAAGCCATGATGTAGTTTTCAATGAGAAGGTGATGTACAGTGATCAGCTCAAGAGGTTGAATAATTTTGAGCAGGGTAATTGTGATTTGGATGAGGTTATGATCCAAAATGAGCTCGTGGGTAAAAATCATCACTCACAGGAAAACACAAATACCGACGTCAGTCAGGCAAGAACCGACATTGGTCAAGTAGGAACTGACGTCGGTCAGACAGAGACCGATGTCAGTCACGTGGAACCGACATCGACCAGAGATGACTGAGATCGGTCACTGACAAAAAAGAATTTGGGTGGAGAATAAGATGTGAATGAGTCTCAAACACCCATGAGGAGGTTTGAAAGGGTAAGTAAACCTCCAATTCATTATTTCCCTTCTTTATACTACTTGTTGCTCACTGATGGTGGAGAACTAGAAAGTTTTGATGAGGCAATGTAGGTAGAATCTAGGAAATAGTGGGCGCATGGCATGAATGAGAAAATTGATTCCTTAGAAGAGAGCCAAACGTGGGATTTGGTTGAGTTGCCAGCCAGAAAGAAAGGACTGAAAAACAAATGGGTTTATAGGTTAAAGGAAGGAGAGAATGGACAAATGAGACATAAGGTCAGGTTGGTAGTAAAGGGATTTGCACAGAAACCAGGTATTAATTTTGGTGATATTTTTTCTCCTATAGTAAAGATGACTTCTATTCGGATTGTATTGTCTTTAGTTGATATTGAGGATTTGCATCTTGAGCAGCTTGATGTTAAGACAACATTTCTTCATGGAGATTTGGATGAAGAAATATATATGGAACAACAGGAAGGTTTTGAGGTCAAAGGTAAGGAGAAACTTGTGTGCAGGTTGAAGAAAAGCTTATATGGTTTTAAGCAAGCTCCAAGACAATGGCATTTGAGGTTTGACAGGTTTATGACAGAACATGGATTTAGTAAATGTCAATCTGACCATTGTGTTAATTTTAACAGATTGGATAATGGTAGTTATATTATCCTGTTACTGTATGTAGATGATATGCTTGTTGCAGGTTCATACATGCAGGATATTAGTGAGCTTAAGATAAAATTAGCTCACACATTTGCCATGAAGGATTTAGGAGCAGCAAAGAAAATCCTTGGCATGAGTATTAAGAGAGATAGGAAAAATCAAAGTTTGATTTTGTCTCAAGAGGATTATGTGAATAAGGTGTTGGAGAGGTTCAATATGCAGGATGCAAAACCGATAATCACACCTATGGCTGGACACTTCAAGTTGAGCAAAGAATAATGTCCTAAATCATATGATGAAGTTGAGTACATGAGTAGAGTTCCATATGCTTAAGCAGTGGGAGTTGTCAGCAAGTTTATGGCCAATCCAGGAAAGGAACACTGAAAAGTAGTTCAGTGGATTCTCAGATATCTGAGAGGGACCAATAGTAGGCATTTATGCTATGGAGGGTCAAAAACTTCTCTACATGGGTATGTAGATTCGGATATGGTAGGTGACCTGGATGGCAGGAGAAGTACCATAGGATATGTGTTCACTATTGGTGGAATGGTGGTTAGCTAGATTTTGAAAGTTGTAGAAGGTTGTTGCCTTGTCTACTACAGAGGTAGAATACATTGCAGTCACAGAGGCTAGTAAGGAAATGATTTGGATGACTCAGTTCATGGAAGAGTTGGGAAAAGAGCAAGAGAGTTGCAGATTGTACAGTGTTAGTCAAAGTGTAATTTATTTGGCAAAGAATTCAGCCTTTCATTCAAGAACCAAACATATAAAACTTAGGTGCCACTTCATTAGACAGGTATTGGAGGATGGTCAGTTGAAGCTGGAAAAGATCCATATGGATAAGAACCCTGCTGATATGTTAACAATGCTAGTAAAAAAGGAGAAGTTGAATCTTCATTCAACTTTTGTTGGTCTTCAAGATTGAACTTGAAGATGGAGAAACACGCTAGATGATGTTGCTATATAGGTACAGGTGCAGTTGTTTATCTCCAAGTGGGATATTGTTAAGTTGTGGAGGTAAAAGCTTCACCAGATGAGCAAATGCAGACGTTGCTGGAGTTACACAGTCACTGATATCGGTCAGGATCAACTGACATCGGTTAGGGATCGGCTGACATCGGTCATATGCAGACAGACAGAGACCGGCATCAGTCATCTGTGTGTTCCTAGAATTCTAATTTTGAGGAGAACAGATTGTTTGCATGTAAAGACTAACTATTAGTCTTGAGTCCACTTTTCTATTTTTGGTAGGACAGATTTGAACCTTGGATTAAGAGGTGCATCTAACGGTGGAGAATGCATGGCTCATGAATCCTAATTCTATATAATAGGGTTAGATACTCATAGCTTGTAAGGTGAATCAATTCAAGTAGTGGAGTTGGTTTTAATTAAGAGAGAGAGAGAGAACTCTTGAGGGAAAGAGATCTGTACATCTGAGAGGTGTGAGAAGAAGAGATTTCTTCATTGTATTTCCTTTTGGAAGAGTTTAATACAAGATTGGTTATTTCTTGTATCTCCTATTCTTTGTTGTTTCTGATTTCTAGTTACTTATTATTTTTGGTTTAATTCCATGTTTAGTTGCTGATACAAAAGTAATCAATTGTGATGTAAGATCCTAACACCACAAAGAATAGCATTCATTGTATTAGAGTTGTTTTCACTAACCTTCTTACCCATTGCATTAGTTGGTGGAATATAAAAAGTACTATAGCCATCCATAACTAGCTAAAAAATATCATGATCTTGAAACATAAAATATATCTTCATCCTAATTTTACAAAAGGCATAATTATATCCATTGAATAATGAAGCCTTATTGGTAGAGAAACCACCTTGAGCTTGATGAGTAGCCATCCTTGTTTATAAGATCTCCTTTAGGATTTTAAACTTGTTTTAAAGGACCAAGATATAATACCAATGTTGGAAGCAAAATTATTGAGAGGGGGGTGAATCAGTCTTCAAAAAATTTCTTATCAATTCCATTGAAGCATTCATGAACATTCATTCAAGCATGTAGATCAAACAATGACTAAGTAACCATTTGCATATGCATGAAACATAGGAACATAAGATAACACAACTTATAAGTGGAAAAATATAAAGGGGATGAAAATAAATTGATATATTAAAATGGGATACATTATTATAATTCAAACACCAAATTTAGTGAATCACCCAATTCACATGGAGCACCAACCCCAACTAGTTAAGCACCAACTTAGCTAGGCTTTAACAAACATCTACTTGTAAGGAGGCACCAACCCCTGAGATCAATCAACACTAAATAAACCACATAAAACCATTGATAATATTTATAAAAAAATATTTATCATATAACAGATGATTATCTCCTTCTTCAACTCTTCTCTCTCTTCTATCCCTCTCAAACTACCTTCTAGGATTCTTCGCTCAACTAGTCCTCTTCTTGACTTGATTAGGTCATGTGAAATTTATTTTCATGCATAATAAACTTTTAAAACCTTAATAATATATCCAATACACTCCTATAATGGTATAAAATACCTTATTATACTCTACAATATGTTATTCTATTTTCTTGTTCTCTATGCTCACCAATAGGCTTAAAATTGCCTAGTATTTATATGAGTCTCTTGTTCATATCCTTCTTGGTCAGCCGAACACCCTTACCTTATCATGTCATAAATGGAATGGATATTATGACATATCATATACATTTAACAAATGTTATTTGATTCCTTTTAGGTCTGACCTATCTCAACTAGGCCTTATCTCATCTTTATGTCTCATGGAGACCTAATCCCATTAGGTCTACTTAAAACACATTATACTTGGCATTTCTTGGGACACATTAAAACACATAAGTAGTAATAAAACATCATATTACACTCAAATATACCCATAATAAGATCATATAGGCTCCATAAAATATTTTAGCTTCAACCACTACTTGGAACACACCATTAACACTATTCATAATTAGGCCTGTGTATACCTAGAAAGTCTATCTTGAACAACTGAAGCATAAACACAATTTTTACAAATAACCATGGGAAAAAATCATACTTTATATATATACATGAACTAAAGGTCATTACCATATTATTTATACTTCACAACTCAGGGTAAAAGTACTTAAAACCTTCTCTGCAAGTAGCCCACTTAGGACTGCCAACTAGCCTCAAAACATAGTCATGGAAACATGGTCTTCAAAACCTGAAAGGTTATTTAATATGACCTATGACAACTTTAGTATATTATTTTACATATTTCTATAATTATCACAAGGTCTAATGCCAAATATTGGTCTTTCATATCAATATTTTGTCTTTAGTATACACAGTTAAACCTAAACTAGTCAACCCATTATGGATTTACAATTTCAATTGACTGTACTAAATTATAAGATTTTTAAAATAATGTATAGGTCATTAAAGTAAAAAAAAAACAAAATTATTTACATTAAATTCATCAACTCATGAAATAGAGTCTCAGACTCATCTTTGTAATTTGCTTATCCATAACTGTTAGTTTGCCTTGAAGTATAGTCATGGTAAAAATGACCTTCAACACATGTATGACCACTTTAAAAGAATTTAAATGATATTATGAGATAATTATAAAATATAAATATATCATGGTCACATGGCCATATTGGTCTTGTGGACCAATCTCATAACCTTACACCTTCACTACCTCATCTGTACTAGACAGGTCAACTTATGAGCGACATTTTCATCATATTCACTAACATCCAAAACTTATATCCAAAATTAACATGTATTAAAGGTATTTAAAAATTTATCCAATAATTTTTATTCATCCATAATCTATGATAGCACATCTCTAATCAAATTCTCACTTCTGTCTGGTTTTTTCAATGTCTGTACCATTAGGCCTATTATTGATTGGTCAATTTGGATGACCAGTTTAACAAATATAAGGGATAAAAAATAATTATAAACTACCATGTAAATTAAATACAAATCTAATTATTTTTCTTCCATCCATTTAGCAACTTTAACTTGGTCAACTCTGACTATTATAACAAATATCTAAAAAACAAGGTCTTTCCTGTTGGGTCCACTCACTCACTTGACAAACCAATCATACCTGGAGGTGTTTGAGAGAGTTGGATACATGATCCAATAGTTTTTATATTCATTAAAATCCATTATAAACACTTTATAGAAACTTATTTCATATCATGTCACTATAATGGTTCTTTGATGGTTTATACCATTTTCTAGTCTTAAAGATCATTTATACAGATTTACCCCTCATTATAGAAATTAATGCTTGGAAATTTGAGATAGGACCATTAATATACCATGAATATATTATGTTATCATGTAGAGGTTACACATGCCAATGAACTCTTGAAATTTCTTCTCAGGTTGAGAACCCTTCATTATATGCACATGAGAGACCTTAAAACACTTTTTCTTGTCTTAACATTCAAATTTTGATTTAAAAATGTTAAAAATACTTAAAAAAACATGTCACACTCATTTAAATGATCACATGTCCATATTATCCTTGGAAACAAAACCTCATACCCCATTAGGCCATGTTATCTATGTTTGCTCTTTAGGACTTGACGTGCAAGTCATAATAGGCCTTGAAAATATCCTTCTAGCCATTTTCCAAGATATAAATACCTCATATACATGTCATAAAACCTCTTACCATTATAAACCAATACCATACATTTTTCATATACCTTGACAATACCTCATGATACCTCATTAGGTCAAGCAGGGTATAAAACTAGTCTAGTTGCATGCTAGGTCTATGGGTCCTACCCTTTTAGGATCACTTTGAGAATCTCATGAGTTATCCAATGACTCATATGAATTCTCAAGAAACCTCATACAAATTTTTATTCTTTTTTTGATCCATCTCACTAGGACACCATGCTCAAACCTACTCACTAGGTCTTTAAAAGCTATGACTAGGTTTCTCAAGCATTTAGAGCTTGACAACTGATCTTGAAACATAGTTTCATGCATCTACACTTTGTTCACATTCCTTAAATCCTACCCAAACAATTTCATACTTCTATACACACATATTCATGCTCATCATGGACATGCTCATGATATGACTATGCTTGTTATGACTTGGCTTCTCAAGACACCTTGTATTTAAGGACTAGTACTCAAAACATGCTTACCTTGACCTAAAACTTGACATCAACCTTAGAAGAATAATTAGTTTACATTAAAATTCTCTCTCAATAGAGAGACATTAGGTTTCCTTCAAATTATCTCTTATTATATGGTTCATATCTCATAGACCACTCACCATGTATCTTCATTAGATGTACCTTGACATTAATGACATCAACCTTGACATGAAATGACAACACTTCTAAAAAATCCAAAGTTTATGTAGTAAATTTTCCCATGGGTGGTCATATTATGCACATGACAATAGTTTGGTAAGGCTATCTCAAAGATATTAATTTTTAGAAACCTATTATGTGAGGGTTCTGAGGGATTATTGGAATGGTTGTATTTCTTGTTTAGTCTTTAATATGCATTGGAGTTTTTCATCTACATTTTTAACTAAAGGAAATAATTACTGAGTTTTTATACCATTCATTGAATGGATTCTAACTCATTCTTTGTGGATTACTAAGGTACAGTTTGGGTATTGTTAGCTGCTACCAACATTACTTGGTTTTGCAACTAAGGATCCTTTTCATGATTGAATGGATTAAGAAAACCTAGGTGTTGGTTTGGTGTGGGATGACCTGGCAAGTATTGATGTATTATAAGGAATAAATGAAGCATTGGTATATTTTTATTAGTGTTAGGCAAGAGGCTTAATATAGGCATCTATGGTAATGCACTAGGAATGGGGCCATCATATGACCTTATGGGTCCAGATACCTATCTACCTTGATATATCCTATACAAGCCAAGGGTAGGTCTAGTATTATCATATCTCTTATTATAAACAACCATCTAAGGGTCCAAGGCATTTTTATACTTTTTGAGTGTTAGTTGGGGGTTATGTTAGTAGAGCATGGTAACTCGGCTATACATATTTTGAAACCTAGTGTTGAAGTTTTTTATGGGATTGTTGGGATCTCATTTAATATAGGTAAATTTTTGGTACATGACACTAGGGTCTATTACCTACCCAAACTGGGCAAGGAAGGTAGTACTAAAATGGTCTCAACTAGGGATTGAGTCTTTGGTGAGGTTGAGGAAAACCCTACACACCATGTCCTCATGTTATATATTTAAGAGTCTTAGTGAAATTTTATAGGAGATCACATTATATTCTATAATATATCTTACACTAGGAGTGAAATTGGGAAGATACCTCTTGACATTTTTGGGTAAGTCATGGATAACTCCCAGGATGTCAATGGCCAAGTCAGATAACCAAGCTATCCTAGGTGGTCTATTTGGGAGAGGTTGAGGGGACAAGCTAGTTATAATCACATTAGGTCTAGGTCTCTTGAGTCTAGGTCTCATGAAGAATAACAAGGGGAAACCACCAACTGGCCACGATGAGACCTAGTTCTGGTGATAGGTGAACTAGTCTCTAAGATGATTCACAAACAAGTAATAGTTTGTACATTATTACCAACAATCATGATTTCAAATAAGTCAACACTCAACATATAAATTCTTGGTGTCTTCCCTTTTGACCACTACTATTAGGTGTGTTTGAAACACACAATAATAGAGAGATTGTAAAGGAAGGAGAGCAAGATTCAATCAATAAAATACTCTTTCACGATTTGGGTCCCTACTAAAAATTATCCTTAAAAGAATAGGGGCATTATTTTTATTACCAAATATTATTCTATTTTTTAAGTAGGAAATAGATTGGGAAAAGCGTAAAGGAGAGGGAAAAATATTTACAATAAAGAGTAAGTTTGAAATATTCCAAAAAAGGGCCCTCCTTATAGTGCCAACTATTATTCTACATTTTAAGTAGGTAATGGACTAGGAAATGTGTAAAGGAGAGGGTGACAACTTTGCAATCAAGGATAAGTCTAAAATATTCTAAAAAATCCCTCCTATTACTAGCTGTTATTCTGCATTTTAAGTAGGAATTAGAATGGGAGAAGTGTCAAGGAAAGAGTGACAAGTTTATAATCAAGGGTAAGTTTGAAATATTTTGAAAAATACCTTCCTTCTAGCATCTACTATTATTTTGGGTTTTAATCAGGTAAAACATTAGGAGAAGAATAAAGGAGAGGGTGACAAGTTTGCAAGCAAGGGGAAGTCTAAAATATTCTAAAAAAGGCCCTTCTTCTAGCACTGACTATTATTTGATCTATTATCCCATTCCAAATTACTCATGGGATTGAGTATTTTTAAAGATAATAGTGGGTAACACTAAAGTACTTTTGCCCTCCATTTTAGGATTGATTTGAAATCAGCCTAGGGTATAACTACAAATATTTGGATTCATAATGGAGCCTACATGGAATAATCTCTAAGAGAGGCAATGTCACCACTAGAGGTTCAATCCTAATGAATAAAAGTGAATGAGTGAATTATTTGAATATATTACTAGTATTTAGGCACTTTTCTCCAACATTTCTTAAATAAGAGGGAAAGGGTAGTCCAATATCCAAAACTAACATAAAAGGAGGGAAAGGTAAGGCATCAAATAAAGCCTCCATATCTAAGTGAAATTAATGATTTAATAATTGAGCTAAGCACATCTACCAAAATTATGCCACTTATGCTGAGTCTTACCAAAGGATTTAAATCTAATGTTACACAATGAGAAGAGTCTAAGGAAACAACTAAGAATGCCTAATTTGTAATTCATCACTAAATAACAATACTAGAAGTCTATAGTAAATCACATAAACTTCTATTATAACCTTGATCTACATGTCCTCAAGAAGATTTTCTGACATATCATGCATCACCTAGATAAATGAGAGTGGGTCTTCTACCATTTTCTATTCTTCTTTAGGAATCGTCACTTTGGTGAGAGAGAATAAGTCTTGTTGGGTCTGCTAGACCATAGGGTTCCCCTCTTGCATGAATTTATGGGTGAGGATTATTTTCATGCTCCCTTTGGTTTGGTTGAAATCCCATTGTAATTTTGGGGTGCCTTGCATCATTATTTATAGCACCTATGATACTAGGACCATCCCTCGAGTCTTGAGAGGTGTTGTTGGGGTAGCAGAGATGGTAGTGGTAGGTGGAGGATGGGGTAAAGAAGGAATGGAAGAAGTGAAGGGAGTGAATGATAAAATCAATGGAAGAGGAGGAGGTATGGGGATTAAAGGGGGAAAAATGAATGGTGAGGCCCAATGGAACATTTACACTTTCCTCTGACTCTGGGTCAATCCCACTTGAGGGGTGATGAATCTTAGGAGGGGGTATTTAGCAGAAGGGATGGGATTGACTAATTAAAGCCAAATCCTTGGGGGGTCAAGGTGATATAAAAAATGGGTTGAAGGGCTATGAGAGGAGATAATGGGGTGAATACTAGAGGAGTAGAAGAGACTAGTAGGAGAGACAAAATTAGAGTAGTCAGTATATGCATTATGAGTTGGGTATGAACTACCTTTCACTTCTTCCTATTATCATAGAAGGAGCTGATGTAGCAAGGGCCATAGGGTTTTACTATGGGAGTTGATACATTTTTTGAATACCTATCATGATGGTTTTAATCACTAGGGATGCACACACATATGCATTTACTCGAGGACAATTGAGGTGGTCGATGGAGATGGGGTACTCACAGGTGCTTGAATTTGAGGAATGGCTAGTGGGAGGCACCAGTGAAGTTACAAGTTTGGGTATGGAAGGGATGGATGAAAATGAATAAGGTAGGATGCAAGGAATGGTGGAGGCCATAGATGTTTGGGTGAGGAGTAGAGGTAGTGGAACTGGGGAAAGGGGTGGTGCTGTAGGAGGTAATTGAAAAGAGGAGGGAGTGAGGGGAGGATATAATTATCGATGCCTTCTATTGATATTAATTTAGGATAGTTTTTGGGCTACTACTGACATCAAACCTCAAAGCTTATGTAGAATAGGGTCAAGGTGGGTGTGCTTGGGCTGCTTGTCTTTGAGTCATAAGAGATTGAATTACCTAGGGCTAAGGTGCCTAAGCTTCTAAAGGTGGAGGATATAGAGCCATGATATGGGGGATGTTGGTTGTGGGAGAGAAGGTGATGGGATATCCTATAGGATTATTATGGAAATAGTGAGGGGAGTTAGTGTGACATTACCTGAAGACTAAGAAAATGTAGAGGGGGTCTAAGAGGGCCTAAAAAACTAGACCTTATTACCCTTCTCTCTTACAGGTTTTGATCCTTGTGAGCACCTCCTAGTCATCATCATTATCCACCATTTGGTGGACATAATTGATATTGAGGTGAGCCAAGTATCTCTTTAAATGGGCTTAGATCATGCCCTTTAGGTCCCAGTTCCATGTCTCACCTCTGCCCATTGCCAAAGAGTCTTGACCAACTACTATATTTTGTAGGGGATGGAAAGAGTGATACACATGGTGCCTGATGATGATCAAAATAGGGGGCCATGCCTTCTAATGGAAACTGATAAAACATTTAACGATGCCTTCCACAAATTGATAAGTGATTTTAACCTCCCCAAGATAATTTGAGATGTGATATTGTAAGTATTGGGCTCTTTAAGGATACCTATGACCCATATATCTATGTCCTCTTAAAGATACTAGTAGTCTCTAATGAGAGCCATTGAATATTTGATTTTTTATGATAGATAAGGCATAGGGGCCTCATTGATCACATTATAATGGTAGCCATATAATTTGTATAGAATTTCATGGACCATAGGGCTGCTGAGAACCCATGTAGGAAAGGTAGAGTGCTTAAAATTGAGTGTCCTATAGACTGCATCAATGAGATAAATCATCATGTAAAAATGTCTCCCTACTCGCACATCCACTATGGTTCTAACCATGCTAAAATTAACCATTCTTCCTAGGTTAAGGACTTGGGAATCATCCAAGATCATATGAAGTAGGGGCACCCACTATTCATTGACATGAAGGCAATTTGGGGCATCAAAACAATTGATTTAATAGGATCATACCAATCCTAACCCCCTCCTTAAAGGTACATATCATGTATACATTGATATCCTCTTTATTTACCCATTTAACATCTAGGTGATATACCTAGTCCTTAAAAATATCATAAATTTGGAAGGTATCAGTCCAAGTCTTCACAACTGCTAAGTCATGAAAAAATAAGATCTAAGAGATTGTAGTAAACTTTGTAAGTCATGCCCGAGATGTTGTAAATTTGGTGTTGGGAGCTAGCTAAGTAGACCCAATCATGAACACTATCTTACACCTACCTAGCAATGAGGAGTAGTTTTCCAAACAATTTATCAAATGGGAGGACTTAAGACTTGGTCATAGTTCAGTGCAAGTCACACTTCTAGTATGCTCACAAGGCATTTTAAAACTTAGTCTCATCATCAACATCAACATCATTGGTAATTAACTCTTTGGGCACGATGTTGGTGGCCTTGAATATCTCATTATAATGCTTAAATTAAGTCAAATCATCTAAAAATAGAGTATTCTTGTATTTTTACTTAGCCTTGGGGTTCGAAGAGGAAGTGACCATTGTTGTAGGATGAAATTTGGTGAAAAAAATCAGGCTAAAAGAAAAAGTGGTGAAATAAATAGGTGGGAGAAGAGAGTAAGGAGTATGCATTTGGTAGTTTGAAGATATAACAGCTAATGTGATTTCTTTGGAACACTTATAGAAACTCACATCATCCCCCTTACATTAACAATATCTGGCAGCTCATCTGTCATGGATTTAAATTTGAGTTGGTGGCTCAATCCTTGAATTAATTTCCTAATCTAGAGTTAAATTTGGAGTATATGATTACACACCATTTACCAAATCTTGTAAAAGTGATGTGGAATTTTTAACTTGTCTAATTAAGGTGTAGTTTCTTACTTTATTAATGTCTAGAGTGGAGAAGGTACATAGACACCTCATCTTCAAAGCCTCTTGAGAGATCTAAGTTCACACCATTTGTCACATCCTAATTGGTCTTTGTTGTTGTAGGATATTTATTACTCCATTTATTTATTAATTGGATTATACCTACACATTTAGATTCAACTTACTTAGGTGTGATAAAGACGTTATGTGGGTGAGAGGGTGAGTTCCACCTAGAGTTCAACTAAGTGCCACTTTGAGTTCTCTAATGAGTTACACTCAGTCCCATGGTGAGTTCTCCTATGAGTACACTCACCCTATTCCTATATATTCATCTTCACTAGGCTATTGTATTATCAATCTAGATTTATGTGGAGTATTCATTATTTTCTCTAATGATTTTGTAGTATTCTGTCATGGGTGGTTTCAATTTATTTCAGCCATGTGATGTGTGCTTATTTAACTCACGTGATCACTTCACCATGGACATTCATTAATCTAGTGATCCTGGCTACACCTCTTTCATGGTATTAGAGATCTAATCCATGTTCATAATTGTCTAGTTTATTGTTCATATTAAATTTTGCATTTATTTTATTGATAATATAAGTTTGATTGTAGATTTGTGAGATCATCCTTATAGTTATCAAGGTCATATAGATCCATTATAGTATTTACATCATTTATGTTGGTTGTATAAGTTTTTTTTGTAGATCAGAGTGGATCATCTACATTTTATTCTCTTAATGGTTAAAATGACATTTGCTTATTTATTTCTTGGCTCGTCGTATTCTAAACCACCTTCTAACATGGTTTTCTATGGCTGTGGCAGTGATAAGCTATGGTGTAACTGTGAGGAGGATGGATGTTTTTATTTTCTTCTTGTAGAATGGTCTTTCCTTTATTATATCTATTGACAGCCTATATCGATAGAGAATGACATCTTTGACAATTTTTATAAAGGCTATGATGTTGTTTTCATTGGTGATTATCATCCTCGTACCTTTGGTAAGCACTCAGGTGCCTACTCCTACTCCCATAAGTGATGGGACTGTTATTGACTAGGGCATAACATACATGTTGATATTTTTGGTGCTAGTGCTGACATATCTAATCCATCTAATGGATGTATTTCCTTTTTATCTATTTTGAAGGGGTCTTTGTTTTTATGGCCTTCTTATTGTATGATATAGCTTACAATATTTATTTCTCCACTAGACAGAGGGGTTATGGTTTTTGGCTATGATTCACCATTCATATTTGGTACAGATTGATTTACATCTTTTAGTACATGCAAATTCTTATGATTTAATGGGATCTGTGCTAATGTAATATTCTTTTTATCCCAAGCTCCTTACTTCTTCTTACTATGGGAATCTATATTTGCTTTAATAGTGGGTAGTTTACACCATTACATTCTTTTAGAAGGGTTATTTTGTGTTTAATTCTTTTTAAATGGGTAACATAGTGTTTGTGCATTATTTGGGAAAAAAATAAATTGCCCTAGATAACAGGTACAACTAGAGGTTTTGATCTAGGCAATAGGCCATGAGATGCTGATAGCTTAACCTACTCACCTTGGCCATCATCCCCTCTTCTCCTTCAAAAGATAAATAGTCTAACCTCCTTAGACATTTCAACATCATGCCAAACCTCTCTCCTTAAAAATGGTGAGCTTTTTCTTTTTTTGCAGACCCATGTGTGACCTCTAATGGTGGCACTTCTTCATATCTTTACTCTTTACAAAGTCAAATGTTGAAAACCTAATTTTCCCCTAATCCTCTTTTATTAAAACTACCTTGAAAACCAATAAAAGTTTATTTATTTAAATAGCCTTGTTTTCTTTTAACAAGCATTTTTTTTTAGATTTTTAGCCCTAATTAAGATTAATCTTTTGCTTGAAAGCTAAGAGGGGAAAGAAGAAGGGGTATTGTTTGAATTTTGTTAACTTGAGGAGGTCGACAATTTTATTCTAATTCTAATGAGTGGTTGGAAGGATACCTTACCCCTTGTTTGGTTGAGATTTTTAAACTTTTAAGGGCAAGTTTATTAAATAGGTCATTAATGATGGGAAATGTTATTAGCCATAACTTTTGTTTGGTAACTCAGATTTGAGTGCCGTATTTTGAAAAAGTTATTTATTTTTCATTCCCATTCCATCGATCCTATTTTTATTGTAAATTCACTAAAGTTATAAAGTGCCATATTGAGGGGGTTTATTATGCTATGCGACCTACTACTTTCTACATTGTACATTGTGCTCCAAATTCTCACATGTGGATGCATTTTTTAGATATGCTTGAAATCATTATTTTGAATGTGTATTATTTGTATTGATTACTACACTTTTCACTCGCTTGGATGTAGTTTCATTTAAGTTTAATGTCCTTTATATTTGCTTTTATAGGTTGTCATTTTTTATAGTTGATCATTTTAGGTGTGTTTTTATATACATGATAGATTTTTTCACCATTTTCCACACTCTTCCATCATCCCATGACATCATTTATTCTAATTTGTGCATTGGCACCTTGACACACTTATAATTTTTGTTATGTCTCCATTAAGGCCCCTTTCTTAGTGCCTTGCCTTCTTCTATAGAGACACTTTTCTGCTCCCTTGTTTTTTTGGAGCATCTATCATGATACTTGATGGCTTATTTGACAATTAGATAGTCTCCTTGTTTGTATATAATATAGTGAAGCTCAATGTATTCTTTATTTTAATTTGGTGTATCAGTATATATTATACTTACACTGAGTTATAAAGTACCATGGGGGGTTTGTTGATTCAGCCTTATCTACCTTCATATATCTATGTAGTCTATTCTAGGCACCTTTTCACTTCTTCAGTTTCTTTATCTTCCATCATTGCTAGATCCATCCTCTTTGAGAGACCTTATCTCTATTTTTGACACCACTTTTTGACATTTGAAAGTCTTCCATAACATATGGAGCTATTTTGGTACATATAATATTAACTTATTTAGTGTTAGAATAGTGGATTCAGACAACTAATGCAGACCTTTTTAATTCTTTAGCCCACCTAAGCTATGATTAAATAGGGGTGTTGGAGTGGGGATTTCTAGTCCTACCTTCTCTCTCTCTTTTTTTTTGGGGGGGGCACATTTTTTCCCACCGAGTTTTCTCCTTTTACTTCACTTTTTGACAATTGCATTGTACGTGGGTACTTTATCAAGATATTGCTAATTTGGCTTGTCAAGACCAAATGCCAACCCCTACATTAATTTATTTTGTATCTCAGTTGTCTTGGGTCTTTTAGTCATATGTTTGACCATTTTGATGTCTTTAACTATCATATGAAGGGAGTGAGTTTCAATGTCTTGTCATGAGATTATTTAACATAATTTAGTATATGAAAAGTATGGATATGTCTATGATATTTTAAAGGTGTGTTGAAGACATATACAATCCCATTTTAGACCTAAAGAAGGATTTGATGTACTTTTCATAATATTTAGTGACAATTCTCCTTGTAAAACCTTATTTTTTCCTCAAAAGTGAAGGTTTTAGCCTTAAAATCATAAAATTACACCATAAAAGGATATTAAACCATTATTAAAACCTTTAAAATACTTTAATATTCATGAAATTACTTTAATTCAATGTTTTATACCTTGAAAAATAACTTTCATGCAATTAAAAGGCATAATTTGACCTCAAAAGACTCCCACATGCTAAATTGGGCCTCATAATCATGTAAAAAGAATTAAAACTTGATATAACATGATTTTTGATCATGATATTCTTCTTAATTCCTTAAATTGGTGGTGATAAACTTTAAATTTGGAAAATATGCAAGAAAGAGCCATTTCCAATGTAATTTCATGAAAACGTATGGACTTGTATGACTCATTACGTATAATAGAGGCCTAAATCATGAATATGATGATATGATTGGGGTTAAAAAATAATTTTAAGGAAAAAATATTCCATATAGGTATAAAATTGGTTCCCTCCAGTCATCTTGCTTCTTTTCACATAGTGAGAGTCCTTCAGGTTTGCAAGTAGTACAACCATGAGAGAGAAAATCAATGTCCAAAATTTTGGCTAGATAAAGTAGTATTAGAGAGATTAAAAATATATTATTTGGTTCTAAATTTAGTCCTCTCACCTTCATGAACCATCCATTTGAATTAAAGGCATTCATTATGGCTCTTTCAACCAAGCAGACAGTCAATTTTTTGAGTTTTCTCTTCATCACGACATCATGGTAAAAAATTTCAAGATTGAGGAGATTATTAGGAACATTATTCAAATGTAAATGGAATCATTCAGTCCTTTTTAACAAATTTTATGGTCATATAGAGCTCAAGAACACATAACAGTGTAAATCTTTAGTTTACAAGCATGCAAAGTGAGTTGTAAGGTCTAGGAGAGAAAGATTTTGAAGAATTGTTGGTTTCCTACTTACAGGGGTCTCCATCATGTTCATATGTCATCTCATCATGTTTTAAAAGTTTTATGAAGCTTCATATATAATAATACAATCATTTTGTTCTCAACATCTCCATTAGAGTCATTGTTTAGCATTTGTTAAGGATCTTAACATAGTCTTAGGTTTCATTTTAACACCATGTACTTCCTTCAGAGGCCTCCAAATTGATACATCTAGTAGAAGATGTGCTCATGATTGCATAGGACCCTAAAAATGGTCTTGAAATAATCCTCATGTCCATTCCCACCTTTGATCTGAGCAACATTTTAGGTGACAATTTAGGTGATGGGTCTACCTCAATTGGTGGCAGAACTTTCAGGAGCCATAACTTTTACACCATAGCTCCGTTTGACTCCCCATTTGAACTGTTGAAAATATAATAATGAGGATAACACCATGAGATGTCATGGAGATAAAATTTATAGATTTTTACCCCTAAAAACCTAATGAAAGTTCCCAAAATTTCAATTTTAGTAGTACAGTTGAAAATAGTAAGTTTTTAAAAATAGTAATTTCTCAAATTTTGTATTGTTGTAAATAGTGGAAGTTGAAACACTTAGTCTCCCTTGAGATTAGTGACCTTAAAAATCCTCCTCCTACCTTAAAAACATGTATAAATAAATGTAACTTGAAATGGAAATCAAACATCTCTTCTCAAAGATAGGCATATGTTTGGGTCTGCAAATTTAATGAATAAAACATCTCTTCTTAGAGATAACATTATTGTTATCATGTTATTCTCGTTTCTTGAATTATCTTTCAACCAAAGATTTTGAGTTTTAGATCAACCTCCATATTTGTTCATCCCCATATTAGTATCTTTCACTACCATTTCTCATTACTTAGGTTCCATTTTCACCTTAGTCTCATATGTTTCAATCATCCTTCAAACATCATACCATTTTCATTCATATCCATTCCATAAATACACTATCATAAGGAGTTATAAGGGGTAGAGACCATCATGAGTATGAAGGAAGATAATTAGACCAAGATACCACTTCTAAACTTTCAATAATGACCACCTATAGCCAATAAAAGTATAGCCCAGAGTTTCTCATGAAGTATAATGAAAATAAGGGCTAGAAGATGCCATTATTCAATATATTTGCTCAATATATCCCCTCAATCTATAGTAATTAAAGGATAGGTTCACCTATAATATTTTTTAACCTTCTCAATGCCTAATACCTACACATAGTCTATATAAATGGAGTATTTATAGTCACCTAGAATTAAGAAAGGACATAGTCTTTTTGAAGGTTGACACCATGGTATAAATATATAAGTAAAGGTTAAAAATGCTATGAAGGGTACTTAATCCATATTATGACCTCATTAAAGGAATAAGTGAAAAGAGGTATCCATATTCAAAGAGTCAAGTATCTCATAAGACATCTATAGGTATGTGTTCAAGTCAAAACTTATAGTGTGTCTTGGCAGTCTTAAGGCCTATCTAGGTTATTAGAGCTAGTTGGGATAAACAAGTGCATAATTAGTTTTGAGATGGATAAAATCAATGACGTGTCTCAAGTAAAAATCAATTTCAAGGTCTTGAACCATTAGGGAATTACTTTGAGAGAGACCTACAGTCAAGAAAGGACACAGTCATAAGCCCAAGGAGTGGGGAATGCTATGAAGAGACTTTCATTAAGTTGACCTTAAAGTAAGGTTGTTGAGACTAATAGAGATCATATCATGAAAGTGAAGGACTAATGAACCTATTTTTTCCTATTTTAAAACTCTCCAAGCATCCTAAAACCCTGATACAATCCATACAAGGGCCTGAACATCATGCATCGTTAATTACATATGAGAGAAGGCCTATTTTTCAAGAAGATGGAATGATGGTATAAAGGATATATTGTTGCAAGGAGATGCATATAAGTTTTGTATCAATAGAATTACATAAAGGAGAACCTAACTTAGTTCAAGCTACATTCCCAAGAAATTCAACACCTACACCATGTTTGAGGGTTCCTTTAAGGTGAAATCTTGATACATAAAGACTGTTAAGAGGACTGTTGCTATGTATTGAGATTAGATGAAGTTATGATATGTTTGAAGAATCAATAAAAATGGTGTAAAGAGTTATATTTATATATGAACTTAAAATTACATTGAGACTCAGTCAAAGGTATGCCACCTCATTGACCACCTACAACCATGAAGTACATGCTTATCTCTAAATTTGTAAAAAAGATGAAGACACAGTGGTATATATGGGATTTCATGTTAACGAGAATATTTAAAGAGAGAAAGGAGATATTAAATCATAAATAAACATATTAATATTTTGATCCAAATAAACTATAGTCAAGTTAATCTAATAAATGTCCACCTACAACCATGAGTTGACACAAACATACCTCCTATTATGTAGAGAATGAGAGCATAGCCTAATGAAGAAGTTTCATAATCAAATGGTGGAGTTTAATGATAGTATGGAGGATTAATATGATACATTTATTTTAATGAGGTCAAGACTAGAATAGGAAGCCCCAAACATCACACAGTTAAGGTTAAATAGTAAAGAATACCCACCTACAACCATACTAGGTGGTAATGGCATTGACACACTTATATGACCTAAAGTGAAAAATCAAGACCATACACTCAAGAATTAAGAATGTGAGATATTATACCTAATAAAATATAAAATGGACATCTTTAAACCTTGGTCAAGAACTAAAGCACTTCCAAGAGCATGAAGATGAAGGTACACAAACTGTATAGAAAAGACTAATGAAAAGGGTGTAAAAATAGTGTCTGAGGAGAGTATACCCATGGAAGAGATATGAGGAAGGTTTAATTTAAATTTAAGGTCTTAAAAGCACCAAAGGATGATGATATTTTTGAAAAACACCTCTATTATATCACAAATCACTACCTACAACAATTTGTGATAGTCATGTCACTTTGAGCTCCTTTGAAGTTACAAGATACATGTTTTTTATTGGATATAAGACCAAGTGGATAATGAGTGAAAACCATTACAATGAGGATTTTCATGGATTTCAACCTCAAGCCTAAATCAAGGTGAAAAGAAGGAAAACTCAGTCTTAAGAATTGAAAAGCAAGAAACCTACTGGTAAATTTTGGGAAAATCCATCTACATGCCACTTTATGCATGATCCAACCATGAAAATTGGTGGAGATGATAATCATGACTATTATACATAATTATAATATTATTGAGGTCAAATTAGGAGGGGAATTATTCACTATTTTGACACAGTGAACCCCATGTTTGTTGACTATCAAAGAAGGGACTAGGTAAGGTTCTTGAAGTTATATAAGTGTGGTAGACGGTTTCAAATTCATTGATGTGTTTGATGATCATATGAGGGTTATTTTAAGTATTAAAACACCTATTGAGAGGTGATAAAACTATAAGTTTAGTAAAAACCATGCCCTTGAGGGCAAAATCTATTAAGTAGGCCTAAAACCCTTGAGAGAGATAATCACCATTTTGAGATCTTTAATTGGATAGTTATTCATTTGGTGGAAATTGAGATAGTGGGGAAGATCATTGTAAAATTTTAGGAGATATAGGAGTGGAAAAAATGTATAAATCATTTTTTGTTAGAACCCTCAAGATCCATTATTTTTGGAGAAAATGCAAAAATCTTGATGGCCAAGATTGAGCTTTATAAACCTCTTGAATCAATATAATGAAATGTTGTAGCATATTTATGATTGAATTATAGTGTTTATATGTGTAAAAGTTGATGAATATTCCATTAAAACATGTCTTTACCACACCTATCTATTAATGAATTGTCTTTTGTAGGTTACATAAAGTGTCAAAGGTTGGTAATTAGATTTCTAGTGTAACAAGGCTAAAAGTATCTCAAATCAGACCTCTCTCTCTCTACATATAAACCATTATCATCCATCAAGACCTCAATGTGAATAAATATTGCATAAAAATCATTAGAGTTAGTATTTAAACCTAGTTTAGATTCATTAGTGTTGTAAGAGTTCAATTAGACTTGATGAACTAATAATATAGGTGTATCACCATCAGTAGAATAGATTTCCCTTTCAGTTATCCTTCTATCCCTTTTCAGCCCCAAAAGTATTAAGTTTTAGTAAGATAATAAAATTTGATATATTCATAGGATCTAGCCTAAAAAATATATAGTTCTGGTTTAAGATATATGTGTCCCACAATCTTAGACCATTTCAATGTTAGCCCAGGTTTGAAGGAGATCTGAGCAATTTGCTTCAGTAGGGTGCAACTTGGGTTGTGAACATAGAACTTGTTGTTGGGACCTATTTTTTATTTTCTACCCACTTAAGCTATAATTAAGGGGGGGGGTGTTTGCGTAGGATATATATTAAAAGGATTATCCCTACACATTTAGCTTCAACTTACTTAGGTGTGATAAAGAGGTTAATTGGGTGAGAGGGTGAGTTCCACCTAGAATTCAACTAAGTGCCACTATGAGTTTTTATATGAGTTCCAAAATGAGTTAAAATTAGTACCAAAGTGATTTATTTTATGAGTTCAGTCTCCCTAATCCTTCTATATATTTTTCTTCATCAGGATATTGTACTATCAATTCAGATTTATGTGGAGTATTCATTGTTTTCTCTAATGCTTTTGTAATATTTTCTCATGGGTGGTTTCAATTAATTTTAGCTATGTGATGTGTGCTTTTTGACTTTCATGATCACTTCACCATGGCTATTCATTGATTTGGTGATCCTAGATGCAACACTTTTAGTTTGCACATTAATAGTCAAGACCCTAGCACAACTCAACACTTCATTACTATATCCTCGAGGGAAGATGAGATGTTATCTTGGGACATGAAACATCCTCCAATTAGCCCTATGTTATTACACTTGTGCTTAATTCTATCCACCCTAAGGAATTTAGGGGCCCACTTGTTAAATTGTTTGATTATGCCATATATCACATTATGATACATCAAGTTCTCCCAAATTTTGACATACCTGTTAGACCAAGAAAATAAATTTTTTGACCATAAGCTACATGGTTATCCTTTATTAAATTAGGTTCTCCTAATTTTTGACATCTTTGTCAGACTAGGATACCAAGAAATTTGAAAATGGAGAGAGATTCATTGGTCAAATTTGGGCACTATATCCTTCAGGTCACATGACATCTCTTGATTCAATCAGGCTCTCCTCAGTTATAAAATCTCTATTAAGATTGGGGGACTGACCACTCTATCACTAGTTTATATGGAATTCAATGGTTGGGTTGGGATCTCCTAAGATTTGACACCTTTGTCATGTCTGATAGATTGGCCATTTTGATTTTGGTATGGGGTGATTGGATGGAGTACTGATGGTGTCTAAATTGGGGATGTTTGGTGCTTATTGATTACATTAGGATCACTTGGGTTCTGACATCTTTTTTAGATTAAGAGATTGACAAGTCTTATAATAGATATGTGGTACTTTATTATTGTAAAACCTTTGACTAAAACCTCTTACAATAGATAGATGAATATCCTAAAACTATGTAGCACCAAAACTTTGACACATTGAATATCCTATGTAAAACATAAAAAATGACTAAGTGAAAGCAAAATGAAGAATTATCAATTAACTACCCACTTGGTTTCCAACTAGGCTCCATAATTCCACATAGGACTTTGGGATCAGATACACTAGTAACAAGATTGAGACTCCAAGAACCCCTGAGTAAGGGCAAGCCTATGAAATTTATATGTTAAACATTCAAATCAAGAGGGTTTCCCCTAACTATGGAGTATAGATGATATTTCCCTTAGTCTCTTTCATAAATAAGTGAGGCATTATACTTGGATAAATTGGTCATTATACACATCATTTTCTTAGGGATAAAAAAGGAAATAGGGTGACCTGAGATTTTAGAGACTTGGTATAGGTGGAGCTTGCAGACACCCCATTCTAGACACAATTGGCTTTCAACCAAACATTAGATTGATTTCTACCAAACGATGCAAATTAAGCCTAAAAATCACTAAACATCCCAATTTTTTTTGCACATCATTCATTAGTGTTTAAAATAATGTTGAGGCATCCCTATTTGGGGTATTATCTTGTACACAATAATAACCTCTCATAGATTCATCTCTATTCACCTTGCAACTTAACAACTAGAAGTTTGGCCTATGGACCCATTAAGTGAGGCACTTGAACAATTACTAAAAGATATAAAAAAATAATTAAAATGAATCAAATAATTAAACTAGATTAAATTCTTGTCTAAATAATCTATTTTAAATTAATGAATATCTAAAAATGTAAATTCAAAAATTTAAAATATCAAGCTTCTTCATCATTGCTTTTATGAGTTGTCAATCTTTCACAAAATATCTAAAAAATGTCTAATTTGTGATCCATGCATATTAATTGAAAATCATAATTACATGCCACCTTATTAACTCAACTCGAGTTAGAATCAACTCACGTATGTTTGGTTTAAACTCATTCCATGCTTAATTTTAACCTAACTAAACTTGGGTGAGAGTTAACTTTGGAGGCTATAAATACAAGGCCTCACCTACTAATCTTTAAGCTCTTTTAGTGTCAAGTTATTATGCTTAAATATAATACAAATATTTCTTAGTGAAATATTATTATGCCAAAATACCTCTAAAAAGATTCATAGTAGTGTTACCATGCCAATTTCATAAGCCAATCCAAGTTAAACCAACCAACATTACCAAGATGCCAATGAAAGGTGGAGCAATGAAGCTTTATTGATAAAGATTTTTTGAGTGCATAGCCGAGCAAGGAAATTAAAAATCCATTTTAGAGCTACAAGGAAGGTAAAAGGATGATTTATTTTTGTTTTCTAGTTCTATTTTCATTGTATGCTTGTTATCTATGCCCTCCCTAGTGTCTAGGCTATAGGTGTTGGTGTTTAGTGTGTTAGTTTTGATTTGGTTTTTTTGACTAACACTATACTAATCTCCCCTCTATGAATTCCTTGTTCACATTATGGTATGTACGATGGGACACCCACCATAAAAAGTTCTTCCCATGGCATTTTAGGACCTCTTTCTAACATTTTTCATGTTAAAATCCTAACTTACTGAGTAAAAAAGTAAAAAGTTGAAGCTCATATATGTTACATAGGAAATTGAATTTTTTCTCTCTATAGTTGCCTTTTTTCACTGTGAAGTATCAATATTAAAATATGGAGTAGTGATATTGAATTTGCATTTTTGTACCTGGTAGTTACAACTTTGTATTTAAATATGTGATATTACTTTGATAATTGCATTATTGTCTTTATAGTTGCAGTTTTATCTTGAAATCTTAACAGTCATGCTATTACTTGAGAATCATAGTATTACCTTTACAATCATGGTTTTGCCTTTTAAATATGAGATATTGACCTTATAATCAGTGATTTTTCACTATATAATCATGGTTTTTTACTAATACTTTATTTTGTAAAATGTTGCAGCTTTGCACTAACCAATTGTGGTTTTGCAGGAAAGTTGCAGTATTGCTCTATGTATCTGTGATATTACAATTTGGGAAAAAACATAAGAAACCTAAGAGCTAAATTAAAAAATTCATTTTCTCACTTGTTTTTAACTTCTAAGCATAAGGACCACCTAACATATTTTCTAGGACCCAAAGACCAAGGAAAGACATTTTTAACACTCTGAGGTTCAAATTCACATTTACATTTAGAGCTTAAAACTCATTTAATTAACTTATTTTTAATTTTAAAAGTTACCAAACAATGCCAAGGGGATAAAATTAATATCATATTTCACTTGGTGCTCTAAAAATGAACTCACACTCTATTTAAGTGCTCCTAAGAGCTTTTATTCTTGTGATTACTGCTGCGTGTTTATTTTACAATCCAAGTGTACCATGCATGCTCTCCCCCCCATCCCCTTTAGGGAACTTGGGTGATAAAAAATGATTTACTTATTTCCTTTGTTTCTTTGTATAAAGCATTAAATTAAAGTACTCCCCAAAATTTGAGTGACTTGGGTGATCCCAAAATGACCCTAAAGTTCTATAGTTTTTATTTTTGTGATCTTGGCTTGTGAGCAGGAGTTCATTGCCTCCCCACGAGTTCTCTAGGGAAGCATTGACTTGGGAATTCACCTCTTAGAATTATTTCAACCCCAATTTATAGTATGGATATATAAGTTGATTTTGACTTACTGGGATGCTTGTTTGAGTAGTTAAACAAGCTCTATTAGTAAGAGATTACCTTAGAATGTAGGTTTAGCTCGAACATCAAACTACACAAAGAAATTAATGAATATAGTAGTTGTGAAAAGGAGAAAACCTTTTCATAATAATATATTTAACATATATACAAATGATGTGTTTTGAATTTATTTTAAACACGCATATGGGACCTTTTAAAATGTAAAAAAATTGAGAGTTTTTAGGTAACCCCACTTACCATAGATATACTATCAATGCAAGGTGAGTAGCCCAAAGTTCCATGTCATTGTATGATCTCTTGAAAGAAGAGGGGGAATAAAAACCCTACCATTTTAGCATAGAATTTCACCCTATGAGATGGTTCTTTAAGCTCTCTAACTCCTAGATACACTATTAAAGCAACCTCAGGCTGTGGGTATCCTGTAATGAGGTTGAACCTCTAGAGAAAGCTAGCTTCCTCTTGGTAGCTCACTTAAAATGATATTTTTACTTGGAAAAGGGATAAAAGTAGGGTATATTATGAATAATATCAAAAAATAGGTGATTCATAAAATTAAATGACACTCTAATAATCTTGAAACAATCACTAAATTAACATAAAGACAATCCTTGCTCACACGATCTCCCAAACTAACTAATTTGCATCAGTATTTCTAAAAAAAGGCTCACTAAGCAAGAGATGAAGAAAATAGGTGTTAAAAAACTCACACTAAGCATCCATTAATGGCATAAAATCACAAGTTCATGCCTAAAAATAGCTTGAAAACACCTAAAAAGAAGCAAAAAAGAAGGATAATAACCATGGAAGAACACTACTTCATAAATCCATCATGTACAAGATTATTAAACACAAGTTAAAGGTAAAGAAATAGGTGAAATAATAGTATTATTAATTCAAAATGTATTTATTAAAAATGATGATAGGGTTTTTCCATGTCAAATGAGAGTATCCCTTACAAATGAGCCCAAAAATGGGAGATATAGGGAAGAAGAGGAAGAAAGGAGAAGAGAGAAAGCTTTAACTCTTCAATAAATGTGTTTCCAACCACTCTCCAAGATATAGTAATTGATTTCTAATGTATGAAATAGATGGAATCTCATTTTTCATCTTTTAGCTCTTTTAATTTGTCCTTTAGGTGCACTTTTCAATCACTAAACTCCAAAAGGCTCCAAAAAGGTCTAATTTGGTCTATTAGGCACTTTTGGGCTAAAGGTTTATTATCTTTGATGATGCCACAATCCAATAAAATTTTCAAATGGTATTTGATTTTATAGAATCCTTTATTTTACCATTACTTATATTTACTTCCCCCCATGCTCCATCAATGCTCCTCAACTCCCCAAATATCTACTTCACTTGACTTCAATGCCCCATCTCCACTTGGTTTATGTTGCTAATTTGGTAATATGGTTAGTGATATTGACACTTTATTCTTTAATTTGACCTTTAAGGTTAAACTTGGGTGTTTTATTTTGTCTTCACTTGCTTCTTTGACCTTCAAAAGTCACCATATAACCTACAAATCCTGTGGACTCCATTAATGGAGGTCTTCAATTGAAAACATATAAAAATGGGCTTTTTAGGACATTTTGGGCCTCCTAAGCACCCAAATATGCCAATTTATTCTTAAAAATAGGTCAAAAATGATATTTATATATTATCCTACACGTTCCAGGTGGTTTCCAAGTGATTCTAGGTCATTTTATGGACCTATGAGCTAAAAAACTCAAAACTGGTCAAAATAAGCTCTTTAGTAGCTTACAACGGTTTTAGGCCTCTCAATGGTGCTTAGGAGATTTAATGAGATTATTTTATACTAGGAATATTTTTTTGGGTCCTACCCTTATTTTTGGACCAATCTCATTCTTATATTCACTTGGGAACTCTTTAAAATAGCTTGGGAAGGTTTACAACCTTCTAGGCTTAGGTAGGTCTAAGAGGGTCTCTTTGCTAATTTGAGCCACTTGGAGTGTTTATTTACTTTTGTAAATCATTTTTTTTTTTTTTTGATTATATACAAATTATTTATCACTTTTCCATACATAAATCCTCCTCTTGACCTTTACTAAAGGCTCTTTTAGACCTAGTTTTGAGCACGAACTCCATTAATGGAGATATGAAAACTTAGTTTTTTTACTTAAAGTATAATAGGTATATGATACCAATTTTAACACTTAAAGGACAAAAAAAAATACATCAATGTAAAATTTTAGGGCATTTCATTGATTATAACTCAAAAATGCATCTTTTAGGGTTGCCTTAACCTACCTTGTCAAAATTTTGAACATGTGTAGCTCAAAGTTTTGCCATTTTTATAGAGTTTTATGAGGTTCAAAGACTTAATTATTTTTGAATTATGACCAGGATGGACCCCCAAAAATATTACAAGCATTATATTGGATCATATAACACTTTAAACCTCTTAAAAATAGTTTTTTAAACTATCCCCACTTGTATGCCAAAATCTTAAATTTTGAAAATTTGCCCTTCTTCATGTTTGGCCTTGAAATTATGAATGTGATAACTATAAATAGGTTTGGAAAGACTTAAAATCACCCTAAATTTCCTCAAAAATTGTCACATTAGGTTCAAACCATCCATCATACCTTAATGCCCTTTAACAAGCTTGCCTAGCTCCATGTTGACTGCCAACATATAGGTTTATGAATCTGACAAAATAATAGAGGCTTATAATATTAGTGTGAAAAAAAAATATTATATATATCTAAAACCACTCATTACCACAAAATTTACTAAATTTTTTAACTTGATTGTACTTTTAGATGCCCCAAAACTCATTTCCCCTAAAACAAGCTAGTTGGTTGCATGGTTTTATGACTGTTTATGACTGTAGGAGGTCTATAAAAAAATAGAAGATGATTAAAATATTGATATGGTATTAATTATGGAAAATAAATATTTATATACTCACCATGATCATATATACCAAAAATTAAAACCTAATTCTTCTTGTAAATGCTCTAAAATCATAAATTTCTCCAAGATTGGCCTAGGTTGCTTGGGTTTTACTTAGAGAGTGCCTTAGCTATGAGATAAAAAATGGGTATATCCATTTTTATATGGGCCAAATATAAACTATATATTCATATTTTTGGTCATGAGTACCATATGTACCAAATTTGGAGGTTAGATTACCCTCTAGCATCCTCAGCCTTTCAAATCTTCTCCAAGTTAGTCCTCAAGATTATGATTGTGTGTATGGTCTGAAACCATTTGATTAACCTTGGAAATGATTTATTTATATCTTAATGTTTTTTGGAGTGTGATAAAGTCACTTTTTAGAATGGCTTGAGCATATTCATCTAGTTATACAACCCTATATTTTTTCAATAGACCAATCTTTCCATACGCAACTAACTAGGCCTGTTCGCTGTAAGTACTCATTTTAGGAGGGTGAGAGGATATTATATTATGTAATTAAAATTCATGGACTACCTTATAAATCCAACATTTGGAAAATATTTTTCATGATGCAAGTAAACTTTCCTTCCTTCCCTTGAAAACCAACTAGATCCTTCACTTGTAGCTCAAATCCCATTTCTAGGCTTTTACCTTAAAATGCCTTAAACTTTGATAAAGTGTTTCAAAAGAGTGAAGGAAAATGTGTTAGTGCCATTAATTTTATTTTATTTTTCCACCATTTGATCATCCTTTAAACTAGGACCGTTTCATCTTCGAAGCACTTGGGAGCATCTTTGGAGCAAATTTAGAGCACTTCAAAGCATCTTTAGAGCAACTTCAGAGCATCTTATGATCACTTTGGAGCACTGATACTAGTCATGAATTCAAGAGGTCATTAAATGGTCAAGGAGAGTGGCCCAATCCATCTAAGTAAAATTTTTGTATGTAGGTCAATTTTGGCCAACATTTTTGGTAACTCCTAGGATTGCATGCCTATCTATGCAAAGGATTAGTTGCCTTAGTCTATCCATTGGGCTTATGGTGTCACATAATTCTTTTTTAACTAATTTTAAATTGAGCACAAATCTTCAACTCTTATGATTAAAACTCTCAGAAGACAAGGACAACCAAAAACAAAACAATAATGTGCTCAAAGCACTTAGGGAAGGGAAACACATGAAAAAAGGGAAATGCACATAAGGTAATTGGAGGAAAAAAATCTATTGTAATATATACAAGGCTTCAAATTAAAAGTACCTTCTTCTTGGTTCAAATGGGAAACTTTTAGCATCATTGATTTTTAATGGACCAGGATGAGAGGCACCTTGATTTTGTGAGCTCATGCTAGATGGACTAAGATGTCTGGTTACTAACTCCTTTGTCTTGCTCCCTGATGGATGGAGAGGAACAAACATGTCTCCAATGATGACATACTCTTCTTTTGATTCATGACTTGCTTCATGTTGCTTATCACTCTTGATAAAGCATTACAAAAAGACTTCATTTAGGTTCTTGGGAGTAACTATATTTTGTTCACTTGGTGGCTCAAAAAGACCATATTATTCCACCTCATTCTTGTGTAAACTATGACTAATCATTATTAGAACAACATGCTCATAATTTTTTGGAATAAGGACATGTATCTTAACATCCTCAAGCTCTTTGGTTATGGCATTAAATTTCTGCCATAACTCTTCAAGATCTTCATTGGTATATATCTCAATCTTGAGCACTTGAGATGTCTCCTTCATCAACCTCACTCAAGATTTCATATTATTTTTCAACTACAAATGAGGGTTGATTTGACCAACCAATGTCCAAAACATCACACTTGTCTTACTCAAGGTCTAGTTTATCTTCCTTTAGCTCTAACATATCAGGGCTATCTTTAATTAACACCTCATCTTGAAGTAGACCAACCTATGGTACTTGGTTTTGATCCTCTTTTTCATCTATGTATAATATAATTCAATAGCCTATTCAAATTCTATCCCATATTCAACTTGAGGATTGTCCTCTTCAGGGTCTAATTCATTAGTGTCAAAGCCATGCTAAGAAGGATGGTCCAAACCTAATTTTTCCTTCTCTAAATGAAATGAGCTGCCTATTATGATCTTTTCATCATAGACACTCGTATTTTCCTCTTATGACTCACCTATGATTGCAAGCTCCTCCTCTATCCTTGGTAAAATGGGTTCTTTATCCAAGAGGTAAATAGTGGGAGGGGGAAACTCACTTTGCTTGTAACCTAGGAGAGTACTACTTGAAATAGGGATATTGAGAGGTGACTTTGGTGGATTTTGAGGATGGAAGAGGGTGTCTTTAAACTCTTGTAAAGTAAGCTCATTGAGTTGAGAAATGCATAACCCACTTTCCTTCTGAACTAAAACTTCCTCTTTCTCTAAAACTGATTCTTAGGTCACCAGAAACAAGACCTCCTCCTTCATCCCTATGCCTTCTTTGACTGATTTCCATGAGGGAAATGTAGAGGGTAAAACCACCTTGTTGTCTTCTTATTCTTGAATAGGCATAGGAGAGAGTGCTTTCACTAGTGAGGGCATGCTATAACTAGGATAATTAACATAGGGAGATATCCATGGTGGGATCGATTCATGCTCTTTAGCTATGTGTCTTAATTTTCTCTCTATACAATAAGTCTTCCTTTGAAAATTGAGATGGTAAGAGGGAAAAAGGTCTACTTAGTGGAGTAGGAACTTAAGGAGTTGTTTTATGTTCTTGGGGAAGAGTGGGATGAATATGTTCATGAGTGAGAGTCTGTGTATGGGTAGGAGAGGGTAAATTGATTTGTTTTAGTTTGATATGTTCTCCCTCTTGATGATACAACACCTCTTTAATAGTTAGTACCCACTCTTTCATATCTATCTTCTCAACATGTGGATAGTCATGTTCTTCAATGGATGCCCACACATTCCAAAACTTATGCAAGAAGCTCCTAATCCCCTCCATGAAATGAATGGGGAATTCTTGTCCAAGTCCAACCTACTTATTGATTTTCATGATTGCTCTCACTTGGTCTAGTATTGATCTTCTGATTCTTGACAAGGACGGGCCTTGACAAGTTTGGCTAGGGGGTTGATTTGAATCTTTAGAGGCTGATCTTGTAGTTCTTGGAGGGGAAAGGACATAAATAGTTGATTGTACTAAACATGTTGATCTTCATAAGGTATCTACACACTCTCCAAGCTTTGGACCATGCTTCTCAAACACAATTTGTTCTCCCTCTCACAAACTACCCATTATTCATCCTCACAAATTGACCACCCATTCTTTATACACTGAAGAGAAATCCTTATCTCTTGTATAACATGGATAGGAATGATATAAGAAAGCTCTAAAACCCTACCAATATCCTTCATCAACTCAATATAATCTGATAATGATTTCTTGAATCCTGATAAGGATGTAACATAATAAACATATTATTGAAGAGGGGGATTAAAGGATTGATTTGAATGCAAAGGAGGTTAATATTGATCATACTTAGGGGTGGGAGGGGGAAATGCCATGATTGGTATGATAGGTTGCTTGAGGGCCACTTGGGGGGATCACATAAATGTTATTATCCTGATATGAGTGTTGTTGAGGTAGATAATAAACATGTTGATCGAAAAGAGGTTTGAGTATACATACCAAGGTTCAAATTTTAGGCACGTAGGTTGCCTGACCAACTGATGTTCATGGTAAAGTCACCATTGATGTTTTCAAATGTGCCTCTAAAGGCTAATTGTATTAAATATCAACATCAAGAACTGATCTAAAGGTCAATTTGGGAAAGGTCCCAGATTAGAACAAATCTTGTACCATTGTGAAGAGTTCATTGAGAGCTTTCCAATGGTATTTGAAACTCTGAAAAGAGAGTCCATTTGCTCCTTATGCAATTGATCAAAGTAAAGTCAATAGGTGGTCAAATATAGTCAACTAAAAAAACTTAAAATCATGGAATGTTGTGAAACTAGTTCCATTGCATAGATCTCATTGTAAGCTTTTTGATGCATTTTAAATGGACCAATTTTGGGTCCATATGTAGAAGTTATGACCAATCAAAGTTGTGGTCAAACTTGGTCAAAATAATGATGTGGAAATAAAGTGACGTGGCTAACATGGAAATAAAGTGATATATCATGACAAGTATAAATTGATGAGTGGTGTAATTTAGACATGGCAAGTGAATTAGTAACATGATGACATGTGGCAACCAGTTTGGGTGTTGGGATGAGTTGATGCATATTTTCTACAGGTTCCAATGCCATGAAAGGATCAACTAATATGCATGTTATGGGTTGAGTCAACCAAGTTGGGATACCTATTGAGTTGGGGTGACTAGTCGAGTTAGGGTGACTAACTGATTTGGGGTGACCGAGTTGGAGCTAAGTTGGGGCCATTACAACATGCCGTAGATTTGCCACATCCCAAGTTTGTTTTAAATGCCTATGTCATAGGCATTGACATTGGTTTTCACAATCCCATGATTTTATTAAAGGCTTAAATAAAGTGTATCCCATTTTTATGGGATTTTTTAATGATAAAACCAAAGTATATGCCATGGGGATGTGGATAAAAGCCAATTTTGTGGGATTTGAGCATGCCATTTTTGGCAAACAGATAATGCCTCCACCGTTATTTTCAAATCCCAAAATACTATTTAAATAGATCATGGGTTTATTTTGAGTCATTGGTTATTGGAAAATAAATTGAAACATTGGGTTTCAAAGCAAAGCTTTAGTAAGTTTCAGCTGAGGAGCCAAGGTAAATAAAGACCATCTAACACTCTTCCTCTATTTTGATGCACTTAGGGTGATTTATAGGTTTCAGAGTAAACTAGTGAAATATTCTATATTCTGAGATGGTTCCAAAAATATGTTGAGTGTCTATATTTTAGGTCATTTTATTCCATTTTTAATTCCTTGAAGTGAAGCTTTGTATACTATGTACTAGGCTTTCTAGAGACCAGTTTGAATGTATCACCATTTTCGAAGCATCTAAAGTCATTTTCAGACTTCAAAGTGAATTGATGAAATGGTTTAGAATCTGAGACACTTCTGGTGATATATCTATTTTACTAATTTGAGTTCATTTGAGCCATTTTTCAAAGTCTCAAAGTAAGAATTTTGGTGGAGAACTTCAAGAATGCGAGATTACTTTCGTGATAAGAAGGTGGAAGGTTTATCTGTGGGTTTCAAGACTTTTCAAAGGGCTATTGCTGAGTTATATGCAATTTTGGAGGTCCATTTGACAATTTTAAGCTTTTGTACATGTAATTTAAATTCATATAAATGTATTGATTCATATTTTAAGTAGACCCAAAGATGTAGGCATTGTTGAACTCCATAATCAACTCTTGTGTAGTGTGGTTAGTATTCTTGCATTGCTTTTATTTAAGTTGATTATTTTTTGGAATGATTTCAATATATTTTAATAAATTACCTACAACGATGCAAGGTAAAACTTTTTCATGAAAATTAGTGCCATTTTATAGATCATGTTTGGTATCAGAGCGGTTCTTGCAAAGCACTAACAATTTTTTTGCATTATGTTAGTGAGCTTCTATTTATGTATTGACACATAAGTGCAAGATATTTGGGACTAGTTTAAAGCCATGGATTTGTACTCATGGATGAAGTTGGCCATGATATTTTTAGTCTTAGGCACAATGATACATATGGTTATGTCATGTTGATGGGAGTAGGTATAATGGATGGTTGAGTTGAACATGATTGTGATCAATGTGAGTGCACATCAATGCAAATAGGATCAACAGATGATCAAACTTAAAAAAAAAGTAGACTCTCTTTTTACTTAGTTAGTATAAGATTCTATATGGAGGAAAAAATATTGAGATGATCCTAATACTTTAGCCCATCTAATATATAGTTATTTCTTTAGATATGGACATGTGGTAGAACATTACTAGTTGTGATGTCCTGATTGTGTACCATGGTGGTTACAATAGAGGAACATGAAAAGAATCCTACTATCCCAAGTAATATTCAACATTTAGAATCCATAGTTTGACAAAGGACACCATTCTGACCTCTAAATATTATCTTATGATCTATGAGAGCCTCCAAGTAGAGTATTCCAATTGTTTTAGAGGGATGTGTCATTAGACTTGTTTTGAATGGGGACATCAGAATAGGTTATGTAACCACTAATGTAGTACATCAATTGGGCTTGCTAACATTACCATTGCTGCATGCCAAAATAGTTGGCATACAAAATGGTGTTGTTTAAGGTATGGCAACATGTTATTGCACCTTGTGATTTGTAGTTGGGAAATAATTCTTAGACATGGTGACTCTCGATATCATTCCATTAGAGATGAATGTGATGGTTTTGGAATATTTATAACTCTTTACTTGGTAAGCATCTTTCATATATGATGGCATATATCTTTGCCTAGATCACACTTGGATCATATAGTTTGAGATAGGGTAGGTCTCTAGACCTAGTTACGATGATTCTAGTCAGACATTAGACTTGTATGTATAAGGTGGCCATCAAGAACTTAAAGGTGAGCCACATGATGATCCATAGGGTGACTACTAAAGGAGCCAAGCCCACACCATGATTCAATAGATGATAAGGAATCTTAGGTGGTAGTTAAAGGATTTTAAGCATTTTGGTTTATCCATTTGTATATGCTCATACAACCAACATAAATAATGTGCTAGTTAGGATATATGAATAAGACCCATACGAGCATTATTGTGACATACACCATACATAGTTTTTATAGACCTAAGAGGCATTGTTTGTATATGTATATACATGTATTTTAAAGATTGTAATTTGTTTTTTTGTGGAGTCACTTGTATAGAATGATTGAGTCACAAGTTTATCATACTCAAGTTGTCTTCTCACATTTTGGTAGACATTTTCCATTAACAATGTTATATGCAGATTAGGGTATGATATATTCTTATTTTTGTCAAGTATTATTCTTTATAAAATAGTTTAGTAGACCTAAGAAGCACTTGGTCCACCCATAATTTTGTATAGAGGCCATTAAGGCTATGCAATAAAAGAGGATGTGGATCCACATATAGAATCTTAGATCTGTGTAGAGGCTCATTGCAGTCATGTAGCAGAGGATATTAATGATCTTAGTTCTGTGTAGAGGCCCTTGGATGGCCATGAAACAAATGAGAACATGGATGTATGTTTATAATCTTAGATCTATGTAGAGGCTCATTGAAGCCATGCAGTAGAGGAGATTTAGGATCTTAGATCTATGTAAAGGCTCATTAAATCTATGTAGCAGAAGAGATCACTAGAATTTTATGTAGAGGCTCATTATAGTCATGCAAAAAAAGAGATCACTAGACTTTTATGTAGAGGCTCATTAAATCCGTGCAGTAGAGAAGATCACTAGACTTCTATGTAGAGGCTTTTTAAAAATTGTGTAGTAGAAGAGATCACTAGAATTGTATGTAGAGGCTCATTATAGCCATGCAATAGAATAGATCACTAGACTTTTGTGTAGAGGCTCATTACATCCATGCAACATAGGAGATCATGAGACTTATGTGTAGAGGCTCATTGAAGCCGTGTAGAAGAAAAGATCACTATGCTTACCTCTATAGAGGCTCTTATGAATCCGTGTAGTAGAATAAGTCATCACATTCTAAACCCTAGTTATATGTAGAGGCTATTGATGGCCATGAAATAGTAGAGGGATTATGAAAGGTGTGATAATTTAGTTGTTCCAAGCATTTTAGGCATAGTTGCAAAACTTGAGTAGACTGATAAGACCCATCAGAGTAGTTTTATAATTGACTGGCATTTTGGTTAGGTACCAAATTTTGGTGGACCAAAAGCCTTCTTAATGTGGAGGTGTGATCTAGAGGTCAATTTAGAAAAGGCCCTGGATTAGACCAAATACTATACCATTATGAAGAGTTCATCAAGAGATTTCCAATGGTATGTAGAACTTTGGAAATACAGCTTATTTGCTCCTTATGCAGCTGATCAAAGTTTCAATCAAAAGTAAGTCAATAGGTGGTCAAAGATGGTCAACTAGAAAAATTAACCATAATGGAATGTTTAAAAACTAGCTCCATGGCATAGATCTCATCACAAGCTTTCTGATGCATTTTAAATTGACCAATTTTGAGTTTGTATGTGGAAGTTATGACCAGTCAAAGTTGTGGTCAAAATTGGTCAAAATAATGACATGGAAATAAAGTGATGTTACCGATGTGGCTGACATGATAGTAAAGTGACATGGCATGACAATTAAAAATTGACAAGTGGCATAATTTGGGCATGCCAAGTGAACTAGTAATGCAATGACATATGGTAGCTAGTTTAAGTGTTGAGATGAGTCGATGCATATTTACTATCGATTCCAAAGCCACAATGGGCTCAACTAACATGAATGATATGAGTCATGTAAACTAAGTTGGGATATCATTCGAGTTGGGATACCTACTAAGTTGGGGTGACTAATCGTATTGGGGTGACTGAGTTGGAGCTGAGTTGGGGCCACCATAACATGCCATAGATTTTACACGTCCCAAGTTCATTTTAAATGCCTATGCCATAGGCATTGACATTGGTTTCCATAGGCCCATGACTTTATTAAAGGCCTAAACAAATTTCATCTCATTTTTGTGGGATTTTTAATGATAAAACCAAAGTATATGTCGTGGGGATGTGGATAAAAGCCAAATCCATGGGATTCAAGCATGCCATATTTGGCAAATAGATAATGCCTCCACCATTATTTCTAAGCCCAAAACACTATTTAAATGGATAGGTGGTTCATTTCAAATCATCAGTTTCTAGAAAATAAATAAAAACATTGGGTTTTGAAGTGAAGCTTCAGTAAGTTTCAACTAAGGAGCCAAGGCAAATAGAGACCAGCTAGTACTCTTCCTCTGGTTTGAGGCACTTAGAGTGATTTCTAGGCTTTGGAGTAAACTAGTGATATGATGAGTGTCTATATTTTAGGTCATTTTATTCCATTTTTAATGCCTCTAAGTGAAGCTTTGTAGATTGTGTAATAGGATTTCTAGAGACTAATTTGCATGTATCACCATTTTCAAAGCATCTAGATTCATTTTCAGACTTCAAAGTGAACTGATGAAATGTTTTAGACTCCAAGATGCTTCTGGTGCAAAATATATTTTCATGATTTGAGTTTTTTTGATCCACTTTTTAAATTATTGAAATAATAATTTTGGTGGAGAATTGTAAGAATGTGAGATTACTTTTGTAATAAGAAGGTCGAAGGTTTGTCTGTGGGTTCTAGGACTTTTTGAAGGGCAATTATTGAGTTGTATGAAATATTGGAGGTCTATTTGACAATTTTAAGATTTTATCCATGTAATTTCAATTCATATAAATGGATTGGTTCACATTTTAAGTGGACTTAGAGACGTAGGCATTACCGAACTCCATAATCAACTCTTGTGCAGTGTGGTTGGTATTATTGCATTGATTTTCTTTAAGTTGATTGTTTTTTGAATAGTTTTGGTATATTTTAATAAATTTCCTACAAAGATCCAAGGTAAAATTTTTTCATGAAAATTAGTGCCAATTTACGGTTCAAGAACCCTTCAGTGAAGTGAAGAATGTAGTAGTCCCATCGAGTGTGTGATAAACTATGTTAGAATATAATTTCACCATATGAGAGGGTTATTAAAGATCTCTCACTCCTAGATACACTATTGGAGCAACCTTAGGTTGTGGGTATAATATAATGAGGTTTAAACTCTGAAGGTCAACTTCCTCGTGGTAGATCACATTGATATTTTTGCTTGGAAAAGGGATAAAAATGGGGTATGAGATGACTAAGATCACTAAAGGGGTGATGAAAAAAATTAAATGACACTCTAATAAGATTTAAATAAGCACTAATTCAGAATAAATATGATTTTTTCTCACATAATCTCCCAAACTATCCAATTTACATCAGTATTTTTGAAACTAGGCTCACTAAGTAAGAGGTGAAGCAAAGAGGGGTTATAAAAATCACACTAAGCATCCATTAATGTTATAAAAACACAATTTCAGACTTTAAAATAGTTTTAAATCACCTAAAAATAGGTAATAAATAAGGATAATAACCATGGAATAACACTTCTTCACAAAGTCATCATGCATAAGCTTACTAAACACAAGTTATAGAGAAAGAGATAGGTGAAATAATAGTCTTATTATTTCAAAAGGTGGTTTTTATGAATTTTGATAGGGTTTTGCCTTGTTAAGTGAGATTATCCCTTAAAAATGAGCCCAACAATGGGAGATGTAGGGAAGAAGAGGAAGAGAGGAGAAGAGAGAAATCTTTACTCTTCAATAAATGCATTTTTAACCACTCTCCAAGCTATCATAATTGATTTACAATTTATGAAATGGAGGGAAGCTCATTTTTCATCTTTTATATGTTTTAATTTGTTCTTTATCTTCACTTTTCAATCACTGAGCTCTAAAAGGCTCTAAAAAAGTCTAATTTGGCCTATTAGGCACTTTTGGGCTAAAGGTTTCTTATCTTGGATAATGTCACCATCCACTCAAATTTACAAAAGGTCTTTGATCTTATAGAAGACCTAATTTTACCATTATTTCTATTTACTTCCCACCATGATCCATCAATGCTCCTCAACTCCCTAAATATCTTCTCCACTTGACTTCCATTTCCCATCTCCACTTGGCTTATGTTGGTAACTTGACAACATGGTTAGTGATCTTGGAACTTTATACTTGAAATTTACCTTGAAGGTTAACGTTGGATGTTTTATTTTGTCTTCAATTTCTCCTCTGACCTGAAAAAGTCACCATGGAACTTACAAATCTTGTGGACTCCATTAATGGAGGTTTTCAATTGAAAACCTATAAAAATAGGCATTTTAGGCCATTCTGGGCCTCCTAAGCACCCAAGCATGCCAATTTATTATTAAAAATAGGTAAAAAATGATATTTATATAGTTACCTACACATTATAGGTTTTTTTTAAAGTTATTATAGTTCATTTTATGGACCTATGATCTCAAAAGATCAAAATTGGTCAAAACAAGCTCTATGGCAGCTTATAATGGTTTTAGGCCTCTCCATAGTGATTTGGATATTGAATGAGATTATTTTATTTTAAATAATATTTGGTTTGGTCCTACCCTTATTTTGAGACCACTCTTAACCTTAGATTCACTTGGGAACTCTTTCAAATAGCTTGGGAATGTCTGTAACCTTCTAGGATTAGGTAGGTCTAAGAGGGTCTCTTTGCCAATTTGAGCCACTTGAAGTCTTTATTTAATTTTAAAAATAAATTAATACATTATTTTTTCTATTATAAAAATTTAATATCACTTTTTCATACATAAATCCTCCTTTTGACTTTAGCTAAAGGCTCTTTTTGACCTAGTTTTGAGCATGGACTCCATTAATGGAGATATGAAAACTTGGTTTTTTCTCTTAAAGGATAGTAGGTGTACGAGAAAAATTTTAATATTTAAAGGACACAAAAAATACCTCCGTGTAAAATTTCAAGGCATTTAATTTAGTATAACTCAAAAATATGTCTTTTGGTAACCCACATTGTCAAATTTTTGAACGTGTGTATCTTTGAGTTTTGTCATTTTTCTCAAGTTTTATGATGTACCAAGACTTAATTATTTTTGAATTAGGACCAAGAGGGACATACAAAACTATTAAAATAATTACATTTCATCATCCAACCCTTTAAACCTCTTCAATTTTTTTCTGACTATCCCCATTTGCATGCCAAAATTCTAAATTTTGCAAATTTGCCCTTCTTAATGTTTAGCCTTGAAATTATGAATGTGATTAGTCTCACCAGGTGTGGGAAGATTTAAAATCGCCCTCACTTTCCTCATAACACTCACATGATTTTCAAAACACACTTCATACATTAAATCCCTTCAAGAAGGTTACCTAGCTCCATGTTAATTGTCAACATACAAGCATAGGACTGAAAAAATAAAGGATACTTCCACTATTAGTGTGATAAAATTAAGATGATAGATAGCTAAAACACTCATGACCACCAAATATACCAAATTTTAGAACTGTATATGACTACATGAGGTTTTTAATAAAATAATATATGCTTAAACTATTGATGTGGTCTTATAGAATATAAATATTTATAGACTCACCATGATCATATATACCAAAAATGAGAACCTAACTTCTCCTATAAATGATCTAAAATCACAATTTTTTCCAAGATTGGCCTAGGCTACTTGGGTTTTATTAGGAGAGTGCCTCAGATATGAGACAAACCAATAGGTATATCCCTTGCTAGTTGGGCTAAATATAAACCATAAAGTCATAGTTTGGGTCATGAGGACCCTCTATAACAAATTTGGAGGTTAGATCACCTCTCTACCATCCTCAACTCTTCAAATATTCTCCAAGTTAGTCCTCAAGATTATGACTATGTGTATGGTTTGAAACCATTTTCTCAACCTTAGCCATGCTTGAATTGCATCTTAGTGTTGTGTGAAGTCTGATGAAATCACTCTTTAGAGTAGCTTTAACATATTCATCTAGTTATACAACACTACATTTCTTTAATAGACCAATCTTTACATACACAACTATCTAGGCCTGTTGGTTGTAGGTACTCATTTCATGAGGGAGATAGACTATGTTATTATGTAATTGAACTTCATGGCCTACCTTATAAATATAACACTTGGAAAAGATTTTTCATGATGCAAGTGACCTTTCCTTCTTGCCCTTGAATGCTCAAACACCTTGGAAACTAGCTAGATCCTTCACTTGCAGCTCAAAACCCATTTCTAGGATTTTACCTTAAAATATATTAAAATTTGATAAAGTGTTTCAAAAGAGTGTAAGGAATATGAGGTAGGGCCATGAATTTTATTTTATCTTTCCACCATTGGATCATGCATTGCACTAGTACCGTCTCATCTTTAGAGCACTTTACAACATCTCAGACCAACTTTAGAGCACTTCGAAACATCTTCAAAGCAAATTTGGGGCACTTTTGAGAACTTCAAAGCACTAAGACTAGTCATAAAGGAAAGAGGTCACTGAATGGTCTAGGAGAGTGGCTTGATCTATCTAGGTAAATTTTTTGTATGTAGGCCAATTTTGGCCAACATCTTCTTTTCATGCATATTTAAATTTTTGGATTAAAAACATAATTTCTTCTCAAGAATAAGTATATAGATAGAATTTTCCAATATGAATCCACCTTATCAGTTTTTGTTATTTCTCTTTTTTACTTGCATTGTCTTGAGTCAAAACTATTTATTTGTTTAAACCGTGTCCAAAATAAGCCATATTTACAAATCACTTTTTTGTTTAAAGTGTGTTATGCTATTTTTTTGATGCCATAATTTTCCTAATTCATTTGTGAAAAAATTAATGTGTGTGTGTGTGTGTGTGTGTGTGTGTGTGTGTGTGTGACTTGTTTGAAAGGGGCATCATTACACTACCGATTTCATTCAAAGTCTTGTGCCTTAGAGTTTTTGAAACACACCATTTATCATACCTTTAGAGAAAGATAATGTCTTTTTGCTACTCATATTATTTCAAAGACTTGTTTTCTTGTATCTTTTTTGAGATTTTTCATGATGATGTCATGGTGTTGTCATGGAGGTTCTCTGGTGAGTGGATGTAGAGCGTTGATAGTCTAAGTGACAATGACAAAGTGTGTAATGTGCTTGTTCTTGTATGCTTGAAGGATGATTGGTTTATCTTCAGTATTAATATAGATTGAGGTGTTCAAGGTTGAGTATGGTGATTAGATCATGTGAAATAGGTTACTAATATGTTATCTATGCTTTAAGAGCTTGTTATATAAGTGTAGTTCATCTGGTTAATCATAGTTTACTTCTAGACACTTTGGGTCCAATGGTATAAAATATGAGTAGGTAATTTGATGATGTCACCATTACCACATTAGAAGGATTCAAGGGGAATGGGTTATATGGTTATGATCACATTAGTCTCTAGTTTTTATGCACTTGATCTCAAGTTATGCATCAAAGCATAGTAAAAAATATGAAGGTACAAAGTTGGCTTTTGTTGACCAAATTTGATCTACAGGTCAAATTGGGACCCCTATAGGTAAAAAAAATTGACCTTTTAGATGTTTTAGGGGTCTAATATATTATTTATAAATGTGTATTATAGGTTAATTTATGTCATTTAATGTTATATTGGCCTTGGTCCTCAGTATTTTTAATCCTTTTAGTCATAGGAATTATTTTGAGGTAAAAAAGGGGCATTTAATGACTTTTACATTTTTTTGGGAAGCATGAAGGTTAAAAAATGTGATGTAACATCCCATGTGTCCTCATATGTCTTAATCAATTTTTGAAACTAAAATTAACAGGTTCTGATAGGACCAAAACTCTCCAAAGCTCTGACACAACATGTCAGATTTAAGAGCACACATGATTACCAATGTATAAGCAACTAAACATGCGGAATCCAGAAGAACAAATAACTATCAATGAGAAGACACACAGAATATGAGAGGCAATATACAATTATATTCAACTCATTACAAAAGAATTTACAACAAAGAGGTGGCACTCTTTCTTCCACTTCGTGGGCTTACAGTAAACTTCCCTCCAGAGTAATCTTCTCTCATAGGTCACAACACACAGCTAACACAAGCTGTTGTTCACCTCATTGCACATCTGTACAATCGAGTACACAACCATACTCCAAGTAGATCTCTCCATGATCCTGCTGATGTATTGTTGTCACCTTAGATCTAGCTACCCCGCTGATCTCCTTTTTGACCCTCGCATCCATACACCCCTGCAAATCAAACCTGATCTTACTTATACACACATGGGGAATCCTACTTGATTCCACCATGGGAAGAACTCTCCAAGCTTCACATAGCTCTTCTCCAAATTCTCCAACTAACAATACAGCCCATGAGTCTATTATATAGATCTCATGCATACACTGATTAGACTTGCGGCTCAAGACTTCGAACAAGCCTTTAACATGCAAACTCCATGTTCACTTAATTGACTGTTCGTCAATAGCAGTTTAGACCGCTACAGGCCGATCGACGTTGGTCCCTGCCCTCCTGGAGGTGATCGACGCCGGCCGATCCTCTGCCGATGTCGATTTCCTTTCTATGTCCCCTGATCGTCGTTGGTGTGGCCTGCCGACGCCGGCAACTGCAAACGCCAGAAACCCTCCCGTTTGCCTTAAGGTGTAGCTTTTAGATCCACACCCTAACAATCTCCCACTTGGAGATAAAGAGCTGCACCTGTACCCAAAACCAGTACTCTATCCAATCTGCATCCTAGCTTGTATTCCTCTTCAAGCTCCCACTCGAAGACAACCCACCACACTCCTTGTGGTGTTAATCATGTGCCTGATTTTCTTCATTCTCATTGTACCATCTTCTGCCTTGCTATACTCCCACTCAAACAGCAACCCCTGTGAGTAACCTGTAATCAACAAACACTTAACAGATTTGGGACATCTGTTAGTCAAGCTCGCTCTGAGAATGTCCAACCTCGCTCTGATACCAATTGATAGGACCAAAACTCCCCAAAGCTCTGACACAACATGTCAGATTTAAGAGCACACATGATTACCAATGTATAAGCAACTAAACATGCAGAATCCAGAAGAATAAATAACTATCAATGAGAAGACACACAGAATATGAGAGGCAATATACAATTATATTCAACTCATTACAAAGGAATTTACAACAAAGAGGTGGCACTCTTTCTTCCACTTCGTGGGCTTATGGTAAACTTCCCTCCAGAGTAATCTTCTCTCATAGGTCACAACACATAGCTAACACAAGCTATTGTTCACCTCATTGCACATCTGTACAATCGAGTACACAACCATACTCCAAGTAGATCTCTCCATGATCCTGCTGATGTATTGCTGTCACCTTGGATCTAGCTACCCCGCTAATCTCCTTTCTGACCCTCGCATCCATACACCCCTGCAAATCAAACCTGATCTTACTTATACACACATGGGGAATCCTACTTGATTCCACCATGGAAAGAACTCTCCAAGCTTCACATAGCTCTTCTCCAAATTCTCCAACTAACAATACATCCCATGAGTCTATTATATATATCTCATGCATACACTGATTAGACTTGCGGCTCAAGACTTCGAACAAGCCTTTAACATGCAAACTCCGCGTTCACTTAACTGACTGTTTGTCAATAGCAGTTCAGACCGATACAGGCGACCGACGTCGGTCCCTGCCCTCCTGGAGGTGACCGACGCCGGCCGATCCTTTGCCGATGTCAGTTTCCTTTCTGCGTCCCCTGACCGTCATCGGTGTGGCCTGTCGATGCCGGCGACTGCAAACGCTAGAAACCCTCCCGTTTGCCTTAAGGTGTAGCTTTTAGCTCCACACCCTAACAGGTTCTTCAAAAGAAAGGGTAGTTTTATTAGGAAAAGAGAAGATTTTGGCACTTGTACAGTCCATGGGGAAGTGTGTCACATGGGAAAAGATCATAGAATGTCCCTTTAGCTTCCTAAAGCTCATTTCCATGTTTTAAATTCTCTGAAAGTGCCATTTTTGGCCCAAAACCATTCTACTCCTTTTTCATCCTTCTAGGCACATATAACTAGTCTTCAGGTTTGTACTTGGTACGACCAATAGGGGAGGGTCCAAATAAAATGCCTCAGGGAAGTGAAATTAAACTTAGGGACCTTAATTTTCATTATAATCTTTTGAATAATGATGGTATTTTCTTTGTGAATCATCCTCATCAAGTTGAGTGTGTTTTTCTACTTACTAATGTGTACACCCTATAGGTTTTTATTTGGTTTGGTAATTTATGTATAATAAATTTGGTCATATTGGTTTTAGATGATGTTTAAATCCTCCTCAAATTATTACCATTCTTGGTTTCAAGTTTCATTATGTTTTTATGAGCAAAGTAACTTAGGCTAGAAGAGGAAGCACTTTTTGTGTAACAAGTAGTTTTTCACCATGTTCAAGATTTTCATGCTTTGTCAATGGATCCAAGGAGTTGTGATAGGTTATTTATTATGTCTCCAATGTGATTTTAATCTCATATCCTTTCAGTCTCATTCTCTAAGTAGCATTCCATGAGTTACAGTCACCAAGCACCATGCAGCGAGTTGATTTCAAGATGATCATGCACAACCAACTTGGTGAGTTGAGTTAGGGCATTCAACACATCTATGGGGGGAATTAATATGGTATTTAAAGGTTTAACACATTTTCATAGTATGAATAATCAATTAAATCCTTTCATTTGTTATAGGAAGGATTATGATAGCTACCACAATCACTCACATAATTTTGCAATTAACATACTCATCTACAGGTGCTTGGAAGAGAATCTCATGTTGAATAGGATGTGTTGACATTTGTTTCAAATAATTTGACTATTAAGAGTCCATTTAAAATAATTGAAATAGGTTACCACTCATTTATAGACTATATTACATGTGCATTGCCTAAATCCACATCTTGCTGCCTGCACACTAGAATATGCACCTACAGGTGGTGCTGACAGAGAGTTGAATATGATTTTGGAGTGTTGATAATGTTAATAATCCCTCCTTGAATTATTGATGTATTTAGGAATCATGTAATACTCATGTGAAATGATGGGTTAGTGATCAAACTAGGAAAGACCTTTCGAGGATGATGACTATAGATTTCAGGCCCTTGATCCCTAAAATGAGGAAATAGAGATCCCAACCCTTTTGTAGACATCTTGAAATAATGTTTCCAATTGTTTTTATGCATAATTTTGTGTTTGTTTTTAATTTTACATATGGTACAAGAACCTTTAAAAAGTTTAAGGTCAGAATATTAGTGGATGTCAATTGTTAGAAGGCCCAAAAGATGCCCTTGAACCAATATTTACAGGCAGTTGTATCTATAGGTCTTGAAGATACAAAGTAGCCTTAACATCTCAAAGTAATAATAAGGAATTTTATCATGTTTTGAGTGGATTTTTTTTTTAAATGGTGTATTAATGAACAATAAAATCATTAGGATGATGAGGAGATGTAGTGTTTTAAGTTTCATGTACACATACATGTGTACCTTCACAAGCAATATGCACCTACAACCAACCTAATGTGCATATGTGAAAAAGTGTTCTTTATTGTGGAATTAAATGAAAATGTAGCCTTTTTTAATAGTAATAAAAATAATATAGGTATTATATGGAGTTTTGATCATAAAAACACCCATAATTGTCCACTCAATGTGAAAATGTGCACTTACAGCCACTGTTGACTGTGACATAGGCAATAAACATAAATGAATAATGTTTAAGCATTGTAATTACATAAGGGATGAGTAAATTAAATTAAAATAATAATAAAATGATTATAAATAATATCAATAGGTATATAATGGATATTTAGCATGGGTTTTGGAGGTAAAAACCACCATTAAGGTCACCTACAATCACATGTAGATGAATGTAGGTAAATAATTGATAGAGATAATGTGCATAAGGGATATTTTAGGATTATAAAAGGTGACATAGGTCCAAATTATGATAATTAACATGGAAGGATTCAATACTGGTCTAATTAAATGTTCCAAAGTTATTTTTATGGTATAAATATCTATAGGTGTCCCCTCCAACTCACAAAGACACAGTCAACAAGCACACTCAGTTTAAGTAGGCAAAGGTATGGGAAGATCATATAGAAGGATGGATTGATGAATAGGAGATTATATTACCTAAATAATATGATGAAAATATACATAAGATTTTATAGTAAGAAGTAAGCTAAGAGAAAGAGATCCAAGGTAACAGTACATAGTCCAAAGTACAAACCCTGCACACAATATTTTTATACAGTCTATTTTGGGTTTTAGGAAGATTGGAGGGCCAAAAAAAATATTATAGGGATGAAAACTTGTGTAGGGGTAATACTAACTTGGAGAATCATCTAAAATATCAACATTTATTTGAGGAAATAGGGGAGTTCCCTCTATTTTGTCTCAGATATAGGACACTCCCCTCATGCACAAACCCTAGCAGTTTTGACAAGAGATGATAAAAGGATGAATAAGGAGATGTATATAATTTTTTATAATGTGTGACAAGATATAATAAAGCTATGAAAACATTATAAACCAAAAAAAAGGGGGGAAATGAAATAAAGTGGTTAGGTGGCTAGAGTTGCAGTCAAGCCTACTTGACAGGTTTTGGCCTAGTGCCCAAATAAAAGGTCAAAGCCATTTTTAGCATGAGATGACATTTATAACTTGTTGAAACATGGTTTTAAGGTCATAATAGACATGTATAATCTATTTCAATGTAAATAAATTTAGTTGGATGGTCTAAACCACAAGAGTGTGGGTAGGCCTACTAGGCAAAATTTAGGCCTAAAAGCCAAATGGGGAGTTACTTTTAATTTTCACATGAGATATAATTCCTAGCCTATTGGATAATTATTATATGGTCACCCCAGGTGTGATAAAAATTTCACTCTATAGAGTAAGCATGTGGAACTTAATTTTGAGCTTAGAACAACATTAGACCTATCCAAAGTGGAGAATGAATCTTGATGGAACAACTTTAGAGGTTCACATCTCCTTAAATGATTTGCATGGAGGTAAAATAAGATAGGAGGAGTTAGATGGGTTAATAAAGATTAATTTTGTTGTATTATTTGGAAAGATGGATGTTAGATCTTTATGAAACATCACTAAAGGTCAAAACTACTCAAAACCCTTGTTACACCCTTGTAAAGACTAGTTTGAGGAAATGAGAGAGATAATGCACCAAAATGAAATAGTTTGTATATAATGATGATTTTAGGTTGTAGAGGAGTTAGTAAGGATCCCTAACATAAACATTAGTTGTACAAAATCTATACAAACATGGTAAAAATAGGGTTTTCTTGATTGGTTTGTGTTGTGCAGGTTCTAGGATGTTCCAAGAGATGCCAATCACATGGGAGGAAAGATTGATACTTAAGATAACTCAAAATATAAATTTAATTCCTTGAAACAACTCCTAAGTGCCTCATCTAGTTGATTCATCTCAGCCATTCAAAACTGGCATAGTAGACATGATGGTGAGAAGGGTGGAAAACTTCAAGTAGACTAATTTTAAGGTGTTACTAATGTATCTAAGGCCATGGAGGGTCTTGAAACGTGTCATATAATCCCTAACCCATATTTTCATGGAAAAATGATGTTATTTTTTAGGCCAAGTGTGTAGGGTACATGAAAGAGGAGTTATTTGGAATGTAGATAATGATGGTTCATTCCTAGATGATTTTAGATGACCAAGCCTACAACCAATGCATGGAGAGGCATGTATGAAACTCTTCCCCTTCATTCCCACCATCAAATTTGTACCTAATTAGTTTTGGGATGTTCAAATAGGTTCAAATCATGAAGGCAATTTTTTGAGCCAGAATGAGGAGTTTCATGCCACTTTTCATGAGTTTCATGACTTGGATGGACACTTGTGCTTCCAAAACTTGCATGGTTCATCACATATCCTCTTCTAATGCACAAGTAAATTATTTTCTCAGCTTGACAAGTTTCCTTATGACTCTTATACTTATGTCTTCTCCTCTCTCTCTCTAGTTTTATAAGAACTAGCCATTTTGGCCATTGTAACTTATGCTCCACCTGCGTATGTTGAATCCTTGCTCATTTGTATATCATTTGATCAATAAGAATACTAATTTTTACCTCTTCATGACTGTCCATAGTTTTTTCAACTTGAATTTTAGATCTTTCTTAGTGAAGACTATGGATTCCTTAACATGTTATCTCATTCTTTCATCCTATTTGGAATTGGAAAACTTCTTCTTACTGGGCATGTGAAGTATTCTAGGAGGTGTCAAGGTTGAGTGAGTTAATATACACACTAGTGCCATTAAAGGCCTCTTATATATTCCTCCTATCCTAAACATTCATCCATAACTTCTTAATGTAGCATTGACATGTGAAGATGCAGATTAGAGAAGTGTATGTTTAGTTAGCCTCTTGGTTTCATGTGTAACATGCAGCTGATTGGAAGCCATCATCTTATTTGGTGTATTAAGGGAGCTAGACCTATCTAGAGATTCACCTCATCCTTAGGCTACCCATAAGCCTAAAGGTTTTTTTCATAAAGGTTTTTTTCATTATGCCACTTCTATGAGGAGAGCTTAGGCATCTCCTCAAAGGGTGCAAATCCAAGTGACAACAACTTCTCAGTCAGAATTCATTATTTTCCCATACTTAGCCAAATTTGTAGTTGGCCAAGAAGAGTTGAGTAATCATGATGATGAGGTCAACATTCACATGTGTGGATGTTTCAAAATAGGGTGATCATATGTGTTTGTTTAGTTTTATATCTTGTTTCTTTATGTTAATTTATAGATCATGCAATGCAATATGTGAAAAGATATGCATATGCAAAGTTGGGCCCCCAGGCATTTATTTTTCCATACTTAGCCAATTTTTCAATGAGGAAAAAAGAGCTAAGTGAGAATGTTGATGGTGTTATATCTTATACATGTGAAGGTTCTAATATAAATCATATGGGTTTGTTTGGTTTTGATCATAGATGATTTATGTTAAATTTGAGATCATACATCGAATCACATAAGAAGTTATTAAGGAAACATGTAAAAAGTTATGGATGATCAAAGTTGGCCTCTTAGGCAGATTTAGACATGGTTGGATCTATGATATAAGTTTATGAAAATGTAATTTAATGGAATTATATCTTGCAAACACGAGATTTCCAAGAGCAGTGTGTCATATGGTTAGATTCTTCTATGTGAGGAAATCAGTTGGGCCAAATTTTAGATGATGCATCAAAGTGAATAAGATGTTATTAAGGATAAAAAATGGCTACTCAGGCATATTGACAAGGTTCTCATAGTCATTTTTGAAAGTTTTAAAGCTCAAGCAAGATTGACGGTGCGTGTTTATTCCAAAGAGTCAAGAAGCAATGAGATGAGGATAGATGCATGATGTTTAACATTTATGAAAAGGTATGGGATAAGGATCCAATAGTGAGTGAGAATTTTTATAGTTAATTGAAAAATGAGCATTAATTTCCCATTAACCTTGTTGATCTGTAATGATCAATGGAGTGCATTGAGTCAAAGTTCCCAAATTGCATGAGATGAGGTCAATGTGATAGATGTTTAACATTTGGCTTTGGTGGTCTATGTGTTAAAGCTCAGACATGATTGATGGTGCAGATTGATCTTGAGCTGAGATTCCACAAGATTTAATCATTTTGTTCAAAGGTTAACTATGATCATTATTATTCAAATATTTGAATTTAATAGATAAAAAACTAGGGATCTATATTTTAACCATATCTTTTGATAGAAGATGAATTTACTCATGCAGTAAAAAGCAAAGTGGTAGAGAAATCCATGGTACATATGATGAACCTAATTTTAAGATATTAAAGTAAGTATATTCAAATATATTGAGCCTATAATTTGAATATGTGTTTTTGCTTATTCTGAAAGTGACCTGAGAAGGATATTTGAGTTTGTATTAATGTTTTATCGATGTCTCATGATGAATTAGATATTGGAGCTTGTTGTAGATTCCATGAGGATGCTATGTGTGGATTTTGAAGGTGTGATAAATATATCTTGAGTATGAACAATGCTTAAGAATTTAACTGTGTTTGTTCATGGTGACTATGTGCATAAATTTAGTGTTTGAGTTGTTTAAGCATATGCAGATGTGATCTAAGTTGAGTGTGATCATTCAAGGATGTATAAGGGGAAATAAGGAGTGGAACCATATATTTAAAAGTGGTCTTATGTTCTTTTTTTTCTCAAAGGAGTGCTAAAGAAGTGAATGGGTTCACATGAGACTTATAAGGGCTATAAGTGCCTTATTAAAAGGTGTAGATCCTTAAGGGTGACCCATAGATGCTATGGTTGACCAATGAAGATTTTATTGAGCCATGTATTTGTGTGAAATATGCCTTAAGGGATAAGGAATGCCTCATGGTTGACTAACATAATGTTATCAAGATTGATCTATAAATAGGGGAACCAAAGATGATAGATTTTAGATTGGTATGCTTTGAAGAGGTGTGACCATTGAAGCAAAAAATAGAAGAGGATGAGTCCCTCTGGAAAAATCTCGGTCACCTCCTACACCTACTTTTGCAAGGCCAGTCAATTTTGGGCTGCAGTCCATCTTCAGGTTCGTGCTCAGTTCAACGAAAAAAGTTCAAGTCAACGGTTCAATTGTCTAAGTCCCGCAAAAAATTCAAGTTTTATGCAATGGGCGGCAAAATTACCACCCACAACATTGGCGAGAAAAATGAGACCACCTACACACAAGCAATGGGCGGCAAAATTGCCACGTGAAGTAGTTGGCAGAGAAAAGGAGGCCATCAACATCGGCCGACATTGGCAAAACTGTTGCGATCAGTAGCTAATTCTGTCGACGTCGGCCAAACTGCCATGGTCGGTAGTAAATCGGCCGACATCGGCAAAAGTTCCGCATGAAGTCCACGATAGTGGGTGGTAAAATTACTGCCCACAACATTAGGCAACAAAAAATCCCTATAGAACATAGGAAAAGCCCGCCCAACCACCAGAGGAGCAAACCAACACGCAAAACGAGGTAAAAAGCATGGTCCCAATAGACTTATGATGTCATCTACAGTGTTTTCTCTCTTCCCAATGAAGACTCAAGCTGCCACTTGAAAGCAAAAGGCCAATGAGAGCTCCTCTTGGCTTTTTCCATATAAATACGCAGACTTGGTCATTTTTAAAAGAAAATCTTCTTCTCCAATTTTGTAAAGAGCACAACTCTCCAAATTTTCCACCTGAATCAATAAAATATAGTTTTTGCCTCCATCTTGGATAGATTTGTTGTGTATGTCATGAGTATTATTTGTGTTTAGTCATTATTTTCAATGCTTTCACAGGTTAATGCCAACAGACCAGTCGTCTACAAGGGCCATTCCTGCAGCTGAAAGGAGAAGAGCAATATTTGAGAAGGACATAATAGAAGAAGTTGCTTATAAGTGTGCATTCCACAGCACCTTGGTAAACCTCTATTATGTATTTTCCATTATAGCCTCCCTGTTAGTCTTAGTAGCTTGGTTCTTCTGCCAGATGTGTAGAGTATATTTGCATTTCTCTTGATTCTGAGAGTGGATGTGGAAGATCAACCTTTATTTTGGTGTATCACCTCTTTTAGAGTAGGCTGTTTGTTTTCATGCATTTTCTTCTCCCTTTTCATCCCCCCCATTATATCGATATATCTGTATTTTTACACTGCCTAAAATAAACAAGATACATCAGAGGGAACTAGCCCATACCTAGAGACTCTCCTCTCCTACTTCGCCATCCCACAGGCGAGAAAGGGGTTTCCATGTTGCGAGGAGAGGGTAGGAACCTATTTTCCTACCAACTAGGTGCACTTTCCAGCATCAACAGTTTTGGCACACCCGGTGGGACTGTAATTTTATCAGTTTCTAATGCAGTAGTATTTCAGGATTGATGTTGGTCCTGCTACAGTCATTTGAAATATTTCCAGCATCTGGCGACTCCACTGAGAAGAACTTAGTTCTTTATTTTAAGACTAGTCACTTAAACTTCTATGCCAAATTTTACCACAAGGTCAGATTTAAGAAGGGTCCCTTTTGAAATCATTGAGCTACCGTTAAACTCTACTAAAAGGCTCAGGTTTGAAAGAACTTGCCCTTATCCACTAGTAAATCCTCCTAGACTTGTTGCTAGGAACACCAAGCTAGCTCAGCCACAGTTACAACCCATTCCAACCATGGCATTGCCTTTTGCAGCTTTCCACGGTGAGAGCCCCTTGAACCTCCCACACTATGATCCGATTCCTGGAACAACTCTAAAAAATGTGCCTTCTTTTGATGGAGTGGGACCTATCACAGTTGTTGAGCATATCAATAATATTGCCAATCTTTGCAATATTCACAATATAACAGAAGAAAATATTGCCATCAGACTGCTAGCCTTGTCTCTGAAAGGGAAGGCTCTTGATTGATACGTCACCTTGCCTGTGAATTCCATACATTCCTTGAATGAATTGGGCACTCATTTAACTGATCGTTTTGGAGAAAAAAGTGACGACTTCTCTCTTGCCGAGCAACTGACGACTATAAAAAGAGCTCCGCATGAGTATATGCAGGACTTCAACACGTGGTTTCAAAAGACTTGGGATAGAATTCCCATCTTGGTAAGGCCGACTCCCAGCTACGCTTTCCTGTACTATCTAAAAGCATTGAACAGTGATATTGCTGTGATGATCCAATCTATGGGAGGACACATATTGCCTACTACTTATGACATTGCCATAGCAGCCGAGAATTGCTTGGTATAAGCCAAAAAGATCACTCCTAGGCCTAACATGCCACTTTTTCCAGAAATGCTGCCCCCTATACAAACCATTGTTCCCACAATTGCTCCCATGCCCACCATTGAAAAGCCAGTTGTTGTTCCGTCAAATGAACTACATGAGGTAAAAATCTTTTTGCAAAACATGTCAAATGAACTTGTAGCTCTTAAAAGGCAACAAGCTCAAAATAACAAGCCAAATCCGGGATATCAACATTATGGTCAAGCACCTAGAAACCCTTTTCAAGGCTATAATCAGGGACAAGGTCAGCTCACTCAGACCAGGCCTTACCAAAATTATAACTTAGGCCCCTCTTCGTCATCCAAAGCCATGGTGCCTACTCAGAATAACCTTGTACAGGAACAGCCTAGCTATTCAACCATGGGACATGGTCAAGAACAAGTTGTCCATACGAATGATATGATGATTTTTTTCTAGAATTCAAAAAACCAGGTTGCTGATCATTCCCAATTTTTTGAGTTTCCAGCTCAGCCCAACACAAGTAACAATCAAACTCAGCCGGACTCTACTCTGATAAATCACAAAGAAGGCGAGCTCTGTGCAATTAATCATGGGGGTGCTACAGGCAATCAGGCTGATTGCATTGCAGCCAATACGATATTTAAAAGAAGAGCAGTTGGAGAAGCACAGGATTCCCCTCAGGCAACAACGAATCCTCCACCACCCCCTTTTTAGAGGGCCCCAATTTTTGGTCAACCGTCTGCACCTCCAGATCCTCAGTCTATAGCTCCAGTCGAGATCAGCCCAAAGGAAAGCACGAAGGGAATCAGCCCCCAAGTGAATATAGTTGATCAAATGACGAAATTACATGTGAGCATTTCTCTATGGGATTCATTGTCTCTTCCAGGACAAAAGGAGGTATTGAAGAAAGAATTGCATGAACTAGATCGACAGGCTATCCCAGCTGACACTAATAACGTCTTAATGACGAAAGGGTAGCCTTTTGCTTCAGATCAAGTAAAGAAAGAAGAAAGGACTCCCCCTTTTTATGTATCTTTGATCATAGGGAATTTCTTAGTACACAATTGCATAATCGACAGCGGGGCCAGCACTTCGGTGATGCCTAAGTGCATTGCTGATAAGATGGGGTTAAAGTATGAAGCAATGAACAAAGGAGTCCTACAACTAGATGGGATGCCTGCAAAGACAATCAGAATCCTAAAAGGATTGAGTTTAACATTGCATGCCTGCTCGATATTCTCAATCCCCCATGATATAGTGGTAGCGGACGTTCCTCCATACTTCACAATCTCTTTGTCAAGGGACTTTACATCCAAGATAGGTGGTTATCTAGCAGTGAACTGGTCATATCTAGTTTTCAGAACCAAGTATGGGACCAAAGTGAAAATAAAATCTGAACCACTCTACAAGGACCACCTAGAGCCCTATTCACCCAAGGTAGCGAATGTCAGTTACACTATCATCGATCCAGAAGAGTCTCAAATGGACAAATCTTCATCTTCTGCTCTTGAAGGAGTCGCATATCTTCTCTTGGATGAGTGGGGAAGCAATAACTTCGAGCACGATCCTTATAAGTTTATTGAGGAAGCAGACCTTGGCTTCTATTGCTTGCATGAAGAAGGCGCCGTCATGCCCAATATAATGAAGGAGAACAAGGAAGACCTTGGCCTGTGGCAGCTATAATTCGACGGTTCCAGAAGTAAACTGGGTGCTGGTGTTGGGGAAATGTTAGTTTCCCATTTTAAATAAAGGTATTTTTTAGCTTTCCATTTCCATTTCTCTTGCACATGTAATACCAAGAACCCCTTGCTAAAGTATTACAAGCATAGATTCTGGGACTTAATGGAGGATTTCCTTGCTCTTAACATTACCTCGATTCCCAGAGAATAGAATAAGCAAGCTGACAGGCTGGCAGCTGTTAGCGCCCAATTTGATATTTCAAAAGAGATAAGTAGGGATTGTGGTTTGCACCATTTAAAAGTGGTGGTTCGGCCTTCAATTCTAGACAATGTTACAAATTGGTAGGTCTTAGAAAGTGACTAGTAGATAGCTCTCTTCCTGCAGGAAGAAGCTAAATTCGCAATCCACAATCAAGCAAAATTGCAGCAACAATACGGAAATTAGATTGTTCAATTGAAGAATAATAAACTCCCTAAGGGTCTGGTCACACTTGAAAGTATTTTCAACGGAGATGACCAACTAAGAGATGAAAAAGCACGCATCACTACCAGAGAAGAAAATTATGAAAAATTTGAAATCTTCAAGGACAAGTTGTTGGCACTCGGTAAGGTCTACATGTTTCAAGAAAGGCAAGCTTTCATTCTACTATGTTAGGAGTTTGCTGACATTTTTGCCTAGAATTATAGTGACTTGAAAGGCTTCGATCCAAGACTCGCCCAACACACCATTGAATTAGATGAAGGCACAAAACCAATCACATAAAAATAGAGGCCTGTTAATCTGATGATCGAGCTCCTTATGCAGAAAGAATTGGTCAAGTTGATTGAGTCTGGCATTATATTTCTGGTCAAACATTCCTCATGGTTGGCCAATTTGGTTCCAGTTAGAAAGAAAAATAGGGAAATCAGGCTGTGCATCGACTTCAGAGACCTTAATAAGGTCTCTTTAAAGGATCATTATCCCCTCCCAAACATGGAGCAGATTCTCCAAAAGGTAATCAGTTCCGAACGTTTCTCTCTCCTGAATGGTTATTCAAGATATAATCAAATTCTGGTGTGAGGTTGCGACCAATACAAAACAACCTTCACCACTAAATGGGGAACGTTCACCTACCAGAAGATGCCTTTCAAGCTATCCAATGCTGGTGCTACCTTTTAGCGAGCCATGGACATGGATTTTAGTGTTTTGATAAATAAGAACGTGCTGGTGTACCTCGATGATATAACAGTTTTCTCCAAGGAGGTAGGACAGCATATGGAGCACCTCGGGCAAATTTTTGAGAGGTGCAGGGAATTTGGCATCTCCCTAAATCCAAAGAAATGTGTATTTGCTGTTCATGAGTGGAAACTTCTTGGCCACATTATGTCCAAGGAAGGTTTGTCTATTGACCCTGAAAGAGTCCGCTCCATCCTGGAGATGTCTCTACCAAAGCACAAGAAAGGCCTGCAGAGTTTCTTTGGCCGAATAAATTTCATTAAGAGGTTCATTCTGAATTTTGCTGAGATAGTTAAACCCCTAACCTCTATGCTGAGGAAGGGTAAAGAATTCAAGTGGATAGCACCAAGAAAAGATAGCTTTGAAGCTATCAAACAGGCTTTGACCCAGGCTCCCACTCTAATCAGCCCTGACTTCAATAAAGACGTCAATCTCTATACCTTCAGCAATGGAGAAGTAATATCCGCTATGATTACCCAAGCAAATAGCGATGACTTCGAGCAACCAGTCGCCTTCTTCAACCAAGGGTTAGAGGACTTCAAAATTAGGTACACCTACATAGAGAAGCAAGTCCTAGTAGTAGTGCATAGCATGAAGAAATTCAGATATATATTGTCAAACAGTAGGATCCATCTCATGGTTCCACATCTTGGCATTAAGAATTTCTTGACCAATCGAGACTTAAATGAGAAAAGAGCGGGATGGATCACCAAAGTGATGGAGTACAACATAGACATCAAAATCACCAAGTTGGTGAGAGGAAAGGGCCTGTGTGAACAGCTAGTAGCAGATTTGAGACAAAAGGGTGAAGACAGCTTGCTGATCCATGATGCAACCACTGCAAAAGAACTAGCTATCATAAGAGATGGGACGTTGGATATGAGGCGCTTCCTTCTTACGGGTGAATGTCCATAGGGTCTCGGTAGGGCCAAAAGAAGGTATTTTAAACTTCAGTCCCTTCCTTATGTCTTGATTGATGGAGTATTATTTAGGAATGATCTCTCTGGGGTTCTCTTGAGGTGCATTGACCCAAGTCAGGCTGACAAGGTATTGGCTAAGTTTCACGATGGGCCAGTAGGCAGCCATTTCGCCCCTAAGATCACAGAAGCAAAAATAATGAGAGCTGGCTATTTCTGGCCCACTCTTTTCAAGGATACCTATGCCTGGGTAAGGAAGTGCCAGAAGTGTGCACTTTTTGATGGAAAGCAACGATTGGCTGCCATGCCCCTACAACCCATCCAAGTTGAACAACCATTCATGCAGTGGGGCCTGGATTTCATAGGGATGATCAATCCTCCCTCCAGTGCCAGACACAAATGGGTCATGACTGCTACAAATTATTTTACCAAGTTGGTGGAAGCCATTGGTTTAAAGGAAGTGAATGAAAACGTAGTCCTGGATTTCTATGAGGACTTAGTGACACATTTTGGGGTCCCAACCACTATAATTTTTGACAACGCCTTGGCTTTTCTGGGAACCAAAACTAGTGAATGGGCGCTAAGGTATGGTATATACCTCAACACTTCGTCAAATTACTACCCACAGGGGAATGGGCTGGCTGAGTCCATTAACAAAAATCTGATCAGGATTATAAAGAGGATCATGGAATAAAATCAGAGAACTTGGCATGCCAAGCTGAAGACAGCGCTATGGGCCGATCGGATCACCCCGAAGAGAGCAATTAGAAATTCTCCATATACGCTCATGTATGGAAGGGAAGTAGGTTTCCCATTTCACTCAAATTGCCAGCACTGGACCTGGCTCATTAGCTGCAACTGGAAGAAGGAAGTAGCATGGAGGTCAGGTTGTGTGAACTAATGGAGTTCCAAGAGGTAAGGAATCGGGCCATGGTCTCTATGATCAGTCACTAGTAGCAGATGAAAAGACATTTTGACAAAAAATCTTCATCAAAAAATTTCACTGAAGGAGATATTGTTTTGAAATGGGACGAAGACAGAGCTAAACCCGAAAAACATGCAAAATTTGATGCCCTCTGGAGTAGTCCTTATATGATTACTCAGTGCAAGCAGTATAACGCATTCCAACTCTCCAGGTTGAACGGTGAAGAACTATGTATCCCAGTCAACGAGATACATCTGAAGCATTGCCACTAATTTTTGGTTTAGCTATACATAGTTTCCCTTATAGTTTTCCCTATTTTCCCTAAGTGCAGTTGCACAATTAGTTGTTTTTAGTCTTGTGTGTTTCCCTTTGCGTGTGGGGGTAAATTCTGTATATTTTGATTTTGGGATATTTTGGGCTGTTATTAATTCTTTCAAGCTGCATTTGACTCCGCACCTAATGGTATTCAAAGGCAACTGGGTCCTAAACATAGTAGGCATGCTTCCCCTAAGAGTCACCAATTTGTTGACCCAATTTTGCCCCTCTGACAAAATCTCAGTCACCTTCTACACCTACTTTTGCAAGGCCAGTCAATTTCGGGTTGCAATCCATCTTCAGGTTCATGCTCAATTCAACAGAAAAAGTTCAAGTCAATGGTTCAATTGTCTAAGTCCAGCAAAAAATTCAAGTTTTATGCAATGGGCGGCAAAATTACCACCCACAACATTGGTGGGAAAAAAGAGACCGCCTACACACAAGTAATGGGTGGCAAAATTACCACGTGAAGCAGCTGGTGGAGAAAGGAAGGCCGTCAACATTGGTCGACGTTGGCAAAACTACCATGCTCAACAGATAATGCGGCCAACGTTGGAAAAACTACCGTGGTCGGCAGTAAATCGGCCGACGTCGGCAAAATTTCCACATGCAGTCCACGATAGTGGGCGGTAAAATTACCGTCCACAACATCAAGCAGCAAAAAAGACCTACAAAACACAGGGAAAAGCCCGCCCAGCCGCCGGAGGAGCAGACCAGCATGCAAAACGAGGTAGCAAGCATGGTCCTAGCAGACTTATGACATCATCTACAGTGATTTCTCTCTTTCCAATGGAGACTCAAGCTGCCCCTTGATTCCTCTTGGCTCTTTCCATATAAATACGCAGACTTGGTCATTTTTTTTAAGGATCTTCTCACACTTTTGTAAAGAGCATAGCTCTCCAAATTTTCCACCTGAATCAATAAAATACAGTTTTTGCCTCCATCTTAGATAGATTTGTTGTGTATGTCATGAGTATTATTTGTGTTTAGTCATTATTTTCAATGCTTTCACAGGTTAATGCCAACAGACCAGTCATCTACAAGGGCCATTCCTGCAGCTGAAAGGAGAAGAGCAATATTTGAGAAGGACATAATAGAGGAAGTTGCTTATAAGTGTGCATTCCACAACATCTTGGTAAACCTCTGTTATGTATTTTCCATTATAGCCTCCCTGTTAGTCTTATCAGCCTGGTTCTTCTGTCAGATGTGTAGAGTATATTTGCATTTCTCTTGATTCTGAGAGTGGATGTGGAAGATCAACCTTTATTTTGGTGTATCACCTCTTTTAGAGTAGGCTGTTTGTTTTCATGTATTTTCTTCTCCCTTTTCATCCCCCCCAGTATATCGATATATCTGTATTTTTGCACTGCCTGAAACAAACAAGATACATCAGAGGGAACTAGCCCATACCTAGAGACTCTCCTCTCCTGCTTCGCCGTCCCACAGGCGAGAGAGGAGTTTCCATGTTGCGGGGAGAGGGCAGGAATCCATTTTCCTGCCAACTAGGTGCACTTTCCAGCGTCAATAGTTATGTTGTTGAAGACTGTGATAGAGTTTTTATTATGAAGGATGTATTGAGTGTGCAGAGTTGAAGAGTGGGGATAGTTGGGATATGTAATGTGTCCTAATTGATCTTTATGTGTTGGTTCAAGTATGTAATGTTATTTGATCAATAGGGAGTGTTGTGTGATATAAAATATGGATTTAGATACATTGAGAGATTGATAATCAGAATTACATCATTAGATATTGAAGAAATTAATTTAAAGGTCAAGTTATTTTATAGGTGTTGTTGTGGGTGCTCAATATCTAAGGTGGTTTTAGCCTCCTTACAAGGTGAAAATTACTAAAAGGTCTAGTTGTTGTAGCTCAGCTAGACAGGTGTGGTATCACCTTGTGGGATTGGAGTCTTACTAAATATGGATTATAGTTACTTAATCAGTAGCTTGCTAGTCTAAATTAATTCTTATTATTATATGAGAGTAGTCCAATTTTAGGTTCTAGTGGGTTTTATTCCCCAAGAGTGTTTCCCACATATATGTAGACACTCAAAAACCACACACAATGGTTTTAGATGTTGGACTAACCTGTAGACCACCTTGGGACCCCATAGGTACTATCCTACAACCTTTCAACTACAAACCTAAGTCAAAATTAACTAAATTTGACCACCTTGATGTTTGACCTATCGACCATTGACGGTCACCCTAATCATTAACAGTTAGGCCTAATCATTGATGGTCAGACTTTAATCACCTTAAAGGGTTAACTCCCAATTCAAATCCAACTTTATTTTTTATATTTAGCTTACCTAATCCACGTGTGAATCAATGCATGTTAGGACTAAAGTTAGACAACCCCTTGACACCTTATTGAACTTATTGTTCCACCTCTTCTTTCCTTATATAAAAAATGAGGAGGAGGAGGTGAAAGGGATATAAAATTAGAGCCATCAGATCATCAAAGTAACCATTAGCAATTATTAGAGATTCTTGTATTAGAACTTTTTTATGTCTTCTTTCGGTGAACCAACAATGAGTCTGATAGAGACCCAAAGTGTCGCTACTCATTGGTCAATAACCAAGTATTGTTACTCTACCAAAATTGTTCTAAGTTCCACTAGTGAATTTCTTTGCCACCCAGCTCAATAAAAAATAACAAAGCTAAGTATCTATTTTTTAGTAATTAGTTATTTTTTTGTTCTTCTCACAACCAACCTCTAACCCAAACCCACCTTCCAGAATTTCATTTTGTAACCTCATCAACCAATTTCTTAAACTAACCCAGAACCCATAGTAACCACCGATGGTCACCCTGACCACCAATGGTTTATCCATAAATGTTGATGGTTGTCAACTACTGATAGTCACCCTAATTGCTGACAATTTTTCTAACTGATGATGGTCACTATGTGATAAATAAATAATAATTTATTTTCAGCCATCAAAACTCAACCAAGTTCCACTTTTTGCCTCCCTACTTGATCATAGAGCATCACCCTATTTTTTGAATCATAATTGAATCATTTAACATTAATATCAATATATTTATTGATGTAATTAGTTAAATTCACCTATTTATATATCAAACACTTCTTGTATTTGATTTTAGTACCTTTTGTTATTTATGCAAGTAATTCATCTTTCATTTTTAGAACTTGATTGTTTAAAAGTGTGAATTGATAGCCTCAAAGGAAGCTTGTGCTTCTTGGATTTAGCTTGCTAGGCAATCCACCCTACTATCTAACTAATCAATCATTTCTTTAGTGCTATAGGTCATTCTTCCTAAGCCAATGATGAGTATCTACAACCATCTAGATCATGGAGTGCAAACCAAATCCAAGTTCTACTAACCTCACCTTTATTTCAAGTTTTACAACTTTATTCTAAAGAAATAAAGAAAAATTTACATGAAACATTCTGCATGCCTTGTAGTACCCTTGAGTCTTTTCTTGGGTTCATAGTTGCATCTATCTACTTCTTCTTGTCTTTCTGCTCATACAACAAAATTAAAATTTCATTTTGGGCTTAAAATTGACTGCATCCATTACTTGCTTGCTTATTTTAGCTCACATAACTTAATTGACCAAGTGAATTAATCATATCTTCACTCTTATCGCACACATAAGACCAAACCACTTACATATAATCAAGCATAAAAATATTGACATAAGACCCGGTTGGGATTTCATCACCTAGTGATCACCTTTCCCAACTATCCTAATTATATTTCATCACCAAGGGAAGAACCAAATCAATTTTTTGGCTAAGTATAATCTCTAGTAATCAATATATCTTGGCTAAGCACTCAACACCCTTATAGTTGTGGTGTGTGAGGTGAGGGGGTAGGCCTCAATATCAAGCCATGTACTGATTTCTAATATAGATCCCTTTGAGATCCTAAACACAACCTAAAACCAACCATAGACATCTTTTCTAGAACTTGCTCTATAGTTGAGTCACATAATTATTAAATCTTAAGGCATAAGCCAAAAAAGATACTAAAATGAAGTGTAGAATTTAACGTACTTTAGTGTGTGTTTTATTTCCTTGACTTTTTCTTATTTTCTCTTTGTTTGAGTTGTGAGATTACTTGTATCTTCTTCTTTTCCTCATCTATATGTTTTTAATTAGACAATAACTCAGAAACCAAGAAAATCAGGATCCACCTCCTAATCATCCACCTTCTTCTTCTCCCTCATCCATGGAATACATCTCAGATGCAGAGAGTTCTCCTTATCTTTTTGGAAGTCCTATCATCCCTTGGATAATTTCCCATAGTGATGCAAACTTCACCACCTTTCTGAAGAACAACCCCATAACCCTCCAACATTACCTTAACACCATATCTCACTATGGCATACCATACTTTGATTTCACCTATTGACCTACCTTATCGGTGATACTTATGTTGCCACCATCTCCACCTAATCTTTAGTCACCTAGGCATCATCTTCTACCAATAATCCCATCGATACCATGATCCAAAACTATCCCACCTAACTAACCAACACATAAGTACCTTCTTCCCTAACTAATAACCCTCCTAGTATAGGAGCAAATGAATATTTGGGTAACAGTACTTCCCTTACCATAGGAGTACCCTTTATTAGTGTCACCACTATTATTTTTGTTCCCAATCTACCTACCTACACTCCATTTCAGAGCTTGGTCGTTCTCATACCTTCTACCCTTTCATCCATCATTACCAATGTTACTACCTACCCTCTATCTACTAACCCAACCATACCTCCTACCCAACCTGTGCTAATCTCTCAGCAAGTGTCCATTTCACAAAATTAGAGTTACATCCCTAACCCACAAGGGTATGTAACTCTATGTTCCACCCAATGACCTATCTCCATGTATTCATATGTGGAATCATCCTAACCACCCATATCCACATGACAAGATGTGTTGGCCTCTCAACACCCCACCAGTTATATGTATGTTTCACCTACTCAAACCCAACATAATCTACCCTACAACTACGAGAGTGCACAACCATAAATGGACCTTGTCAAAATGCTAATAGAATAATTGACTACTTTGGAGTCATCCATTTCTAGAGCTCATAATATTTTGTCAAATGACCAAATATGTAATGAACCAATTCACCCATCTATACCCCTTCAACCCTATCCTCCTCAGTGAGAACTTTCCAAATTTTCTAAATTTAAAAGTAAGGAAGACCCTCAATAGCACCTAAGAAAATTTAGGCACTAATGCTATTTTATTGCCTATGATGATGCTCTCCTTATTCATACCTTCCCCATGTCTCTATCTAGTCCAAAACTAGATTAGTATAGTGCTATAAAAAAAACACTCTCTCTTTTCTTTCACCCAACTAGCTCAAACTTTCTTATATCACTTTTCTATAAACATCTCCAAGAAAGTTTCCATCACTGATCTCTACTCCATTTGGAAATTTGATGATGAATCCCTTGATGACTTCGTAGCCCATAAGAGAATTTTGATAAACCAACTCTCTTTCTCTTTACCCAAACCTGAACTAATTGAATTCTTTTCTTGGGCTTGTGAAAAACACATTTAGTCTACCTTATGGGTTTAGAGCTTCAAGACATTTGACGAGGCTTTTATCAAGAAATGAAAACTAGAAAATAAATCCATCAATGAGGGAAAACTAAATTTGAGAAACAACAACTCTACCTTAAAATCAAATGAGGCTTCCTCCTCTAAACCCAACAATCAAACCAACACTAACACCAAAAATAAGGGAACCATGAATGTAGTTGTCTTTAAAACCACTCTTCCACCCATTTTTAACCATCCTAACTCTTCCAATTCCTCTAATCAAAACACCAAGAATCAAAACCACAACACCTAGAAGTAATTTACTTTACTTGGGGAGTCATATGCTTATGTCTTGGAGAAAATTCTAAAATCTAATATCATATAGCTGCCACTGATCAAACCTCCACAATAATTCAATTCCTCTCATCTTGTACGTAGCCAGTATAAGAAAACAAATTGTGCACCTTCCATCAAGTCATTAGTTATGATGTTAGTAGGTGTAATACCTTCAATAACAATATCTAAACTCTCATCGACAAAGGGGAACTTATGTTGGATATCTCCAATGCACACCTGAACCAATCACTTGACATCTTTAGACCACCATTTCTCAACCATGTTCTTTCCACCAATAACGAAAACAAATTAGAATCCTCTCATACCCACAAGGCCCATACTATCAATATGGTTTTGGTGAACTCATTACCGAGGAAACCATTGACCAAATCACCTCTTCTTCTACTCCACTTATTGAGGTAGTGGAGTCACCAACCTCTCCTTTGATATGCACATCAAAGGAGGCATCTATTACCACTTTACTATTTTCCTCAATCATGTAATAATCCACTCTTCCTTTAGAGATCACTCCTAAGGGATAAACTAATTTTCCTACACTTCCCATTGATGAATTACCTTCCTAGATGTTGGAACCTTTTAATTAGGAAAAGTTTGAGGTAACCATTCATCCCTCATAACCCGTAGGCCTATCCTTTGAATCCACTATTAGAGGACTCAAACTCATCTATAAACCTTTCTCTAGATTGGTTAAAATCTTAGAATTCATAGCTGATCCTAACCTGGATTGAGTCACCTTTTGGAAATAACTTGGGCTCCCTTATATAACCAAACAGGAGCCTTCTTTATCAGAACAACCTACCTTTTCCACTATCAAATCCACTATCATCACAAACCAACCATTGGACACCTCTACCCACCAAACTATAACAGGACCATTAGAACTAAACTCACCTAAAGTAAGCAAATCACCTTCTACCATTATAACCAAACCCACCAAAAACCTTGGTGTATTTACTACTCAAATCATTACTCACCCACCAGTAAAGTTGGGTTTAAACCCACTAAACCTATCAAACAAACCCTAAACTAAGTCAACAAAGATGGTAAAACCACCTAGAAACACTAAAACCAAAACTCTACATCCCCTCTCCACTTTGCCCTCTATTTTAGAACCTCATCCCTTTACCTTAATTAGGAAACCAACCATCTCGATCAAAACCCAGTCATCACTTTTGGTTAAACCATCACTCCTACTTTCATCCACACCTATTTTCACCAAACCACCCATAACCAAAACTCCTATCTCCCAATTGTCTACAAACAAACTGCTTACCAATCAAATGTCTACCTTAAAACCTTTTAACCCCAAGATATCAACCTCTTTACGAAAATTGAAACCATCTACCAAGAATGCTCCTTTACCTAAAACCTCTACCACCAAGCCTACTTCTAAAAACTTTCTTGACCTAACTACCAAAACCAAGACCCCTATACCTTTACCACCTTTGAACGAATCTTATTCAATGATTTTTAAAAGGTTATTGCAAGCTTATAGCTTAAACTTACCACCTATCAAACCATTTGAACTCCTTAGTCCAAAACCATCCTAATATAATGACCACATAGTGTGTTCATATCATAGAACACCCAGGCATGACATAAAGAACTATAAGTCTCTCTAAGTCTTGATCCATCAGCTATATCATGAAGATGAATTATTGTCAAATGAGCCTCCCATGAGCCCGCAATTGATCCAAGAAAGAGAAACAAACAACCAATTCCTACCTATTCCCCCACTCTCACCTCATAGTGAGGGCAAATTGAAGAAATCCTCTAGCCTGAATCCTCCCCCAATCCATACCATCCATGTGGTCACATGATCACAAGCCCAACCAAAGGATAAGGGAAATTCAAAAGTGTCCATTCTATGGACATATCCCTCTTCCATCACCCAATAACCCAACCAAAACCAAGGCATCCATATTGGGTTCCTCTCAATCTAAACCATTTGAATCAATCTGATGAGTAGTTCTGAAGTAGCTTCACCAAACACTATTGAAGATGAGTTTATATGAACTAATCACTACCTCACCCCATCATTGCCAAGTGATAATAGAGGCTTTTTAAACCATATAGGTCCAACCAAAATACCCATAACCACTAGCATCATTTGTCAGAACTCTCCAAATTTTTAACCTTGTTACCCTCAAGGATTCAAAAATACCCTCCATCCATCCAGATGATCTACATACTCCACTCTTCATTACCGTATACATCAACCAAACTCATATCAAGAGGGTTATAATTAATGGGGGAGATAACATCAACATTATCTCCTCCCATGCATACAAACAACTCAAATTACTCAAGAACATTATGTCAAAAACCTTAGTGGTGCTTTGATCATTTAATGATACCATGGCCGTAACTTTAGGAACTTTTGTCCTTCACATTCATTTAGGACCTCGCATGATTCTTGAGCAGTTCTATGTAGTAGAAGGTGAGTTCTAGTATAATGCTTTATTAGGATTCCCTTGGATCCATTCCATGGCCTATGTACCATCCACCCTACATCAATGCATAAAATTTAAACATGAAGGTCAAGTTATTACTATATAAGCTGACTTAAGTCCTTTTACATCATGTAACATGATGTACCAACCCAATGACATTCTCTTTCTTCCATATAATAATCCTTCATAAGTAAAATATGAAACTCCATCTTGTTCTACCAATGAAGCAACTACCAATTATTCTATCCCTTCCACCCAAATCCATAAATTAGACTCTTTGGAATCAACCTTCCAACATCTTTCATTTTGGGAGTATCTACTTTTGATACTAGACACTTTTCTTAATCCTTAAGAGTATGGGAATCTTGACCAATATCCTGGTTATGTCCCCAACATTAGAACCATTATTCCTTTTGGGCCCTTAACTTGTCAAACTAATTTCATCTATGGGGTACTTGATAAACTCCTCAACACTTATGCCACCTCTTTTTAACCTCGACCATTCACCTTCAGCTTCTCCTACCTAGATAAACTAGAGTTTGCCTAGACATACCTTTATAGGCGTGCTTAGAAGGGATTTGGTTTAAGTTGGTATGAACACGGGCCACACAAGTTACTTCTAATCAAAACCCAAAAACCCCATGAAAAGCATGGCCTTATTTTCATGCCACCTAAACAACAAACCAACCCACCTCCTATTACCATCATTGATGAGAAAATACCATCCTCACCATCCACTCCACTATTGATAAATGAGGATCTAGACATCCTCCCCCCTAACCTTTTTTTTCATCAACATGACTAGCCTTGAACCCCTGACTTATCAAAAGGATGGGGCAACCATGACTATTAATTTAACCCATCTTGAGATGGTTAGAGATGACTCTCCTACCATTAATACTATTTGGTATCAAGATGATTATTCTATTCTCACCTATCTTGGTATAGAAGATTCCTCTATCCACAAATCTCTTCCTCCAAAGACTTCAACCATGTATATCAACTTGGTCACTCTAGATAATCTGTGCATTATCAAAATTGGCCAATCACTAAATTCTAAGGAGCTTCAGGACTTCCTCTCCTTCCTATAAGACTGCAACATAGAATTTACTTGGTCTTACAATAATATGCCAAGAATTGACCCCTCTATCGCTACCCACAACATAGTCACCAACCATGATGCTAAGCTAGTTAGGCAAAAAATTTGATGAATGTACCCTGACGTATCCCTTATCATCAAAAAAGAGCTTCAACATCTCCTATCCATCAATTTCATTAAACCCATTGATTATCCCCAGTGGGTATCGATCATCATACTTATCACCCAAGCCATAGGGGGACTTCACATTTATGTAGACTTTCATGACCTAAACCTTGCTTGCCCAAAGGATGACTTTCCTTTGCCAAGCATTTGACCAAATTATTGATCTTATATCTGGCCATGACATATTATCTCTTATGGATGGATTTTTGAGTTACAATCAGATCCTAATTTCCCCTGTAAATCAACACAAAATTGCCTTTATCACCCCATGGGGGACTTTTTGCTATAGGGTCATGCCTTTTAAACTAAAAAACACTGGTGTAACCTACTAATATGCTATGACCTACATATTTCATGAACTTATTCTTAAAATAGTCAAATACTATGTTGATGATGTTTTTAGGAAATCCAAATATTGTAAAGATTATTTGGTTGTGCTTAAGATTATCTTTGAGAAACTCATCCATTACCATGTCCACCTTAATCCCAAAAGTGTATCTTTGGGGTCTTGTTAGGAAATATCTTTGGCTTTATCATCTCCCTTCAAGGAATCAAAGTCAATTCTACCAAAATCAAAGTAATTCTCAACATGCCTCCTCCCACCCACCTCAATCAATTTTGTATCTTGCAAGGGAAATTCCAATCCATTTATCATTTTATCTCTCAACTCTCAGATCAATGCCAACGCTTTCACCAACTTCTCAAGAAGGATGCATATTTTAAATATAATGATGACTGACATAAGGCCTTTGATTCACTTAAAGATTACCTTCTATTTCCACCCATCCTCATTCCTCTCAAGGAAGATCAACCTTTTTACCTTTATATCTCCACCACCAACCACTCTTTAGGGGAAATGTTGGCTCATTAGGATGAGCAACATAAAGAGAAATCCATCTACTACATTAATCATACACTTGTAGAGTATGAGACTCAATACACCCATATTGAGAAACTTTACCTAGCCTTGGTCTTCATATCCACCAAATTCCACCATTACCTTCTTAACCACAAGACCTATGTCATAACTAATACCAACCCACTCAAGTATATGCACTCCAAGACATATCAAAACCAACATATGGCTAAGTGGCTCATGCTTTTGGCTGAGTTTGACATTGAGTTTTCTTAGCAAAAAATAATTAAAGGGTAATTTATTACCAACCAATTGGTCAAAATACCATTAGTAGATAATCAACCCCCTTCTCTGGAGTTTCTTGATGAGTCCATCATAAACCTCTCTTAGGTATAATTCACCTATCAAGTGACCATGTTCTTCAATAGATCAAAGTGTTAATGTGGTGGGGGAGTTAGCATCATCCTTATCCCCCTTCATGGTGAACCTCTTCCTTTATCCTTCAAGCTATATTTCAAATGTACCAATAATATGGCTAAGTATGAAGCCCTAGTGATAGACGTCTAAACTACGTTAGCCTTGGGAGTAAAAAAGATTTACATTTTTGGTGACTTTTAACTTGTGGTCAATCAAATAAATGGATTTTATCAATGTAATAATGATGTTTTGCAATAGTACAAACAATTAACTAACGTGATCTTAGCATCATTTTAACACTACCATATCAAAACCACTCCATGATCTATGAACAAGTTTATTGATACAATAGATTCCATTGATTCTGAATCTAAGCTATCTATCATTATCCATCAACTTACCTAGCCCTCTTATGTTAAATTAGACTCCCCCACCATCTTCAATGTGGAGGAGACCCAACCTGACCTTTGATATTACCGTGCCTTCAACTATCTCAACCTTGCCATCATTCCTTCTGGTCTTTCCAAAAATGATCAAAGAATGTTTATCCAAAACACCTCATGTTATACTATCCTACAGGGAATTATTTATAAACACAACTTTGATGGTCTCCTTTTTCATTACCTATGTAGACATGAATCCTCTTATGCTATCTGGGAAACACATGATGGGATCTATAGGGGATACTTTAGTGGCCTATTCATTACTAAATGCATCCTTCACCTTGGTTATTATTAACCCACCCTTAACCAAGATTATTGAGATTATGTGAAAATTTATGTCAAATGTCAACAACATGCTAATTTACATCATGCACCTAGCCATAGTCTTCAAGTGTTCAAGGATTTTTAGCCCTTATCATAATGGGGTCTTGATCTTATTGGTGAAATTAACCCCCATTATTCATAGTGACATCATTCTATCATTACTGTGACCAAATATTTTTCCAAATGGGTAGAGGCTATTCCTCTTGTCTCAACAAAAGTAGAAAATATTATTGACTTTATCAACCATCACATCATCTTTCATTTTAATGTTCCACATAAAATTATCATCGATAATGGTAAATGTTTCAAAAACAAATAAGTCCAAGGTCTTTGTGATGCATTTGATATCAAGTTAAGTTTCTCATTGCCCTATCATCCACAAGCTAATGGATAGCTAGAAGCCTATAACAAAACTCTCAATAATATGCTAACTAAAATGGTTAATGCATCTGGTCGAGATTGGCATTTACACATCCCCTTCACCTTATGGGCATATTTTACTATCATTCAAACCCCTATGGTTGCTACCCCTTTCTCCCTTATGTTTAGAATATAGGTTATCTTACCTCTTGAAGTCTAAATTCCCTCTCTTTGCATATCCCTAAAAGATCTCATCTCTAAGAGTGATTATCATCAAGAATGTTTAGCCCAACTTGAACTACTTGATGAGCATCATTTATCTACTCTTACTCACCTTCGTGTCTATCAAGAACGAATCAAGCATGCTTATAAAAAACACCTCAAAGTACAATAATACTATATCAGAGACCTCATCCTAAAATAAAATCAACATATCACCAATATTGAAAAAAACAAGTGGGTAAGTTTGTTTTCAATTGGTTTAGACCTTATATCATAATTCACAAGTATAGATCAAAATCTTACCAGTTGTCCTCCCTTGAAGGGAAACTGGAACCTGGGCCCCTTAATGCTTCGTATATGCATCCTTTCTTTTGTTAAATGGGATCAAAATCACCTTTTTGTCTAACTTAATCTCATCCCTTGTCTTCACCCACATTCATCTCCTTATTTTAAGGACAATTGATTACAACTAAATCATGTGATTATCTATTATAGTCTTCTCCTTATCTTGAACAATGGGTACCCTGGATCTACCCATGGCATGATTCTCATGGTACTTTTCACCCTTTTTATAGATGGATTCCCATGGTCATTGTCACTTAAACTTATTTCACACCTCATAAACCATATTGTGATTTATTTTTTGCCTTCATAAAAGGTAAACATCAAAAGCAAACATCAACAACAAAATCAAAAGAACTAATATGGGTCACTCTCGAGCATTCGTAGATTGCTCCTTCAAAGGATAGCTACCAAAAACATATAAAAAATTGATCAATATAAGGTAGACTACTCCCTTAAAGGAAAATTATCAATAGCCTTAAATAAAAGCACACAAACTTAGACCACCCCCTTGAAGGATGGATAAGTAAAAAATTTGTAACAAGCATAGCAATTTTTTGGAAGCTTCCTTCATCAACTAACTTATTTAACCTCTCTAAATAACAACAAAAGATCAAAAGATACATTATCAAAATTTAAAAATACAAATATAATTTGGAATCCATAATTGGATTTCATAAGTAGACTTGTTGAATCAATCAGTCTATACATTATATGAAATCGACTTGTTTATACTAGCCCTTTGGTAACCTACAAAAGAGGCATACTAGTCTCATAAGAAGGTTCTATCATAATCCATTTCCCCTTTATAAACTCTATATACATAGGATTTTGAGCTTACTTAAAAATATATAATCAATACACCTTTTTAACCAACTAACAAATTCTAATGTGAATCATCTCTGGGGCTTACATTCATAAGCTGATCCAACTTCATCTTGTTATAATCCTTGCCAAAGAAGAAGAATCACACCTTCTTCTTATTCTCTTATACTGGTTGGTATTATCATTAATATGTTTATCTCTTGATTATTTTACCTTTATTTTCTCACATTTAACTTCATTATCTAACCTACTTTGTGTGTTTTAACACCTTCATCAAAATAAATGTATTTGACCATGTGTTTTTACCATATTGGTTTAACTATTCCAATCAACTAAACATCTCCCACATCAAACATCATCTAAGGTCAATCACATCAACTAATCCATCTATCACATATACCACAATACAATGATACAATAAAAAATAAATGAATCATTCACACATATTATCCATTACATGTATAAATCTAAATGAGGGAGCATATACTCATCATAATTAAGCATGAAAATAATTATCACTATCCTCATAGTCATCCATAAACCATAACAAAAATCACATCATAACTATGTCCACCCACACATAACCAATAGCCATAACCATAGTCATATTAATATCATAAACATGATCATTTTAAACATAAATTAATTGATCATAATCAATAATAAACATCTCATCACATAACCATATCATAAACATCATCATCCTACCATTTATCACATCCATAAAATAGATCCATAATAATAATCACAAAACATCATAAGCATCATCATATCATAAACACCATCAAATAAATATTGAGCCATCACATCACATGCCTAGCTAGGTAAGTCCACATTAACCATCACATTTTATTCACATAAGAAACATCAATCCATAATAATCATGAACATAAATTAAATATCCATACCATCACATGCCTAGCTAGGTGAGTCCACATAAAGCATCATGAAAATAATCATATAAAATCATAAATAATCAACATGAGCATCATAACCATGAATCACAAACCATGAATAGTGATTGTATATATATACATCAAAATAATGATACATACAATAATGTGCATATCTCTCAAAATATGTATACATCTCATTACATCGACTCATAGGCCGGTATCAAAATCATATGGAACATAAAAAATATCATGTCTCATACTAAATATATGATCCTAGGGCACCACTTCCTCCTAGAGCTTATCCTCCCATACCAACCTATCCTCCTACAGATGCAACCCATTGACTTGGTGTCATCATACTAACACTTTCTACAATCCTAACCTTGTATTAACCCCATCGGGGCTCATCTAGGTAATGCCTAAAGACCAAGGCCTCATAATACCACAACTCCTCCACTATATCTACATATCTCTACATCAAGATATCTCCTGATAGTCCCATAACTATTGGTACTCTCCTACCTACCAAATAGAATCTCTCTCCTACATTTCCATGGATAGTTGAGCTCTAGCCTAATCTCTTTCTCCTATAAGTGTGCCCACTTGACCCTGTGTTGTTACCAAGGATGCTTATGCTAATTCTAGATATGCCTAAGATATGTCTAGAGCTACTCATGCCTAGTCCCTCTCAGTGATCACTACCTGTATATCTAGAACAACCCCCTATATTTTATCCTGCTAACCATCTCCCCTTGCATTGACATCTATTTTATGTCAACCACCACCATCAGTTCCAAATTTGGCCACAATATAGTGTGCTTGGTATCATGTAGGATATCCATCTATAACACTTGCATGAACCATATCTATCTTTGTAGTCAACTCCCCTCGATCAATAAAATCATGAACTGGCTATGGAGTAGGTAGTGGAAACTCTGCATCCTCCCTCTTATACCTTTGGAACATCCCTAGGATATCTTGAACAAGGTTGAATTACATCCATACCATATCAAATAGAATGAGCTCTATCTCATGATATCACTTATCATAGATCCATTTATAGCTTTAAAGTGATAGGGTATGTCTCCTATAGTGTACGCATCTTGAAAACCTAACATATGATCTCCAAACCATGTCTCCCACCACCAAAGCATCTAGTTGGTCCTTACACCAGTCTATGTCATGTGCCCCTCCTCCAAGTCCTAAAATATCATAATCACCTCTCCACCTCATATATCCAACTCTAAAATCCATCTACATGAAACCCTCCCAGAGTATCCCCATAAGTCTCAGTACCTGGATGTGTTCATAGGCCCAATAATGAAGAAAAAATTGACACTAATCCTATATCTCTTATGGGCACTAAACCCCCTATCTCTCGATAAATTTGAACCAATAACACAAGTGCTCATCAAAAAAATATGCAACCCAACAACATCTCAATGAGCACCCCCAACAACAAGTAATTCAATATCTCACAACTAAAATTTGGTAATGTATAACATGTGACTACTATCATCATCATCATGAATATCCACCTTGTATCCATTTCCATTTAGTACAGTGACATGTAGTGGAAGCCTCTAGAGGGCCACCTTGCAAAATCAATATCTTCTCTATATAAGATCTCCATCTGCCCATCCCACTCATCACTCTCAATGTGATAGATTGGCTCACCTTGTATGGGTAGCCACATGATCCTATACATGTCCTTAGACAAGATGGTCAACTTGATTATCAGAAGCAAGAATGTGTTAGTGGTAGGGTCCCATCTCTTGATGAGTGCCACTAACATTTCTTCATCTTGAGGTACATGCTGGTAGTACCTCATGCCTCTAGGGCCCACATCCTCTATATGCTTCCAATTGGCATCAATCATCCCTTATTAAATCTTGTCTAGTATTTATGGAACTCTCTCCCTCATTTGTATCCACTCTCATGCTTACAGGGTTTGATATCAAAAACCTTAGTTCATTGACATATTTTTCCCATGAACTCTACTTATTATACCCGTTGTCCCCCAAAAATATCACTCATTTTTGAGACAACATTTGAACTATTTTGGTCTTACAGACCAAAATTGTCTCTTCCCTTTACAAAATTTGTCTTGGGCATTCAAATTCCTCATTTTTTGGGCTTCACGACTTCTACAAGTGGGTCCAATCAAAAGAATCAGTTTCTAACAATTGGTCATTTTTGGAATTGGTTCATCGCCTTGGTTCAAACAAAAATCTCTATCGACAAGCATCAACAATAGGCTCAACATTTGGTTCATCCTTTGGTTTAACATCAAATGGTTCAAAGGCAGGTTCAATCAAGTGTTTCAACACTTTGTTTCACTCTGGTTCATCTACTTTGTTTCAGTTTCAAAGCTTTGATTCATCCTTTGGTTCAAACAAACAATTCATCAATCAGTTCAAGGCTTTGTTTGAATCGTTGAACCAAAACTTGGTTCAACGTTGGTTCAAACACATGGTTCAAAGGCAAATTCAACATTTGGGTCAATGCTTAGTTCATCGACTTGGTTCATTCAATTGAACCATCGGCTTGAACCATCGACTTGAACCATTTTGTTTCAAAGCTTGGTTCAACCAATTGGTTCAATGAAGTGGTTCAACAAGAGTTTCAAAGTCATGGCCCGAAAGGGCAAGTCCAATATGGAAAAGTGCCAAGTAGAAAGACAAAAGAAGACCAAGGGTTGACATGCCCAAAGACATCAAATTCAACACAGTGAATTAGCTATTGAAAACATAGTGACGGGCACGCGCAAACGTCAAAATTCAAGACAACAAAATAAATGTTGATCCTTTGAACCTATAGACTAGAATGCATTCACAGACTTCAAGGCCAAGACCAACAGAAAGCAAGGAAGGAACAAAATAACAAACTAAATCTAGGACCTGATTCAATTAACTAAAAAAGGAGGAATGATGAAGATAAGATCAAATCGCTAGGTGGACATTGAAAGCTGCAAACTTTCAATAAGCATGAGTTGTTTCCCTGCATTGATAAAATCAAATGGGTAAAATGCCCCTAAGTTCCAGCTTGTCCTCTTACCAAATTCCAATGCAACATGATGTATTATTGTTCCTGAGTCCTTGAAATGGCTATATAAGGAACTCTCTTCTATTGTAAAAAGGATCTTTTTTTTGACAATTAGAACGAAACTCTGCCCAAATTGTAAGGCATTACTGAGACTTTGAGCTCAGATTGCTGATCATATTTTGTTACTGGAATAAGAAAGAAAATGGTTTCTCAGACTTTGTGTTGTAATATCTTTGTTGTTGAGGAAAATGTTCTTATGTCTTTTTCTTCAATATATCTTTTGTTCCTTTAATTCAACAAGCAAAATTAGTGACAACAGTCAAGAAGGTGTCCTAAAGAGTCAACTATGGAGAGACTTTGTGCCCCCATAATTTCATTTAGTGTGTTTTATTTTCATTTATGTGTAAAGGACCTTGGGGTGACTTTGTGCCCTCATTGTCCTTTGTATCTTACTCTTGAGAAATCCAGGTGAAGATTTTGTTCTGCATCTCGATTTGCTGGTTATTACATCTTTTGCTACATTTTACTATTACTACCTGGATTATTCTTGTGGCTTGCTAAATAGTACTTCTGAAAGAAGAGGAGTGCTCTCTGTCATTTCCCTTGATTTTTTCCTTTGATCCGCATGTATCATCTCTAAAAAAAGAGAGATGGATGGTTTGTCCTACCCCTGAGTATTATTTTTTGTTTATATATATATATAACTTATCTATAGGAAACCTCCCCTTAATGAGAGGAGAGATCAATCCCCTTTTGATGTGGTAAAAATACACATTTGGATGACTAATCTTCCTACGTTGGCTGATCAAACCTATTTTGTTTATCAGTACGCTGATCGACAAAATATTCAACCAACAATTTTTGGCGACTCCACTGGGGATGAACGTGCAGTCTAAAGCCTCAAGTTTTAGATTGAAGTAGTTCCTTCCCTTATCCATTATAGAGTCTTGTGACTCCCATCTGGGTCTTACCCATTATCCATTTATAGCCTTACCATTTTCATTCATCTCCATTATATTATCTGGTTTGCAAAACCAAAACTGTTGGGAAAGAAAGCGTAGTTTGAAGCCTCAAGCTTTAACCTAAAGTAGGGCTAGTTTATTTTCCATTTTTGTCTTATAATATGGCAACTCCACTCAGATGTGTTATCTCTATTGTTCATAATTTGATCATGGCAGTTCAAGGCCCCTGGGGTAACTCATTTGGCCCACTTAATCTAACTCCACCCCTGCATGAGCTACCACTCAGTTCAAGGAAGAATTTTGCCAAATTCTTTGGTGATGGAAGAGTCCACCCTGATGAACACATTGCAGCCTTCACCATAGCCTATGGTGTGATAGGGGTGGAATTTGAAGACATGGCAGTCAGGATTTTTGTGGAGACACTATAAGGTGCTACTGTAGACTGGTTCTACCATCTGTAAGCTGGATCAGTGACTGAATGGGATACACTTAAAGCCAAGTTCAAAGTAAGATTCAAGCCTGTAAAAGATGCACATGCCTTGCTGGCCCAACTCACATAGATGAAGAAGGAGCCCCATGAACCTATGAGGGACTCCTTTGCTAGGTTCAAAACGCTGAGGCACAAGATTCCCATGATCACCCAATTGACACCACAAAATATCATGTGTTTATTCATCAACTCACAACTGCCTAAAGTGAGTTTTTTGTTGAGATGAGCTAGACACATAGACCTTGAGGCTGCTCAAGACTTGGCTACTGAGCTATAAGATGACCTTATCCTAGTAGGAAAGATAAGGAGAGATCCTAACAAAGATAAACCCTCTTCATCTTCTGAATACTCACCCATAGTCACCACTGACCCAATGGTACAAAAGTTGGCAAATGAATTGCTAGCCTTGAAAAGGCAAATGGCACAAGGTATGTCTTCTACTCCTCTTTATAGAAATGCACCAAGGAGGACATTCCCTAATCATCTATATCAAGGCAATGCTGCCAGAAGTCAAGGGCAACCAAATCATCTTCCTCCCCCACAGAGGAATCCTGCCTTTGAAGCACCTCCAACAAACTTGGTAGTTGGATATCTAAAAATAGAGCATTTTTCCTATTTCCAACCTGAGTTAGAGCAAGAAAATGGCAATGATCTCTTCAGGAAGAATCAAGAAGAATCAGATGATGACTCCCACATTGGTTTCCTAAATTACTAAGATGAACCCAGGAGTGAAGGTGAAGCAATCGAAGGATCAAATGCAGTATTCACCCAGTTTGAGAATCAATCAGCCCAGCAGGCTGATAAAGAAAAGATAGAGGAGTGACCCCAACCAGTGATTTCAATTGTTGAGCAGAGAACCCCTCTCCCTTTCCAATCGAAGGACCCAGTGATTGCCAAAGAAGTAAGTACATTGAACATCTCTGTACCTTATACTTTAGCTTCACAAACTAGTCCTCCCCCTCCCAGAAATCAAAAGGATGAACTTCCATCCTCTTTTTCAAATCCATTCTAGTCATTTAACATGATTGATCATGTCAAGGAATCCAAAATTCAAATGACTAAGTTTGAATCCCTGCAAGTCAATCCTGAGCAATTGGACATTGATGGAGAACCAAATGCAGACCTATCTGAGACAAAATACGTGGTCACCTAAACATCAGCCTCTACAACACAAGTTCTATCTGAGTCTTCAGGCAGAGGTAATTATTTATTTACCATAGATGATGTTCATGTTTTTGTAGATGAATGTCCTGTAGTTGACAATCCAAGAATTGATCCAAACAAGACTTCAGGAGAATTGGTAGGATGCAGTATAAACAAGGAAGGATATTCCATCTCTAATGAAGAGAAATATGATAGGAGATCAGTTTTTGATGATGACAGCAATTATTCCACCAATGATGAAGTTGGGACTGTGTTGATATCTTCTCAAAGAGATATTCTTCCTTCATGCAATTTTCAAGTCAACATTTCTTCCACAGTTGGATACAGATCTCTGTTGCTCAGATTGAACACTGCTCAGGGTGAAGAAGTCAAACTCCTTCACATCAAAGGAGATGCTAAGCTGATGGTTTGTCAGGATTTTGATAAGGACAATCCAATCATGTGTTGGACTAGACCAGCAGAACAACAAGTTATGATGGTAGACCATGCTACTGCAAATCAAAATCAGGCAAAGGAATCCTTCACCAAGAGAGCAAGGAGTTATGGTTTCTGGTTTGAAGACCACATCCTACCTTGGAAAAAGAAGAAGAAAAAGCCAAGGGAAAGACACAAAAAATTGGTTTCCTAGTGGAGAGCTCCATTCGCTTGTCACCGTTTCTAGGGGAAAAATGTCTTCTTGCTGGTTTATCAGAATAGAGCACTAATTTCACTGTCTTTCAAGAAGTAGCATCTAAAACACTTCAACTCTTGAAATTTCAAAACATTGCATCTATATATATGTATATTTGTACAGTTTTAATTTTGTTTTGTTTTGTTTGTTTCCATTTTTGATGCCTTTCATTTCTAGGTAGCATGAATTCGTAACCCAATGGCATACTTGAAGACACTGGAGATTTTGGATTCTACTCCTTTCAATTCTTTTTGCAATTGACAGAAGTTCCCCAATTGGAGCCAGCTGTTATCCCCCAAAAATATCACTCATTTTTGGGACAACATTTGAACTATTTTGGTCTTACAGACCAAAATTGTCTCTTCCCTTTTCAAAATTTGTCTTGGGCATTCAAATTCCTCATTTTTTGGGCTTCACAGCTTCTGTAGGTGGGTCCAATCAAAATAATCAATTTCTAACAATTGGTCATTTTTAGAATTGGTTCATCGCCTTGGTTCAAATAGAAATCTCCATCGACAAGCATCAACATCAGGTTCAGCATTTGGTTTAACGTCAAATGGTTCAAAGGCAGGTTTAGTCAAGTGATTCAACGCTTTGTTTCACTCTGGTTCATCTACTTTGTTTCAGTTTCAATGCTTTGATTCATCCTTTGGTTCAAACAAACAATTCGTTAATCAGTTCAAGGCTTTGATTGAATCATTGAACCAAAACTTGGTTCAACAGTTGGTTCAAACACATGGTTCAAAGGCAAATTCAACGTTTGGTTCAATGCTTAGATCATCGACTTGGTTCATTCAATTGAACCATTAGCTTGAACCATTTTGGTTTAAAGCTTGGTTCAACCAATTAGTTTAATGAAGTGGTTCAACAAGAGTTTCAAAGCTGTGGCCTAAAAGGGCAAGTCCAATCTGGAAAAGTGCCAAGCAAAAAGCTGAAAGAAGACCAAGGGGTGACGTGCCCGAAGACATCAAATTTAACATAGTGATGGGTGCGCGCGAACGTCAAAATTCAAGACAACAAAATAACTGTTGATCCTTTGAACCTACAGACCAGAATGCATTCATAGACTTCAAGGCAAGGACCAACAGAAAGCGAGGAAGGAACAAAATAGCAAACTGAATCTAGGACCTAATGTCAGGACCAAAGTTTCCCAAAGTTCTGACACAACTTGTCAGCTTTAAGAGCACACATGATTACCAATGTATAATCAACTTAAACATGCAAAAATACCTAGAAGAATAAATAACTATCAATGAGAAATAACATAGAATATGAGAGGTAACACATAATTGTATTCAACTCATTACAAAGGAAATTACAATAAAGAGATCACACTCTTTTTCCACCTCTACAAGGCCTTCCACACCTTAAGGGCTCCAAGTAATCTTCCCACCTGAGTAATCTTCTCTCATAGGTCTCAACTAACAACTTACACAAGCTGTTGTTCACCTCATTGTACATCCAGTACAATTGAGTATGAACCGGTACTCCAAGTAGATCTTACCATGATCTTGCTCCTGATGTATTGTTGTCACCTTGGATCCTGGCCAACCCGCTGATCTCTGTTTGACCCTCACATTCACACATCTCCCTGCAGACCAACTTGATCTTACTTATCTACACTTAATTTAGATGGGTGGCTCAAAGACTCGAACTGGTCTTCATCATGCAAACAATGCGTTCAATTAATTGACTATTTGTCAACAATAGTTTTGATTGCCACAGGCGATCGACATCAGTCCTTGCCTGACTGGAGGTGACCGACGCCGACTGATCTCCTACCGATGTCAGTTTCCTTCTATGCTCCCCTGACTAATGTCAGTTGTGGCCTACCAACGCCAGTGATTGTCAAGCTCAAAAACCTCCTCCTCCTGTTTGCCTTAGGTGAAGCTTTAAGCTCCACACCCTAACAATCTCCCACTTGGAGATAAAGAGCTGCACCTGTACCCATACCAGTACTCTATCTAATCTGCATCTTGGCTTGTATTCCTCTTTAAGCTCCCACTTGAAGACAACTCACCACATTCCTTGTGGTGCTACACCTATGTCTAAATTTCTCCATTCTTATACCTTGCTATACTCCCACTCAAATAGCAACCCCTATGAGTAACCTATAATCAACAACACTTAACAGATCTAAACCACCTGTTAGTCAAGCTTGCTCTGAGAATGTCCAACCTTGCTCTAATACCATTTGACAGGACCAAAGTTTCCCAAAGTTTTGACATAACTTGTCAGATTTAAGAGCACACATGATTACCAATGTATAAGCAACTTAAACATGCATAAATACCTAGAAGAACAAATAACTATTAATGAGAAATAACACAGAATATGAGAGGCAACACACAATTGTATTCAACTCATTACAAAGGAAATTACAATAAAGAGATCACACTCTTATTCCACCTCTACAAGGCCTTCGTCTTCATCATGCAAACAATGCGTTCACTTAACTGACTGTTCATCAATAGCAGTTCTGACCACCACAAGCGACCAACATTGGTCCTTGCCTGACTGGAGGTGACCGATGTCGGTTGATCTCCTACCGATGTTGGTTTCCTTCTGCGCTCCCCTGACCGATGTCGATTGTGGCCTGCCAACGCTGGCGACTGTCAAGCTCAAAAACCTCCTCCTCTTGTTTGCCTTAGGTGAAGCTTTTAGCTCCACACCCTAACACCTAATTCAATTAACCAGAAAAGGAGGAATGATGAAGATAAGATCAGATTGCTAGGTGGACATTGAAAGTCGCAAACTTTCAATAAGCATGACTTATTTCCCTGCATTGATAAAATCAAATGGGTAAAATGCCCCTAAGTTCTAGCCTGTCTTCTTAACATATTCCAATGCAACATGATGTATTACTGTTCCTGAGTCCTTCTTGAAATGGCTATATAAATAACTCTCTTCTATTGCAAAAAGGATCTTTTTTTTGAAAATTAGAATGAAACTCTGCTCAAATTGTAAGGCATTACTGAGACTTTGAGCTCAAATTGTTGATCATATTTTGTTACTAGAATAAGAAAGCAAATGGTTTTTCAGACTTTATGATGTAATATATTTGTTGTTGAGGAAACTGTTCTTATGTCTTTTTCTTCAATTTATCTTTTGTTCCTTTAATTCAACAATCAAAATTAGTGACAACAGTCAAGAAGGTGTCCTAAAGAGTCAACTATGGAGAGACTTTGTTCCCCCATAATTGCCTTTAGTGTGTTTTCTTTTCATTTCTATGTATAGGACCTTGGGGTGACTTTGTGCCCTCATTGTCCTTCATATCTTACTCTTGACAAATCCAGTTGAAGACTTTGTGTTGCATCTCGATTTACTGGTTATTACATCTTTTTCTACATTTTACTGTTACTACCTGGAGTATTCTTGTGGCTTGCTGAATAGTACTTCTGAAAGAAGAGGAGTGCTGTCTGTCATTTCCCTTGAGTTTTTCCTTTGATCCGCACACATCATCTCTAAAAAAAGAGAGATGGATGGTTTGTCCTAACCCAAAGTATTATTTTCTATATATATATATATATATAGCTCATCTATAAGGAACCTCCCCTTGATGAGAGGAGAGATCAGTCCCCTTCTGATGTGGTAAAACTACACATTTGGATGAATAATCTTCCTACTTTGGCTGATCAGACCTATTTTGTTTATCAGTATGTTGATCGACAAAATATTCAACCAACAATACCTACCTCTTATTGTAATCTATTAAACTCATAAAATTTACTTAATATGACCCATACCTATTACTTTACCCCATCATTCAACCTTATTGAACTATACACATTACCTTAACCTAACCCCCTAACCTAAAATAGAACCATAACCATACCTCTTAAACCTTTAAACTATCAATAATTTACCACAAAACTTTAACCTTAGCCTTAAAACTTTTCACGCAAACTTTAACACATCAATTGACTGTCGATGGTCAACTATTCCTATGGTTAACCACTGATGGTTAGTGATTAAGAGACTAACCATTGATGGTCACCATAAAGTGACCTATCAAAAATCATTTATCAACCACTGATGGTCAATAAAAATTGGTAATGGTTGGTAGTGACCATCAATAGTCATTGTGTGGTGAGTGCCAACAATCAATCCAAACCCTACCCTTAAAAATTACTTACCAAAAAACCACAAATTTTTTATCTATCTTAACTCTACCCAAGTACCTACCAGACAAAAACTCCCTAGCCTTTGATCAACACCCAACCACAACCAAATAAACAATTTATAGATTCAATTAAGCATTCATTTACAAATTTAAAATTAATCTACCAATTCAAAATAATACCTACCTCATTCCTCGACCACCATCGAGGAGGAACCCTAGGAACCACCACCTAAACCCACACTCTCCCTTATCCCCTCTACATCCTCATTAGGTCAAATCTCTATCAACACTTGGTTAACTCAACACTCTCACTCACCCAATCAATCACCCTCACAAAACCATCACTATTTTTCTCAACCATTCCAAGAGCCAATCATCAAGGGTTTTGAATTCAAAATGACAAAATAAAACCCCTAGTGGTCTTTTGTCTTCACCCTTTTAAGGATGACATATGAACATTGATGGTTAAGATGATTGTCAATAGTCAACCCCAAGGGTGAACTATGACCGATAATGGTCAAAATTTTAGGGTTTTTCCCTCCCACCCCCAACTTTTTAATAAATTTTTAGCAAAATATAATCAAGTGCTTACCATTGGAGCTTACCTATACCACCAATAAACTAACCACATAAAACCTCATACTTGGCCATTTTGGCCCATATTAATACATGTTTTTCAATGACCTTGCCTTGGTCATTTTTACCATACTAACTACATTGCCAAGATAAACATTTTGAACTTACGCTACATTACGTGTAACTGACCAATTGTGTCTTCTTGAGATCACTTCCTACCTTAGATACCCATGACTATATTGATCTTATCTAGGAGACTTATGTTTACAAGTATAACCTAACTACCATACCTAAATTTGGTCACATGGTCCACTTATCACATTCTTCTAGTGCTGACCTTATTTTTACCAACCATGGTTACCTATTCAATGCATGATCTTGGATATCACACTTAGTTTCACTTTGTGTGCATGTTTGTGTTTCAGTGCCCAACCTATCACCAACTTAGTCATCTACTTACCCACTTATCAAATCCATACCCAATTCTATTTCACCTCATCAATTCTTAATTTGAGAGGGGAACACCTCTTCCCATACTTGATGCATCTAACCTTTGACCCACAATCCATTTTTATTTTGTAGCTTGCTGATACAAATTGCATAACAAAAAGGGGAAAAATATAAACACTATAAAACAACACACAATGGTTCTAAATGTCAAACTAACCCCTAGACCACCTTGAGACCCCCTAAGGACTATCTTAAAACCTTTTGATTGCAAACCTAAGTAAATATTGACTAACTTTAACCACCTTAACCTTTGACATATTGATAACAGATGGTCACCCTAACCATCGATGGTTGGGCCTAACCATTGATGGTCAGTGTTTAACCATTGACGGTTAGCCTTTAACCACCTTAAAAGGTTAACTACTACTTCAAATCTAACTTGATTTTTATATTTAGCTTGCTTGATCTATATGTGAATCAATGCATGTTAAGACTAAATTTAGGCAACCCCTTGACGCCTTGTTAAAATTATTGTTCCACCTCTCCTTTATTTATATAAAAGAAGATGCGGAGGAGGTGAAAGGAATCCAAAATTAGAGCCACCAAATCATTAGAGTGAACATTAGTAATTATCAGAGCTTCTTTCACCAAAAATTATTTTGTAAGTCTTCTTCTAGTGAACTAACAATGAGTGTGATAAAGATCTAAAGTACCACTGCTCATTGATCAACGACCAAGCACCATTACTCTGCTATAATTATTCTAGGTTCTGCCAATGGATTTCTTAGCCACCCACCTCAATAACAAATAACAAAGCTAAGTATCTATTTTTCAATAATTAGTTCTTTTTTTGTTCCTCTCGTAACCAAACTCTAACCCAAACCCACCTTCTAGAATTTCATTTTGCAACCTCATCAACCAATTTATTAAATCAACCCAAACCCATAGTAACCACCAATGGTCACCCTAATTACTGATAATCTATCCTAACCACTGATGGTTACTCAAATACCGATGGTCACCCTAACCACCGATGGTCACCCTAACAACTGATGGTCACTATGTGACAAATAAATAACAAGTTATATTTTACTCATTACACCTCAACCGAATTCCACTTTCTACCTCCTCACCTGATCATAAAGCATCACCCTATTTTTTGACACATACATAAATCATTTAGAATTAATATCAATCTATTTATTTATTTATTATAATTACTTAAACTTACATATTCATTTATCAAGCACTTCTTGTATTTGATTTTAGTCCCTTTTGTTATTCATGTAAGTAATTCATCTTTTTTAGAACTTGATTGTTTAAAAGTGTGGATTGATAGCATCCAAAGAAGCTTATGCTTCTTGGATCTAGCTTGTTAGGCAATCCATCTACTATCTAACTAATCAACCATTTCATTAGTGATTTCTTATCTATAGGTCATTCCTCCCAAGCTAAAGAGGAGTATCAACAACCATCTGGATCATGGATCATAAAAAAAATCCATGTTCTACTAAATTCACCCTTATTTCAAGTTTTATAACTTTATTCTAAATAAATAAAGCAAAAATTACGTGAAATAATATATCTTGAGTTATGTGCTTGATCTTACATTGTCAATATTGATCATTGATATGAATGTCGTGTATGCCTCATGAATGTATGTATTAACTCATTAAGAGTTTGGAAGGATTGAAACTGAAATTGAAATATCTAGGCTCACTAATTCACCCCCCCTCTCAGTGATTATACTTCTAATAATTGGTATTAGAGCGGGTCCTTTGGAGGAAGACTAATATCTTGAAGGTGATCCTAAGTAGGTACAAAGATGGATAAGAAGAAATAAAATCAATATTGGAAGGTTGTGATTAAGGAACTTAAAGAATAGATATGTATTTTGAATAATATGCCAAAAAGGATGAGAATGTTATCAATGATCTCAAGGTTCATCTAGTAGATGCCAAGACATGTTTGAATCCAAAATAAAAGTACATCATGTTTGATAAGGACGTTTTCCATAACAGTAGAGAAGATGAAAACAAAGAAGAAAAGAAGTATCAAGAATAGATTAAGTATATTGAAGTATAGGCATATAGATTGAAAGACATGGCCAACAAGGTCAAAAAAGATGAAGAGAAGATAAATATTCTTGAGGATTAGTTAATGATTGCAAATGCAATTCTGAAAACAAAAGAAGATGAGTGTAATCAACTGAAGGTTGAAATGAAGTCATTGTAAAGTGAGCATGAGCTTGTTATAGTGAAGATGGACAAGATGGAAAGGAATCATGAGAAGCCTAAGAAAGTAAAGAACTCGAACTTGAATAGCAATGTTAGAAGGTCAATTAGACAACCTAATTCTAAAATGTATGCTAGTTTATTTCATGGTCATTATCATACATGTAATAATTATGGTCATAGAGCTAAGGACTATAAAAGGAATTCAGTCAAGAATTTATCCTCATGGAGCTATGATAGGAGTTTTTGGATAAATATTGATCATAGTTTAAATTTTTCAAAATGTACAAATGATGTTATTTTTTTCAGTTGTCGTAAGAGTGGACATATTTCTAGATTTTGTTCAAATGATGTTAAGAGGTCTTATAAGTATGTAAAAAGATATAAATCTCCTAGAAGGTTTGAGAAAGGACAAACTTAGGTATGGAAACCAAAGATTATCATTGCTAATCACACTAGTCCAAAAGTTGATAAGAAAGTTTCTCTAGAAGGCTATGTTGCAAATCTAGATAAACTCAAGGATCAAGTAGGTAAGATGGTTGTAGAAGACAAGAAGGGTCAAACTATGGTATGGAGACTTGAGGTAGTAAATACTAAAAATACTAATCCTATTGTGTCTAAGAGTGTTGATGGATTATTTGCCAAGGTTGAAAAAGAATCAGAGATAAAGGAAAGTCAAGAGTTTTTATTGACAACTTTTGTTGGTAAGTTTGAAGTAAAGAAGGTGTCAACTATTCAGTTAGAAAAGGAAAATCAAAAGTTTGCTCATGTTGAAAATAAAGAGACCAAGCTCAAGGAGAAGACCAAGGTACTAGCTAAGGATAGTTATGAAGTGTGTATAGATCCAAGTAAACATCTTGTTGTTGTTGAGAAAGTTTCATGCAAAGAACATCAGTTGTATATACCTAGTAATGAGGTTTCAAACTACAAGATGGATCTTTTAGATGAAAAGTTATGTAATGAATCTATGTTGTCTCTATTTATTATCAATCCAATTCTAGAAGAGAAGGAGAATACTATAGTGGTTAAGGAGGTTGTTTCTCCTAAGCTAAAGAAGAAGAAGAAGAATAAATAAAAATATCAATTGAGCAAAGAGGAGCAGGAATATGAGGAGTTATGGGCAATTATTGATTACACACCATGGTAGAGCATTATGGTGTAGAAGGTGTATTTATCTAGGCTTCAAGGAGACACTTGTCATATAGAGGAAGCTTGGTGGTTGTTGGATATTACTTGGTGAGAAGATATGAAAACAAGGTATGTTTTTGTATTTTTTATATATCTATCTATTATAGAAAAAAAAATTGTGAAGGATCTCAATGGTCCTATCTTGAGAAGGAGTTTGCTTGTTGATCATGGTTTGGATGATCTAATATATAGGTGAATTTTAAATATCTATATGCATATCTGTTTTTGGTAGATTCAAGTTGTGTATGCCATAAAAGTTCATAGTGTTCTAAAGATAAGGTATCTCTATTTGAGTATTGACTATGATTGGATAGTATTTGAAGTCTTGTTGAAGATATCATGTTCCTAATGAAACATGAAGTTAGAGGGAGATTTGTAATTGGTCAAGTCCTAGGATGAGAGGACTAAGTAATTAAATTTGAGAAATAAGGTTTGGAGAATAAATTTTGTGTGCTTCAGATGATAATGTTGATTTGAGAATGTCTTTGGTTAAGGGGGAGCAATAAGTTCATGAGCCTATTTTATGAGTTTGTGAAGGAGCTGTAGTATAAAGTCAGATTGGGTGGTTCTAGGAGGCTTAATAAGATTATTTCAAATGTTAAGAAGTTTTTGGTTCTCATCAAGGTCCATTCATTTCTTTATGGTGTGCTCTAGGTGTTTTTGAGGTCTGAAGGTATGTATGTGCCAATTAAGGATTTTTGAGTGATCTTAATTTTTTCTATGCTTGGCTTAAGGGCAAGCAAACATAAAATGGGTTATTGGATGTATGGGTTACCAAAGGTATGGAATCTCATTTTTTGGTTCAGAAGTGTGTAATGAGTGTCTCCAAGTGTGTAAGTAGTTTTAGAGATGTATATTGACCAGAAGGAGGTTTATTGACCCTACTTGTTTTTAAGATTCTAGGATTTTGGGCTATGATAGAAAAGTGGTTTACCTTATGATTTTAGGTCTAAGGCTTCTTAATATATTGAATGGGACAAGTGGGTATTCAAATTAAGCTTCATAGAGAATTAAAGGTTTGTGGTTCTCATATTATCCAAGTTTTTATCAAGTTAGAGGCCTAATTGGATAGTTAGTTTGTGAAGGAAGTATGTTACAGAGGATAATATTAGTGATGAAAATTTGTGTTCTTGATGGGGAATATGAGAGTGATCCAAAAATAAATTTTTAGGCCTAGAAGATGTGTCTACTAAATATTATGGGCTCTGCAAGTTTCAGGTAGGGCTACAAGGAGGATAAACATGCCTAGTTTGAAGAAGAGTGATTTTTGCTCTATTTCTCCAAAAGAGCAAGGTATGTTTATTTCAAGGTGAGTTCTCAAGCTGGTTTAGTGCATGTTTCCTATTTGGTGAGTGGCATAGTTCTATTGTTAGTCTTTATGGTAGCTTCAGAAAAGAGGCTTTTTAGCATGTGTGATGGTTCTTCATAGTGTGTAGAGATTTGAAGATGCTCAAAATTTAAAAATACTTAGATTTATTAGGGGAAGTACCTCTTAGATGTTTTTTGATGTGGTCCATCAATATTTATATATTTTTGTGTATTCTTTCTTCATTGGTTGCAGTGCTTGATTGAAAAGAGTGTTGGCATAAAACAAGACAAAGTTGTCAAGATAAGAAGAGGTAAACTCAAGGTAAGGGGGAGTTTGTATCATATTTCTATGATGGTCCTTTCCTATTTTTATATTATTTTTAGGGAGAAAGTTCCTATTGTGGGAGTGCTTTAAAGAGAGAAAATGTGAGTTGTATATTGCTATATTGATGGGTGTTGACATCAATGACAAAGGGGGAGATTATTGGAGAGTTGTCATGGTTTTGTCATGGAGGTTCTCTGGTGAGTGGATGAATATCCTTGATAATCTAAGTGACAATGATAAAGTGTGTAATGTTCTTAATCTTGTATGACAAAGTGTGTAATGTGCTTGTTCTTATATTCTTGAAGGATGATTGGTTTTCCTTCAGTATTTACATAGTTTGAGGTGTTTAAGGTTGAGTATGGTGATTGGATTATGTGAAATAGGTCCCTAAGATGTTATATATGTTTTGATAGATTGTGTGCATAAGTGTAATTCATTTAGTTAATCATAATTTACTTCTAGACACTTTGGGTCTAGTGGCAAAAAAATTGAGTAGGTAGTTTGATGATATCACCATTTCCATGTGGGAAAGAGTCAAAGGGAGTGGGAAATATGGTTATGATCACATTAATCCATAGTTATTATGTGATAGGTCTCAATTCATGCATCAAAGTGTGATATAAAATATGAGGGTGCAAAGTTGGCTTCTTAATCAAAATTCATTATTTTCCCATACCCAAATTTGTAGTTGGATAGAAAGAGCTGAGTAAGCATGTTGATAAGGTTATAATTTACATGCGTAGATGTTTCAAAAGAAGGTGATCATATGGGTTTGTTTATTTTTTGACCTACTTTATTTACACTAATTTATAGATCATGTGATGTAATGCATCAAAATATATGCATATGAAAAGTTAGAATCCCAGGGAGTTTGACTATGTTTTTAGATAGCCAATTTTAAAATGAGGCAGAAAGAGCTAAGTGAGCATGTTTATGGTGTTATATCTTGCACGTGTGAAGGTTACAAGATAAAATAATAATATGGATTTATTAATTTTTAAGAATATATGATTTGCATTAAATTTGAGATCATGCACGAAAATAAGATAAAAGTTATAGATGATCAAAGTTGGCCTCTCAGGCAGATTTGGACATGGTTGGCTCTATGATAGAAGTTTATGAGATGGTACTTTAATGTAATTATGTATAGCACATGCAAGAGTTCCAAGAGTAGTGTGTCACATGGTTTGATTCTCCTATGTGAGGAGATCATCTAGTCTAAATCTGAGATCCTACATCAAAGTAAGAAGAAGTTATTCAGTACAAAAATTGATACTCAAGCATATTGATAGGGTTCCCATAATCATTTTTGGAAGTGTTAAAGCTCAAGCAAGATTTACGGTGCACATTTTTTCTAAGGAATAAAGAAGTATCAAGATGAGTATAGGTGTATGATGTTTAATGTATAAGCAAAGGTATAGGATAAGGATCTAATGGTGATAAGGCATTCTTATAATTGATTAAAAAATGAGTGTTGATTGCTAATGATCTTCTTGATTTGTAGAGATCGATGGATTACATTGAGTCAAATTTCTTATATTACATTAGATGAATTCAACATGATATAAGTATAACATTTGGCTTTGAAGGTATATGTGTTAAAAATTAGACATGATCGATGGTGTGACATTGATCCTTAGCTGAGAGTTCATGAGATTCGAGCATTGTGTTTGAAGGTTAATTGTGACCATTTCTATTCAAATATTTGAATTTGACACAAGAAAAACCATAGCTTTGTATTTTAACCATATTTTTTGATAGAAGATGAATTTTTTCATGAAGTAAAAAGAATAGTGGTAGAGGAATCCATGGTGCATATAATGAACCTAATTTGAAGATCTAAAATTAAGTACATTCAAATATATTGAGCCTAGAAGCTAACTATGTGTTCATTCTTATTTTTCAAAGGACCCAAGAAGGATATTCGAGATTGTATTGATGTTTTATCGATGTCTCATGATGAATTATATATTAGATATTGATATAGGCTCCATGAGGATGCTTTGTATGCATTTTGGAGTTTGATCAATCTATCTTGAGTATGAATAATGCTTAAAAATTTGATTGTGTGTTTGTTCATGGTGACTATGTGCATAAGGTCATTGTTTGAGTTGTTTGAGCATACACAAAGGTGAGATAATTTGACTATGATCATTCAAAGATGTTAAAGAGGACATAAGGAGTGGACCCATGTATTTAAAAGTGGTCTTGTGTTCTTTTTTTTCTCAAATTAGTGATAAAGGAGTGAATGGGTTCACATGAGACCTATAAGGGCTACAAGTGCCTTATTAAAAGGTATAGTTCCTTAAGGGTGACACATAGATGCTATGTCCAACCAATGACGATTGTATTGAGACATGTATTTATGTGAAATATGTGTTAAAGGATAAGGCATGCCTAATGGCCAACCAAGGTAGTGTTATCAATATTTATCTATAAATGGTGGAACTAAAGATGATGGGTTCTAGACTGGTATGACTTGAAGAGGTGTGAGCATTGAAGTGAAGAAGAGAAGAGGTTGAGTGGGCCCAATGGTTGGGTTGATGAGCAGAGCAGATTAAGGATTGTGAGTATGACCTATAGGTTATCTTTCTAATGTCATAATAGTGCTCTTACAAGTTAAGCATGAGTGAAGAGGTGTAGAGTGATCCAAAAGGATGTTTTGGATGTCTTGAGAATGAGTGAGTGATTACTAGTGTCTGTGAGAACTTGGTGGCTAGTTTGAGAAACTAATCAAAGTATGGATCGTGTGTATGACCATCTAGTCATGTTGTTGAAGATTGTGATAGAGTTATTGCTATGAAGGATGCATTCAATGTGTAGAGTTTAAGAGTGGGGATAATTTGTATATGTAATGTGTCCTAATTGATCTTTATGTGTTGGTTCAAGTATGTAATGTGCTTTAATTAATAGGGAGTGTTGTGTGATCCAAAAGGTGGCTTTGGATACATTGATAGATTGATAATTAGAGTTCCATAATTAGGTGTTAAAGACATCAATTCAAAGGTGGAGTTTTTTTATAGATGTTGTTATGGGTGATCAACATCTAAGGTGGTTAAAGCCTCCTTGTAAGGTGAAACTTACTAAAAGGTCTAGTTGTTGTTACAACTCAGCTAGATAGATGTGGTAGCACCTTGTGGGATTGAAATATCAGTAATTAGGGATTGTATTTCCTTGATCAGTAGCTTTTTAGTCTAAATTAGTTCTTGTTATTATATGACAATATTCTAATTACAGGTTCCAGTGGTTTTTATTCCCCAAGAGGGTTTCCCATGTATGCCTTGAGTTATGTGCTTGATCTTGCATTATCTTTCTTGCTCATTTCTATGAATGTTGTGTATTCCTAATGAATGTATGTATTGACTAATTAAGAGTTTGTAAGGAACAGAAATAAATTTGAAATATCTAGGCTCACTAATTCACCCCTCTCAGTGATTGTACCTCTAACATGTCCAATTACAATTTCAAAACCACGTGTGCCTTTTTGGTCTATGACTAGTATCATTATGCCATCCATTTTGGTCTATATTGTTATCCATTTAAGAACCAAGCCTTATAAACTAAGTTTTAAATTGATCTTGATAAGTTCATATTCAAATATTGAAAGGTTTATGCCTATGCCTCATGTAATATTGGTTTAGACATTTATCTCTCACTTTTGGGTTGTGTAACTTAGACTAATTCTTTTCTTGATTTAAAGAATATTTTTGTGCCTAAAGTCTAATGTATTTTACCAAAGGTCAAGTTAATGTTTAAATCCAAATGCCTAGTTTGAGTCAAATTATTTCAAATTTGTTAGATTAATTATCTTACCCCTTAGACCTAGTGTTATTTCAAAGTCTAGCTTTTGTGTCATGTTCACAAAAGACCTAGAAATTCCTATTTATCTTAGACCTAGTTTGGTTCAAAGTCTATCTTTTGTGTCATGTTTCCAAAATACCTATAGATTCCATTTTGTTTTAGACCTAGTGTTGCACCAAGTCTATATATTTTTTTGTGTTTCTAAAATACCTAGCATTTTACCTTCCATTTTAGACCTAATTATTTTGAGCCTAGCTTTGTGCCTTGTTCCCAAAGACATAGAAACCTTTTTAGACCTAGATTAGAGTTATTTGAAACACTTTTTACCAAGTTTGAAATTGGTTTCACCCATTAACTTGACCATTTTCATGAGATATTAGACATTATACCATTTTAAATCAAATTTATCATTGCCTATTTTGGAGAAAAAACTCCATTCCTAGACCAAGTTCTTAGACTAAGTTTTACCAAGTTTGGACCATTTGTCTTTTAGAAATTGTTTTTAAGAGTTTGTATAACTCTAAATATTCTTCATATAATTTTAATTATTTATTTGGATATGTCTCTTTACACTCTTAGTGGATCCATGTACAATCCAGGTTATGATAACATGGTCATGAATGATAACTTTGTTTAAGACCCCTATGGTGATGATGTAGTTTTTTAGATAGATCCTAATCCTCCTTACACTTTTTAATATGGAGAATAAAGTCAAGATTTTTTAGAATATTACTTGGTTGACATACCTACATATTCATACAAAGACCAAGAGCAAATTGTGCAATATCTCACTAGCGTACCATCGATTGTAGAACAAGTTCAACACAAACCATATTATGTTACTATGACATCAATGTATGAACCATATTTGTTTGATCATCACTTAATTGAAAACAAGGAAAAGGTTTTAGTCATATCCATAGAGTTAGGGACTAAGTTTCTAGTAGACTTCCCCCATGAAAATTTACCTAGTCTAGTTAGAGTAACTCTAAACATGCCCTATACCCAAACCATTGAACATGCCTCTACTATCTATACTTAAGCACTTGTGCCAATGCCATATCAAGACATAAATGTTCTTTTAAAAGGAAATGAACTCATGGAGGACCACTTTATATAAATGCAATAAACATATCAAACCTTTTTAAATCTAGCCAACAATTTTAATGCCATGACCATGTCAAATGCTGTACTCATAGAGTTAGATCCTTCAAAAGGAGTGATAATTGAGTTAAAAAGTCAAGATAATTTGGGTATAGACCCATTTTCATAAAGAATTTTAGTTTGTGACATGTAAAATTCCCCACTATTGAAGAGGTGACTACAACTTCTATGTAGAATAATGTGTTAAACATAGTGGATAACACACAAGTGTCTTCTAATCTAGGCCAATGTGGTTTAACTACACCAATAAATAGTACACAAAAATAAGTGAATTTATTTAATACCATGAGTGGTTCAAAACAACATGGGGGAGGAAATCATACATCCCAACCATAATAAGTTATGTCCAATCCTCAACCATAATAAGTTATTTCCAATCCTCAACCATTTACTTTATTAAGCAAATAACCTAAGGGATTAAGTAATCAAGTGTCAGTTAGTGATTTGCCTCAACAAAAATTGATGAATGATATCCCAAATAAAAAAATGGAGACTAACATTACAAAATAATAGGCACAATCTAAAGTAACACCACAACAAAGGAAGAACAATGTGCCACCTCAATAGGGGAAACAAATATTCCACCTTGACAGGTAGTGATAAATGTACCTCTATAATTGTAGACCAATGTACCTTTAAAATTATGAACATTGTATAATCAATAATGTGTGTCTATTAGTCAAAGACAAATGAAAAAAATCCAAAAAACATATATTTCACAAAATATGTTAGTGAAATAACAAGGTGATAACATCCAACAAGTACCATTAGGAAATAATTGCCTTTCACTCAGCATGTGCCATAGATTCGGATCCAGATGGCCTTATCCAACCATAAAAAAACTTTTACAATGACTTATTATGAATTATTACATTATTTTTTATATCTACATACTTTATTCATACCCTGAAGCCCTCTTTAGGACAAACTACCCTATTAGGCTTGTACACCTTAGAAATTATCTTGAAAGAATAAAGTTCAATCACTCATTTAGTAGCTCTCCCATGACAAATGAAACATATATACATATAATAAATTAAATCATTAACATAACCAAATAATCAAAATAAATTAAATTAGATAATAATGGCTTAAGAACAAATCTGTAACTTGCTCACTCAGAACTGCCAGAATACTCAAAAACATAGTCATAAGGAATTAGACTTCAATCACTTGTGTAAACACTTTTATTGAATCTTGATGAATTAAAATTATTAAATGAAATCTTAAGATAATCCTAAAATTAAACACTCATAATTTTTAATGGTAAATATTGATCTTACAGACCAATTCCTTGACTTATAGTCTCAGAGTTCAATCCTGAACAGATAACCCATTTGTGAATACATTTTCTTCAATTACACTAACCTTCAAAACTTATATATATATATATATATATATATATATATATATATATATATATATATATATATATATATTTATCATGAGTTAAAATTAATGATAAAAAATCCATGTAGCTTTTTTCATCAATATTACACTTAAATCCATCTTTTCATCACTTGTAACTTGCTTACACAGAATTACCAAGACTGTCAAAAAACACATTCATGAACCATTGACCTTCAACACTAGTATTAAAACTTAAAAAAAATTAAAATACATGATTATATTATATTTATATACCATATTAAATTAAAAAATAAATATGGTCTAATGTCAAATATTGGTCTTGTAAACCAATCTTTTGACCTTTCTCTTCATAGTCACACTGGAACTAGATAAGCCATTTTGGTTTCAACTTTTTAATCACTTTTACTGACTATCAATCCTTCTAAAAATAATGGATAAGAAATTAAATTTTAAAAAAACACCACCATGTACACTAATTCATCACTCCTTTATGAAATCATATCAAAAACCACCTTTTCACACTACTTGCGTTTTGCACTATTCTTCTTCATTAGGCCTGTTAACGATTGGCCAACTTAGATCACCAAATTTACAAACCTAAAGGCTATAAAATATCCATAAAAATTCATGTGCATAAATTACATGTATAAATATTCATCCTCCATTCATTTTCATACTTTGACTTTGTCAACTCTGACTACTACATCAAATCTCTAAGAAATTAACACTTTTGTATAATGTCTACTCACACACTTGATAACTTAATAACACCTATAGGTGCATGTGATAGTTTATTAAAAGACCCATACCAATAAATTATATAAACATACCAATCCATCCTAAATAATCTAGATCAAAATCTCTAACATTGGGTCTTCATTAGGGTTTTAAGAGGGTTTAAACACACTTCCACTTTTAATAATTGTTCATAAAGCATAGCCCCTTAATATAAAAATTAATTCCTAAAATTTAGAGATAGGACCATTACCGATATACCATGAACTAATTTAGCTCCCATGTAAATTTTTAATGAGATAATGATCACAATAAAATCCTTCTCGAGTTGAGAACCCTTCATTCTGAGCACTTGAGAGACCTCCAAACAATGTTTCATGCCTTATCCTTCAAAATATGACCTTAAAATACATGAACACACTTGAAAAAACATAAATAACCTTTTAACATTCTTATATAAGATAAAATAAACTTTGACATCTGATCATGACCCCTCATTAAGCCACATTCTCTCTCTTTTCTTTCTAGATCTTGACCTGCAAACCATATTAGGTCTTAAAATTGATCTTCATTTCTCTTTCCATGTGATCTCCACCTCAATCACATACTCAATAAACCTATATAATTATTAAATATATACATAAATCATTCATATGCCTTGATAACAGATCATGATGCTTCATTAGGTTGGATAGGGTCTAGAAGTGGTCTAGTTACAGAGTTGGTCTGAATGTCCTACCCTTGTAGGCTCATCCTAATACTCTCATGAATGATCCAATACCTCACATACATGATAAATCAACCTAATAAAACATATCATGCCTTTATTCATCCATATTACCAAGTCACCATACTCATACCTTCTCACAAGGACTTTATATGTCATGACTAGGCTTCTTAAGCACTTGAACTCAACAACTAGTACTCAAACATGCTTACCTCAATGCTACCAAAAAATAATACTCTTTAGATATCACTCTCATAACATAGAAATAATATATTTCTAATCAAAATTATCTCATGACCTCATGCAGACCTAGAGCCTCATAACCATGCTTCAATGCTCACTTGACCATAAAACCTCTTTGTGACAACACTGATAACTTCAAGCTGACCTTAACTTTGTCATTAACCGTGATATGAACCAATAGAAGAGACAATAGTTACCTTAAAATTCTCTCTTTCCTTCAAATTTTCTCTTGTCACATGGTTTCCTTATCACATCAAACACATAGGCTCATACCTTAAAGACCACTCACTATGTATCTTCATTAGTAGCACCTTGACATCAATGATAACACTTCTCAAAATGTACTTGATGTGCATATTATAAAATTTATTGGGAATCCCTAATTAATTTAATGAATTTCACATAATTTTTACCTTCCTCTAATTCATTTCTAGTCAAATTGTGACCTAGAAAATTGATGGTTTTGACCATTTATGCATAACAAGCTATTAAATTCTAAGAATTGCAAAAAGTCTAATTAAGGTTACTTAACTAAGTGAAACTAACTAGAATTTTAAGTGAAAAATCCATGGAAGATTAATTAATATCTAATTTTTTAAATTCATAAATTCATAAAAATATCTAAAATTGACATTAGCATGACATCATCAGTCACCAAAGTCATGAATCCAAAAATATCAATATAAATGCAACAAATATCTAAATTTGGAAAGTCATGCCTATTAATCTCAATATTAAATCCAAAATTGAATGCCTTTGGTCCTCTAAATTTTACTAATCTTAGGCCATTGATTCTCATCTTGAGATGGACATTCTTTATCACTTTTATAAACCTATAAATACAAGGGCCACCATAGACCAATTACAAGATTTACTATGCAAAGTTATTATTAAAAAAATCCTCCAAGAAGCTTCATTTATTCTCCTCCAATTGATCTAAAATCACACTAGATATAGCTTTGGGAAGTGTTTGAGGGTTTTTTAAACCAAGGCATGTGAGTTAGCTTCAAAGGGAACATCTAAACAAGAGGTACAAAAATCTTGTTTAGCTTCATAGTTCATTGTTTGTTGCTTAAAGTCTTGCCCAATTTGAGGACCGTGTTTGAGATGTTATATTTTAGATTGTATACACTAACAAATGAACTAATATATTTCATATTCATGTGTTTACATTTGACACAACTACTGGCATCATTGTACCCCATAAATTCCTCTGCTTGCTTCTTATCATGTTCTTCTACAAGTTTTGATTGCTAACTTTTGTTTGTTTTGGTTAAAAACTTGATATTTTCATTCTCAAGTTGGACCTATAAATCAGTGAATTCAACCTAAAAGTCAATGAATTTGATCTATAAATTGATGAATTCAAAATCCTAATAAATGATGAATTCAATGCTGTAGGTCAATGAGTTAAAACTACTAAATGACAAATTCGTAGGTGAAATTAGCAAAATAATCTTCTATAAATTTTCTAATTGTGTTGCCTATGTAGGTCAAAAATAAAGAATTCATCACTACCAATGACTAATTCATCATTACCAATGGTTAAATCATCCATGATAACATTGAAATCATACATGATAATAACAAAGTCATCCTAGACAGTAGTAAAAGTATTTCTAAAAATGGTGAAATTATTCATAAAAATAGTGAATTTGTCATTAAAAATGATGAAATCATCTATGTAGTTTCTGATTATTTTTTCCTATAGCTTGATAAATGGTGAAATTATTCATAAAAATAGTGAATTCATCCTCAAAATGGAAAAATCATCTCTGTAGTTTCTTACTATTTTTTCCTGTAACATGCTAAATGGTGAAATTATTCATAGAAACAATGAATTCATGTTTAAAAATGAAGAAATTATATATGTGGTTTATTATTATTTTTTCCTACAGTGTGCTAAATGGAAAATTTATTCATAAAAACATCAAATTCATTCTTAATAATGAGGAAATCATCTTTGTAATTTTTGACTATTTTTTCCTATAGCCTATTAAACAATAAAATCATCACTACTAAATGATGAAATTGACACTACATAATGGTGAAATAAATATTTTGTAGAAACTTGAGAACTAAAAATTAAGTCAAATTATTTACTCATCTAAACTAATTATCTTTGATTAAAAGACCTTGAGTAAAGAAAAAGAAACAAATTTATATTAGAATAAGTTTATTTTTTTTGCTCTCACATCTCCTTTGGTGTTCATAAAATTGTATCTACATTTTCATTCATGTTTTTAAAAAATAGCTCTTTTTCAAATTGGCACTTCTAAAAACATGTTTACATTATCATTAATTCATTTCAGGCAAAGGATTCTTTTTCTTTTCACTTAAGTATTTCATGGGGTAAAATTACATGTATACTCTCCCATTTCTTAGGGTAACTCAAAAATGTGATTTCACCTAGTTTACTTGATTTAACAACTACCTAAAGGACTATTTTAAAGTATTCTTTTCTCTTTCCTATTTTTGGGGTCTTGAAAATAAAAAATAAAAAATAAAACGTCTTTCTTTTTTTATTTTTCTAACTGTGTGGGGTTGATTTCATCACCTTCATGTGAGTTTTATGGGTGTATTGACTAGGAAGCCACATCCTACTATCGTACTAACCCCATTATCTAATAAGGTATACAAATTGAGGTTATGCCAGTGGTATCTTAGCTAGAATGTCCCTCAGTTATTGGCTCAACTATTATCACTTCATTGATATCCCTACAAATGATAGTTATAAAAGGACTAGAACCTTTGGAGAATGGCCCGTTGAACCTTGAAATCTAAGCCAACACTTCACTAAGACTCCTAGAGCTGAAGCGGTCACAAAGGGATGAGATCCTTTGGAGAATTGATCATTGAACCTAGACATCTAATTGATAGATATTTTTTCCCATGTACCACAAGGTATATTAGGATAATCTATAAAATCCAATGAAAATTTAGAATAAAAACCACATTTTCCATGAAATTATCATTGATGTAGAGGTGCAAATTTATCCACCCCCGAATATTTCCTTTTTGTATATACCTTTGAGAGAAGGGTGGAATAAAAATTCCACCATAATTACTTTAATTACTTAATGAACAATTAAATTTTTAATCCTTTTAAAGCCAAGTATATTAAAAGGGTAAGTGATTATGCTATAAACCCATGTCAGTTTCTAAGTTATGATCATGATTGCTTGAGTATCTTATAAAAGAAAATTTTGTGTTCATAAACACATTCAAATAAATAGGTCAAGTTATATAAATAAAGGTTTGAAAACACATATTCACCTATTCACACACTAAGGTGTAAACTTCCCACTTTCTGAACCATCCTTCTTATATTTTGTAGTGTTATATTTTCCAATTGAAACAAAATTTTATCTCATTTGACACCGTTACATTTTCCATTCCATTCTTGGTTTCAACTTACATTTTATTGTGTCAAAATAAATTATACAAAGTCCAAAATTATTCAGTCTTATTCCAATTTCAAATTCTAAAATAAGTCAAAGACCAACCAAGGTCCAACCCTTCTCAAATTCAAGTACCATTTCAACCTTGACGAGGTGAACTCGCATTGGGGCCTCTTATGGCCCCAGTTTTGAAGAAGAAAACTTTTATAATCCTATGGAATACCTTAGGAATTCCGAAAATAGTGAGGATGGTGAAGATCACCCAACAGTGTTTGAAGATCTCCATCTCATTTTAAGATCTAATAAAGGTCAATTTGAACATCAAATTATGGAAGATAAAGATGAAGTGATTTTAATACTACTAGTATTTGGATCTAAGCTCTAGATTGACTTCCCCATAGAGCAATTATATATCCTTGTTTGGCTAGAGGATCCACCTCAATTGGTCACTGTTAACCAAAATCAGCCTATTACCTAAAGTTTGAAACATGATATAGCATCGTCTATAAAATGGAAGGGATAACTCATTAACCCATCCCAACATGGTAACATTATTTCTTCTACAATAATAAAGACTAACCAATGGTACATAGATCATATTTTATCTTATTTGAGAAATTCCCTAGTTACAACTTCATTCAACAATGCCACATTTGTAAACCAAAACTAGTTTCTTGAAAAACCACAAACCTTGGCCAATTTTGCATCTAATATATATCCATTAACTCCTTCTGAACATTTCATTCCAATGAATGCTACACAACAAGTTCTAATTGACATGAAACATATATTTTTCAATCATCAAGATACCATTTCATATACATAAAAAGTACCTAACAATCCATAATAATATGTTGTAAAAAATCTTCCACCATAATACGAAATGGATGGGACACCACACATTCCCTACTTATTCTAATTTATAACAATAGTAATTTATTTTAAACCAAGAATAAATTCCTCAAAATCAATAATAGATCCCATTTAATTTGTAACGAAAATGGTTTCTTGCAAACCAAGAGCAAATAATTTAGAACCAATAGCAAATCCCCTTCAATTCACAACAATAAAAGTTTCTTGTAAACCAAGAGTAAATCACTTAGAACCAACAATAGGTCCCAGTCAATTCACAATAATAGTAGATTATTGTAAACCAAGATCAAATTACTCAGAATAGATAATATATTCCCTTCAATTCATAATAATAGTTGTTTCTTGTAAACCAATATCAAATCCCTCAAAACCAATAATAGATTCCCTTCCATTCACAAAATAAAATTCCTCAAAATCAACAATTCCTTACCTATTCATATTCAAATAAAAAATAATAGTAATTTCCCTATCAACCTCAAAACCCAAGTTATAAGGTGAATATCCCTAACAGAACTGTGCAAGGGGGTCCATCCCTAATTACACCAACTTTAACCAAGCCCATCAATCCTTGAGTACCCAATAAAATGCCTTCCTTTCATCCCAAAATGCTCCCAAAAACCAATAGTTGAATACGATGAAATGTATTTTTTTAGGACTGCAAGTAGGTAACCAAGCCAAAAATTACAAATTTGATGAGATATGCCCCTATCTTTTTGACCTTAATGTTCTCTAGGTTCCTTTCCCACCTCATTTAGAACTACCAACATTTGATAAATATAAGGGAAAGGTGATCCAAGAGAGCATTTATAAGCATTCTTTATCATGTTCCAAGAAGTAAATTAAATCATTTTATATTTTCTTTGCTTATTTTTATGTAGTTTGGGTGGACAAGACTTAGAGTGGATCTTCAAACTACCAAAGGGTTGGTAACCACTTTTAATGACATATCAGATAAATTTGTCAATCACTTATACTATAACATAGAGCATTAGTTGAATATGGTTAACTTATGTAATGCTAAGCAATGTGGTGTAAAAACCTTCTTAACATTTTTATAAAGGTAGAGAGCCCTTTCAAGTTACTTTACACATAAACCACTAGATATCAAGTTAGCTGGAATTTTTGCATAGAACCTGAATATTGAGGTTACCTATAATCTGATACTTCATTGTGCCAACACATTCAAAGAAATAATTGACTAAGGGATGTACATTAAAAGGCACTTAATGATAAGGGTTTGGTAAATATATACTCTTAAACCCAAGCACCAGTCTATATTCAAGCACCAATTCAAATAAGTGTAACTGAAAATCCTAAAGTCTTCAACAAGAATAAAAACATGGTTATAAATGGGGTTACATAAGCATGACAAATTTAAATGGTGCAGCCACAACCCATATAAAATAACCCACCTAATACACTACTCATACCATAGAGAGCTCCCCCAAGATGGGAACACTTACAAGATAGAGGTTTCAGTAATCTAGGCAAGCCCATTGAAGCAATGTTCCAAAAATTAGTTGTGGCTAATATGATTATTTGGCTAGTTAAAAAACCCTTTCTAGAGGGCCAACCCAATCCATCATGATAATGAGAGAATGAGTATTTTTACTACCATCATGTTGTCATCCACATTATCTATAGTTATGTGCAACTAAAACACATTATTTAAGATATACTCAAAAATGGATAAATCAAGTTGGAAAAAACAACTCCCAATACTAATCAGGATATGGGCATATATAAGAATCTCTTCCCAAACAAAAATAATCAAAAACAAGGGAACAATTAAAATCAAGGTTAGGGTCATAATTAGAATCAAGGTCAGGGTCATCATCAAAATCAAGGCTAGTATTAGAACTAAAAAAATCATAATCAAGATCATGACACCCAAGCCAAAAAAATTGATTACCATGATGTTCTATATGATAATAGTAATGTTATAGGGCATGTTACAAGTAACTACATTGATAATATTAAAGTAATTCCTTGTACATCATCTAACACTTATCATAATATTACCCATTATATTTTAAGACCTCCACTATTATCTATAGGTAATTATTCAACAAGTTGGGGAAACTTAATTGTACCTTGACCTTCATGAATTATTATTCTAGGATATATACCTAATTCTTCTAATATGAGTAAATCTCTTCCAACTCAAAATTGTTCAATCATAACTAAACATCCAATAGTTACCATCCAAGGCCCTTTACCTCCTTCCAATATAAATCTTATCCAATACTTCACATTTCCTAAAACCAAGCCATCTCTCCCTATTATTGAGAAGAAATATAATATTTTGGAATAATTAATCATAACCCCTACATATATTTCCATCATGGATCTCTTGCGTACATAATAACTTCATATGAAAAAATTGAATAACCTTCTCCAATAATCCAAAGTACCCAATGGCATCGATCCTACCTAGTTTCAAGAAATTGTGTGGCATTTATCTCCAAGTTAACAACTTATATTTGTTTAATGTGATATGTCATCCCTTATTCCCATAAATAAAAATCCTTTATATATTACATCCATCATTTCCCACCACAAAGTCAATCAGGTTATCATAACTAATGGTTTAAGGTTAAAATATAGCTTTATTGAATTTGATCCATCATTTGGGATATACAACATTAGATATGTATTTATATACCATCATGATCAAGGCCTATGATAATATATAAAGATAATGTTGAGGTACCATTTGTTTGCCTGTCATTATTGGGTTTATCACCCATGAAACCTTTTTCCATGTCATTGGTATAGAGCTACCCTATAATCTACTTCTTGGTCATCCTTAGATCCATGAAGTATGAGTAGTGCCTTATAAATTACACCAATGCATTAAATTCCCTCATTCTAGACTAGAGGTCATTATTCATGGTGATCTACAACCATACTAGTATTGTAAGAACCTAGAAGTTGAGCATGGAAACTATAATTATTTCCCTAACACTGAGTTTTTAGGCAATAAGGACAATAAAATAGTTCTCAAATATCCAAAATATAATTAAATTGACCTCAGTGACCTCACATTCTCTTCTTATAATCCACCTCTAGTATCAATTTCCTCCCACTTTACTATTGAAGAAATTGGCATTGCCATGTATCTCATCTAGGATGCTTTCCACATTGGAAAATTTCCATAGTCCCCTAAATCCCATGGGTTACCTAAACTTATCCCTAGTAATCCCAACATGATATGGAAAAAGAAGACTGATTCTCATTAAAAGTAGTCGCTTATGTTTGAAAAAGATACGTCACCAAACCATGATCGACCTACTAGTTTTTAAAGATCTTTTTCATATGGTGATAGTTTTAATGCATGTTTTCAAAATTATAATTTATCCATTCCTAATATAATCATGGAAAATTTGGAATATAAATAAAAAAATTTGGGGACAAAGGAAAAATGTATTCTTGAACCTGTCCCTATGACAACACATATAGGAAATTGAGGTCTTCGATTCACATCGCTTGGGGGTGACCCCATATATTTAGAGACTAATGCTACTTTATTGAATAATGAAGAAACTCTTACTAGTGACATAACATCCCATTATATCACATATAATGAGCTGGTCAATACCAATTTATTTGATACTAATGACATTCTTATCATTACAACCCATTCTCCCCTTTCCCTCCATTGTCCCAACTTAATTGATTACAACCATCAATAGTCTATTATAACATTAGATGAATTGTAGAATGTGGAGTCAATTTTTGAGTTGATGGGTCTCATATATAGGTTAACAATTAGTGATCATAAACATGGATTTGAATTCACATAGGACCCTACTGCCTACTTTGGAGAGTAGGCAAACTTTCTTGGTCATGAAAAAAGTAAAAAATTGAGATCCTTTGGTAAAAACCTCTTTGAGGCACCTTTAGATCAAGGAAAAAATAAAGATAAAGATGATTCTATGGGTGAAAACTTGTTTTAGGCACCCTTAGATAGGGAAGTTCCCTTACCTCCTTAGGAAGCTAAATGTCCACCAAACCTAAGTATTGCAGTTGGTTCTAACATTAATTGAGAGGAATACAGAGTCTTTGATCAATTGGTTTAGGATTTTCTAGAATAGTTTATTAATAGTCCATTGCCTGATATGGTTGATTCTAATTATTCTTACATGGGTGGTCCTTGTGGCTCACAAGAAGCTGAATAAGATCAAATCCCCTCATTATTAACTATTCTTGAATATGGTTCTACACTCCTTGTAGAGGACACCACATAGGTGAACATTAACACTTATGATGATCCAAAAATAATTCAATTAGGTGTGTCCCTCACTAATAAGGAGTGTGAATTAAATATTATTATCCTAAAGGACATCATTAACATTGTTTAATGGTCTTTTGTAGTCATGCTAGGTTTACATCCATATTTAGTGGTACATTGACTTGTGGTGCATCTAGATGCCAAAATGATCAAATAAAAACTATAGAAAATACATCCATGTATTGTTATAATAGTTTAAAAAGAGTTATAAAATCTATTAGGATCATGGTTCATTATATTTCAAACATCCTTCAAGTTATCAAGAAACCACATAATATTTGCTTACGTACTATGTTTAGAGATATCAATAAAATATGTCCTAAGTATGACTTCCCTTTGCCAAACATAGACATGATAGTTGACTCAATGGTAGGATATGATACATTATCCCTCATGGATGGATTCTTGGGATATAATAAAATAAATATTACACCTAAAGACCAACATAAAACTACATTCACCACTCCATGGGGAATATTTTGTTATCAAGTCATGCCATTTGAATTGAAGAATACTAGTGTAACTTATCCACATGCCATGACAAGATGAATGATATTTTTTAATACTATGTTGATGACATCCTATCCAAATTAAATATATCTATAGGATATCTTAGGGTTCTATGAAGAATCTTTAAGATACTTCATGAATATAAGGTACATCCCAACTATAATAAGTTCATCTTTGGTGTCACTTCTATAAAATTATTAAGGTTTATTGTTTCATGTAAAGGCATCAAATTTAGTTCTTCTAAAGTTAAAGATATTATGGAAATGCCTCCTCCTAATCTGAAGTAGATCCATAGCCTATAGGGCAAGATTCAATCCATTCATAGGTTAATTTCATAATTGGTAGAAAGATGTCATCATTTTATTCACATTTTAAATAAAGATGTCAAATTTTAGTGGGGTACTAGTTGTCAATTTTTTTTTAAAGAGTTGAATACCTATTCGGCCAATTCACTATTATTGACCCCACTTACATTAGGTATCCCATTCCTTATTTATATATTAGCAACAAAACATGCAATGGGGGAATTTTTGGCTCAGCATCATCAACAGGGCAAGGAGCACACAGTCTACTGCTTGAGTATAAAACTTGCGACTTATGAACAAAATTATTCTCCAATTGAAAATTTTTATTTAAAAATGGTGATCGCTTATCAAAATTTGTATCACTGTATGTTAAATAACAAGACCATTATTATATCCATGTTTAATACCCTTAAATATTTAATTATCTAAACCAACTTTGACAGGTTGCATGGATAAATGGGTAATGTTTTTGAGTGAATTTGATGTTAATTATTATAATTAGAAGGCTATTAAGGGATAAATCCTTGAATATCAACTTGTAAAGGATATTTTGATCGATACCAACCTCATTTTGATTGTAAAGAAATGCATATTGAATCCAAACAATGGATATTATACTTTAATGGTTTCATACACATCACATGGATCTAGAGTCAGTAGTTTTCTTATCACACTACAAGGGTATCTCATTCCCAAGGCATTTCACATTAGATTTCACTACACCAACAATATGGCTAAGTATTAGGCACTCATTACAAGAATCCATCTTGACACAATGGAAAATTTAACAATTAATGGTATATGGGGATTCCTAAGTAGTCATTAATTAGGCTATAAACTAGTACTAAACTAGATATGAGAAGATTTTAACTTATAATATTACAGTTGATAACCTTAAAAAACATTTTGATAGTATTTAATTTGAACAAATGCCACATGTCAATAATCATTCAGTGGATGCAATTGTAACCATTAGGTCCATGACATTAATATCCACTAATGCCAAACATTATCAATTCCTCATTGATAACCTTATTCAACCCACTCCTATGTTGCTAAATTCAGATATAGTATGTGATATTATTGTTCCCAATCTCCCTTGGTACAAAGACCTATATAAAAATCTCCAAGACTAGATTCTTACTACTACCTTATCATAAAATCAACTCAAAGCCTTCATTTATAATGCCTCCCATTATACCATACTTGATAACACACTCTATTATAGAGGCTATGATGGAAGATTGCTTCATTATTTGACTTTAAAAGAATCCAAATTAACACTCAGGGATGTACATGAAGGAATTTTGGGAGACACACTAGTGGTATGGTCCTTATAAATAAACTCCTTTAGATAGGGTATTATTATCCAAAAGTAGAGATATACACTTGTCAATATGTTAAAACATGTGTGGTTTGTCAAAGGCATGGTTATTTTATTGATTTTCTTTCCCTACCACTCTAATAGGTCACTATGGCTTGGCATTTTCAACATGGGGACTAGATCTTGTAGGGAAAATCAATCCCACTTCCTATGATGACATAAGCATATCCTAACTACTATGAAGTATTTTACTAAGTGGATAGAGGACATTAACCTCACTTACATAACCAAAAAATAGATCTCTAAATTCATTTATTTTCACCTTGTTTACCATTATGGCATTCCCTACACAATTATATCTGATAATGGTGGATCATTCAAAAAAATACATCAAGGCTCTTTATTCCCAATTTTGTATTGAGCATAAAAGGTCCATGCCCTATTTTCCTCAAGGTAACAACCAAGATGAGGCATCAAACAAAACCATTATTAATATTTTAAAGAATATTGTTAATGACGTTGGTCATGATTACCACTTTAAATTATTCCCAACCTTATGGGCTTAACATATTTGTAATTTCACACCTACATGAGACACACCATACTCCTTAATATTTAGTTTTGAGGCTAATATTCATATATATATTGATTTTCCCTCTCTACATATTTCCTTACAAAATATCATTAATGATGAAGAATTTAGAGCTGTCAGATTGAAAGAGTTAGATCTATTGGAAGAGAAAAGGCTAGTTACATTAGATCATTTGTGAGCCTATCAAAATTGGCTACACTATATCTATAACAAATGTATTCTTCCCAGAGATTTTGAAATTGGTGATTTAGTACTGAAGGAAAATCAAAAGAATACCAATGTAGAATGTAAAAAGAAAGGAAAATTTGAGGCCAATTAGTTGGGTTCATATCACTGTAAATTATGGTTCTATGTGATACAAGTTGGCTACACCATATGGATAATATCTTGAAGATCCTATGAACATTTTTCATCTTAAACACTTCTATGTTTAACTAATTTGAACCATTATCTATGAGAGACCTTAATTAGGGGAATATGTTTCATATACACCCATTTCCCTCATTTTACTATTACCTAGATTGGTCTTATCCTCCTACTTCATTTACTCTCATGATCTTGATTATGACCAACATGTGTTACATGAAGATTCAGAGACCATTTCCAAAGGCACTCCAGATTGATTGACATCAATAACATCCTAATAGACAAGTATATTAGGGTATCTCAACATTGTGTTACTTGCTTTATAATTATTTGAGCCATCCTCTAAGTACTTTCCCAAATTGTTTCCCCCATTTCTTGTCTTCTTATTCTTATTTTGCTATTACATGGTATTTCCCTTTGCCTCAAGTTCTATTATTGGTTCAATATACTGTTACAACAACTTTAGCTATTATTTGATCCCATACCTAAGGTTGTTTTCCTTTGATATAATGTTAGTTTTACATTTTTTAATATTCCATTGCTTTCCTTATTACATAAAATTACAAAAACATTGAAAATACTTAGAAAATCCATAAAAAATAAAAAAATCAAGAAAAAAATGGATTAAAATATCCACGATAGATGTAAAGCCATAAATATTTTACTTGTGTCATCCTATTTATTGATGACTCTTGGTCTTATTTTAGGAGGGAACCCTTTCTCTAATACTAAGGATTTCTACTTATCATTACCATTCCTTCATTATATCCTCCTATTTCTAGGAGAAGTACATTGGTTTAAGGTCCACATGCACTATGTAGTAGTGATTGGATGCATGAGGATTATCAGGTCAACCACTCTTCATTCCACTTCAATTCCTATTTTTATTTACCATGGTCTTATGCTCTCATCATTTTTGAGCACTTTTTCACTCTCACCACTTTTTAGAAAAACATAAACTTACGCTCTCATAATCTTTCAAGTATCTATTAATCTCTCATCATTTTAAAAGCCCTTCTTATTTTCCTTTATACTAGTATTTATCTCTACTTGTCATCAATTTTCTTTATCCCAAATCATAGGAGAAATAAATTTGGCATGAGGTCCATATAGACTATGTAGGCAACATCTACTTGCATAGATCTTCTATTCCTCCTACCCCCCAGGTTCTCAACTACACTTGTCAATTATCCTCTAGAGCTTAGGGAAAAATATCCAAGAGTAACACACTACAATCACATATGAACAAATGATTTACTAATTGCTTATTCTATGATGTGTCTATGTTTTTGTCAATAATTATTATTTTTTCTTGTTATTGATGAATTTCTTTTCCTTTCCTCTTGAGAAACATGATGATTTATGTTACTTTTATTTTCAATGTGTTTTCCTACTTGTTCATTTTATTTTTTTGTTGTTACCTCCATTTATTCCCATGTGATATTGGGGTCATCATCATGGTGCTTCTTATTACCTATTTGTACTTGAGTCCATCCATTGGCATATGACAACATTATCATCATGTTTTTTTATCATTGGTGTGTTATTTCCATTTATCTATTATATCGGGAGTCAATCCTTATGCATAGTATGACCATGTCACCATGGTATTTTATATCATGATTCATACTATCATCTGTTACATTAAAAACCAAGTTCTCAAGGTTTATATGTGATGTTGTGATATGATATTAGTATCTCCCATTACAAAGATAACTTATTATCTAATCAAATCATTTTGGTCATCTTGGACTTCATCACATCATCACATTTTCTTTGATCAAATCAACACAATTGAACATTCTAGCTATATATATGTTCATCAAAATTTTCATAACTAAATGAGCATGTAGCACATAGAGTCATACACATTGTTCCACCATTATTATCAATCTTGTCATGATAATTTTCCTCATCCATTCTAGCTTTTCAATCGATCAATAAAAATCAATTAGATCGATTAATGATCACAACCACCTTGCTAGTGTAAATTATTTAGATTAACATTCAAAACTACTCTATTGTGGGAAATCATTTAAATCAATGATAAAATACACCCTACTTGTGAAAATCATTAGACAATCAGTATGTCTTTCTTGTCATTCCAAGTTCTATCATTTTTTCCCTCTTTAGACAAATCAAAGTGTGTAACTTGTTTATGAATTGATCATTCCCTAAACCCATAGATTTCACCCAATTGGGTAGGTCAAAGTGTGCCACTTATTTTTTGATGCATCCTTCTCACTTCCCCCTACATTGGGGTCCATTTAAATTCTATTATTATTTATTATTATAAATCAAAGTGTGAAATCATTAGCCCATATGGATTAATCTCATGCATGGGCTAATTTCATTTTTCTTCTTGTCCATTTTCTAATTTTTGAGGGTTTATTTATCAATCTTAATTTTTTGACACTCCCTCAATGGGTCATCATGGTCATTCCTAAACATTATTTGGGGCTTCCTTATGGTCTCATTTTTATTAAATTGTAATATTTAACAAAAGCAAGAACTAAATCATTTCTTCTAATTGTGACCATTTCAAGTGACCTTTAAGTATTTGAAAAGTTGTTGCTTTGCCTGAATGTTTCACCATGTCCTTTAAAATAGGGTTAAAATGTAGACATATAATTTTCACCACTTCTATTTTGAAATTTTAAGTTAGAGTGACTTCCTGTAATAACGTATAAACTAGACCCAAAACCATTAAAATGCCCAAATTCTTCTCTGCACATGGCATTCATCTTATAAAATCTATTAGAGCATCCATAATTAGGGAAATGAACTATACATACTTTTCACCTTCCTCTTATTCATATCTAGTAAAAATATGACCTAGCAAATTGACATTTTTGACCATTTGTGCATAAAATTTATTAAATTCTAAGAATTTCAAAATTTTTAATCAGGATTACTTAACTAACTGAATCTAATTAAAAGGTTAAGTGAAAAATCCATGGAAAATAAATGAAAATCTAATTTTGGAAGTTTATAAATTCATAAAAATATTTGAAAGTGACATTGATATGACAACATTGGTTATAAAAGTCATGAATCATAAATAATCAACATAAATGAAACAAATGTCTAAATTTAGAAATCGATGCCTATTGATTGTAATAGTAACTCCAAAATTTAATGCCTTTGGTACATCAAATTTGACTCATCTTGGGCCATTGATTCTCATCTTGAGATGGATAGTCTTTATTACTTTCCCAAACCTATATATACAAGGGCTACCATAGACCAATTACAAGATTTATTGTGTAAATTTATTATACAAAACATCCTCCAAGAAGCTTCATCTATTCTCCTCTAGTTGATCTAAAATCACACTAGATAGAGCTTGGGGAATTGTTTGATGGCTTGTTGAACCATGACATTACTAAATTATTTGAGTTCTATATACAAGCACAACATGCATGTGAGTCAAATTCTAAGGGAACATCAAAATAGGAGGTAAAAGTGTCTTATTTATATTTCTAGTTCATTATTCCTTGCTTCAAGTATTTCCCAATCTAAGGACCATGCTTGAGATGTTATGTTCTTGATTTTTTTCACTAACAAATGAACTAACCTATTTCGTATTCATGTGTTTACACTACTTATTTCATAGGCTTTAAATTAAAAATTAATATGTGATTTGTGTGTTTTAATAATATATATTTTATTTGTGTCATTATTTTTGTCACACTAAAATTAAACCCATGACATTATAAGGTGAATTTAAGAGTTTAACACATCCATGAATTTGAAGTTAGTGAAAGGTTACAAAGTGACTCTATAAGTCTGTTGATGTGAGTGAATATGACGTGGATACGTGTATAAATTTTTTTGGACACATAAAAGGTGAAAAAAATAAAGGTTCATAACATTATAAAGGCATATTACATAATTATTACACATGGCCACAACTGACAAACCATGGCAAGGTGTGGATGCCATAGAAAGAAAAAGGTGAATGTATATTTAAATGAATCTACACAAATATTGAAGAATTTGATGAGCTAAATTGAATCTATGAACCCTATAACTACATTACCAATATGAGGTTGAAACATGTCACACTATAACTATATAAATAAAAATGTCTCAAAGAAGGCAAAGCTGGAGATCGATGAAGTTCTATTGAGCCAAATTTTTTTGACTGTCAAAGATCGATGGTAAGAGAAAATATAAAGGTGAATGCATAAATTTCAAAAATCCACATAGTTTATAAGATATAATGTGAATATAAAAATAGATAAAACATATACCAATAGTGAAAAATGAACTCCATGAAATATCCTCTAATGTTATGATGCATGGAATGTTATATCCTCAGGTGTGGTGAAAGAAAAAATGCATGGATGGCCACTACTATTAGTGTGACTCCAAAGAAATATAATTCACATTTATTGTCATCTTCCATTCAATCCACAGTGGTGGAAATATTAAAAATTGACACATCAATAGGGCAAGATTATTAAATTCATAGTGACTAATATTGAGTATATTAAATTCTAAATTAAATTTAGTTCAAAATGGGGCAAAATATTAAATGGTGATTGTTAGTGACAAACATTGAAAGGTAAAATTTAGCATGATGCATTAGTAGGATGTGATGGTGGCAGATATCAAATTTTTTTAGGTGTGATATGTTAAGCTATGACTTATTTATGACTTTGGTTCATATAGTGACATTATAAACACCTTGTATTTAGTTTGTTATAGGTGGAAATGAATTCTCAATTATATGTAGAAAGGAATCCTCTATTGTATCTAGAGAAATAAATATTATATCAAGTTTTTATAAACACATTATCAAAAATATTATAAAATAGAAAGACTAGAACAAAATATGCAAGCTTATGATATATATAGGGATGTTTTGTGTATTATGGATGTTTTGTGAGCATGCAATGTTTCACTTTCTCACTTAGATTAATATTTTATTTACTTTTAGATTAAATTGATAATTTCATGGGATTTATATGCTCTATTTTGTGAGTAAGTTAGATTGAGGATTTTTTTTTTTTTTTTTAATAAATTTGTAGTTAATCTCTAATCTCTAATTATTGTGGATGGATGTGTCATTGCTATTTTCTGTAGTGAACTCTAATATTTATAAAATTACTATAAGTGTGTGTGTTATTTTTATTATTTGTAGTGGATTATATTAGATATTGGTGCTAATAAAATATACACATAATTTATTTATCCTTAGTATCTAGGATATGCTTGTTTCAATTTGAATGAATGCTAGATTTGGTTAACATTAGTTTATTCAAGTTGAATCTTAGGTAGTGTTTGCCTTGGTAAAGAATAATTTAGAGTAATATGAAACCTTATTACTCTTTATATTTTTTTATAAAATTTGATTCATTGTATAGGCTAACACCATTATGAATATTTATGTTTATGTTAGTTTAGGGGTTTTTTGATTATATATTGGATAAGAAATGAAGATTATATATAAAACATGCAATTGATATTCATTTTGAAAGGAAGGAAAAACCACCTCTTGCTAAACACTCATGCAAGACAAAACATGCTATCAACATTGAATATGCGAGAGTTATTGTTTTATAAGACCATTTCCAAAAGCATAAACTAAGGGAAACCATTAAAATATTGAAACACCCTAATAATTTAAATAGAAATGAAGGTTTGGGGATTAGTCATGTGTGGAAACCTTTGTTTTATAGGATTTAGTGTTTCTTCTTTAACTTACCTCTATGTCACTTTTCAGGTTGTTTATTTCAATTGATCTCTTAGCATGTATTATGTTCTTTTCTCACTTTATAGTTTGATTAGAGTGGAAAGCTTATTTAATTTAAGATTAGTATAACATTACATTAAATAAAAAATAATAGTATTTTCTAATTTGTCTTTCTTATCTCTTTTTCATTATAAATTTATAAATTAACCATATTATTGGTTAGTTAGGTCATAAATTCCTTATATTTATTCATATAATACTTATATTATTTTATTGTATACACCCCCTTTTAATCTAATTTAATTTTTTATTTCTTATTCCTTTCTAAACTTATTTTCTTTCATTTAGGAATGTTTTTTTTTCTTTAGGTAACTTATTGAAAATGGCTAACCCTTTCTCATTTTAGAAACTCATAACAACAATTATTTTTATTGCAGATTTTAAGTGGTGTTGGGTATTGTTGTTCCACATATGATTCATTTATCCTAATGAAGGATCATAGGTGATGATCTAAAACATTGAGCATCAAAATTATTACATAGTTTTTCCAAAATTTAATATTATTAAGAAGAGGATTGTTTAACATCTGATCCAAATCTCAAAGGGTTCATATTTATTGAAGCTCTCATTTCTCTTCAAGTAAAATAATCCCATGTGTATGTGTGATCCAACTTTGAGGTAAATATATCTAATACTAATACTCATTATTTTATATTTGAGAAAAGGATTGTGTTGAGCACAAATACATGAATTGTTTTGTATTTAAAATAAATTCATTGAATTTTGGAAGTAATACAGGGAGTTTTTTTCATGTTTAAAAACTATGAATGGAAAAAAATGCTTTTACCACGAAATGGGAATGTTCACAAAACTTTCCAAACTTACCCTCCCAATTTGATTGTGAGTTATTGTTAGTTTGGAATTATATAATTAGATTAGTTTTTGTTTGCTCTTTTATTTTCAACATTTTCTTGTATTATTTTATTGAGTATTTCATATTTTAATAAGTTTTTTAAAGTTAAAATAATGGAAACTCATACCACTTCTAAATATTTCACTGTGTTTAAATAATTATATACTAAAGGTTAGGATCACTATGAAAGTGTTAAAAAAAAAAATTGGGAAGTTTTGGGTGAACACTAATCTCATGATGTATATGATTATAATTTAATTAGAGAACTAAAGGGCTGTTATAAAGAGTCATGACTACACTTTATCACAATAAATATTACCTTAAGTAACATCAGAAATCTAAACAATTATCACTTGTGACTATTTTTTAATGATTATCCCTATACTAGACTATATTGGTTCCAACCCCTTGAGAAATAAAAAGAAAAAATATCAAAGAATAGAATATGAAATATTCAAATAAAACTCAATTTTTTCTTCTAAATAGGGTGAATCAGACAATCTCTATTAGAGCTATAAAAACCTGATTGGTAGGAGAGCAATACCTAGCCTTCCCCCGAGCCTTTCCCTATTAGACCAAAAATAAAATAAAAAATAAAAACTTATATCAATTATAATTTTTTAATCAAGTGATTTCTCTTATGTTGTATCAAAAATCCTCACACTAAGGTAAATGAATCATTTCATATACTATTAATTATTTTCAGATGTGTAGGCCTAGTATATTATGTGATTGAGATGGAACTAACGTTCAAGTATTTATTTAAAAATATAAAATTATTTTGCATGATTACTTAGTTTCCACTCAAGGTAAAATTATAGATTATTGAATTATAAGCACTTAGTACTATTTTTAATCATCATTTATTGTGACCAACATGCCCCATTTCTTCAGAAGAAACAAGGATCCTCTTTCAACCTAAATAGAAATACAAATTTTATGGCCATAATGCATCCCAATTCACAGTCACATGGGGAACCTTTTAGGTTGTAGTTTATTTAAGTGCCCTCAAAAATAATTTTTTGTAAAAAGATTAAGTCTATTACATAACCCTTAATACATACATAACTAACTAATTTTTATACCATTTTAATAAATCCTAAACCTAAGGGGTCTATTTAATTTTATCACTTGATATATTATAAAGGATAAACTTGGTCACCACATAAAGTGAAATATGATCAATAATTCCACACAAGCCCCATTTGTGTCAAAAGTGAAAAGGTCATTCTATGGCATCCATGACTCTATGATTTTGTTGGACTACCAGGTGTCCACCTCTAAAATTTTAAAGATTTGATTATAAAGTTATTCCATGACTATTTATCACATGTTCCATTTTCATCATAGGTTTTATTAATAATTTTTTATTTTAAATGATCACATGTTTCATTTATTTTACTCAAGTGAAAATCAAATGCATTAAAATATTAATTTGATTTCATAAACCAATGCATCTTAATGAGAACATGTGGCCAAAAAAGAAACAAACATCACTCTATGAATTCATTATTTCGTATCCAATAATAAACTACCATTAATAATATCTTATATTGAAGGAGGACATTCATCACATTTTTAAATTTAGTAGATTTACTATTTAAAATTATGTATCTAACATTAACATGTTAAATAAGTGGTTGAAGTGAGGAAGGATGATAAAAGTGGTATATTAATGAACAAGAGGGTGAAGAGTTAGGATAAGGGTAAATTTGTTTATGTGGAGGCAAGTGGTCTAGAATAAATGGAGATTTTTCTCACTAAAATGACCAAGGAATGGAATGTGGCTCTAAATGGACTCGATGCTTAGGTTCTATAGTTTTTGTTTCTTTGTTGTTTGTATATTTTGTGTTGTATCTTTGTTGTTCATCGACACTTAATCAGCAACATTTTACTTTTATCTTAATATCTTGTATCTTTATCTAGGATTTTGAGACCTCTCTACTAGATCCATGTAAAAGGGAAGGGTCCTTTTCAAACCCTCACTTTACTTTTATCAAAAATAAATTGTCACTTGTCTTCTTTATTTCATAGGTTTTAAGTGAAAATTAATATGCGATGTGTGTGTTTTTATAATATATTTTTTAATATATGACCCATGGCATTATAAATTTAATTTAAGATTTGAACACATCCATGGATTTGAGGTTAGTGAAATTTTACAAAGTGATTCCATGAGTCTATTGATATAGGAAAATAGGTGGTGGTCACATGTCTCAAGTAGATTAGCCATGAGAAAGGTGAAAAGTGAAAAACGTTAACAAAACATTAAAGGCATATTACATATAGAGCTTATAAGTGGTCATAACAAATCAATGTGTAAAGGTGCGAATTTCATAGGAAGATAAAGGTAAATGTATTTTTAAACGGAAGAAATTGAAGAGCTAAATTGACTCTATGAACCTTATAACTCCATGAATAATAGGATACTAACACATGTCACTCTAGAGTGGATTAGTAATAAGGTAACAAGGAAGATAGAGTTAGAGATCGATAAAATTATATAATTCCAAATTTTTCCATGTGCCTAACTTCGATACTAGGACTATAAATAAAGGTGAATGGATAAATTCCAAAAGGCCACATTTTAATATAGATAAAGTGAACGTCAATAAAGATAAAACATCTACCCATAGTGAAAAAAGAGATCCATGAGATCCGTGAGATATGTCTTCGTGATTATGATGCATGGACAATTGGTATATTCATGTATAGTCAAAGAAAAAATGCACATATGGCCACTACTATTGTTGAGACTTCAAGGAAATATAATTCACAGTGATCACCATATTCTATTTAATTCATATTTTTTTTAATAATAAAATTGTGATGCATCTATGGGGAAAGATTATTAAATTCACAATGGTTAATATTGAATATATCTAACAATAAAATAAATTTAGTTTACATTGGAATAAAACATTAAATGGTGACTTGTTAGTGGTAGACATTAAAATTTAAAAGTCAATGCAATGAATTATTGGGATATGATGGTGGCAAGTATGGAAATGTGCTAGGTGTGATCTATTAATCTATGATGTATTTGTTATATCCCTGTTATAGGCATAAAGAAATACTTTGTTATACATAAAAAATAATTCTCTATTGTATGTAGAAATAAATAATCTAGTGTATCCAAAGTAAGAAATATTATTTAAAGATATTAAAAACACATTACTAGAAATATTGGAAAATAGAAAGATTAGAAGATAATGTGTAAGCATTTGAAATCTTTAGGGATGTTTTGTGACCTTACAAATTTTTTATGAGTTTTTAATTTTTCCTATTTCTCATTTAGAATAATGTTGTGTGTACTTTTCACTTAAACTAATCATTGCATGGAATTTATAGGATCTATTTTATGATTAGGTTAGATTTATTTTTTTGTTATTGTGACTATTTTTGTAATCAATCTTTGATCTCTGATTGTTATGGATGGATGTGATATTGTTATTTTATAGAATGAATTTTGATGTATGTTAAATTTAATGGGTGAATGTGTTCTTTTTATTACTTATAATATATTATATTAGAAATTGATGCTACTAAAATTCATTCATAAGTTATTTATTCTTAGACTCTGAGCTATGTTTGTTCAAACTTGAGTGAAAGTTGGATTTGGTGAATATTGGCTTATTTGAAATAATTATTAGGTAGTTTTTACCTTTGAAAATAATAAATCATAATTTTGAAACCTTATTTTCTACCTACCCTTCTTTCTTAATTTTTTTATTATATCCAGTTCATTTTAACGGGTGGAATCATTATAAATATCCATGTTTAGGTTAGTTCATGGGATGTTTGGGAAAAACTTGGTTAAGCATCGGTGGATTTCATTGAGGCACTATGGCTACATTGAAAACTAATGTTATTCCACCTCTTGTTTATCATTAAGACCAAATACCTACAACTCTTTATATGGATCACATTTTATGATCCTAAAATGAGATGGTGAAAACTCATCACTTGTAGGAGTTTGTCCATAAAATTGCATCAATAATTCCTCTCTGCAATGAAGGAAACTATGGAGGTTTACATACTAAACTCACTTAGGGAACTTAATAACACCCTCATCGAGTGTAGGACACAAGTATCCATTATGATGTTGTTCAAGGTGTAATGGGGACGTTCTAGCTAGACCATATGCTTGACTACATAATTTAATTCCCTATGAGAATTTTTGAACTAGACCTTAAGATAAGGATGATGATTTGATGCAGCATAATTATGGATTTATGTCCACTTTGATTGAAAATATGGTTATAAGTGATGATTTATTGATACCTAAATTTGGTTTTAAAACTTCAACCACATCTTCCTAGGTATATTTTATATTTAACACACTGTACATATTTTTGTTTGACTTGTTATGTTCTAAATTTATATATTTATGGTAATAATTAATATGTACAAAGTTTAATAATTTATAAATATTGTTTTTATTTCTAGTAGTAGATGATCCCATCTATTTCCCAATAAAATTTGAGACTATCCACTAACACATATATTGTTGTTATTGACCCTATGTATACATATATGGAGTTATTTTTGAATGTTTTAAGTTGTATATATTTTTTAATGTTATGGTTCATATGAGCGCGCGCATGTGTGTGTGTAATAAAATAATAATGATATTTTATTTATTTATTTAATGAATATAGTGTAGACCCCTCTCTATATGAGTAGGGGTAGACATAGGCATTACTACTATGATTTTATTTGTATAGTAAGTCACAGAGATATGAATAGTTGAAATATTTAAATTTAAATATGTATTTGATTTAACAATTTCCCCCATAACTTGTGAAAAATTAACTGATTTAAATTCATTATTTTTTTCAAGATTTTCCAATTACCTCTAGTACTCTATTTGAAATGATTACTAGAGGTGAAATGGTAAGAGACATTAATTTTAATTTTTTTATTATTTTCACTATATAGTTAATTGATTTAAAGGTTTAACTGCACTTAAAAAAATTATTGTCATTATTTTTAAGCTAATTTTGAAGTTTCATTTTATATATGAGTGTAGGGTTCAATCCCTTGATTATCTAGAACAGGGCATCAAATCTAGTTGGTTCTCCCTTACATACTTGGGTACATGAGTTGTAACATTATGTTGACTTCACTAATCATCAAAGTAAAATTAGAATTACCACATGTATTTGGTAAGTGCTTTTTTAAAATTATCTTTTGTTATTTTAAAATAACTTATGAACTTATCTTCAGGACCATGATTTATTTGTATGAATAAGCTGAGCTATAGGCAAGCCGTGAGCCTAAAATTAAAACATGTCGACAGAGCCTAGATAAGTCTACATCTAAGGGATCTCCATCTATGAGAAATGTGAATAGAGGGAGGATGTTTTATGATGAGGATGTGTCTTCTAAATTTTTTTTATGCCTATGGTAATTTATGCATGTATAACATTATATGCCTATAAGGCATTGGCCCAATATTTTATTATGATCGTAATGTATATGCCTCTATGGTTTTTATGGGATGTATATTAAAACATTTTATTTATTTTTTATTATAGTGTACATTTTATCGTTATTTGAATTTTATTTATTTTTAAACTCTCATAACTTTGGTGTATCTAACTTTCTACTATGGGATGACATATTTAAATTTCATTACTTTCAAAAATTTCTTAGCTATGGTGTATAATAGTTATGAAGGTTGTGTTTTTATTTAAATGAAAAATAAATTTTTTTGAATCAAATACACCTCATTTCCCATTAGGAATTTATAGTATTGCTTAGGAAACATGTAAAAAGATGTAATTTTACAGTCTAGGGAGTGACAGATCCCAAGAGAATGTGTATCATGTATTTATACAACATTCTAGATGTGACTAGAAAGTCAATTCTTTAATTGGACATACAGCTCAAAATTTGATTTGTATACTAAACAAATTCTCTTTTTTTGAGATATTTAGACGCAAGAGAAAAATTATTTCCAAATGCATGTCCATTTGAGTGATTCAAAAGAAATCTATGTATTTCTAAAAGATTCTCATGTGAAATCCCTAGAACCAATGCCACAACCCTAGTCATCTTATTTTACATGCAATGGGTTTGTAAAGTTTGCCTTCTTTCCCCCTTAAAAACTAGCAGTCTTTCTTGAGAGATATGTTTGGTGGCATGCAATCTTGGGGTCTAGGGACTGATGGATACTAGGATAAGGTGTATCTTGTGTTTATGCACCATTTTAGATGTGACCATGAAGTCACTTACTTTATTGGGTGCATTTTTCAAAATTTTCTTAGTATATTGAGATTTTTTTTCACATTTTGTAACTTTTAGCTACAAGAGAAGACTTGCCACCAATTACAATTGATTTGAGTGGGTTTAAAAAATCATGGGGATGTCTATAAAATTAATGCATTAAATTTTATGAAATAATGACATATCTCTAGCTATATAAAAATTTTATAATGTTTTTAAACCCTAAAATGGATGAAGATCCTTATCTTAGTGTATTAGGGTTAATAATATAGAAATATAATGCACAAGGATGATAATCAAATCTACAACAAGACAATTGGGTTCTAAACTCAAATATAAATATACACTAAATTTTTTATGCTAAGAATAGGCTAAATATGGAAAGTACAACTAAGTTATGGGTGTAAATGATAAAGAATTAAATATACTTAGCTAGTTCTAATGCTAACATAGTGTTAGATTTAGAACAAAAAGAAAGTAAGTAGAAATATGATTTTAAATAGTCATCAGATTCTAGATCTAAAACTTCTAGAGCTCTAGACAATAATGTTATCCTAGGAACATTACATCAATGCTACTATATGTGTTCAACATAAGTGTCCTATACATAATAGCTACTAAAAAAGGATGTGATCTCTTGGATGCTTCTAGTTTTGAATTCACCTTCATTATAGTGCATTCATATCTAGGTCATGGACTATCATTCCTCATGAGTTTTCAAAACCCTATTTCTTCATCTTTATGGTGGCCTTGGGGAAAAGTTGGTTATTGGGTGAATGGTGTTGAGCTAACCCCAAATACCCCTCTATTAGTGAGCATTGTCTTCATATTTAATTCTCCAAAGAGGGCCTCAGACTGATGTAGTTCTTCCCTATGTGTTGGCTTGTGTGTGATTCATACACTATGTGTAAATTAAGTACAATAGTGACCTAGCTTGTAACTTAAAAAATCAAGATTTTGGGATACTCATTTAGAACATCATACCTATAGATGTGTTTTACCTATTACTAGTGTGGAAAAATGGAAGTTTTGTTTAATTCAATGCTTGATAGAGTGGTTTTGATAAGTTACCTAGGTCTCTTTGATATTTTTATAGGTGAGGAATGAATGAGGGTTGATATTGTATTTATATCAATCCATTTTGAAAAGTAACTTACACTAAATCACTTAGGCTAACCATCAGGATACATTTCATTTGTAAAATAGATGACTTTAAGGCACTAGACACTTATGCCAGGTTATGACACTAATGATGATGCTAGTGTCCATCTCAGATGTTAGTGTCTAAGGAGTAGAAAATTAACTTGAAGGGATGGAAAATAAGTAAATTTTAAGAATTATGGGCAAGATATAAGGCTTGGGTCATCAACATAAGAATGGTTGCATTAAGAGATAAGCCAAGGGGCATATGATAGAGAAGATATGTGTAATGCCCAAAATTTGAATCTTAGACACACACAAAACCACACTAAATTTTTTAACACTCCAATAAATTTACTAACTCTTATGCATACAAAGACAATGATACTAACATTATAAATAAACACAAGTGAACACAAACCACAATGACACTACAAAGTTGTGATCCAACCAATTATGTTTTAGTCCAATCAAGACACACAAAGATTCAAGGCTCAAATATAACCTAGATCAGTTATTAGTGATTTGAGTACCAATGGTTTGACACAACATGAATACAAAATGACTATAAGGCATGCCTAGACACTTAAGGCTACACATGTTTCCGTTATCTTTACAAATTTACCATGAACTCCACAACCCAGTAAAAGATAAATTTTATAATTACAACTTATCAAATAGATAAGGATCACATCCTAGATTAAATAACATTCATAATTATATATTTTTAAATAATAATAATCACATGAATAATTGAGTCAATGCTATAGTCAAACAGGTCAAAATCACTCTTAAGGCTATAAAGGTTCAATAGACTAAACAAACTACAAAATGACTCTCAAATAAATATGCGGACAAGGTTTACACTATTATGAAATAATGGATCAAATTTGTATTATAACATCACCATAACAAAATAATTATTTTATAACATGGATAACTAAAATGAATAAAATAAATTCCAAACCGAACAACACTTAATGATATTTTCTATCGTACATAGAAAATAGTGACAAACAGGGTTCAAGGAAAACTTGTTAAAAATATCAAACAAAATTGAATACCAAATAAGAAAGGTTATATGTGAAAATAAAAATCAAACTAAGAGGTTATGACTTTTATATTCAAGAGACGTTAAATTAGGTGATTATTACAACACCTTTTTTGGAGTGACTTTGCTGATCAAAATCATATCAACAAGAAATTTTTGAATAAAATGGATTCAAAAAAGGGTCACTAAAAATAGTAAAACATCTAAACTCACTAATTAAAAAATTATATATAAATGTAAAGGTAAAAATAATCACTAACAAACTCTAGTTTCTATTTAATACTCCTCTAGCTATTTTTGGGAACTCAATTTTAAATTGACTTCACAGGCTTAAAAAGAAAATTAGATGCATAAATTTGTAAAATGCTTCTAGAATTGGATCCACCAAAAAATATCAAAATGGGGTAGAAAAATAATGATGATATAACCTAATTCACATAAGATATGTATAGAGCTTACAAGTTTCCATTTTATAAAACTTAAGTTCGGGTATTAATTTTGATCCCATTTCTGAACTGATTTAGTTGACTTTCCAAATAGAAAACTTTTAGTGTAAACTTGCATTGAATCTTATAAAAGTGTATTCAACTGTCCAACCATCAACAAATTATCCCAGAGGATGATATATCTATCTGTATGATTTTAATATAGGAATTAAGTTTCAAATTCACTTACACTTCACTAACAATGTTTCAAAGGATACCTCAAGACTCGCCATGATCAACCTATCTAATTTAAGATTCTATGATGATTAAGTTAAAAGAAAAATAATATTTATGTCAAGATATTTAATAATAATCTAGGTTATAATTTATTAATTTAATAACTAATTTTAACTGTATATTATTAACCCAATGTTAATTATATAATTAATACTACATACTTAGATTAATCCATAATTTCACAATGCCAAAGTAAATTAAACTCACTATATTTCAAGTCTATAATTACCAATGTTTTCTTTCTATGTTATGTTTTTAATGTTATTTTACTATTCAAAATGTGCGTTATTCACACTAACAATATCATCCAATTATGAATATTAGATATTACAACATTTATGTATCTAAATGATTATTACTTTTCACCTAAATAATATTTAATTGACCCACTCATTAATATTCTCACTTCATAGGTAAAATAGTTTCCAAATCCCTACTAGAAGTAACTCTATTAATCAAGCACTAGCTTACATTTATTATCTATGCATTAAGTGTTATAAATAAATTGTTGATAATTTAAATTAAAGAATATCATTATACAATGATATCCTTGAATAATAAAATAACCATTATAGTTATCTAGTACATAAGCTCCAACATCTATCTTTTCAATGGTAAGTCAAGTCAGGTTATTGACAAACTAAAAGAACAAAAATTTACAAATATTATAATTGAACAAAAAATATATATTCATCATTTATTCAAAACTGAAATAAAATAAATACAAGATGCTATAAATTTCAGCATAAAAACAACACATCTCTATACTTTATCTACCATTAGTAACTTGTTAACCTGCACTACTAAAATAGTCAATGAAGGGGTCAAATTATGCTTATCAAGAGATTTATCTCTACTAAATACTTCATTTTTTCAAATTAATGGACAAATTAAATAAATATTTGAGCAATAAAAATTTCATAGTGTGACAACTTAAATACTAAGCAACAAGAAGAGTTGATCTTATCAAGGCAAGATGATATGAATGGTACCCAACCTCATCATTAAATTGATATAGATAATTACCATTTTATTACAATAATAACACAAAATACTAATACTAAATATTAAACAATTGAACTACACTTAACATGACAATACTACCAAAGTAAAAAATTTGTACAAACATTACAAGAAAATAAGATTTTTGAGCTCCACTCTAGGTGTGTACAAAAAACAATTGAATATTATCATCATTCCCAAAGTACCCAAAAGTGTAATAAACTGACAAGGATTTGATTTAGATTTCATAAATATATATAATTAAATAACAATCAACAAATTTCCTAACTCAAGATTCATCTAAAAGGATTCTAACCAATCACCTCCATTGGGAGAGTATCCAGCACAATGTAATTCTCACAACCTTTTAAATATCACATCGTGCAATGGCTTCAACTTAAAATATCCATTATACCACTATATATTCCCTAAATATTCTCTAAGATTTATTACTTATTAATTATAAATATTCAATATGAATCCATTTAAACATACAACTTACACCCACATCTAAATCTAGCCAATGGCGGTAGTGGTATAAGGATTACTCTTTGCCTATCATATGCAAGTATATTTAAACCTTATATAATTATATATCTTTTGTCTGTCAGAATATGTATTTATACATATAATTATTTTGATGAAAACTTCATTCTAATGTTTTAAGTATACTACTCATCTCTACATATACAATGATATAAATTTATATTGCCATAACCGAATTTACATTTATCAAATATCGAAAAAAGAACACACACACACACACATGTATGTATTATAGATTTCAACTTTCATATTTTTTTAATATATTTGTAACTTTAATAAATTTATATAACTATCAAGAACTATATTATATATATGCATTCAAACATATTTGTCTTATCTATTTATTTATTTATATTCTTATCAACCCCTTTTATATATATATATATATATATATATACATATATATATATATATACACATATATATACATATATGTATATACATATATATACATATATGTATATACACATATATATATATATATATATATATATATATATATATATATATATATATATATATATATATATATGTATGTATGTATGTATATATATATATGTATGTATGTATATATATATGTATGTATGTATGTATGTATATATATATATGTATGTATGTATATATATATATATGTATGTATGTATGTATATATATATATATATATATATATATATATATGTATGTATGTATGTATGTATATATATATATATATATATATATATATATATATATACATACATACATACATATATATATATATATACATACATACATATATATATATATATACATACATATATATATATATATATATACATACATATATATATATATACATATATACATATATATATATACACACACACATATATATATATATATACACACACATATATATATATATATACATACATATATATATATATATATATATATATACATATATATATATATACATATATATATATATATACATATATATATATATATACATACATATATATATATATATTAAATTTTTTTTATTTTAAATATATATACATATTATTATATTATTTTATTTATATTTTTTAAACTAAATAATTATGGGAGGGGGATAGGACAACTTAGTAACACACACACACACACACACATAGATATTTTGATTAAAAAAATAAAATTTTATTTTTTAATCTTGAGAGCAAATAAACATAAATCATCGAGAGTTTTAAGAGGAATATGGTTCAATATATATACATATTATTATATTATTTTATTTATATTTTTAAAACTAAATAATTATGGGAGGGGACTAGGACAACTTAGTAACACACACACAAATATTTTGATTAAAAAAATAAAATTTTATTTTTTAATCTTGAGAGCAAATAAAAATAAATCATCGACAGTTTTAAGAGAACTAGAGTTCATACACACACACACACACACACACACACACACACACACACACACACACACACACACACACACACACACACACACACACACACACACACACACACACACACACACACACACACACACACATATCACTTTCATTAACACATTGATTGTTTCCATTCAATATCAAATCTATTTATTAATTTTAAAAAACTCAGAGATTTAAGAATAAAGAAATCCCTTTCCTTTTTTCCTTGAAACTCCATTCTCCTTCACCATTCCCTCTTCCGTCTTAATTCTTAATTATTCATTCTTCCTCCACCTATTTTTCTCCCTTGGAAAAATCTCCAAAATAGCTTATCTCTCTAATAGGTAACTTTTTAATGGGAAAGATGCTCTTATTATATTATTTTATTTTTAGGATTAAGGTTTCACTCCTTTATTTTAATTCCTTAATACATTTGTCACTAGTTTTATTTTTATTTGATTAGATTAATTATTTCCCTTCAAAAATTAAGTAATAGAATATATTAAATTTATTACCAAACTAGTAGTATTATTTAAATAATATTAACATATAAATATGTTTATGCAAATATATATATTAATACATATAAATATTAGAGTGGTAACATTTTATCTAAATTTATTCATTTAATTTACTTATCTACATAATATCATTTTGCGATACATACATTTATATAAAATATGTATTTATATAATCTTATTTATGATCATTATTAAATGTTACCAGGGATTGTTCATAATCATAAAAATGTTATTATTCTTATTTTAAAAGTAATTTTTTTTTTGAAACACCTATAAAATACAAGTCAAATAATCAATATTGACTTAACATAACATGGCCGCTCAATGGGTTCAATAAAACTATTTAAGTTAACATAATCTGATCCTATAGATAAACCTATCAAAAGTAACTCATTGACATGGAAACCCATGAAAGGCATAAGCAACACAATATGTGATAATACAAATTATTATTAATGTTAAACACATAATTGACCTAAAGTAATCATACATGAGTCATAATAAACCTGATTTTAAGTCACCATAACAAGGTAATCAAATAAATACTAATGACTAACCACAATACATCCTATTCACACATCGTGCACAAGGTTACACTCAATACACTGATAGTCTAGATAATATCATGTCATCAAAAAAATATTGTATATCTTGAGAAGAGTATTATATTCACCTCCCCTTGAAAAAGGCATCATCCTCAATGCTTCCAAAATAACATCACGTGGTATAATCTAGCACATTTATCAATTGTAATAATCCACTATAGAGCAAACCCTCATGATATGTCAAAATTCAAATAGCTAATCTCCAAATGGTCACAAAAAGTGATAACACTAAAATTTTACTATCAATAATTTGATATGCTAGAACATAAGTACTTATTCAAAATAATCTATGTGCTATCCCATGGCACAATAGGAGTAAGAAAGATAATGTCAAAACATGGAACCAATATAATTACTATAATACCATTCAGCTATGCAATGCTGAGCCAACTATTAATCAAAACATAATTCCATGTTGTTCTTACAGAACAAGATATCATATCTTTAAAGAGTTTCCATATATCATATTCAATATCAACTGATATTATGAACTGTCAAGATCACTAAACAAGAGTACAATTATTGATCCATCATAAGATAATGTTGTATCCATTGCGTAATAAGCAATGATGAAAGTGACTATCAAGTCATATAAGAAGGCATATAATGCTGGAACAATATCAAGAACAATTCTATGTGAAAAGAATAATAGTCTCTATCAACTACATCATCAACATCTTTCCAAGACTCCTTAGGCCTCCTTAAACTACATAGACCTCACAAATACTTAAACCTCCCAAAATCTCTTTAAACCTCTTGGCCTCTTTAGACCTCCCAAATAAATGGCCATAACATACATACATACATACATACATACATACATACATACATACATACATACATACATACATACATACATACATACATACATACATACATACATACATACATACATATATATATATATATATATATATATATATATATATATATATATATATATATATATATATATATATATATAACTAGAATTCATCAAAAACTAAAATAAAATAATAATTTTGAAAGATCAAAAGTGAAAATAATCATTAAGAGTCAATACGCCAATGAAATAAGATAAATAAATTATAAATCATAAATATAATTTAAAAAAAGCTGGTGTTCATAAATAAAACAAGTCTAAGTCACAATTATCAAGTCATTAAAATAAAAAAATAAATTCAATGACAATCAAATTTAAATCCATCTACTTCAAGTCCAATTAAAATAACTTATAAATGTTCAAAATTCCAAAAGAGCAATTAAATATAAATACAATTTCAAGGACTAGTGTTGGTTCTCAAATAAAAATCAAAAGCATCATGTTATTTGAACTATGTGACTATAAAAGTCACCCAAAGGTAGAAGGAATCAATAAAACTCAATCACCTCCCAGAGGCGAGTAAACAAAATAAACTCGATTACCTCTTTGACATAGGAAAAAACATCACATCATCCTCCAAATACCTCCCAAAAGAGCAATATGATTACATCTCAGAGGTAATAAATTAAGACCTAATTACCTCCTAGAGGTAAGAGAAATAAGAACAATAGTTATCCTCCCTATGCCTCCTGGTAACAAGTGTTGATGTAACTGTGTAGAAATAGACCAAGTGTGAACCTCATGCTTAACACCTAGTGCCAAAATAACCCCATAAATTTACCAACTATCCCAAAGTATTTGAATCAACTAATAAATAAGTCTCTCAACAAATAATATGTCATTTTTTATTGTTTCACTTAACTCAAAGGCTTTTCTAGAAAATACTATGTTTAATCTTGTTTGTTTTTTCTAATATAAATTAATAATGTTTGTTGATAACTCTCAAGTAATAACATTGATTTAAGGATCTTGAGAGTTACACTGCCATAATTGGTTCATAGGGATAATTGATTATTCAGTCTTAATTAACATGTCTAAAGTAGAGTAATCATATATATTATTAAAACTAAACTCACACATACAACCACTATTCCATGCTATAATGAACACCTAAGTGAATTGTAATCATAACACAAATAGTCATCTTAATAGAAAATAAATAGCTTACTAATTCTCTCATAGGTAGGAGGGTACATTCATTATTCTTAATGAAGAGGGGGACATAAAAGCAAATTATTAAGACCCTACCCACACACTTACTCTTGAATCACTTGTGGTTACACAAACAAGGTTCAAACTACATAACTCAAGGATATTATTAGAACTTACAACACTCTAGTTCAAAATGTAAGGCATCCAAACCATAATAGGTACCATCTAGTTATATAATAATTAGTGTACACATGTTTAATAATGCACTAAGGTTAACTAAATTTGATACTAAAACATAATAGAACAAGTCCTCTTTATAACCTTATAGATTATGTTTAACCAAGACGAACAACAAAACACTAACTAGAGAAAACTAACTTAGAAGTACCTCTGCTAATAGTTTGATTAAAAAACAATCAATTTCATCATATTGTTAACTATAGATATATTTTGTTATTAGATTCATATTCATTCAACAATCTAATACATAATTACTATAAGTATACATAAAATAGATTAAAGTAGGTATTTACCATGCATAAACATAGATACATACAAATTTTCTTCACATATAGTTATTTTCTATTGAGGAATAGTAAAAGATGACTAACTTAAACATCCATTAACGAGACATGGAAGTAATACAACCAACAATAAGACTTTATAATTTTATAATTTTATTTACTTCAAGGTCTATTGGTCCATGGTGGTTAGAAACTCGACCATAATAACAAGAAAATAACAAATAAATTCTCTCTAATGGGATTTTCCCATCCACAAATGGAATGATTCATGCAACCAGAATTTAGTGATTTTCAATATAGTTCATGTATGGAATGAGTACATTCTCACTATGTCAATATAATTATACACATGTGATCATACATTGTAGAATGCATGTAGGAGAACACCAAACACTCTAGAGCTCTCAGTGTTTAACCGTGATCTGATACCAAAATGTAATGTCTAAAATTACATCTCATACACACACATAACCACACCAATTTTTTCTAACACTCTAATAAATTTAGTAACTCCTATGCATACAAAGATAGTGACAATAGTATGGCAAACAAATGCAAGCAAACACAAAACATGATGACACTACAAAGTTGTGATCTAAATGGATATGCTTCGGTCCAAGAAAGATGCATAGAGAGTCTAGGCTTAAATATAATCTAGATTATTTATTAGTGATTTAGGTGCCATTAGTTTGATACAATGTGAATACCAAGTGATTAGAAGGCATGCCCATACACTTAAGGCTAGATAGGTTTTTATTCTCTTTATAAGTTTTTCATGAACCCCATAACCTAGTAAAATATACATTTTATAATTGAAACTTCACAAACAGAGAAAGATCACATCTTAGCTCTGATAAAATTCACAATTATAGAGTTTCAAATAAGAACAATCACATGAGTAATCGATTCAATGCTACAGCCAAACAGGTCAAAATTATTCTTAAGACTACAAAGATTTAATAAGCTTAATAAATTACAAAATGACTTTAGAATAAATACCCAGACAAGATTCACACTATTATGAAATAATGGGTCATTTTTAAATGATAAAATCACCATAAAAAAGTATTATTTTAGAACATGGATAACTAAAATGAAGAAAAACAATTCCAAAGTGAACAACACTTAATGATATTTTTTTATCATACCTAAAAAATTATGACAAATAGAGTTCAAGGAGTACTCACCAAAAATATCAAATGGATTTGAAAAAAAATCTAAAAAGTTAGACGTAAATATAAAACTCAAAATAAGAGGTTACACTTTTAGATTCAAGAGACTTTAAACTAGGTGATTATTACAACACCCTTTTTAGAGTGACTTCATTGATCAAAATCAAATTCAACAGGTAATTTCTAAATAAACTGGGTTAAAAAAAAGGTCACTAAAAATAGTAAAACATATGAAATCACCAATTTAATTTTCCTATATAAATTTAAAGGTAAAAAAATCACAAACAAACTCTTGTTTCTCTTTAAGACTCCTCTATCTATTTTTAGCAACTCAATTTTGAATTGATTATGTAAGCTAGAAAAGGAAATCAAGTGCAAAAATTTGTGAAAGGTCTCTAGAACTAGATTCACCAAAAATTATCAAAATGGGGTAAAAAAAATATAAGTTATAGAGCCTGATTCATATAAGATAAGTCTAGAGATTACATGTTTCCATTTTATAAAACTCAAGTTTGAGTATCAATTTTAAACCCATTTTTGAACTGATTTAGTTAATTTTTTAAATTAAAACTCTTAGTGTAAACTTATACTAAATTTTATAAAAGTACATGCAATTATCCAACCATTTACAAATGATCCTAGAGGGTGATGTGTGTGTGTGTGTGTGTGTGTGTGTGTGTGTGTGTGTGATTTTTAAGCTAATAATTAAGTGTCATCCACTTACACTCCACTAATAATATTTCAAAGGATACATCAAAACCTGTGATGGTTAACTTATCCAATTTGCATTTATACAATGATTAAAATAAGATAAACCTAATATTTACATCAAAACACTCAATAATAATTCAGATTATAATTTATTAACTTACTCATTAATTTTAAGTGTATATGTTTTACCCAATGTTAATTGTATAACTAATACTACATACTAAGATTAATCTATAATGTCACAATGCCAAAGTAAGTAAAAGTCACTATATTTCAAGTCTATAATTACCAAAGTTTTCTTACCATATTATGTTCTTAACAATATTCTACTATTCAAAATGTGTGTTCTTAACACTAAAAATATCATCCACCAATGAACTTTAGATATTACAATTATTTATCCAAATGATTATTACTTTTCACCTAAATAATATTTGATTGATCCACTCAACAAGGTTCTCACCTCATAGGTAAAATAGTTTTTAACTCCCTATAGAAAGTAACTCTATTAGTTAAGAACTAACTTGCATCTATTGTCAATGCATTAAGTATTATATACAAATTATTGACAATTTAGATTAAAGAATATCATTTTATATTGATATTATTGAATAATACAACCACCATTATAGTTATCTAGTACATAAGATCCAACATGGATCTTTATAATGGCAATTCAACTCAAGTTAGTGACAATATCCAAAAATAAAACTTTACAAATGTTCCAATTGAAAAATAAACATATAATCATCATTTATTCAAAACTCAAATCAAATAACATACAAGATGCTACAAATTTCAACATAAAAATATCACATCTCTATACTTTACCTTTCACTGGTAACTCACCTACTTGCACTATGAAAATAGTTAATGAAGGGGTCAACTTACATTGAGCAAGATATTTCTCTTTAATAAATACTTCATTTTTTCAAATAAATGGACAAATTAAATAAAGATTTGAGCAAAAAGCATTTCATATTGTGACAACTTACATACTAAGCAACAAGAAGGTTTGATCTTATCAAGGTAAGACTATCTTAATAGTATCCAAGTTCATCATCAAATCGATATAGATAATTACCATTTTATTAAAATAATAACACAAAATATCTATAATAAATTTTAAATAATCGAACCACACTTAACACGATAATACAACCAAACCAAACATATTTATACAAACATTACAAGAACATAAGTTTTTTGAGCTCTACTCTAGGTGTGTATAATAAAATAGATAAATCTTATCATCGTTCCCAAGGTACCCATAAGTGTACTATACTAATAAGGCTTTGATATATATATATATATATATATATATATATATATATATATATATATATATATATCAAAAAGATTCCTAACTAGAGAGTCATCTAAAAGGATTTTAACCAATCACCTCTATTGGGAGAGCATCCAACACAATGTCATTCTTAGAACCTTTTAAATTATCACTTTGTATAATGGCTTCAACTTAAAATCTTTGTTCTACCATTATATATTCCCCAAATTATTCTCTAAGCTTGATTATTTATTAATTATAAGTATTCAATTCGAATCCATTTAAATGTATAACTTACACCCACATCTAAATCTGGCCAATAACTATTATATGCATGCATATTTAAACCTTATATAATTATATATCTTTTGTCTATAGACACTTAAATCTGGCCACCAATAACCTCCAATCAGGGTTTTGACCAATTCTCACCTAAAGTGCACAATTTGGCCTAAAAACAATAAAACATGTTAAAAGATGTGAAACTGATATATTCAAGTGCTGATTTTGGCTAGAGTATCATTAAATGGGGTAGTACAATTTATAGGCCAGTTAACTTTAGTCATTTCATTTCGATTCAAAATGCTAATTTTGCACTTGGGTGTTCTGGATTTCTCTTTCTTATCAAATCTCTTAAACAAGATGTGTGCCTTTGTTATTTGGTGTTGATAACATCATAAATGGGATAATAAATCTAATGCATCTGACATCGCCTTCCAATTTAAATCCAATCAAATTTTTGACCAATAACCAGACATTTTGATCAATTTAAGTAATTTGTGCACAAAGTGCTTAAACATGCTTAATAGATAGTTAATCTAAATCAAGGCCTAATTAATAATTCCATAGAAACTTGTTAAATAATTTGTTTTGAAAATGAATATTGAATATATACATCATCAAGTGACCTCATTTCTTGGCAAGACATCCCTAGGCCATAAATGCCACAAATATTAGGATTCATGTCTCATATGCCTCATCAAATCCCTTTATATCTCTTAATTGATCCTATATCCCAAATATTGATGAGCCTATTTATCAATTTTAATTAAAATATTAGATTAATCCTTAGACACACATCTCAATCCTGAGATGGATGGTTTAGGTTGATTTTGATCAATCTCAAAAATCTATAAATAGGAGGCCTTACCACATCATTTCTAAGCTATTTTGGTGCAAATTTATTATGCTCAAATATTTTCAAAAGTCTTGATAATGCAAAGTTCTAATGCACAAATGATTCCAAAAGCTATTGCAATTAGTGTTACCATGTCAAATTGATTCCAAGCCAAGCCAAGCCACAAGCCAAAGGTGCCAAGGATAGATGGATGTAGACAAGCTTCCATTTCCAAGGACTTCATGAACACAAAACCGAGTAAGCCACTACTACAAAGGCATTTGGAGCATCCAAGGAAGGTGAAGAAATGATTGTGTTTTTCCTTACTTTTTAGTTATGTTTGTCATTTGTTTTTGTTACTAAGCTCACTCTAGTAACTAGGCATGAAGGTATTAGCTTATTTTGTTCTTTATCAAAAAAATTTGTGCATTTTGTCACTAATACCATACTAATCTCCTCTTCTTAGTCAAATTCTTAGTTCACATAATGACACACCTAGTGGGACCAAACGCATCACACACATGAACAAGATCATTCTACAACATTAAAATCTTCATTTGGATCATTAAAACTCTTAAAATTTGATTTTATAACTTTGTTTTATTATTTTTCTTTGTCATGAGTTTACATAATAGCCATCGTTGATTATTAAAATTATCATCAATTGGCATAGCTATCATTGGTCACTATTGGTATAACCATTGTCAGTTAGATAATGATCATCAATTAGTAAGTGTAACCATCATCAGTTATAAAACTGACATTGGTAACTGTGTTTTTCTTAAAAACACAAACTTGAGAGTTAATAGGCCATTTTAAAATGCTTGGTTTGGGGTCATATGGACTCCATTTTGGATGATTTTTTTTAAACCATGTGTTTTCTTCTAAATTTTTAGAATTTGATATTATTTTAGCTTTAAGTTTCATATATGTATTACAAAATTTTGAAAATATATTTAAAATGTTTCTAATCTAACATATTTACTTTTAGGGTGATGCCTTAAGGATAGACAGGTAACCAGTAGACTTGGAACTTGCTCAAACATGCTATTAAAACATCTTTGGAATGATTTTAAAATGAATTAGGAATCTTTGTCTTTAGTTCTTAATGAAACATTTAGGTGATTAAGTGAATTTTTTCATAATTTAGGATTTCAAAGTTCACAATCTTAAGACCAAGGGTCAAATGAACACCACCCAATCTTTCAAATTGGTGCTTAAAAATAAACTCATCTTTCTAAAAAATTGATATTCAATAGTTGTTTGATCTAATTTTATTTAGCAAAGAGAGGGGTGTTACATGTATGCTCTTCCATTTATCCCCTTTAGGGAACCCATGGAATCAAAAGTGCCATTCCTATTTTAAATTACCTAGTCTAAGGCATAGAAAAAATGTCAACTAAAGAAGTCCCCAAAAACTCATCAAAATTTGGGTGACCTTGAAAATGACCCTAAAGTCTTTCTATTTTAGTCTTTTATTTTTATGCAAACTTGGCTTGCGAGGGGGACATCATTACCTCCCATGATTTCTTTAGGAAATATTTGACCTGGGGTTTCACCTCCTAACATTGACTTCACTTACTCCTTTGGAGTTGCACACTGAGTGAACAACATGATGTAGTGGTTGTAAAAGGGACTAGACCTTTTTACAATTAGCTAATGCCATCGTCACCTAATTTCTATGCTTGTCTTTTGCATCATTTAATGTGAAAATCATTCTGTAATTGACTCCCCTAGAAATATTTAAAATCTTTCTACTTTAGTCAACCCCACATTTCCATATCCTTATTTGGATTTGGATGATTATACTTAGTGTATTTTGGTCATTTTTGCTTGGTATGTTTTGAGACTAAAACTTGTTTGTTTGTTCATAAGCCATGTCCAAACAATGTATTTGAGTTGAGGAGGGTAGTGTTATGCTACCTAAATCATGTCAAACCATTTGTGCCTTTGAGTCTTTTGAAACATAGCATTGATCACATCAATCGAGCATGTTTATGCCATTAGGATACTCAAATTGTTTCAAGACTAGTTTATCTTGTATAAAAAACCATTTAGACCTTTGTCTTGTCCTATCATGTTGTCCAATCTTGTCTAGCTTGTTTAGTCAAATCCTAGTTTTCACCATTGAATTTTCAATTAGCCTTGTCAAGTTTGGATTCAAACATTGATTGATTTCTATTTAGGTCTTAATTCATGAGGTTGATACATGGATCTTTCTCTTTTGGGTTGCATAACTTTAGTTAATCAATTACCCAAATTTGAAAACTATTAATGGTTTGTTTGTTCAATACCTATCCTTATCATTGTTTGTGTTTTTATTTGGGAAAACATAGTCTTTCTTCAAAGAACCTTTTGTCTTATGCCTTATGCCAACTAATCATGTTTATGTTTGATTCTATGTGCTGAGTCTATGTCAAAGTTGTTTCCAAATTTGTTAGATTAAATCAAATCACATCAACCTTTGTTTCAAATATAGCTTTTGATGTCATTTGGCCAAAATTACTAACATATGCCTATTTTTTTGATCCTATCTTTTAACTCCGTGTTTGGATAAAAGACCTAGTAACTCAACTTCTTCCTTTCTTAGTTTAGACTTTGTTTAGAACACTTTGACCTAGACCTTTGACATGCCAATTTTTATTTAGAGACTTGACCTTTTGTGTATGACATTTGACATTAGATATTTTATGTTAGACTATTTTATTCTAAGTTTTAGCATAAATCATTTTGGATATACAACTCCACCCTTTTGACCAAGCTAGACCAAGTTTGAACCATTTATCCTTTGGATAGTTTTTCAGAGTTTGTATAAATCTAAGCCTTTTCATTTCGAAGCTTTCATAATTTATGTGGATATGTCTAGCTACACTTATAGTGAAGTCATGTACAATCCAACTTATGATAGAATGGTCACACAAAATCCCACTAGGAACCCCTATAGAGAAAGCTTTTTTAAGGAGTTTTATTATTCTCCCTATAATACTCCATATGGAGAACATAGTCAAAATCCACTAAATCCAAATTGAGACCTTGCTTGGTATGAAGAGGCTTGTGAGGAGGACTTTGAAGACATAACTATAGATAATGTTGTTTGGGATATGGTTCCATACCCTCTTTACAATAATCAATACATAGAACACAATTAAGAACCAACTCTTGAGCCAATTCACAACTAGGATGATATGGTTTATGAGGAAGAATTGGATGATTTGGCTTGTGCAAGTAATAAAGTTACATGATGTCTTTTTTTATCCAATTATCAACTACCCCTAACCTTCCTATAGATTATATGAGCTATTAATCTCTACAATATCCAAGGAATACCATTACCATTCCTAGACCTATTCCTTTGGCTTGTGTAAGTAACTAGGCTCCACAACACCCTTTCATCCTTCTAGGACCTAGTCCTTTGACTTGTGTGAGAAATAAAGCTCCACACCACCCTATTTTTACCATCTTATGACTTCATCCTTTGGCTCATCCAAGAAATCATGTTCCCAAATGCCCTACCATTATTTATCCATAAGTCATTCCTGTTCCATTACCAATCCCATCCAAACCTCAATTGATCCAATTATTTGAAGACCAAGATGTGTTCAAAACTAGTATTTTCCAACTCATTGGAAACCAAGGCCATGAGAAGCAACCAATCTGAGATGTTTCTATTGAATCAGCCATTTGTGATAAGTTATCCTATGATGAATCACCTATTAATCCTATCCCAGTTGTCGAAGAGTTTCACACTGATGATCCAATCTTTGCTAAGTCACTTCTTAATGATTATAACCACCTTTGGGAAAAAATTTACCTTGACCATGTGACTATTTTTCAAGAGCCTCCTATTGACAAACCAGTCTCTGAGGAGTTGTCTCTTGACCTTTTTCCATCCTAGAGGAGTCCCATTCTGACAAACCAATTTTTATGGAACATATTATGCAATCACAAGCCATCACTTATCAAAAACCAAACATTTAACAATACATTATTGTAACAAAATACCCATTAGATGAAGAATCAGAGTTAGATTCTAGTTTTATTATTGAACCAACATCATATTTAACATCAAAATCAAAATCAACATTAGTCTCAACATTAGATTCAGAGTCCCTTGAGTTAGAATCAAATTTATAAGAAGAATATGTTTGTGGCTATTACAACATTGGTTATGCATGCCTTCATGCCTTGAAGATCAATTTGAATATATTTGTGATTCTTCTATGGTTTTTGAGGATGATTAATTTAGCTTCAACACAAGTTATCCTAGTATCTTCTACAAGGATTATGCAACCTCTCCCCATTCCATTACCATTCTATAGGCCATTACCATTAACCAAAATAGCCATATCATTGACATTCCATCTCCCACAAGTGTCGATTTGGATTGATATAATCACATTTTATTAAACTGAATCCATGGTTACATAGTAGTTAAAGAAAATTAAGGAGGCCAAGACCACATTCATTTAATAAAAGAACACTCTCCTAGTGAAACCTTTTCAGAGGTGCTAGGGGACAATCAAAGTCAAAACTTAGTATCTTCTAGTGAATTTTTTTCAGAAGTGCTAGAATAAAATCAAAGTAAAAATCCAATGTTCATTAGTGAAACCTTCTTGGAGGTGCTATGGGATAATCAAGACAACTTCATTAGTGAAAACCTCATTGAGGCACCAATAGCTGAGCACAAAATTTCTTCAATACTTGATGAAGACAAAATCAAAGATCAAATCAAAATAGGTTCCTATTTATAGCCTAATTAGATGGTAGCTACTCTCAAGCCTAAAAAACAAAAGAAAATTGATGGTCCTATCAAGAGAACAAGTCTTTGGCCCTGCCATAACCAAAATTATGTCAAATCTAGTATTATCAACATTATGTGTGACTGAAGGTCTTGATCTTCATTTATTTCCCCACCATTATACATTCCCTTATCATCTACCATTCCATTTCATAATCAAACCTACCATCTATTATTTATCCTTATTTACCATCCATGGCCACACTTTCCTTTATAGAGGCTACAAAGATACCTTATCTTGATTTTTGAAGGAATCAAAATCAACAACCAACGAAGATCACAAAAGCATTCTTGACAACCAAATCTATAGGTAGTTATTGATAGAGTAGCTATTCAAATGAAGTGTGGGCTACTAATTAACATGATCAAGTATTATATTTGTATCATTTATTGAGTAGGACATGCATCTCCCCATTAGTAGGAAAAATAGAATCAAAAACCACACCTAGGCCAAAACCATGTACTATATCATTTCACATTACCATTGCTATTGTTACATATACATTTTCCATTATCGCATACCCAACCATTCACCCCATCATTTGTGGGAAACCCTCTTACCATTTTATTGAATCTATCAAAAGTTATCATTATCCTTAGTAAGACCATGTCATCTTATCATTCCATTCCTATTTAGACCAAAGCCTATTTTTAGTCATCCTACCCAATCCTATTTTGATCTTGGCTACTTTGGTTCTTATTACACTTTTTGTAAGGGTATTTCAATTAGGTTTTAAATCTTATCAAATTCATGCTTACAATGACAGTCTATGAAAGCAGTGTGATCGTTGATTTGGCAAGATATCTTTCATCCTATCAAGTTTATTTATGTGAGCCTGATTATAACCGCCTATGGGCAAATCAGTGTTTGATCAATCTTGCTACTAATTATAACCACCTATGGGAAAATTATAATCATTGACCTATATCGTTGTATCCTAGTTATAACCACCTATGGTCAAAATAGGGGCAACACTTGTTTATCATGCATTACCACATCACCTTGCCATTACTATTTTCATTTGAATGGCCATTTACTATATTTGAGAACTTGTTGGGACCTAGTTGGTTTTTTCTTACCTTTTATGTGGATGGAATTACTATGACTTGAGGTCATTTTAGGTCTATGTGGGTCATGCTCAATTCATGTTGAGGTCACCTCAGTCCCCCTTTCCATATGCTCTCACCATTTTATGATTAACCTAAGCCAAATGCTCTCATTATTTTATGAATAGGTATCTTATCATTATCTAATGAGTTAAGATACCTCAAAATTCCAAAACATTCAAATATTTCAAAAATCCAAAAATATTTGTCCTATCTAAGCCTAGTCAGTTATCCTTGATCCACCTTATTGGGGCATTATCATTGTTAGGAAGCTTTATTTTGCTTTTGTTTTGAGGATTTCTATTTGTTTGTTTGTTTCTTTGTTTTCTTTCTTGTCTGTTTTATTTTTGCACTATTGCTTTAACTCAGTCTATATGTGTTCATTGGGTGATTCCTTGAAAACATTATTCTTGAGTCCATCCATATTCATATGTTAACATTGTCATCATGGTTTTTATCATTGGTGTTTTGTTTTTAAGTGTTTATTGGATATCGGGAGTCAATCCTTATGAATTTTTTGGCCAAGTCTTCATGGTGTTCTATCATGATGCCTACCATAAAATGTTATAACAAAAATTAGCTTTAAGAAGGTCTACAATTAATGGAGCTCCAGATGTTTCTCCTTGGTACCTTGGCAAATATTTCCATCCCACCCTTGATCAAATTAACCCATTGACCATTCTAGTTGTATTATTATTAATCAAGATGAGCATCTCTTCATTTTCAAGTACAACTGAATCATTCACATTGATCAATCTTAATCCTCTATTCATCTATTTCATCATTTTATACCCACTCATCTTTAATCTATATTTCAGGTTACATCCTTGAGTTATGCTTGCTAATCATCCCTAACTAGGGCACCATCATATTTAGCCAATTCAGGTCCTTATAATGATTACAACCACCTATGGGCAAATCATTATTTTGAATTTTATTCTTGATTATAACCACCTTTGGTAAAATTAACATCCTTTTTAAATCAATGCATATAGGCATTTTTAAATTTGGATTAATCTCAACCATAGGTTAATTCTACCTTTATTCTTGTTTCTTTTTGAGGGATCATCCATCAACATATGTGATGGACACTCCCTCAAGGGGGCATCATCATAGGCTTCCCAAAACCATTTGGAGCTCTGTCCTTTAAACATCATCTTCTTCTTGGCAGATAGACCATCTCTCATTATTTGAGAAGACAATGCTTTGCCTATGATTTATAACATCTTCCCAAATAGGGGAAAACTATAGACATCTAAATCTAGCCACCAATAACCTCTAACTAGGCTTTTGACCAATTTTAACCCAAAATTCATAATTTAGCCTAAAAACACTAAAACATGCTAAATGAGTTGAAATTGATATATTCATTTTCTAATTTTAGCTAGCATATCATTAAATGGATAAATTCTATTTATGGGCCAACTAACTTTGATAAGATCATTTCAAGTCAAAATGCCAATTTCGTAACTTAGATGCTCTAGATTGCTCTTTCCTATCAAATATATTATATGAGACACATGCCTTTGTTATTTTTTTTAGTAACATTCTAAATTGGATAATGGATCTAAAACATCTGACATCGCATTCTAATTCTAATCTAGTTAAATTTTGGACCAATAACAAGACATTCTGATCAATTTGAGTAATTTGTGCACAAAGTACTTAAACATGCTTAAGAGCTAATTAAACCAAATTAGAGCCTAATCAAGAATTCTATGGAAACTTTTTGAATAATTTGTTTTGGAAATGAATATTGAATATCTACATCATCAGGTGACCTCATTTCTTGGGAAGACATTCCTAGGCCATAAATGCCACAACTATCAAGATTCATGCCCTCCATACCTCATCAATACCCTCCATGCCTCTCAATTCCCCTTTTTATAATTCCATGATGAGGATAATTATAAACTTAATTCCAAAAAATTGAATTAATCCTCAACCACACATCTCAATCTTGAGATGGATGATTTAGGTTGATTCTAGCCATTCTCAAAAATCTATAAATAGAGAGGCCATGAACATCATTTCTAAGTTATTTTGGTGCAAAGTTATTATGCTCAAATATCTTCAAATGTCTTGATAATGTAAAGTTATAATTCAAAAATAATTCCAAAATCTATTGCAATTAGTGTTACCATACCAAATTGATTCTAAGCCAAGCCAAGCCATAAGCCAAAGGTGCCAAGGAGAGATGGAGGTAGACAAGATTCTATTGCCAGGGACTTCATGAGCACAAAACCAAGTAAGCCACTACTCTAAAGGCATTTAGATAATCCAAGGAAGGTAAAGTAATTCTTATGTTTTTCCTTACTTTCTAGTTGTGTTTGTCATTTTTTTTTGTTACTAAGCTCACCCTATTAACTAGGTATGAAGGTGTTAGCTTAGTGTGTTCTTCGTCAAATTTTTTTTGCATTTTATCACTAAAACCATACTAGTCTTCTCTTCTTAGTCAAATTCCTAGTTCACATAATAACTTTAGACACATAAATCTAGCCACCAATAACCTCCAACCAAGATTTTGACCAATTTCTACCCAAAATGCATAATTTCACCTAAAAACACTAAAACACTCAAAATGAGTTAAAATTGATATATTTGATTACTAATTTTGGCTAGTGTATCATTAAATGGAGCAATGTAATTTATGGGCCAGCTAACTTTGATTAGATTATTTCAAGTCAACATACTAATTTTACACCTTAGGTGCTCTAGATTGCTTTTCCTATCAAATCTCTTGCATGAGACATGTGTTGTTGTTATCTTATTTGTCTGTCTTGATTGGGGTAGCTCCATCTTCTCAATGATTATAACTGTCTTTGGGAAAATCATTATGTTATCATACCATGTTGCCACTATTGGGGTACAATGCTTATAACCACATTTATGCAAACCATTACACACCATCCCACTTATATTCTTAGTTATTTTGACTACTTTTTCAATATCTTTATGTTTTCACCCCATCATCTTTCTTTTCTTTGGTCCCCTCATTTTGCTTCTTATCGAGGGACCTTTTTCTGACCTACTTGTGCCAATCATTCCCTCAAGGGGGGCATCATATAATTAGTTTATCATCATTGTAATTGTAGGCATACATGACCTTTTCATTCTTTGAGAAGACATTATTGTGCTTATAGCTTGCAACACCTTCCCAAATAGGGGCAAACTATAGACACCTAAATTTGGCCACCAATAACCTCCAATCAAACTTTTGACCAATTTTCTTCTAAAGCACAAAATTTGGCCTAAAAAGACTAAAACATATTAAAAGATGTGAAACTAACATATTCAAGTGTTGATTTTGGCTAGAGTATCATTAAATGGGGTAGTGTAATTTATAGGACAACTAACTTTGATCAGTTTATTTCAAGTCAAAATGCCAATTTTACACCTAGGTGCTATGGATTGCTCTTTCCTATCAAATCTCTTGCACGAGAAATGTGCTTTTGTTATTTGGTGTTGGTAATATCCTAAATGGTACAATGTATCCAATGCATCTGACATCACCTGCTAATTCAAATCTAATCAAATTTAGACCAATAACAAGATATTTGATCGATTTGAGTAATTTATGCATAAAGTGCTTAAATATGCTTAAGAGATAATTAATCCAAATCAAGGCCTAATTAATAATTCTATGGAAACTTGTTGAATAATTTATTTTGGAAATGAATATTGAATATCTACATTATCAGGTGACCTCATGTCTTGGGAAGGCATCCCTAGGCCATTAATGCCATAAATATTAAGATTCATGCCTCCCATGCCTCATCAAAGCCCTTCATGCCTCTTAATTTCTCCTCTATCCCAAATATTGATGAGCCTATTTATCAATTTTAATTACAAAATTGGATTAATCCTTAGCCACACATCTCAATCCTAATATGGACAGTTTAGATTGATTCTGATCAATCTCAAAAATCCATAAATAGGAGGCCTTACCACATCATTTCTAAGCTATTTTGGTGAAAAGTTATTATGGTCAAATATCTTTAAAAGTCTTGATAATACAAATTTATAATGCACAAATTATTCTAAAAGCTATTGCAATTAGTGTTACCATGCCAAATTGATTCCAAGCCAAGCTAAGCCACACGCCAAAGGTGCCAAGGAGAGATGGAGGTAGACAAGATTCCATTACCAAGGACTTCATGAGCACAAATCGAACAAGCCACTACTACAAAGGAATTTGGAGCATCCAATGAAGGTGAATGAATTCTTGTGTTTTTTCTTACTTTTTAGTTATGTTTTTAATTTGTTTTTGTTACTAAGCTCACCCTAATAACTATGCATGGAGGTGTTATCTTAGTGTGTTCTTTGTCAATTTGTTTTGTGCATTTTGTCACTAACACCATACTAATATCCTCTTCTTAGTCAAATTTCTAGTTCACATTGTCTATCAGGATATGTATTTATACATATAATTATTTTGACAAAAACTTCATTCTAATGTTTTAAGTATACCTCTCATCTCTACATTTATAATGATATAAATTCATATTGCCATAATTTAATTTACATTTATCAAATATTGAAGAAAGAAAACATACATATATATTTATATATGTATTATAACTTTCAACTTTTGTATTTGTTTTATATATTTTTAACTTTAAAAAATATATATAACTATCAATAATTATACTATATATAACATATTTGTCTTTTATTATTATAATATATATATATATATATATATATATATATATATATATAACCCTAGTTCTCCTAAAAGTCTCTTGATTTATTTATATTCTCTCTACATTGAGAATAATAATTTTTTTATAAGAAAAATATTTGTGTGTGTGTGTGTTCTCAATAATATATTATATGAGTACATATTTAATTTTATTGATTAAATAAAATTATATACACACACACACACACACACACACACACACACTTTCATTGTTCCCATTCAATATCAAATCTGTTCATTAATTTAAAAAAAATTAGAGATTTAAGAAGAAAGAAACCCCTTACCTATATTCCTTGAAGCTCCATTCTCTTTCACCACTTTTTCCTCTTCCATATTCATTCTTCATTCTCCTTCCACCTATTTTTCTCCCTTGGCAAAATCTCTAAAATGGCTCCTCTCTCTATCAGGTAACTTTTTAATGGGAAGGATGTTTGTATTATTTTATTTTATTTTTAGGGTTAAAGTTTCACTCCTTTATTTTAATTCCTTAATGGGTTTGTCATTAGTTTTATTTTTATTTTATTAGATTAATTATTACCCTAAAAAAATCAAGTAACAAAATATATTAAATTTATTACCAAACCAGTAATATTATTTAAGTAATATTAACATATAAATATGGTCATGTGAATACATATATTAATACATATAAGTATTGGAGTAACAACATTTGATCCAAATTTATTTATTTAATTTACTTATCTACATAATATCATCTTATCACACACACACACACACAAATATGTATTTATATATAATCTTATTTACGCCCATTGTTAAATATTATATGGGATCAATCACAATCATAAAAGTGTTATTATTCTTGTTTTAAAAGTAAACTTTGTTGTTGAAACACCTAGAAGATACAATTCAAATAATCGAGATTGACTTAACATAACATGGTTGTTCGATGGGTTCAAGAAAGTTGTTTAAGTTAACACAATCTGGTCCTATGGATAATATTTTAAAAAATAACTAATTGATGTGAAAACCCCTAAAAGACATAAGTAACATAATACATGATAATACAAATTATTATTAGCGTTAAACACACATAGCCAAAGGCAGTGCTATATGAGTCACAGTGAACCTAATTCTAAGTCACCACAATAAGGTGACCGAATCAAGACTAAAAACTAACCATGATACATCTTGTTCACACATCGTGCACAATGGCACATGATTCACTAGTAATCCAAATAATATCACGTCATCAAGAAAACACTATGGATCTTGAGAAGGGTATTATAAAGTGAGACTTGTTAAAGTAGGAAAAGGTCTAGAACTGAGAGGAACAACTAAGGTCTGAGTTTTTCAAGTGTATAATATTGAGGTGCTATATAATCCATAAGTATCATCTATATTTGTCCTCCCTTTAATCTAATAATGAAATTTCTATTTTAAAGGAAATGAATGTGTACCTATTTGTGTAGAACATACCTTATCTTTACATGTGCCCAACTTGAACTTAGTTGGTGGCTGACCCGCAACCAAAATCTTGTTACAATATATAATCAGTGCATATTAAATGGGATTAAAAGTACTTGAAATAGATTGAAATTAAAAAATTAAGGTTTAGGAGTATACATGTGTATTGATGTAACTACCTTGCCTATTGACAATATGATTTGGAAAAGATGTATCATTGTAAGGCTCTAAAGCTAGGATTAGGATAAATATAGATAATTCTTGAAAGTGCATATATCCAAGGAGAGAGAGAGGCACAAGCCCCCAAATTTAGAGAAAAAGTGATTTTTCACCTGGTAGTTGAGATTAACTCAACCATGTAACCTAATGATTCCCAAGTCACCCAAAATATCAAACTGGTAAGCTTGGATGATATTATAAATTTCAACCTAAAAAATTATCAAGATTAAGTGATTTGATCACCTCAACCATACCAAAAATTGAATCAACTACTGTAATGGATTAGCTCAATAAAGTTCATAAAATTCCAATCAAGGTATCAGTATGTTAAAGAGTTTTGAAATATGAAACTAATTTGGATTTTACAATGTTAGGCACAAATTTCATAGCATATTCACCTTACATATGTATCATGTTGAAACTATATATAACAATAGTATCAATGTATAGAATTATGCTACAACTATGAATCTAAATCATATAACTTTGTGCTTTAGCCAATTCAAAATACTATGTAAGTGTGGATAACATGATTCTAAAGCATGCTGCCAATATTTATAGAGAAATATTAAAACTTATATAAGTACCAATGTGAAGAACATGTTTATAAAACATGCTCTCACTATGAATGTGTGGAAGCCATGCCCCCATTAAATTAAAAAATTTATATAATTGAAACATATTGAATAAGTTTGACACAATGTGTGTATGTATAAGTAACTGAGTATGTCAACCATCAACATGGAACTAATACATAGATTCCAAGGAGCTAATAAAACATGTATACATTGAAAATATTTTTCAATTTTTGAAGTTTTTTCTAGTATTTTGGAACCTTGGAAGTGATTACCATATGATCTCATCTAATGGATGATAATCCTCAAGGAGTGGTAATTGCATAACTTGTCTTGAATGAGATGTTCCATATGTGTGCATAATATAATCAAAAAGTGTATCATGCTCTTTTGGTAAGATTTTACTTGGCACTTTTGATTTATATTTATCCACATTTGGTGTCACAATTTCTAGTTATGGATTAAATCGATATGTACTAAGTATTATAGATATGAATAGATTATGTGGTAAGTTATCAAGTGGATCAGAACATGGTTTTCTAAACTCTTCATCTAAATATTTCTCACCATTTATATTAGTAGTGACAGTATAAGTGTTTTGATATGAGGAAGGGCTTTTAGTTTCCCTCTTTGTAATCTCATTTACAATTTTAGATTTTATAAGTGTTTCTTGATTATTGACCTCTTTGATATAAATCCCAGTGTAAATATTTGATGTACCCATTGCTCTTTTTGTGATGGTATATTTTTTATTTGTGCTTTATTTTTTAACTTGTTCTCATTTGTAGGTTGTTGTTATTTTGCATTGGTCAAATGTATCTTTGAATGATTTGCATTATTATTGCCAATATATCCCAAGCCTTGATGGTCATTATGATCATATGTGGAAATAAGATGAATGATGCCTTGGGAATGTTTTACCAATCTTTGACCATGATAACCAATTTTTTCTAAATATTTTATTCTAAAACTACATTGTTTGGATCATTTTTGAGAGATAAATTTGTATCTTTATATTGATATGATTTTTCTTTTTGAACCTTTTATTGCTCCAATTTTTGTATTTACAACTATTTTTGCTCTAAATTTTCCTTTGGTACTCATATTTTTTGTTTTGGCACTTATGACTTAGGATAAGTACTCATAATGTGAGTGGGTTTCTTGGTAGATGTATCAACGATAGGACCACTACTCTATTTGTGACTTTGTATTTGGTTTTTAAATATAAAGCAATGATAGGTATGATGCCTATGCATTCTATGATATGTTCAATATTACTTGGATCTACTTATAGGATGTACATGAGGTAATTTTATCTTTTTATCTCTAATCATTTATCTTAAGATCTCACTTGGTCTTTTAGCAACCTTTGGTATTATACTTGAATCACTTATTTTAAATGTGTTTTTTGTAACTTTGAATTTGGATGAGAAACCTTGTTGGGTATAACATTAGTAGATGAGTATGCAAACACATGATTGACACTAACATGTGTTGGATTTTGTAGGTATGTGATCTAATTTTATAACTCTTTTATTAATTTGCTCATACTGGTGAGTTGATCTTTTAGGGACTCACACACACAAACCTAGGTATTTAAGATTGATTACCTTCATTTAAAACTATAGGGTTGGTCACCTTACCACTTAGATAAGTGATAGTCTATACGTATTAAGAGGGATGAGAGTTATCACGCTCCTTAGGGTTAGGATGAAGAAGGTCAACAATACTATTTCCATGAGAGTTGTAAAGAGATAAAATTATGTTTTTGTTTTTAAACCCCCTCATTATATTGCTCAAGTTAGTTAATACTTTTAATTGATTTAATCAAACATGAAACATAATAAGTAAACCTAATTATATGATATAGTGAGGCAAAAATTATTTTTAAATATCAAGTTCAGTAAATGTTTAACCCTAAAATAGATGAGGATCCTTATTTTTGTGTTAATAGGGTTAATGATAGATAAATGATAATGCATAAGGGTAATAATCAAAACTATAGTAGGCCAATTGGGTGCTAAAATAAAATATAAATATACACTAAATTTCATATGCTGAGAATAGGTTAAATATAAAAATTACAAATAGGTTATGTATGGAAATGATAAAGAAGTATTATACTTGGCTAGTTTTGGTGCTAACATAGTGTTGGATCTTAAAGAGGTAGAAAGTAGGTTGGAAGATGATTCTAGAATAATTTTTAGATTTTGGATCTGATATTTATATATCTATGGACATTAACATCATCTTGGTATGGTTGTATCAATGCTACTACATAGTTTTGATATAAGTACCCTATAAAAATACCCACTAAAAAAGGATGCGACCACTTGGATGCTTCTAGTTTTTACTTTGCCTTCACTCTAGTGCATTCAAATATGGGTCATGGACCATCACTCCTCATAAATTTACTAAAACCTAGTTCTTCATCTTCATGGTGACCTTGGATAAAATGGGTTAGTGGGCACACTATGTCGAGCTAACCCTAAAGACCCCTCTATTAATGAGTGATGCCTACATAAATAATACTCTAAAGAGGGCCTCATACTGATGTAGTTCTCCCCTATATGTTAGCTTGTGTGTGAATTATATAATATGTGAAAAACAAGTACAATAGTGACCTAACTTGTAACTTAGAAAATAGGGCTATTAGGCTACTCCTTTAGTACTTTATACCTATAGATGTGTTGTATTTATGATTGGTGTATAAATATGGAAGATTTATTCAATTGAATGTTTGATAGAATGTTTTAAATAAGTTCCCTTGGTCTCATTGGTATTTTACTATTTGAGGAATGAATTTTTGGGTGTGAAGACACTATTCACAAGTTAATATTCAAGGAAATTATTCATTATCACTATTCATGGTGACATGGCATGTGGATGATGTGGCTGGTCATCTACAAGTGATGCAGATGATGTGTCATGATAACAATGTGACTTACAGATGATGTAGTAGAATGGTGATTATTTGGTGTGACCACGGAGGGTCCCAAGTGTGATCATGTATATGTGATAATCTTAGGGCATAACCCTTCACTTGAGGACATGTGTCTTGTCCTTGGTGAGTCACACGGGCTTGTTTTGGAGTGTATAATTCCAAGGTCATAGTGTGGGGTGACATATTTGGTGGCTTCATGATTCACATGTGTGAATAATTCAAAGAGGTGATTGAAATCCCTTTTGTGCACATGGTAAGGAGACAATATGTTCACTATTGCTTATTGTCCTCATATGTATGTGTGGGGTGTAATTATATGAGTCACATGGGGCGAATTGAGCTTGTCTAAAGTAGTGGACCTACTTTATTGACTTTACACATGGAGAAAAGCATATTTACTATTGGTAACTATTTATCCACTCAAGTATGGCACATTTTTATCCAAGGCACATGGGTGCATGTGAGGCTCTAGTGGTTACCATTGAGCCTATGTGTAATATGGTGTCACATTTTATCTCTTTTCTCTTCTTTATCTTTGTAAATGCTATAAAACATTGTACTCTCTCATTATAATGTTAATCCAGTTGGTGGATCATGTAAGAAGCCCATTGGGGGTTATCTAATCCATGTAGTGGATCATTTGTATCCTTGAAAGCTTAAGCTTTCATGATAGGAGGTTGGAGTTTAGAAATCTTGTAATCCTAGCTCACCTAGATGATAGGGTTGTAAGCATAAGCATTAGATGCATGGTTAGAGATTATAGCCTAGAAGGTTGTTATGCTTGATTCACCTAGATGAATGCTATGTATCCTTGGAGATCGAGATTAGAGGATTATTAGCTCAGCTCATGGAGACATAGGTAGATGCTTGGATCTCCCTTGGATGCTATGGATGTTATCATTGTAATAGCTACATGTTGTAACCTGGAGGTTGGAGCATGGAATGTTTTTTTGTAAGCTTTGCTCACCAGAGTGATTGATTTTTTAGCACTAGAAAGGAGTTTCTAAGAGGAGATATTATAGAGAGAGTTTTGTTGATGGAATATGAAATATGGATGCTACCTTTGCCCCATGGTTTTTCCCTAGATAGTTTATCAAGGTTTACACATATATATTGTGTAATGTGTTTTCTCTCCTATTTTGTTTTTTACTATAACTTATTTTATTTTTGCATTTGACTTACATTCACATGTAGGATGTTTATTTCCTAATAAGTGGTATCAGAGCCTAGTTTTGGTTGGTTTGTGCAAGTGGGAGCTATAGGTAGAGAGACTGAGATATGAAACAAAAAAAATAAAAATTATGGAAAGTATTTCTATTTTTGTGAGATACAGATGGAAAATGGAGGAAAATATTAACAAGCTTTACCAGATGGATTAGCACCAACACCATGTTCTTATTAAATAATAAATTATATAGCTTTTGGTGGAGTGAGATAGTCTTCATTGGTATAGATGGAGGGTGGTGAAAAGGAAGTTACCTTGTTATTTTTCTCGACTGGTGAAGTGATACAAGTTATGGGATCATACTACCATAATGTGTGAGTTGAGATGATTATGAAATTCTATGTAGAGGTGGAGGTACCAAAAACTTGAATCTATACCTAATAGAGTAGTTGATGTATGGAGAAGAAGAATTTAAGACCTAAGGTTCCATGAAAGAACAAGGTTGATGTTAAATATTTTAGATACTCAGACATGCATTGAGTGAAGTACTTAGTGGTTGTGGTATAGCATAAGCAAGTAGTTAATAGGGTTACGATGTAGCTGAAGTGAGTAGCCAAGTGAACCAATGCATGGAGTAAATCTACACATTAGTTGGTTGGACATTTGGTAGAGCAAGATGTAGTTCATTTATGGGATTGAAAACTTGGTAGGTGTTGTGATGCACTAAGTATCATGATGAATTCCTAAGAACTATGGATGGGTGCCATGTTGATCACGGTGGGTAGCAGTTTTCTATATGTAGAAGTTAGGTGTTGACTTGAGTGGGTTTTTCTCTATGGTTGTATGCTAATGTCAAGAGTATGATAAGAACTTGTTACTATTCATGGTTGAGTAGTGGGATTCAAAAGCATCATTCCTACATGGTGATCTTGTGATGAGATGGAGTATCTAAAGGGATATGTGTATGAGGTAAAAAGAGTTATTGGTTTGTGGTTTGAAGACTGTACAAGTTCCAATAGGCATGTTGATGTGGAACATGAATACCTTCATGGAAAGCCAAGGTTTAGTAGAGGTTGATGTTATTTTTATATGACATGTTGGTTATAGGCCCCAACATGATCAATGATGAGATGGATTAGGTGTTTAAGATGAGATGAAGGTGTAAACCAAGGATGGATATGCATAGGGATGGGAAAAGCAATGAAGTAAAGTATTCCACTTCTTGAGTTATATTTTTTATTTTGTCTTCATAAGTGTCTTACTTGGATGAGAAGACATAGTTTCCCCATGTATTTTATTCATCTAGTGTAGGAGAAGCCTCATAAAGCTTTGGTTTACACTAAAATAAATACTTCCAAGTAGTGGGAGTTGTGAGTGGTTCATGGTAGAATCTTGAAAAAAGAGGGGTCTATGTTGAAGTGGGATTCACTTTAGGTTATTGTAATTTACTTTAGAGGAGTTTATGCTGATAAACATAGTTGGGTTATAGAATTTTTAGTAGTGCAAAAAAATTCTACTGGGCTTGTTATGGAAAAATAGTAGGCATTGATGACAATATTAATAGCAATTGTGTGGCAACTGATTGACAAAAGATGCAAGTGTTTGAAATTCCTATGTATATGACTTCAAGTGGGTTAGTATTGGATGTGAATCCACTATTCACATGTCATTATTCATAGTCACTATTCATGGTGACACGGAATGCAAGTGATGTCGTTGTGGTATGCAAGTGATACAAATGATGTAGCATACTAATGATGTGGCATGAAGGTGATGTAGCAGGTAAGTGACTAGGTGGTAGACCCATAGAGGGTCCCAAGTGTGATCATATTGATTTAACAAGTGTGGGGCATGAAACTCCACTTGAGGATGTAAGTGGGGCAAGGTCATAGTTTGGGGAACCATATTTGGTGGCTCCATAATTCACATGTGTGAAGAAGTCAAAAATGTGATTGGAATACCTTTTGTACACATGGGAAGGAGACAAGATGTTCATTATTGCTAATTACCCTCACATGTGTGAGTGGGTAACAATTATATGAGTCACATGGGGTGACTTGATATTTTCTAAAGTAGTGGACCTATATTGTTGAATTTGCACATAGAGACCAACATATTTACTATTGGTCACTGTTCATCCACTCAAGTATGGTACATTTTTATCCAAGGCACATGGATTTCCTTGTGACTTATGTGCATGGGTGCATGTGAGGCTCTAGTGGTTACTATTGAGCCCATGTGGAATGTGGCACCGCACTTTATCTATCTTTTCTTCTTTCTCTTTGTAAATTATATAAATCATTGTGCTCTCTATTTAGCAAGGTTTCCACATATATCTTGTGTAATGTGCTTTCTCTCTTATTTTGTGTTTATTATAGATTATTTTACTTCTGTATTTGATTTACTTAAACATGTAGGTTTTTTTTTCCTAACATGAATGAGGGTTGATATTTTATTTATATCATTCCATTTCAAAAATTAAATTGCATTAAAACACAAAATCTGAACATTCAAATACATTTCATTTGAAAATAGAAGAATTTAGAGAACTAGACACTTGTGTTAGGTCAAGACACTAGCGTCAAAGCTAGTGTCTATATTGAACATTAATTTCCAAGGAAAAGGAAAGTAGGTACATGTTCATGGCTTATAGATATGGAAGATAAGTATATTTTAAATTTTTTTGAAAAGATAGAAGGCCTAGGTAATCAACATAATATTGATCAGACTAAGAGATAAGACAAGGGGCACATGATAGAGCAAATGCCAGACTTGTAAAAGTAAGAAAAGGTCTAGAATAGAGAGGAACAACCAAGGTATAAGCTTTCCAAGTTTACAAGATTGAGGTGAAATATAATTCATAAATATCATCTAAAAATGCTTTTAAAAACTTTTTTCCTTTTCCCATTTAGAGCTAGCAAACTTGTTTAAGTGACACATTCAACAAAATGTAAGTTTGAATTTTTAGGGTTGATGGAAACTATAATAAGGTGTATCTAGTGTTTATACAATTTTTTTGATGTGAATGCAAATTCATTTCCTTAATTGGGTGTGTGGTTCAAATAATTCTTTTATACTAAGCAAATTTTGTTTCATTTTCTAACTTTTTTGAAGGAAGAGAAAAGTTTCTTCCAATTGTACATCCATTAAAATGGTTCCTAAAAATATTGTGGATATATAAATAAATCATATATGAAATAATAGGAATTAATGGTGCATCTCTAATTATCCGAATTTGCATAAAGTATCTGCACAATTTTTTCCTTTTTCCTCACTTAATAACTAGTAGTCTTTCTTAAGAAACACATCTAGTGGTGTGAAAGTTCAAAGTTTATGGGCTAAAAGATATTTTTATAAGGTGTATCTTGTGTTTATATTACATTATATATGTGATAAAATTTTTAGTTTCTTGATTGAGTGTGTGGTTCAAAATTTTCTTGGTATACTGATCAACATTTGTCTCATTTTTTAACTTTTGGCTAAAAGAAAAAAATATTTCCAATTACAATTACATTTGAGTAAATATATGAAATATTGGTATTGTATAGATATCTCCCACATGCATTTATATGAACTAACAATGTGTCTCTAGATATCCCAATCTGTGTACAATGTCTTTGCAAAGCTTGCCTTCTTTTCCCCTTAATAAATAGAAGTCTCTCTTAAGAGATGTGTCTATTAGCACACATGTTTGGAGTTTGGGGGATGATAGAGACTAGGAGAAGATGTAGGTGATGTTTTAATTCTAGTTTAGACAAAAATATGAAGTTAGTTCCTGAATTGGATGCATGGTTTGGAAGTTGCTTAGTATAATGAAGTAATTTTGTCTCATTTTGTAAGTTTTAGCTATTAGAGAAAATCTACCACCTATTACATGTCCATTTGAGTGGGTCATAAAAATACTAGGTATGTTGATATGAATCTCACATGTAACCATTTAACTAATTGTGCATCTTTATCTATCCCTATTTGTGTACAATAAATTCATAAATATTACCTTATTTTTTCTCTTAATAATGACTATTTTTTTCTTAACAGACTTGTTTGGTGACAAGAAAGTTTGGAGTCTAAAGGAAAATGGAGAACTTGAAAAAGTATATCTTGCATTTATATTCCATTCAAAATGTGACAAGAATTCACTTTATTGATTGGATGCATGTTTATCTACATTAAGAAGGAATACTTTCTCTTAAGCTTCTCTGAACTTCAAGAATATGAAATTCTATACTAATGGTACAAACCATCTTTAGGTTGAAGCTAACACCATTAACATATAATAAATATGTTATTAAATAATTAAATTGAAATTTACATGTACTATCTAAAAAATAAATAAAAAATTATAAAATCAAACACAAATAAATTTTATAAATCAATATAGTTTGGAAATCCAATCCAATAAACCACTAAGATCAACTCTACTCTTGAGAGTATAAATAATAGCTTCATGATCAAACTCATGAACCTTCCATAATTCCCAATTAAACAACTTTGCATGATATTTGATAAATTGAACATTTTTTGCAATATCCAAATTTAAATAGTGGAGTATGGTCCTATTTTTTCATAGTCTTCAAACAACCATATATTAGAAATTTTAATACAATATTTCAAATCCAAGTTACAAAAACAACCACAAACCTAGTGTGATAAACAATATTTTATCCATCTCTAATTGGGGAACTTAGTTTATTTTTTTACCTCTACACACTATAATAATTATTAGTCAGTGCCCTCTTCATTATCCTCATCTGTAATGACTACATAAACATGGCCTATATAATAAATATAATAATTTATTAATAATGATGTCAATATACATACATAATAGTAGAAAATGATTGATATTTTAATAATTTAAATATACAAATTCATCCAACACTTGGTTTCACTAGATCAAATACATGGTTAAAGTCATCTAATGATGTTATTTCGGTAGGTTGTATTATTGTTGTAAGTTGATATATGTCGGTTGGACTTAGATGTCTATAGCTCCATTCATCCACCCACTCTTATGATTCACACTCATTCAAAATAAAGTCCACACATATTAAACAAAAAAATCACATGTGCCTCATATTAAATGTCCAATAACCTCCATTTGAGCTATCAAATAAGAGAAACTCGCTTGATCTTGATATTATCTAACAATATTCATAGATTTGTAATTTTTATTCCTCCATCAATGAGAAATTAATATAAACAATAGAGTTTTGTTGAGAAACATTAGCCATTGCTTCATTACATCATTCAATAATGGTATTTTCATCTTTCAAAAGGTCACCATCTTATAATTTTAACTAATATGTGCATTTATACTTGTTTAGTTTGTGCAAGCTAAGCACATAAGGTTACGTATAGAGAGTTCATGTCTTTTATAAATCATGTAGTCTATTTGACCTTTGTGCATGGTTTGTACATGCTTATCTTTGACACTTTGAATATTTTTACTCAATAAAATAGTTAAGTTCATGCTTGATTCATGTTTGTCCTACATGTGACTTGATACTTGAATGCATTTTATTCAAACAGTACACATGAAAGGTTACACGAGAGGATGGGTGCTACAACATAGAGGTACAACAATGTAGGAAAGATAGTAACTCACATGATGGTGTAGAGGTATATATCTTACAAAAATAATAAGGCATTAATTACTTATGCATCTAGATACTATTGGTAGCTTTGAGACTTTGTGCCTTTCATCTAGGAACTTACATTGGCTAATAAATGGAGTGTTATGCTTCACAAATCGTAGCCTATGAATAATGAGAGTGAAGGTGTGGAAAATTATGTTTGGGCATGAAATTTTGTTATTTATACATGAGGAGCCTCCTTTATAGGTGTGCATAAGAATAATGAAGCTCTTGGGTGTGCACTTACATTTGGAAACTATGCATTATGCACTCCACCTTGCAAAATCTTAAGATATTTTGTATAATTCTTGTATTAATATTTGTTCATAGGCATGCATAAACACTTAATTGATGTGCATATCTACACTAATTTTTTAGTTTGAGTGATGACAGAGAATCACATACAAGCAAGCTTACCCTTAAGATACTCAATGTTTCAGAAGCCTGAAATAATTTTTTAGGGTCCCCTGATCTTCATGTGGATTGGGTAGACTTAAATATTCAACACTTTTGGTGACCTTTGTGTGTCACTTGCCTACTAAGTGGGGACTAGTAGCCTTTGAATCAATTGATTGGGTACAAAGTCATTGGGAGTCCTTTGGTCTTTTATCTTTCATAAAATTGGCTACAATAAGCTTGCTCAGCCTTAGAAGAAACTAAGATATCTTTCCAAAAGAAAAAGAAAATCAAAAACTACACCAAATGGTACTTAGATGAAGGAAAAACTAAACTACATAAGACATTACACACAAACACTTGGAGGAAATGAAACTAATCTAAACAACAACATGTGCACATGGAAATTAGATAAATTCAAACATATAATTTGGTATTTATAAAAATACATGATAATTAGAGATAATGTTTGAGATGAATCCCATTGAGGGGAGGGACAACTCTTCTCTACTTGGTTTTATGATTTGGAAGGCATTGGCCTGCTTAGAATTGACTATGGTGTATGGGCCACTCTATATAGCATCAAACTTTGTATGTTTCATATCCTTTGCCATATATACACCCCATTTAAGTACTAAGTCTCATTAATCAAAGCTTCTATCAACATATTTTCTAACGAATGCCATTTTTATCTATGCCTACTGAATCTCCATAGTACACATGGCCTGTACTCTTTTAAAAAAAATCTCCATTAGGTCAGCCAACCTTACTATCATGGGATCACTCTCATATAATTATAACTGATGGGATATCTCTAATGAAGGTAACTCAAGAGATGTAAGTAACCTAACTTCCCTCCCATAGACTAGCATGAAAGGATAATTCCCTAACACCCTTTTTAATGTTGTTTGATTTGTCTAAAGGGCCATCTTGAGTTTGGTGTGACAAGATCATTGGTTATCCTCCATGGTTTTCTTAATGATGTGAATTAGGTTCTTGTTCATTGATTTACCTAGACCATCACCTTTATGGTACTAGTTTGAGGAAATACTTAGATGAATGTTGTGCTTGATTGCCCACTCACTAATTTTGGCTCCAAGGAAAGCCATTACATTGTTAGAAATGATGGTGGTTGGAACACCAAATATTGTTATAAGGATTTTTTAGAAATATAGAATAAAATCCTCATTGGCCTCTTTGAGTGTTATTGCCTCCATCCACCTTATGAAGTAGTTGGTTATCATGAGGATCCATTTCTATCCAATATTTGAAGGAGGGTTGGTAATTTTAATGAAGTCCAATCCCTATTAGACAAAGGGCTAATCAACTTGTATTGGGCATAGGGTCAGAGCTACCAATTTATGCTTGCCTAGAAAGAAGGTGCACTTATTGTAACTTTACACCCATGCATGTAAATATTTGTATAGAGTTGGCCAATAATATCCCATTCACATGATTCTAATAGTAGTGGTTTTAGGTGAGTAATGGCCTCCTGATAGCCCATTGTGTAACTCTTTAAGGATCTTATTTACTTGACCCTATTCCACACACCTTAAGAGAACTCCATTGATGTCTCTTCTGAATAGGACACCACTTACAAGCATATAAGTAATATATTATAATATAAAGTACATGTGCTTGGATTTATTCAAGTCATGTAGATATGCATTAGTTTGAAAGAAAATCTTCATGATCTAGGTCCAACCTAATGGGGCATCTTGGTTTGTTGATTGGTCCTCGCATAACATAAAGACTACTCTATCTTCAACTTTTACATCCTTTGCCAGTTTTTTGCATAGTCCTTTCCCTCACACTAGTTTGGTGATTTAATATCTACATAATATTTGATCACCTTTATGTTCCAACTAAATCTCTTCTCATTGATATCCTTACTAAATAGAAACTCTTTTATACTTGAGTGTGAAACCCTGAGCTAAATCTTGTTGTTGGATAGTATATACCTAAAATTATTGAGTGCCCTTATGATTGTGAGGGTGTGTATCTCTAAAAATAATCATAGATTGTAACCCTTTCACACCTGATTAAATAAAGTAATATGTTTCTCCAATTGGTCATTATTTTTTTCACCAAAATGGATGAGATGCCTTCAACTTTGGTAAATGTGTAAAGGATATAATCTTTACTATCATTAGGGTTTATCAAAGTGTGTTGGATGAAGAATGGAGATTTCTAGAACCATGAAGTATATAATATAAACACATGTGTGAAGTGTATGATTTTATCATTTGTATAATTTTTGTACATATTCATCTTGTAAGCTTAATTGGGTATTTGAAGAATGCAAAGAGTCTTTCCTTTTGTATTTTGAAAGGATGGAATGTGAAGAGACAATACAATTATAAAAAGATATAAGTAACACTTTGATGTAATATAATCTGGTTCAATGTGTTGATGGATAATAATAGAATTATCCTGTTATGGTTTTCCTTATCTTCTTTTATGTATTGTTTATGCATAGTGAGTACTCTATTTTGCTTTATTCTTTGATCTGATGCAATACTAGTTATGTTTCCATTTATATTTATCTCTATTACATCTTATTCTTCAATCTAATATATGAAATTTTATATGGTTTATATTTTTATCATCTCTTTAGCAACTTTTTCTACTCTCTGTTATGTAAGTTATCCCTACAATTAACATGTTCTAGTTTAATTACAAGAACCTTTGCTAACAATGGTGTAGTGAGCATTGACTCAAATTGGATGAGCTATGCTGAGATGGTTATTAGGGACAAAATACATATAAATATGGTTACATGAGATAATCAAAAAAATTATAGAAGAAGAAGCATGAAGGGTCAAAAAAGCTGCATAGGAGATCGTCCAAGAATACCTCTATGAAAAAATCTATGAAATTTTCTAGTGTGAATTACCTGGATTGTTAGCTATGTGGTTATCTAGATTATAATACTATTAATTTAGTTTGAGGAGAACATAATTTATAGTTTGAACTGAGGACAAACTAGAAAGACTACACAACCTAGATACCAATTGGTCCCAAACAGTAGATTACTGTACAAAGATGATAATTGATGGATATATCATAGATTTTTTAGTATAAGGATATGTATCTTTTGAAACTGTGCAAGACTAATTTATCCAAATAATAAGAGGAAATTTTTTGTAGTGACTACCTTTGTTGATCAAGATGTTGGTTGTAAAAAAGGCTATGGTGCCTACTTCAGTCAATATGGTGTAGTCACTTCGGACACCATGCGAGTGCATGCGAGAGGAAGTATATGATGAAGAGTTGAGTAAAAGTGACTTAAACCTAATATCAAAGAATGGAAGATGAAAAGACTCTGAGTGAAAACAAAATTTTAGGACTCGAAAGAGAGCTATGATAATAAAGGTGTAATAAGACAAATGAACCTGATGTAACTATGAGTAGGACTAGGAGTAAAGTAAAAGTTGCTAGATTTGGATACATACAAGGGAAATATTCTTGAGAAGAAAGGTTGATGAGATAATGTATGGAAGATAATTAAAGAGAAGGGTGTGTAGAATATGAGAAAGGGCCTAATTAGAAAGTGGATGCTAGAAGCAGTAATGTTGAGGTAGATCAATTAGGAAGTAGAGGTATATAGTAGTTAAGTGAGGGACTTTTTGTTAGATCTAGGAAGGAAAGTTCTTATGAGAATGTTAATTCATTTTAAGGTTACGTATCCCCCAATCCCACCTTATTTATAAAAGGTATAAAAATTGCATAGAGGGAAGTTGATTCATGTTGGTTTGATTCTTTTACAAATAATTTTGGAAGGCTCAATATAGAAACCAAGTGGGAATTAGAAAGAAACAAGTTACAGAAAGCAATTTTTATAATTACTTGTGAAGATATTAGTGAAAATTAACCTAGAGTCCTAATAACCACTATGCAGTTACTTAACAACATAACAACCAGTGTGAAGATTGCACCAATCATAGTTACTAATATTTAGACATATTAAAAACAATTAGCAACCTACCAAATATGACACTTCATGTAGGTAAGTTTTCACATATAATTTAATATGATGGATCTTTGGATCTTGAAAAATATTTGGTAACATGCGAGATGAAATGGTTCATAAAAGGGGTAACATTGAATGATGTGAAGAAATGTGAACTAGTAAGGTCTTTGATAGGATGTGATTTAGAATATATTTATAAAATAAATGTCAATTCCCTAGATTTCACACAGGTTAAAGATTTGTTGATAGCAAAATTTAATGTAAAAAAATATTTTAGTTAAGTGATTTAGGATCTAAAGGAAATTCAACAAAAATCAGGAGAAATAATTAGAGAATATGATTGCAAGTTCTTTGATGTGATGAATCAAAATGATTTTATTAAAGAAGATAAATATAAGGTTGCTTGGTTTTTAGAGGGCTTACAAATAAGAATAAGATTCACTATTTCACAAATCCAGTTGTCCACCAAGGTTAATGCTAAGTTTATTTCCATCAGAGTTGAATAAATAGAAGACTTTGCAGATCTTCCATCGGTAGGACCAAAAGTAGAAGCTAAGTTAGATTATTTTATGAGGAGGATGAATGGGATGCATGAAAATGATAAGCCTAAATTCAGCTTATGGTACGTAGAATGTGGCCACAAGAGACATAATCAGAATGACTTCTTGACAACTAAAATAAAATTTTGTGAAATCTGCAGGGTAGTTGGACATCCTACATCCAAGTGCCATCTCCTCCAGAAATATATCCAAAATTCATATAACATGTATTATATTTTTTTAAAATCTAAAAATCATGATGAAACAAGTTATTGAGCCTTGTAGGAGATAAATCAAGATATAAAAAATGTCTTTGTATTTACAACCCAACAAATACCCAGTGCAAAGCAAATAATTTCAAGACCAGACATGGAGATGATAAATGTGACTCAAGGTAGTCTAGTATGGGTGCCTTCATTGTCATAATATCATGTTTATTCATCACCATAGTAACATTTTCAAGGCCTAGTAATTTTAAATAATAAAATATCTCCATCATATCAATATTCTAGTCAGTATGCACAACCATAGAATAACACAAATCTTCAAAAATAATAGGTAACCTAAACTCTAATTTCCCCTTATTAGAGGTACAATCCACTAATGGGGGGGGGGTGAATTAGTGGTGGTAAACAATCCAATTCAATTTCTAAACACTTAAAAATACATAAGCATTCAATACAATCATTCATGAAGCATACAGATCATTCATAGCAATGAACAATGAACATAATGCAAGATCACATACACAATGCAAGACCTACGTGAGAAACCCTCTTAGGGAATAAAACCCACTCTAAATCCTACAAACACATGGACTACTATCCTATAAGATGATCACAAACAAGAGACTGATCAAGTCTTTCTGATCAGTAACCTTGGTCAAGTCCTTCTGGCCTAAGGCCTTTAGTGAAATAATAGTTACACAAGGAGTACTTTCCCTTAAGATGATCAAGTCCTTCTAACTAAAGGTCTTTATTGAAACCTTGTTTCACAAGGAGTAACTACCCCTAAGGAAGATCAAGTCCTTTAGACCCTCTTTGAAAAGAATAGTTCCACCTTAGAATTGATGTCTTCAACACCTGATGATAGAAATCTTAATTATCTGACAACTACATAAACTCTCTCTCTAAATCAAGCATACCTCTCATATAGGCATGCCATAATCTCTCTCCTTCAATCAAACAGTCCTCATATGTACACTTGATCCTCTCCACATATCCTCAAATTACAAGAGCACTATGTTGACATTAGGAACATGACCGACAAGTCATACACATAGTCAAAAAACTATTCTTCTCATTAACTCAACCAACAAGCACACTACCTATCCTTTACTTCACAACTTTCACAAATCATACACGTCTTTTGCTTACAAAATATAGAAATGAACACATTTGGTTTCACTATATATAGAGAGAAATCATGAATTAAAAATATCATACTATTTCCTTTTCTACCAAAAAACATGCCTTCACCCTTAAGGCATCTCATATGGGTCACACTTAAGTACAATCCACTTTCAAATAGGCCTAAGTTAATTTTAGATCCCATGGAGACCCATTTTTCTCTTTGACACTTCTCTAAGAAAAAAAAGAACATAAGAACATTTTAAAACATCATAGACCCATTATACATGACCATTTTAGCATCCTTAAATGATCACAGTTGCCAAAACAATCTTCTTCTACAACCTAATTAGCTCAAACACTTCTCTATACACATAGTCATTGAAAATCAAAACACAATCGACTTCAAAACCTTTGTTCATACTACATAAAAATTTTCAAACCTTTAAAATGTATAAAAAGCATCCTCATAGAGTCTACAATACTCCCTAATATCTAATTCATCAATATATATCAAAATAATATCAAAATAAGTGAAATAAATCTTTTTGGGTTACTTACAGTGTATGCACAAACATATAGTCAATTTTGAACATTAATATTTTTTACTATACACACTTCCAAATCTTCAAAACAAGTTCATTAGATGAACCATGGAGTCCTTTTCATATTTTATTTTTATAGCACCAACAAATTTGACTTCTATCAAAATATATGGACAAAATATAAAGATCTAGTTTTTCTATGTTAAATTCAAATATTTGAATAGCAACAGTGGGTCACAATTAAAATTCATAAACTTTTCTCACATCTCATGTACTCTTAGCTTTGGATCAATCTCGCACTATCAATATTTTTTGAACTTTAATGAATAGTATACCAAAGATAGATGTTAAACATCTGATAGTTGACCTTATTTCATGCAATCTAGAAACTTGGACTCAACGTGCTTCGTCAATCTCTATGGATCAGTCAGGTCTTTAGAAATCAACACTCACCATTCAATCAATCTATATGAACACCCACTTATCATTAGATCCTTATCATTTACCTTTGCTTAGGTTGTTAAACATTATGCCCCTATCCTCATCTTATTGCTTCTTGAATTCTTAGAGCAACATGTATTGTTGATCTTGCTCAAAATTTAAATTGTGTAGAAATGACTATGGGGACCCTTTCAATATGCCTAGAAGGCCAACTTTGGACCTTAATAACTTTTACCACGCTTCAACGCATGATCTTAAATTTGGACCAAATGATCTCCTCACATAGAAAAATATAACCATATAAAAATATACTCATGAAACCTTCTCACATACAAGATAGAATGATATTAAAATGCCTTCTCAAAATCTTCTTTTATAGAGCCAACTATGTCTAGAATTTGTCTGGGAGAGCAACTTTTCTCCTTCATAAATTTTCTTTTGCTTCAGTACATGATCTCAAATTTAGTGAAAATCAACTATGCTCAAAACTAAACAAACCCATATGATCAGTTTCTCTTGAAACCTTCACACGTGAAATATATAACACCATAGAAATTATTACTTATCTTTTCTTATCACATGCGAATTTGGCTATGGAAAAACATAGTCAAACTGCCTAGAAGCCCAACTTTGCATATGCATATCTTTTGATGTGATTTTTTGTATGAACTAAAAATTAGTGAAAATAAACTAGGCATAAAAATTAATAAATCCATATGATCACCTTCTTCTAAAATATCTACATTTGTGAGATATAACTTCATCAATATGCTTACTTAGCTCTTCTTGCCACTTTGTATATTTAGCTAAGTATGGGAAAACATTGTCAAAATGCCTGGGAGCCCAAATTATGACCCACATGTATTTAATTATGATTCGATGCATGAATTGAGATATAACACATAAAAAATAGGTAGTAATTTGATCATAACCATATGACCAAATCCCCTTGAATCATTCCTACGTGGTAATGGCAATTTCATCAAACTGCCTACATAATTTTTTTACCACTAGACCCAAAGAGTCTAGATGAAAAATATGGACAACCAAATGAATTCCACTTATGTAAACAAGATCTAAAAGCATATATAACATATTAGGGACCTTTTTTACATTCTAAAATCACCATACTCATCCCTATACATATCCAGTCATTCCAAAATTGAAGAACAACCAAGCCTCCTTTAAGCACACTAGGACAAACACATTACAGACTTTATCATTGTTACTTAGGATATCAAAGTACTTCATCCACTCACTAGGAAACCTCCATGACATAAATAATATATCTCTAACAATCTCCCCTTTGTTATTTATGTCAACAAATATCATATAAAGAAAAATATAGCTCACCTTCTCTCTCTTTAAGCACTCCCACAATAGGAACTTTTCCTCCCTTTGAATCAATGACAAAGTGGACACAAAATAATAATAAGGACCAAAAAATACTATCAAATAAAAAGGACCATCTTAGAAAGATGATACAAACTCCCTCTTACCTTGATCCTACCGCTTTTTGCCTCGACAACTTCTTTTTGCTCCATGCCAACACTCTTGTTCAACCAAACACTGCAACCAATGAAAAATAACACACAAAACACTCAAATCTGATGTAAATTTACAAAGATATATCTAAAATGGATTCCCCTAATATTTTTGAGCCATTACACCTTTTAATCATCTTCAGATCTCCACACATCATGAATAACCACCACACATGCTTACTAGCCTTCTATTTCAAGCTACCACAAGGACCACCAATATAAATTTATGCCACTCACCAGATAGGAAACATGTTCTCAAAAAACCTAAGAAATATCCTTAAAATAAACATACTTTTCTCCTTTTGGAGAAATTGGGAAAAAAGCACTCTTCTTCAAATTAGCCCTATCTAGCCTCCTTATAGCCCTATCCAGAACTTGCATAGCCCAAATTTTTTGTAGGCAAAACTTCAAGACCTAAAAATACATATCTAGAGCACTCTCATATTTCCCATTTAACACACCAATTTTAAATAATAATCTCATCCTTTAAAACATACCTCTTTCACAACCTTACTACCCAATTAGGCCTCTAACTTAGCAAAAAATTTGAATAACTTGAGAACAAAAAACCTTCAAATCTCTATAAAGATTGATTTAAAAACCCATTTAACCTATTAATAATCCTAAGACCTAAACTCATAAGGTATACCACTTTTATAGCAGAGCCCAAAACCCTAGAATCTCAAAACAAACAAAGTCAACACAACACCTTCCAGTCAACCTCCACCTCTAAAACTTCTTGTATAGTTGGAGACAACCATTACACACTTTTGGACCAATATTTGAGCTTCCAAAAAATTGGGAAATTTGACTTTCCATAACCTATTTTAGGAGCTGTATAATCATAAGTATAAACTAGGAAACCTGAGAGCAAACAAAAATCTTTAATTTGACTTCAACATACCTTTAGATCACAAAACCACTTGGAGAATGCTAAAATAAGGTTAGCAAACCTTTATATGAAAAAATATTACCTTGGTAAATCATAAATCCTCCTTTTCCATTTGAGAACCTTCAATTTGACCCTATAGACTGTTCCAGCTAAAAAACACCACAATAACACTTACTTCTCCACTTGAAAGGAGTCTCTTAAGAAGCATAGATATAGACACCCTCTATACCTTAATTATATAAAACTAAAAAAACTCCTCATATTCCTTCTCCTCCTTGCTCAATTGATGCTTATAGTTCTTCTTCTTCTTCTTTGGATTTAAAGAAATAACTTCCTCAACTACTACAATATTTTCCTTTTCTTCTATGATTGGATTATCAATACATGGAGACAACATAGATTTATGACATACCTCTTCATCTAAAGAATCTTCCTTATAGCTTGGAACCTCATCAGTAGTTATAGACAATTGATGTTCTTTGTATGAAGCTTGCTCAACAATAATAATATGTTCACTTGGATCCATACTTACCTCAAAACTAGCCTCAATGAGTACCTTGGTCTTCTCCTTGAGCTTATTCTCTTCATTCTCAACATGAGCAGATAATGAGACCTCTTGGGACTCTTCAACTTTTGAAGCATTCTCTACCATAACAAACATATTACTTTGACTTGTAGACTCATCATGATTCATACTTATCACCTTTGGTTTACATGAGTTAACTTGCCTTCTTTCTTGTATTCTTGGAGTCTAATAGAACTTTTTTTAACTTGTAGGCCTTTGCTTGTATAATTTAGTAATGTGATATCTCTGTTCATAATTGAAGCATACCATAATTTTTTGAAGAAGCTCTTTTTGCCTCTTTAGATTTGGATAAAATCTTGAAATATGTCCTATGTCAAAATAACTATAGAACTCAACATTTCTTGAGGGGAACTTAGATTTTCTTACCTTTTTTAGACAAAAACTATCAATGTTTCTAATGTCATGACAACTGAAGTGAACTATTATTTTTGAATAAGACTTACATTGTCTTTCATGATTTGGACAATGCTTAACAAAGTGTACTTCATTAAGATAATTGAATCACTTAACTTTACTTAATCCTTTTGACTAATGACTTATTGGGACCAACAAACCCCACTCATTTTAAAATTGGTGACCCTTAAGAGACCTATACATCCAAGTTTAAATTATTTGAACATTGAGCTCCCTTGTGAAATAATTTTAAGATCATCCACTAATTGTTAAATTTTTTTGTATCTTTAAAACCTCTTGTTCAATTAATGACCAAACTAATGGAGTTGTTTAATTTTTTTCAAGTTCTTTGGAATGGCCTAGGCTTTGGTGTTTGCAAACCCTAGGTAGCCCTTATTTTAAATTCAAATGTTGGTGGGAGCCAAGGTGGTAGGGATAATTGAATAAATTGGTTAATAAAGGGTTTATCATGATTTTTAAACATGATCCACGATTAATTTATTCCTTTCCTCTTTTATTTTACCTTGGTTCTTAACTAGAATGCTTTGTGAGGTCCCTTCTTTAAGTCACCTAACTTAGACTAAGTTAATATAAGGCCTTGATATTTAATCTCAACCTTAGTCTTAATGATCTATTCTAATTATTTATGTCCTCATGCCTAATGACTATTCCTTGTATCCCTTACAGGATCCAATGATGATCGCTCACTCACCAAATTTGATTAGATGGAGTGTATCAACCAAAGAGCTCCCACTAAATTAGTGCACATCATGAAAGGATCAATGAGAACTGCTCACTCATTAGATTTGATCCAATGGCACGAGGTATAAGAATAAAAGTCAAAAGGTACATAAAGCCTTGAGGGATGGATGCATGATGACTTACTAATCAAAAAAAGGAATTTAAAGGGGCCCATTTAATAAAGGTGTTTAATTAATGATCAAGTTTAACCCAAAGATAAATGGTGATCGCTCACCTGCTAGATTTTATCCAATAGTGTGAGAGGACCTTTACTAAAAAAAGGGCCCTATAAAGATCAACGGTGATCACTCACTCATAGGATTTAATCCAATAATGCAAAGATCATGATGAATTTTTAAGGCTCCATGATTAGGACATGTGGCCAACACATGACCCAAACTATAACTAACAAAGATATGCAACATAGGAAATATCTAAAAAGGTGCCAAGTGTCATGATCATGATATTAAAGATCAATGAACCCATAAGAGTGTAGGAACTCAGAATTGGATCAATGGATCACATTAAATAAAGATCTTAATCCAAAAAAGTGAAATAAAGGAAGATTTTAAATGCCAACAGATAATAGCTAAAGAATAATTATGAATATTACTACAAAAAGTCTAGAATGCTACCACATGGATTATATGTAAGCTTAAAAGGTCAAAATCAAAGATCTTCTGTGCTCAAAAACATAAAGGCATGAATAAAAAAGGTACCCATAAAATCTAAGGCACATATAAAGTTAAGACCTAGATATTTCCACCCTTAAATCTCAAAACCCTAACCTCCTTATTAAGGGGATTCAAGTTAACTCAATCAAATTCACCTGATCGAGATAACATAATTAAGAATTGAGAAGAAAGTGCCTTAGTGAAATCCTTGGAAATCCTAAGGAAAATTTTGTATCATTAATGGTGGTACGCAAATAATAATTGAATATGGAATCTAATCTCTATCTGACCTTTGACAATGAAGGAAGGGTTTTCAAAGATATCAAGCTAGACATGGCAGCCCTAAATATCCATGAGGTTAGGAACTGATCTAAATTATTATTCATTATAGAATAATTATATCCCATATCTTAGGAGGAGAAGAGAAATGATACTATCCATCATAGATACAATGATATGGTTGTAATTTAGATGGCAAGCCTTCACCATGCAATAGCAAAACTAGAGGTAATGCATTATATTGATGTTCTTGCTCTTATTTTTATGGATTATATAATATATTGGGAGTGGATTATTCAAGATGGAAGCACCAAAAGGGTTACATTTATCACTGCTATGGCCTTCAAAACTTATTATAATCTTCCCTTACCCCATATTGAGCTCCCATTGATGAGAGATTGGACTAACACACAAGACCTTGATTCGGTCTTCACACCCTGGTTAATCTAACGATACCATGTTTTTAGGACCCTTGATGGCAAAATCCCTATTGTCTAATTTAGAGAGGGCATTAGGATAGCCATGACCTTGATAAATAAATCCCTTGTTTCCCCTTTTACTACTTATATGAACAAAGTCTAGGTATCTTATGTCCACTTTATGCTAGGAGAAAAAATGACCCCTCCTATGGGAGACCCGATAATATTTTTCTTTTCCAAGTAATTCACAACCATTAAAAGGACCTCCAATCAGTTTCATATGATTTTGTGTCTCTTAGATTCCCTCCTAACCTCTGTGACCATTCCTAGTATAAGAAACTAGTCCCCTAATGGCAGGACCATAGTCTCCCACCATTACTCTAAATTGCATATATTAAAGTATATGAACCACGTGCATTTTATTTTGATCTAGGAATTTGACTCAAGAGAGGATGGTTAGTATCGTGTTAGTTCAAAAATAAAAATAAGATGAAATAAACACACTAATAGCATAACATCTCTAATCCTAGACACTAGGGAGAGCTTAGTTAACAAAAGCATATGGAAAGCACAACTAAAAAGCAAGAGATCAAATACAAGAGTTTCTTCACCTTCTTGGGATGCTCCCAATGCCTTTGTAGTAGTGGCTTACTCAGATTGTGCTCATGAAGTCCTTAGCAATGGAATGTTGGCTACCTCAATCTCTCCTTGGCACCTTTGGCTTGTGGTTTGGCTTGGCTTGGAATCAATTTGGCATGGTAACACCATTTTCATGAAGCTTTTAGAACCAATCTTGCATTATAACTTTGCACAAATTAAGCTTAGAAATGATGTTGTAAGACCTCCTATTTATAGATTTTTGGATTTGATTAGACTCAGCCTCAACCATCCATCTCAAGATTAAGATATGTGGTTGAGGATTAATTAAATTTTTGGAATTAAGTTTGTAATTATCCTCATCATGAAATTGGAAGAAGGGGAAATTAAGAGGCATGGAGGGCATGAATCTTGATATTTGTGGCAATTATGGCCTAGGGATGTCTTCCCAAGAAATGAGGTCACTTGATGATGTAGATATTTAATATTCATTTATAAAAACAAATATTAAACAAGTTTCCATGGAATTCTTGATTAGGCCTTGATTTGGGTTAATTACTTTTAAAACATGATTAAGCACATTGTGCACAAATTACTCAAATTGATCAGAATGCTCTATTTTTGGTCTTAACTTTGACTAGATTGAAATTGGAAGGCGATGTCAGATGCATTAGAACCATATTCCCATTTAGGATTTTTCCAATAATAAATAATAAAGGCATAATTCCTATGCAAAATATTTTATAGGAAAGAGGAGTTTAGAGCATGTGGGTGCAAAGTTGGCATTTTGACTCGAAATGGACTAGTCAAAGTTAGCTAGCCCATAAATTTTATTGCCCCATTTAAGGATACCCTGCCAAAATTGGCACTTTAATATGTCAGTTTCACATCATTTTGTGTGTTTTAGTGTTTTTAGGCCAAATTGTGCATTTTAGGTAGAAATTAGCCAAAACCCTGATTAGGGGTTATCGGTAGCTAGTTTTAGGTTTCTACATTTATGACACAATCATAGGCATCCCTATACAAGACTACATCCTCTCATAAAGAAATAATTGGAAAGCATGGGGGATGTGTGGCACTACCCAGATTGCACTTTGATAAGGATAGAGGGAATCCTAACTCAACCTTATAGATAACCAATTCATGTCCCCAACAAACTTGTAGAGCAGGAGATTACCTCCCAGATTATTTAAGGTGCTAATAGGACATGTAAAGAAAAGAAAATAAAAAATCTCAAGTCCATCCCTTCCCATTGGACATTGACAAAATCATAATCAGAGATTAGAAGTAGCTGGAGGTCATGGTAGTTCATAGGAATTCCTTTGATTTTTAATTGGATGACCTCAAAATGTGGGACCCTAGAAATAGGGTCATCAACCACATCCAAGATAGGTAGGTCCCAAAGATTGAATATGGACACCAGTTAGGTATAGGTGATGACATATACATCAGAGCCAATAATTTCAAAGAATTACTTTCTAAAATTGGAGGTCACAACATCTAATTGGAATGCAGGTTGGTCAGGGACAATAAGCCCTCAGGAGAAAGATGGTAATTGCACCCTTTAAATTATCACTTGTTTCCTAGTCCATCTAGGACTGCTCATCAAAATCCACGTACTAAGGGATAGTCATTTGAGCTTTAACAAGTGAACCAGTAAGACAAGTCTAGGTTGAGTAGCCTAAGGACATTAAGGGAAAAGGCAAAGATGTCGTTGAGGAATCTAAGGTAAGGAGAGACATGGAGAAGGCCATGCACATTTAACACTCTCAAAAAAACCTTCTTCCCTAGTGGAATTCATTATCATGGTTGCCCTTGAAGAAGGAGAAACATTGGAAGTTACCCTTATTGACATAACAACTGCATATGGTTCTCATAAGGAAGAGTATCCCTCTAGTGAAGCAAGTAAATAATTGATCCCACTAGATGGAGAGAAGAGGAAGGCATAATTGGCCTTGGTTCTTGTGGCCCCAAAAAAGAGGCCTAGGTTGACCATCACTCATCTGACTAGTGAAGTCAATCTTTTTAGTGATGAAAATCCAATTCATGGACCATTCATCCCTAACTAGTTTGTCTATGGAAATATACAAAAGATCCCATCCCTTTCCCCTTCTTAGGAATTGACATGGATTGGCTTGACTGATGATGACAACATCAAGCCATGGATCAAAGATATAGTGAAAAAATAGGAAGAGAGAAGAATGCAAATTCAACACATTCAGGAGAAATAAAGAATTGACACCTTAGGAGGTTCTAAGATTAGTGTAGAGATGATTGAGCCTCTAAAATTTAAATAACTAGAGTTTAAATTAAAATTTAACCTAGACACAATAGCCTTAGAGAGGACCATAATGAGGGTAGACATGGTAGACCAGGAAGAATTCACATTTTAGAAGGTGGAGCCATTCACAGGGTTAATCCCTATTAGAGGACAACAACTTGGCAAAGCTCCCATCCATGAGGAGGATGTGGTAAGTTTAATTGAATCTCAATCTCAATAGGCTAGAGCTAGTGTCCAAGAGTTGGTACAAAAAATCAAGAACCTAAAGGAAGAAAAGGAGAATTTACAAACTCAAGCTATTCTCTCAGTTATAAAATCCATGATCGATATGTTGGATGGGTTATTTTATGACATGTTCAAGGCATTGAACTCCATGAAGTCAAGGTAAAAGGCCCTTTAGGATCAAGATACCTTAGCTATGAAATTAGCTAATTATTGGTAGGCCTCTGAGGATAAAATTACCCAACTTATTGATATCCATATTAAGAAGCAAATACCAAACTTCAAAGCTATTAGTAAAGGACATTTAAGTGCTAATTTGGAGATTATTGGAGATAAGCTATAGGATTTGAATACTTGTCATGTCAAAGTTGAGGAGCTCATAGAAATATACAATGAGCTCATCAGTAGAGTTGAAAAGATCTTAGGTACTATGCTCAAGGATCTTGCACAAACTACTACCCTAAGGATTATAAATGATGAAGAATTCCATCAAAAAGCCACCTTGGTGACTCAAGAAATCAAAATAAAGGGTCAAGGACAATCAATAAAGGATAAAATCAGAGTGTTGAACATGATATTCAATGTAAGGGAGAGAATCAATGAAGCTAGGAACATCAAGGAAGCCTTAGCCAAGAATGATAAATATTTTGATGAACTGGTAGACCAAGAAGAAGGGTGCATCACTAGGCATGCCATAGATTTAAGCCTAGTATATGAACAACATATAAAATCCACAAGCATCTTGCATCAACAAAGGGACCCCCCTTAGGCATCTTGAATATGGCTTGCTAGCAAGGTAACCCATTCTTTTTGTAAAGGCACATGCTATTTTGTTAGCGTGATTGCCTCTAGGTTAGTAGGACTATAAAAGATACTTGTATTATAACTGTAATAAAGACAATTGTATTTTGTACACCTGTAGTTATAAAACTAAGTGGTATACTACCTAGCTTCTAATAAAAGGGCAAGTATTACCATGTGTAAAAGGAGAGACTTCAAGATATTTTGTATTATTTGTAAGTAATTAATACAAAAGGATCAAGGAATTCTATAGGAATTGTTTGGTTTTGATGTGTTTGAAATGATAATTTTCTCAATTGATCATTTGAGTTGGAATATGAATAGTTTCTAGAGATACTAAGTTAGATCATTAATTATAAGGTTGCTAACTTATGCAATGATAGGTTAGCTTAATGAGATTGAATTTACTTTATTTTATTTTCTCTACATCAAATATGTGCATTAGCTATCTAGATGTGGTGAAATTTAAAAATAAATCCAATTTTTACTTGTATCATCATTTTGTTTTTAGAATCAAGCCTAGTTTATAGTGGAATGTGAGTTTAGGCTACCTTTTACTAGATATTGATTAAGATCATGCTTGATAATTCTTTAAGCTTTGTCAATAAGTTCATAATCAAAGATCAGCAATCACCATTTCTTTCTTACTCTGCCTTTCCTTTTGCTCTTTTTTTTAAAAAATCACATTAGCATAAATATATTGTCCATAATCATTTTGGTCTAGTTAGTAGTCTAGATTTAGGCCAGTTTATCCCAAATTTATAAGAAATAACCAAGATGGTCCCCTACCATCAAAATTTATAAATATTATGGAACAAATCATGTTGCTTTGCTACTATTTCTAGTATTTGGAAATTGAGTTGCTTTGCTACTAATTCCACCATAAGCATCTCAATTGCCAAATACCTGAAAATCATGCTTTGAATATTTAGATTCTAAAATGAGAAGTGTTATTTAAACACTAGATAACTTGTGGTTCATCTGAAAGCATCCATAGGGAAAGCTCCACTAGCACTAGGAGGGACAAATCTATATTTTTTCTATGGTAAAGCTGACTTGAAATAGGAAAGGTCATGTATATTCACCTTATATGAAGTATTTGAGGCTACTATAGGCCAAGAATTGATGTTCTTTAAGTAGGGATGCATTAAGATAAGACATATTCATAAAATTAACTACATCTTTCACAAGATCTAACCAAATATTAATGTTCTTTGCAAAGATTAGCTTAAATGTAGAATCAAACCCCCTTCCTCATGAAAATTTAATGTGTTATATTACATCTTAAATAGGATCTTCAAATCTCAAATTTGATTTGCCTAGGAATAGGACAAGATCACATTTAAAAACTCGAGAGCCTTTGCTTGAACTTCAGGAATACTAGAGAGCAAGACATGATAAAGGTAGACACAAAAAGTATAAATCCCTTCAAACATCACCTATTCAAGGTACATTCAATTTTGACCCTCGTACAAGAATGGCTTGGTTGGGAGATTCTTTTATTAATGTGCTTGGGATAGTCCATGATCTCCCACAAAATCTAGAGAAATATTTTCCTGCATTTAGTCCCATAGGTATAGTAACTGTTGAAGAACATATAAAGTCTTTCAAGGCTACCTTAAGATTACTTAATGTAGTGCATGAATATTTAGCATGTAGGTTGTTCCCTTTCACTTTTAAGGATGATGCCTATGAATGGTTTTTAAACTTGCCTAATAACTACATTACTAGTTGGGAATATTTTAATAATATGTTCATAGATTAGTTTGGAAAAATAATCAATCCTTACATCATTTATCATAAATTTACAACTATTAGAAGAGATGTCAATGAACCTATCAAGTCCTTTAATGCTATATTTTAGAAGATGTTCAGTATAACCATAGATCCATAAAACCTAGATGAGATTCTAGCTTTAGAGATCTACAAGGATGTAGTGGATCCTATGACCTCAATGTTCTTGAAAAGGTCTATACTAGCCATAGCCTCTCTATCCAGGGTAGATTTAGAATCAGTAACTGTTAATGATCAAATGTAAACCCAAGGACAAATAGCTTATTCGATATCAAATGTTAACCCCCACATGCCAGTGATGAACTTGTTTCCTAAAAATAATCAAAATATGCCTACTTTGAACCAACTTCCAAACCTCACTTAGTTTCCCTTGAATCATATGGGCCCTAATCAAAACTTAGGATTCATGAGCTAGCCTACCAATAATGGTTTTAAAGCAAGAGATCAGATGGTGTTAGTACCAACTACCAATGTTAGTAATAATCAAGTACACAATTCTAAAACCTCTAAAAGTGAAAATGAATCTATCTTAAAAGTGGTCTAGAAGCTAAGTATTGATTTCTTCCAATTACAAAAAAAAGTGGGTAATACTACTGAAAGTTTAGGAACTTTTCATTTTAAAGATATAACATAGTTCCCAATAAAGATAAAAGTGCACATACATTTGGCCCAAAGCCTTCTAACCAGGATTTCATGATAGAGACCTTTGAGTTCCCCTTCTAAGAAGAAAATGAACTAAATGAGATCCCTGAAAAAATCCATGCATTTTAATAGTTCTTAAAAAAGACTTACCCATTAAGAAATAGAGAAAATAGGAAGCCCTTGACTACCTAAACACCCCCCTCCCAAAAAAAATAACTTTGGAACTCTTCCATATCTTTCTTTAAGTAATAACCCTGAGCCCCCCTGAGGGAGCATTCCCAAGCACAACCTTGAAGTCCCTGGTCCTCACAAAACTAGTTATAACATAGTTGTGGACATGAAGAAGATAAAAGCTAATATCACCTTGCATGAGTTAACATAGATCATAGAATAAAGATATTTATTGCTAGAATCCTTAAAGTTTAGAAAACCTCCCAAGATAGATCATGCTAATGTAACAGTGCATAAGGTCAATTCCAAATATCCCCCTTTATTTCTCATAGTTAGAATATTTGGTAAGAACTTACACAATTGCTTATTAGACTCAGATGCTTATACAAACATCATACATGTTGGCATATGTAAACAACTTGGCTTAACTCCCATCAAGTCTGATAGTCTCCAAGCCTAGGGTATAATAATTCATTGATATTCAAGTAGTAGACATGCCTGATGCCTATGGGATCCTATTAAGCAGAGAATGGACCAAAGTTTTAAATCGGTACATGTCTACTGATTGTTCCCAGTTATGGTTACCATAGAATGGAGTCCCAAACCAAATCAAAGTTGAGAGGAAACCAAGGATGAATTATATGATAACATAATATAATTCTATTAATAAAAGAGTCAATATAATCAACTCAGAATTAGGAGTTTTAATCCTAGAAGTTAATAAATTAGATGATCCTAAGGATATGGGAACTCCTCCTAGGCTATGGAAATTACATTTTGATGGTTCTAGGTGCAAGGATAGATCGGGTGTTAGCATTATCTTAACTGATCCAACCAATAAAAAGTATCATGCCTCTTATAGACTCTAATTCCCCCACAAAAATAATCTTGTAGAGTATGAATCTCTCATCTTTGGTTTGCAATTTGCTATCAAGAATAAAGATAAAGAACTACTAGTTTTTGGAGATTCAGACCTAGTAGTCAACTAGGTTAGAAGTAGGTATTAATGTAAACTCTCATACCTTAAGAAGTATAAGTTTAGAGTCTGGGACCTAATTGAGTCTTTTGATGCCTTCAGTATCACTTCCATTCCTTGAGATGAAAACCAAGCTGCTGATGAACTGACATCAACTAAAATGAACCTCATGCCTAGTCTAGACTCCCATGATTTTAGTATTAAATTGGTTCCATGTCCATCAATTTTTGATAATGTTAACCATTTTCAAGTATTTAATGATGATCAATAGATATTAGATTTTATGAAAAATTTTGGGACACTTGAAGCCCATATCATTGATGAAGTTGATGAGAATACAACTGGAGGGCACAAGTTTGATAGCAAAGTCATCTAACTAAATGACAAAAAAATCCATAAAGGAATGATTGCTCTAGAGAGATTGTTTGATCAAGACAAAATAGTTGAGGTTTCAAAAGTTTCCAAGGTAAATGGAAAAGATTACGATACTATGGATCTTGGTTCCCAAGGGCAACCCAAATTGGTAAACATTGGAAAAGCTTGTATAAATTCTGAGAATAATAAGGCCAAATAACTCCTTACCAAATCTAAGGATATTAAATCTTGGTCCTATGGTGACCTAAATATCTTTGATCCAAAGGTCATTACCCATACCATACCCCTCAAAGAAAGTTGTAAACCTTTTCAACAAAAAAAAGACCAATAAACCCCATTCTGGACCCTATGATATCCAAAGAAGTCAAAAGGTCACTAGATGCAAGGATAGTTTTTCCCATCAGACATTCAACTTGGGTGGCCAATTTAGTGCTAGTCAAGAATAAGAATGGTGAGATTAGATTATGTATTAACTTTAAAAATTTGAACAAAGCATCAAAGAAGGACAATTATCCCCTCCCTTCCCTTGATCAAGTAATTCAAATAGTTTTAGGTTCAACTATGATGTCCTTCCTTGATGGTTTTTCAGGCTATAACCAAGTACTAGTTGAAAAAGAAGACAAGATGAAGACAAATTTTACAATAAATTAGGGAACCTTTGCTTACAATAGGATGCCCTTTGTGCTAATAAATGTAGGAGCCACCTTTTAGAGAGCCATGGATCATGCCTTCGAATGCCTAATTGGTAAGTGCATCATTATTTACATGGATGATCTAACATTTTTTTATAAAAACAAGGAAGATCAATTCATGCACTTGCAACAATTTTTTGAAAGATGCAGAAGGTATGGCATTTCTTTAAACCCTAATAAAATCATCTTTTATGTAACTAAGGGTAAATTTTTAGGGAGCATTATAACCAAAGGTGGTATCTCCATATACCCTGAAAGAGTAAATGAAATATCCAAGATTGAACTCCTTATCAACAAGAAAGAATTGAAGTCATTCTTTGGTAAGATAAATTTTGTAAAAAAGTTTATTTCTAGTTTTGCAAAAAAATTCAAGCCATTGAATGACATGCTCAAGAAATATGCCAAGGTAATTTGGAAGGAAGAATCCAAAATACACAAAGGCATTCAATGACATTAAGGAAGCTATTGGCTCAGCCCCAGTGCTTATAAGTTTTGATTTCTATAAGGATTTTTACCTATACTCTTTTGCATCTGATCATACTATGGCTATTGTATTGACTTACAAAGTTGATGAGTGTGATCACCCAATAGCTTTCATGAGTACCAATTTCAAGAATGTTGAGCTGAACTATTCTATGATTGATAATCAGGTATATTTGTTAGTGAAGGCAGTAAATAACTTTAGACACTACATCCTTAGAAATAAGGTGCATGCCATCCTACTTGACCCTACTACGAAACTTATGTTTAGTCAGAATGAGCTGGGAGAATGCAGAGGTAAGTGGATGTGAGTTATATAAGAATATGACTTAGAGATGAAAATAGAAAAGTTATTAAGGTGCCAAAGTTTGATCCAGATGATTACCAATGCTAGCCCTAGGCTAAGTATCATGTAAGTAAACTAGTAAGATTTTTAAACTAGCGAATGGTATGATTCAATAATATAGTTGTTGATCAAAGGTGTTTTTCCTTCAAGATTATCTAGGGAATAAAAGAGTGCCTTAAGGCTTAAGGTAGCTCACTACCTAATCAAGGATGAAATACTATACAAAAATAACTTTGAAGGAATCTATCTAAGGTGTGTCTCACAAGAATAAGTTGTCCAAATTATGGCCACCTTCCATGAAAAGCTGGGCAGTGGACATCCCTTTAGAAGGACTACTACACATAATATCTTAATGGTGGGTTACTATTGGCCCACTATCTTAAAATATGCCCACAATCATGTAAGACAATGTCACTCTTGCCAAATTTTCAGCACCAAAGAGCCAAAATCAGCCATACATCTATAACCAGTCATGATTGGCAAACCATTCACACAATGGGGTCTAGACTTCATTAGATTGATTAAACCCAACTCATCTGGGGGCCATAAGTATGTCTTAATTACCACAAATTACTGCACCATGTGGATATAAGTAGTAGATACTAAAAAATGCATAACGAAAGAGGTAATTGGCTTCCTAGAAGAAATTATATGTACTAGATTTGGGACCCCAATCTCTCTAGTGTGTGATAATGGATATACATTCATTTTAATTGAGATGACTAAATGGGCCTATGATAATGGGATCACCCTTAAGTTTTCTTCCAATCACTATCTTTAAGTAAATGGCATTTTAGAGTCCAAAAATAAGAACCTGATGAAGGCAATCAAGAAGTATGCCGAAGACAAGCATAGAACTTGGCATAGGTTGCTCAAGTTTTCACTTTGGGTTGATCAAAAAAGATCAAGCAAGATTTAAAATATTCACCATTCATGTTGGTGTATGGTCTAGATCCCATCTTCCCCATCACCCTCAAAATTCCCACATATAGGTTCATGTAAGAACACAACTTCCAAGCCATTAGACCTCATCTAGATGGAAGATGATAGGGAAACTAATTTTACTAATTTTTATAGATACTAGGCCACAGTAAAAAGATGATTTGATAATAGGTCTAAGATCAAGGTGTTTAGCTAGGGAGATTTAGTCCTACTTGGGGATAAATCATCTAAACCCAAAGGAAAGCATGGCAAATTCACACCCCTATAGATTATCCCATACCGGATTAGTGAAACATTGGGGAACAACACCTTCAAGCTCAAATATTTACAAGGGGTAAAGTTTATGTTGCCTACTAATGGGTAATACATCAAGAATTACTACTCTGCCACCCCTCTTAGGGGTCTTTATGGAGTAAGGGGATTAGATTATAATTAGGTAGGATAGTTAGTTTGTTTTAGCATCTTTTTCCTTCTTGTCCATGGTTTGTACATAAGTTTTTTCATATTTGTTTAGTTCCTTTTTTTGCTTGATCTTGCTTTCTATTGTGTGTTATTTTTTCTATGGTTTTCCCTTGATCTCAAGGTATTTTGAAGTCATCCCTAAATCTTGGAGATTATGAAATTTTCTTAAAATAGGCCCCAATCATAAATGGAAGGTGTGCACCCCACACAAAGCAACCATGGTCCTAGAAATTAACTTCATGATATAACTTTGAGAATATGAGTACAGACAGATAGAGGAGAAATCATTCCATAAGATTTAAGTCATGACCCTAGATTTACACTAGTCTTAAGAAGATTTGTGCTTAGGATTTAAGACCTAAATTATCAAAATCATGCTAGTAACTAACACTTAATCAACATCCTTATGTAGGGCAATGATTATAGCCCTGAGTGATCCTTCTAAAACCAGCTATTTGACTAAATCTTAAACTTGGCTATCTTGGTTCCCAACCTTATTGAAAGCATAAAGATCTTATAAATATAAAAACATGATAAAACCAAGACAAAACTACAGCTTTCATAAAAGGTGATTCAGGCAACCTCCATTGGGGCTATGGATGCCTAACTAGCAGTGGAGAAAAGCTGAGTGGAGCCAAGGGTATATTTATCAGGGCTATATATTCCTAGTTGGAAATAGTGTTATTCCCAAGCTTTCCCTAATCCAAACCATAATTAGTACACCTAGATCAACATAAATGATTGAAGGAAGAAAGCTAAAGAATACTTCTTGAGCCCTATGAAAAATAGTAAGTGGAATCAAAGCACACACACAACTTAGGTATGTCTTGATGTTTAACCTTATATCTCCTAGTGCAAGTTTTGTTTCAACCACAATTAGATCTATAAGATAAATTCTTAGGTCAAATGGAATGGTGACCTCAATGTTTATCTGAACTCAAAGTCTAGGAGTTCTAACATATTGATATGTTTCCCTCAAAAGTCACCATTTGTTGGGAACAACAAACCCCATTCATTTTAAAATTGGGGACCCTTGAGAGACCTATGTATCCAAGTTTGAATTATCTAAACATTGAGTTCCCTTTTGAAATAATTTGAAGATCATCCACTCATTGTTAAACATTTGTATATCTTGCAAACCTCTTGTTTAATTAATGACTAGACTAATGGAGTTTCTTAAGTTATTGTAGGTTCTTTGGAAGGTCTAGGGTTTGGTGTTCACAAACCCTAGGTAGCCCTTAGTTTAAATTAAAATGTTGGTAGGAGCCAAGTTGGTGGGGAAAATTGAATAAATTGGTTAATAAAGGGTTTATCATGCTTTTTAGATGTGACCTGGCCCTATATTTTTTCCTTTCCCCTTTTCTTTTACCTTGGGTCTTATCTAGCATGCTTTATGAGGTCCTTTTTTAAGTCACCTAACTTAGACTAAGTTAATATTAAGGCCCTAATATTTATTCTCAACCTTAGTCTTAATGATCTATCCTAAGTATTTATGTCCTTGGGTCTAATGGTTATTCTTCATATCCCTTGTGGTATCCAACGGTCATCACTCACTCGCTAGATTTGATCAGATGGAGCATATTGACCAAAGAGCTCCCACTTAAGTAGCATGCATCATGAAAGGATCAAAGACAACTTCTTTCTTCCTAGATTTGATCCAATGGCATGAGGTGTAATAAGAAAAGTCAAAATCCTAATCTCCCTATAAATGGGATTTAAGTTGACTGAATCAACTTCACCTAATCAAGATAACATAACTGAGCTTTGAGAAGTAAGTGCCTTAATGAAATCCTTGACAATATTGAGGATAATTTTATATCATTAGTGGTGGTAGGTAGACAATAATTAAATATGGAAGTTGAGCTCTATCTAACCTTCAACAATGAAGGAAGGGTTTTCAAAGATATTGAGCTAGACTTGGTAGCCCTAAATGTCCATGGGGTTAGGAACTAGTTTGAATTATTCTTCCTTATGGGATAATTATAGCCCATCTATTAGGAGGAGAAGAGAAACACTACTATGCATCAAATATACAATTATATAGTTTTAATTTAGATGGATAGACCTTTACCATGCAACAACAAAACCAGAGGTAATGCATTATATCGATGTCCTTGTTCTTATTTTCATGGATTGTATAATAGATGGGGAATGGATTATTTAAGATGGAAACACCAAAAGGTTTGTGTGTATCACTGCCATGGCCTTTGAAACCTAATACAAGCTTCCATTAACCCATCTCAAGCTCCCATCCATGAGAGATAAAACTAACACTCAAGACCTTAATTTAGTCTTCACACCCTGATTAATCTAAGGATCCCATGTCTTCAAGGCCCTTGATGGAAAAATCCCTATTGTCTAATTTAGAGACAGTGTTAGGATATCCATGACCTTGCTAAATATATCCCTTGGTGCCACTATAACTACTTTTGTGAACAAATTCTAGGTATCTTATGTTCACTTTATGCTAGGAGAAAAAATGACCCCTCCTATGGAGACCTGATAAGATTTTTCTTGGCCAAGTAATTCATGGTCATTAAAAGGACCTCCAAATAGTTTTATATGATGTCTTATCTCTTAGATTAAATCCTAACCTCTGTGACCTTTCTTGGAATAAGAAATTGGTCCCCTGATGGCAAGACCAAAATCTCCCACCATTACTCTAAATTGCATATATTCAGTACAAGAACCACATGCAACTTATTTGTGATGGTGTGTTTCCATCCATTTATGAGGCAATCATAGTCATCCCTATGCCAAGATTACATCCTCTCATCAATAAATAAGTGAAAACCATGGGGGATGTGTGGTACTACCCAGATTTCACTTTGATAAGGATAGAGGGAATCCTAACTCAGCCTTATAGATTACCAGCTCATGTCCCCAACAAGCTTGTAGAGTAGGAGATTACCTCCCAGATCATTTAAGGTGCTGATAAGACATGTAAAGAAAATAAAAAAGCTCAAGTCCATCCCTTCCCATTAGATATTGTAAAATTCATAATCAGAGATTGAAAGTAGTTGGAGGTCATGGTAGTTCATAGGAATTCCTTTGATTTTCAATTAGATGACTTCAAAATGTGGGACCCTATAAATAGGGTAATCAACCACATCCAAGATAGGAAGGTCCCAAATATTGAATATGGACACCAACTAGGTGTAGGTGATGACATCTACATCAGAGCCAAGAATTTTGAAGAACTACTTTTTAGAATTGGAGGTCACAACATCTAATTAGAATATAGGTTGGTCAGGTATAACAAGTCCTCAAAAGAAAGATGGTAACTACACCCTTTACATTATCACTTGTCTCCTGGTCCATCTGAGATTGCTCATCAAAAGCCACCTACTAAGGGATAGTCATCTAAGTATTAACAAATAAAACTAGTAGGATAAGCCCAGGTTGAGCAACCTGTAGACATTAAGGGAAAAGGCAAAGATGTGGTTAAGGAAGCTAAGATAGGGGAGAGACTTGGAGATGGCTCTGCACCTTTAACACTCTCATAAAAACCTTCTTCCCCAATGGAATTCATTTTCATGGTTGCCCTTGAAGGAGGAGAAACATTGGAAGGTGTCATTATTAACATAATAACTGCATATGGTTCTGATAGGGAGGAGGATCCCTCTAGTTAAGTAGGTAAATAATTGATCCCACTAGATGGAGAGAAGAAGGAAATGTTGGCCTTGGTGCCTATGGCCCTAAGAAAAAGGCCTAGGTCGATCATCACTCATCCCGCTAATGAAGTCAATATTTTCAGTGATGAAAATACAATTCATGGACCATTCATCCGTAACTAGTTTGTCTATGGATATCTACAAAATATCCCATCCCTTTCCCCGTCTTAGGAATTGTCACAAATTGGCTTGACTAGTGATGACAACATCAAGCCATGGATCAAAGATACAGTGAAAAAATAAGAAGAGAGAAGAATTCAAATCCAACACATTCAAGAGAAATAGAGAATTGGCACCTCAGGAGCTTATGGGAGTACAAGTGTAGAGATTCATGAGCCTCTAAAATTCAAAGAACCAAAGGTTAAGGTGAAATTTAACCTAGACACAATAGCCTTGGAGAGGACCACAATGAGGGTAGCCGTGGTGGGCCAGGAAGAGTTCACATTTCAAAAGGTGATCTATTCACAGGGTTACCCCTATTGGAGGATAACAACTTGGAAAAGCTCCCATCCATGAGGAGGATATGGTAAGTTTAATTGAAGCTCAACCTTAATAGTCTAGAACTTGTTTCTAAGGGTTGGTATAAAGAATCAAGAACCTAAAGGAAGAAAAAGAGAATCTACAAACTCAATTTGTTCTCTTAGTTCCATACTCTATGATCAATATTAGAGATGGGTCATTTTATGAAAATTTTAAGGCATTGAAGTCCATAAAGTCAAGGTAGAAGGCCCTTTAGGATCAAACTATCTTAGCCATGAAACTAGCTACTCAGTGGTAAGCCTCTGAGGATAAAATTACCCAAATTCTTAATATTCATATTAAGAAGCAAATACCAAACTTTAAAGCTATTATTAAATGACATTTAAGTTCTAATTTGGGGATTATTAGATACAAGCTATAGGATTTTAATACTTGGCATGTCAAATTTGGGGAGCTCATAGAAGAAGAAAAGGAACTCATTAGCAAAGTTGAAAATCTCCTCGGTACCATGATCGAGGATCCTACATAAACTACTACCTTAGGGATATAACTGATGAAGAATTCCATCACAGAGCCACCTTGGTGACTCAAGAAATTAAAATCAAGGGTCAAGGACAATCAAGAAAGGATAAAAATAGAATGTTGAACATGATCTTCAATGCAGGGGAGAGATTCAATGAAGCTAGGAGCATCAAGGAAGCCTTGGCTAGGAATGATAAAGATTTTGATGAACTGACAGACCAAGAAGAAGGGTGCATCACTAGGCCTACCACAAATTTAAACATAGTTGATGAACAACATAAAAAATCCATGAGCATCTTGCATCATTGAAGGGACCCACCTTAGGCATCTTAAATATGGCTTATCAGTGAGGCAACCCATTTATTTTGTAAAATCACACATTAGTTTGTTAGCATGATTGCCTCTAGGTCAGTAGGATTTTAAAAGATACTTGTATTATAGTTGTAACAAAGACAACTATCTTTTTTACACTTGAAGTTATAAAACTAACCAGTAATTGCCTAGCTTCCTATAAAAGGGCATGTATTACAATGTGTAAAAGGAGAAACTTTGAGATATTTTATACCATCTGTAAGTAATTAATACAAAAGGATCAAGGAATTCTATAAGAATTGTTTGGTTTTTAATGTGTTTGAATTTCTAATTTTCTCAATTGCTTATCTGAGTTATAATATGAATAGTTTCTATAAATACTAAGTTAGATCATTAATTATAGGGTTGTTAACTTGTGCAATGCTTTCTCTCATCTTGTTCTATAAGTTAGGCTTCAAAATCCATTGTATGGATCCCTTTCCTGGGTATGTGAAAGTTATGCCCATTTACATCTACAACTTTGAGATAATATTAAGACTGATTCAACCCCCTTTATGCTGGTATTCTAGTGTGTTTATGCTTGTTTGATGTGAACAAGTGGTTGATTCTTCTCCCTTTTAGGTCCTTGTTTTCACCTAAATACTAGTAGATTGTCTTATGCAAGTTACATGGTGTTTAAAGGTGTTTATGCTTATGATAATAGTGAAAACTAACTGATAGTGTCCTAAACCAAATCTCTCATTCATCATCCTTAGGTCATAGTTATTTAGAATAACCTTCATGTGAAATATTGATGTGTAGGAGTATTTGAGAGAGAGTGTGTGTTAGTAATCATTCTTTTTCTTATCCATAAGTGTTGTTAAAAGGTCAAGTAGAGGAGACATAACATATTGGTTCATCATCTTCTATATCTTAGATTTGATTTAATGCATTCCTATATCTCTTTTAATTGTAAATACAAGTAAGTTTAGGCATTAAGTTTAGATGATGCATCAAGGGAGCTAGCCCCAAAACTAGAGATTCACTTCATTCAATATGATACCCACACTTATAGTTGATTCTATTATATCATCTAGATGAGGCAAGCTTGAAACCCTTTGCCTCAAAGGTGTAATCTATAATGATAATAGGGAGATCATCACCACTCCATCTACTAAGCCATTCTTGCTTTAGAAGCCATCAAAATATAACTTCCATACACCTTCAAGATCATCTTATGGCTTTATGAGACTTGGAAACAAGGAATTTTCTTTGAGAATGTCATATGTGCCTATCCCTATTATGTTTGCATTACTATATGGGTTATACTCACATTGTTTTCATGCTCATTCATCAAGTAGGTTATCTAGGATCTATTCAATGGATGTGGTGGTCTCATGAATAATTTAATTCTCTTCTTGGTTGAACACAATGTAGTTTATATCAACCAAAATAGGAGAGTATGGCTCTATATGATTACTAAAAATGGGTTTGACTTTAATTATCACCTTGGTTCCATATCTAGTCATTAGTAGCATGTGCAACCAATATGAGGATAAGTATCTACCCATTTTCATAGTAGAATATTGGGAAAGGCATATAGTGAAGGGGGAAATTCAATAATTGTGATGTACTATGCAATGAAGAGGCTTAGACATGCATGTAAAGTGAGGCTTAGGTACTTGATGATCCCCATAGTTTTAACTACTATGTCATCCAATTGGATGATGCCTTTTGAGATGGGAGATTATTCTACACCTAGCGTGTATGTGCTTTTCTTAGACATCATTGAGTTACTCTCCCCTGAGTCTATCATATAATTATGTATGAGATGCTTCCCAATAATTAGATAAATGTAAAATGGGGTTGGTTTGTTGCTTCTACGTGTTTCTTCCTCCTTTAGTTGACATAGGCTTGTAAAAACACTAAAACGGTTTCTAATAGTTCTGTGATTAGAAGCTTTTTAGGGCATCTTGTATCAAATTCCTTTGGTAAATAATATAAATATCATCCCACATCATCATGTTTGGGCCATATTTCTTCATTTTCTCAACTATGTTAAATGGGATCTAAGACCCTTTTGTCTATGATTTTTAAATGGAAACCTCCTCTCACACTTATAGACTAATCTAAGTCTAAATTTATTAATGTGTGATTGTCTCTATGTACATTTGGAAGTTCCATGTAGGTGTTCTATCCTTTGTTTATGTACATGGGGCTTGCAGTGTAGAAGTTGAGGGTGCAAAAGTTGATAACACTCCTCCCATTGCCCTCATTTTGAATCTTATGTTAGAAGTGACTAGGTTACTCCCTATACTCTACATTTAATTTTGATTTACATAATTGAAGTCATCCTCTTTCTAATTAATCAAAGTAGACCTACCTTGCTCCTATGCTTGTGTTTACAATTCATCCCCTTGCAGAATAAAAATGTTCAATTTACCCTATTATGGTGATGCATTTTACATTGTAGGTGCTTGGTTCAAAAATACATTTGAATATGTGGCTTTATTATATATTTGATCATATAAAAATCACCATAGGCATGAAGGATCTATAAGTGCTAGCAATGTTATAATTTTTCACATAAGGCAGTCTATTATATGGGAGTTGGTTTTGAATTGGTGTACCACCTTGATATGAAGGCATGTTGGGTTAATAAGGTTTATTGAATGGTTGGTAAGGCTTATAATGATGTGATTTCTGAATTCTAAGAAGTACTATCTCATTTTTGAATATCTACAATAATGATTTAACTCTATGTAACTCACTTGGAAGTGAAACCAATGAAATTAGTGGGCTAGTTGCAATAGAGATGGAAACTAAAGTTATAAAAGAGGACAAGGTTAGTTGAATTATAGATGGGAGCTTAGGAAATAAAGTCATAGGGGATTTGGGTGTAATTTTCCCTACTTAGATCAAATAATTCTCTATGTGCACAACAACCTAATATGCATTGGGTAATATTGTACCTCCCATGGATTGAATCATCATAAACACATCATTGTTTAGTGCTCTTAAAAAGTATACAAATGTAGTATTAAGAGAAGGTTTTACCAAGGGTAGAATTTTATCCCAAATATTCTAGAATCTAAAGTTTAAGTCAACCATTTACTTGTGTAGAGATATTTTAATGGTAGTAAACTACTCTATCAATGACTAGTGGTCACTCTCTTTCTCAAACTATCTACATAGTTTCATACCTAGCTTATCCCAATTTTGGATAGTACCAGGCTAAAAAACTCAATACCATTAAAAAATTCTTATTTTCAAAGAAGAGGCAAGGAGTCATAATGCAATGTTGTCTTTCAATATAATGTTTATGAATCCAATGCTCATAACATCTTGTACATGCTTTATAGGGGTAGTAGAGTTCTCTCTAGTAAATTATAGGATACTCTTAAGAGTAGATACAATAATATATTTGTATTAGGGGAGGGTCAATAGACTACCTCAATTAAAGGTAATAAAGGATTGATTTCTAAGAGCAACCATAAATGGGATAAGAATAGTCTTCCTCTAGGTATAGGAGATCTTCCAAATAAGGGAATAGACTCAATTCTAAGGGAAGATTATCTTGAATCAATAACTCTCTTGATAAGGGATAATGGTGTTTTAATTCTTCTTCTTATATTAGGTATAATCAATTCAATAAAATTAAAATATATACCTATCAAATATGATCTTGTTTGTCTTGGCATAAATATGAAGAAATGATCTTTATAGACTAAAAATGCTTAGAACCATCAAGTGATCTATAGAGTGTATTCAACATTGTTGACTAAGAATCATACTAAATCCTTAGTTAAATCTTTAACTTGGGCCCCACTAGGTATGCTATAAACTATTATCACTCAAAACATGCACTTGTAGTTAGAACTACCCTCGTGTGTACCACTGTACAACACTTTTGTGTTAAGTTCTTAGGATCTCAACACCAAAGATAATTTGATGTTTTGATGTAATAATAGGATCATCCCCCAAGGTGTGGGAATCTTTCACTCCTTAGGACAAACCTCTGTAGAAGGCCAAATTTCTTTTAATATAAGTACACCTAGTTTAGGACTAACACATAGACCTATGAAGAATAAAAAGGAAATATATATGGGTAATGATAAATCTAATCATGACAAGGGAAAATGGGAGAGAGGTTAAGAGATTTGATGAAATGGAAAGTGGTGATGCACCAAGAATAGAGTGAGCCTATCACCCACTTGATGGTAAAATAAAACTAAGGAACTAAATTCACATAGTATTCAAACTAGACAACCACTACATAAGTGTTTCACATGTAAGTATGGGAACACAATGAAACATTAAGAGGGATGAAAAATGGTCCATATATAATGCCTATGTAGACCCATTTATACAAAGTGTGAAAGATTTATCAAAACTCTTTAGCCAAAATCTCTCTAATGGATCATTATTATAGCCATTGATGTTTCAGTATACACACTTAGAAATAACACTAATTTTAAATAAGACTATTATTATTCATAAATGAGATATATAAAATATTACAAATCATGTATATTATAATGTATATCCCTTACTTAAATAGGAAAATATAACTAATATGCAAGCTATACTATGAAATTTGGAACAACCCCCCACATAGGACAAAACTAGGTAAAGACCAATGACCTAGCTAGAACCTAGAAAACATGAGTAATGAGATACTCTAATACCCCCCTCAAGTGAAGCTAGGTGATAATAATAGAGGATGCATTATAAATCCGCATGTCCCTATGGATACCAATCCATCATGTTAGAGTACATAGATGTCAAGATACTATAACCACCAATTAAAATTAGGAATGGTGATAAATACAAAGATAATTGAATATAAACACTTCACTCTAAAATATTAGGTATAATGATGAACCTAAAGAAGCATCACTTTAACACCCTCCAACAAGATGGTGGGAAGTGAAAACAAAGACTAGTGGGGCTTCCACACTTGTGTCACTGGTGTGGATACCATACTAGTGTCACTATAAGAATCACCAATAAGGCCATAAATTCAAGTAATAATCCTCATATGGGTTCTAAAAAATAAAGTGCCTGAATAAGATACCCTTGTATAAAGGATAAATATAGAAAATAATCAAAAGAGTGCAACATATACATATAACTCGCATAAAGTGGAGAAAAGAGATAAAACCCATAGGAAAAACTCTCCCCCAAAAAATATAAAAGAATAAGAGAGATCTATAAATCCCCCCAAAGATGATGCTAAAGAAGTCTACAATCCAAGTACTTGAAAGTCATGAAGGAACTTAATTTGCATGAGTGATCTAAATCCACTGTTCGATCACAAAAACAACTAACATTAGGCTTCACCAAATAGATTCAATCAATAAGACTATCAATGGTGATGAAATTAAAAAAGAGTACTATATGTGCAAGGAATGCTCAACACCAAGAAACAAAATGTACATCATACCCCCCCACGCCATACTATTGATTGGGTGGAGTGACAAGTAAATGTCTACATGAGTGGTCTGAATCCACTACTTGAACACCAAGAAAGATGACACTATATACACAAAAATATCTCTATGACACGTTAAAAAGAGACTATCAAATTGTCAAAAAATATAAGATGACATTGTGGTTTACCAGAATAACTAAAATTTAAGTTGTGAGAGACTGTCAATTATCTAAAAAATGGTGTGGAGAATATAGATAAAATATCTCAAAGATGATGGATTATGGTGGTGATGGAAGATAAAATAAATTGAAGAAGTGAAAAGGTGTCCAGAATGGAGCACACAAATGCATGAAGGTAGACAAGATTGAATCAATAAACCCCCCATGACACTTTTCAAATCAGTGCTAGTATAATATAACCCAAACACATAATAACACCAAAAAAAAACAAGGAAGACATTGATTATTCACAAATGAGATATGCAAAATATTACAAATCATATATATTATAATTTGTATCCCTTTCTTAAATAATCAAGGAGAACCAATATGCAAGCTATACAAGGCAATGTTGGACAAACCCCCACATAGGACAAAACTAGGTAAATACCAATGACCTAGCTAGAACCTAGAAAGCATGAGTAATAATATACTCTAACATAGCTTGTGACTTGTAAAGGATTATGATTCCATGTAGGGGTATGAAGGGAGGATAACAATGAGAGGGATGAACATCCACAGATAAAGATCAACAACCATAAATACATAATAATGTAGAGTATGAATAAATGTAGTTTAGTTATTCATTTTAAGGCCTAATCTAATATTACAAACTTGAAAGGAAAATCTTTTTTAAACTAAGGAGAGGGATATTTTTCACAATGAAAATTAGGGTTTACATAGATTTATGCAAGATAATGTGTTATTAATTCAACACTTGAGATGGTAGATATGAAAAGTGAATATAAAATTTAATGCTTAAAACTCTAGGGAACCAGATTCCCATGTAATAGATGCTATGAATCATGTTCATTAAATTTAGGTTAATAATCTAATCATGGAAGTTGTTGGAAGGTCATTCTTAGATATTCAAATGATCCACAAGTGTATTTAGGTTATGAGTACACTTATATAGTTAGAGGAGGTGTGTGTGAATGTTTTATCCATCCATTCACCAATTTTTCATGTAATTCCACTCTAACTCATCCTCCCTCAATGTCCAATCAGGCCCAACTACCAGCTTTGCTTATTTTTTCCACTTGTCAATTTACCTGGTCCATTTGCTAACATGAAAGCTACGTAGGCTTTCTTTAGATTTGGTCATGTCATCCTTATTCATGAATTTGAGTTATGCGCATGTCTCTCTTAGGTGTTATATGTGTACTAAACCTTGTGCATCTATAATTTATTGAGTTAGTGAAATTTGTGCATAGAAGGCTATGCACAGAGAGTGCATGCCTTTTAGAATTCCTATAATCTAGTTAACCTTTATGTAAAGTTCATGCTCCTTATCTTTAGTACTCTGAATACTTATGCTCACTCAAACAACTAAGTATGTTTTGGCTTCATGTTTTTCCTATGTGTGACTTTATACTTGAATCCATTGTACATAAAGAGTGTACACAAAATATTGTATAGGAGGATAGCTGCTATAACATAGAGGTGTAGTGGTGTAGGAAAACTATGAACTCACATTATGGTGTGGAGGGATATATTATACAAAAATCATAAAGCCTTAATTCCTATTACATCTAGATACTATTGGTAGCTTTGAGAATATGCACCTTTCATCTGGTAAATCACATTATCTTGTGAAGGGAGTGTTGTGTTGCACAGATTTTAACCTATGAATCATGAGAGCATAGGTATGGACCCATATGATTGGGAATGAAATTTCATCATTTGGGCATGAAGAACCTCTTGGATATGAGTGTGCAAAAGGAATGAAACTCTTGGATTTGTAATTATATTTATAATCTATTCACTACACACTCCACCCTAAAAATCTTAAGTCTAATAAATTTTCATGATGGAATTACGTGCCAATAGTTATATGTGATAGAGAGGAATGAAGATATTATGTATAGGGTGTCCATTAATAACTATTCATAGGCACAAATTGGTACTTAGTTGATGTGTAAATATATGCCAACTTTTTATTTTAAAATTTGATTCTTAGACAAGGTTATAACCAATGCCTGAAAATCAACACTAAGTTATGCAACAAACTTACCCTCGAGAGACTCAATGTTTCACAAGTTTTAAAGCCTTTTGTATGGTCCAATGAAAATTCAACATACACCCTACCATAAAAATTGGTGTGTGTGTGATCTATTTTGACATAAAATGATTTAGCAATCTCAAAATATATTTAATGAATAGTTATTTGTGGATATTTATATAAAAAATTAGAGTAAAGTTATGTTTGGGTCATATCAAAGAAATGTTTCATATGTGGTTCATAGTTATAATAACCTACTCTTATTTTAACTACAACTCTTTTATTAGGGGACACCCTTGTGTCTTCTTTTTAGAATTCTGTAAGTAGATGTTTTCGAGCATTGGCTATAACCTTATCTTTCCATAGGAATCTAATAGAGAATGCCCTAAATTCATTGTGACTCACATCATCAAAACATTCACGTCTCCAAATTTCCCTCATTAGTGATTTTTTTTTGTTTAGTGCTCTAATTACTTATCTAATCAAGTATTTTTTATTATTTGACCACTTAGTGTATAAGTGTTAATTATACATCAAATATCATTACTATATTTAGTACATCCATTCATGCCTATAGTATGGTATGTATTATGTATATTTTCATCAATTTCCTTGTTTTGACCATCAATATTATATGTTCTTAGTCTTATGGTGTTCATAGTAGGCCTTGTCTTAACCAATTTCATCATTGTAGCAAACAATGGACATATCTAAACATAATTTAATTTTTTAAATTAATACTCCTAAATTATATAAGTTTTTATTCTAAAATGGATTTCACACATTTTCTCAAGATTCTTTTTTTAAATTCTTTCATGAATTTCAATTAAGTACATGGTTATTCTACGTAAAATCCTAGAAGTTACTCTTAGTGGTAAATTTTGTTCATTTCATGTTTTCAAAAAAAATCTTCATTATTAGTTTCTCCCTTTAAAGTTCCCATATAGTTATATTCATTTTATTTTCCCATTTTATCATCATCACCATAATTTTAAATTGCATAATTTGAAGGTAGACTTGCAATAAAATTTCATATGACATTAAATTTGGTAATTGAAATTTCAAGTAAGTATTAATCATCATTATTTATGACATTTGGCTCATTGGGGATATAATACATACCTTGTACTACATAAAATATTTTCATTCATTCCTTTTTTTTCTCTCCTCACTTATAATTTCTCCAACATTTTATTATTTGATTTTTCTTGGGTTTAAAATGAAATCTTCATCCATGATGTTTTATAACTCAAAGTTGACAACTCTTGAGGTAGATAATCGAAAAGAGAAATATATGATTATTAAATTATCAATTTATATAATTAAGTGAAATATATATTAAAAAATGTTATTTAATTATATTACTATGCAAAATGATGTATACAAAAATAGGGTGGGGACAAAATTCTTGAAAGGAAAGAATAATCACATTAAACATATTTTTAATTCATATTTAACATAATACATCCACATTATAATGTATATGTTTCATAGCGAGTATTAATGTATTTTGAACAATATATCCATAGTGGTATGCTTCTATAAATTAATGGGTCCATCATAGTTCTAGTGAAATGGGGGACAATAGAACCTAAAATTACATCCCACTTAGTTACAATTAGGTTCACGTGGCTCATTTTGGACCAAATCACATCATTTATTACACTAATTAATTAATGCAATCAATATGTGATGAAAATAGGGCCAATTGAGCCCAAATCACATTCTATAGTCGTAATTAGGTTCCCAGAGCTACATTACACAAATTATACCCCTAACTAAACCAATCTACTGATTGGATCAATCAACAATGTAATTTAGAACAATTGAGCCTAAATCACATCATATTTTCACAATTAGTTTAACATAGGGCTAAATTTATCTAAACTCCCATGACTAATTTTACCATATAATTAATTCAATAAATATATGGTGAAATTAGATCCAATTGAGGTTTAAATAATAGTCTATAATTGTAAGTTATGGGCTCTAGTTAGCATAAATTATTTTTGTGATTGAATGAATCCATTTATTTATTTAGCTAATGATGTAATTGGGGCAAATTGATCCATAAATCACATAATATAATTGAAATTAGGTTCAAGGGGCCCTAATTGGCCTAAGTTACCTTCATGATTGAAATAAAATGACTCAATTAATTTATACATTAGGGCCAACTAAGCCTCAAACCATAACATATATAGTTGTAATTATGTTCAAAAGCTTAATTTATCCCAATTGCACCATTGATTGCACCAATATAGTAATTAGCTCAATATATGGTGGAATTATCACCAATTGAGCCCTAAATAATATCCTATATGGTTGAAATAAGTTGAAAACAGGGCTAAATTTGGTGTAAATTACATCATTGATTGCACTAATTGACTAATTTGATCAACCTATGATGATATTAGGGCCAATTAAGCCATAAATCACATCATATATTCATAATTACATAAAAAAGACTCCAATTGGCCTAAATTATATCCTTTATTAAACTAGTTGACTAATTATTTCAATCAATGAGGTAATTAGGTATAATTAAGCTTGAAGTCACATCTTATAGGAGTAATTAGGTGAACATGGGGCACAATTTGGCCCAATTAAACAATTTACACAATTAATAATTAAATTAGGTAAATTGATCCTCAAATCACCTCATATAGTTACAATTAGGTTCATGGGGATGTAATTATACTAAATTTCATCTTTGATTGCACCAATGAACTAATTTTCTTAATCTATTATGAAATTAGGGCCAATTGAGCCCTAAATGATCTCCTATATTCAAAATTATGTTCATGGGGTTAAAATTGAACCAAAAAACTAATTTATTCACTCAATTATAGAATTTGGGTTAATTGAGGCACAAAATTATATATATTATAGTCATAATTAGGTTCACGATGTTCAAATTGGCCCAAATGACATCACCAATTATACTAATAGACTAATTTTATTATTATGTGATGAAATTAAGGCCTATTGAACCCCAAATCACATAATATAATATAAATCATGGTCATAGAGCTCTATTTAGCCCAAATTACATCCCTAATTAAATAATTAAACTCCAAATCATGTCTTATATAATTATGCAATCAAGTTCACGGGGTTAAATTTGGCACAAATTACATCATTTATTGCACCAATGGATTAATTTGTTATGAAATTTGGGCTATTTGATCCCCAAATAAAATATAATATATTCATGATTAGGATCATGGACTCAAATTGGCCCAAATCATAAATCTAATTGTAAAAATTGTCTGATTCACTCGATTTATGATGAAATTTGGCTTATTGAGCCCAAATTAGATCATTTATTCACAATTAGGTTCATAGGGGTTCAATTAAATCAATTGATTAATTTATTCACTCAATGATGTAATTAGGGATAATTGAGTACAAAATCACATCCTCTATAATCATAATTAGGTTCACAGAGATTAAATTGGCCCAAATCACATCATTGATTGCACCAATGGACTAATTCACTTAATTTATGATTAAATTAGAGAAAATTAAAACCCAAAATCACATTCTATAGTTTCAATTCGGTTCATGGGGTTCTATTTGGCCCAAGTTTCATCCTCGATTGAACTAATCAAATAGTTAGTTCACTCAATGATGTAATTGGGGGAATTGAGCCCCAAATTATTGGATTTATCCAAGATATTTGAATTTCCAAGATTTCACAAAAATCCTAAGAGTGGAAGAGATCAAAATCCCAAAAAAGTTACATCAAATGCATCAAAATATTTTTCTTGCTTGCGATTTTACCTACACAACCATTAGTCAACTTTCTTAGGGTTGTTAAGGTTGTTATAGGAATATACACTTAATGTATTTTATAATAGTTAGTTGAGTGCTTAATTTTATAGCCCAAATTTAAACCCTTGGAATGTTTTTCAATCCTTCACAATTTGGGGTAACATGGAGACAATCCTAGGCTGTGGGTGGCTTAATAAGTGGATTAAATCTCTAGATTATAGGGTTAGCTCCCCTTGATGTATTAATTATGCTCAAAACTCTACACTAGTAGATTTTAATGAGAAAGAAGGATAAAATGAAATAAATATAAATAAAGATGAAATACACCAAATCTTAAGATCACTAACACCTATTTCATATGCATTGTGACCTAAAGGACTGAAAGACATGCACTACTCTCAGATTGCACCTATCACATCAATAATTATAAAAAAAGTAATATATTTTGGGGTTAGGAGATAAGATTATCACCACTTATAATACAAAATTGACCCCTCATAACACTCTATACAACCTAAAATAGTGAGCTAAACTACATGGAGGCAAGAAGAACAAGATAATAAACCAAGGTGAGCATGACTCTATAGTTGATTTTATAAACCATTCAACCGCTTACACTACATGTATCCATGAAATAAGGAAAAATTACTTGTGTATTGATAAAATTAATTTAAAAAGAGTAGGGATTCACAATACTCATGGTGGAGGATCCATTATGAATCCAAACAAGGTTGCATATATAGAAAAAGTGTGTGTGTGAGAGAGAGGGAGAGAGAAGGACATTGGAAGAGTCTTCTAATGATGAAAAAAGTTAAAATGTAGAAAATAAGTGCCACTAAGCCTACTAAAAGTGTGTTTTCATGTTTATTATAAACCCTAAAATCCATGTGTTAATAAATTTCATCATGAGGGGTGGCACAGGAAAGATTCCTCATATTCTTCTCTTGAAGCTTCAATATCCTTCTTGGTTGAAGAGTGATAAGTGGAATTTTTGTTTACTCATTCACCTTGAACTACCTTATAAACCTATTACTAAAATTTTAAATATATTTAAGGGTTATCTATATTGATTTTATATTTATAATAATGCTTCATTAGGTATCTTGAATCTCATCAACCTCATTACACCATTTCCTTCAAAGTTTCTTTCAATGATATACTAACATATCCTTTACAAGCCTATTTTAGTCACCTAACTAGATTTGTCCATGGGATAATGAGTCTCCAAAAATCATTAAAAATCACACTTAGTTGAATTAAATATACCTTCAAGCTCTTTATGACCTCCTATAGGTCTGCAACTAAGCTTCTCTCATGCCAACAAAAGAGCACTAGTCATATTAGCTTGTCTTAAGGACTTAAAACTTTTTAAATCCTCATGTAGACCTTTTATGTGAATAATAAAAGACTCTTAGACTTATCCTCATGCTCCAAAAGTTTTTTAAATTGATATTGGTGCTTTCATAAAGTTACATCATTACATAAAGGTTTGAAACTATCATTTTAAGCCCATTTTCACACTATTTTGACTTCACAAGTGCTACCAAGTGTTTTGCTTATTGGAACACAATTATCTACTGAGTGGGGGTGCATTAGTAGATTGATTAAAATTATTCCTTTAATAATTATAATTCAAATTAAAAAAGTATTTGTAGAGATCACACACACACACAAATAGACACAACACTTAGTGTATGTGGAAAACCCAATATGGGAAAAACCATGGTGAAAATAGATGTTAGAATCTACTGTTCTAATAAACCCTCATAATCAAAACCTCACTAGTTATAGTGTTTAAGGGTACCAAACCTAATGATACACTAATACCCTAATTTAAGAGCACCTAATCTAAGGAATTGCCTACTCCCTAATTGAGTACCAACTCAGCTCTTCTGATGGCACCTACCAATCAGATCGATTATGGAGCCTATTATTATAACATTTAATGTGTAAAGGTATTTTTAATGTTCATATCTTGGCTAAAGTGTGTTAATATTAATTAAATATTAATGAATATATTTTTGATTGTATAAAGACAATAAAGGGCCCATGATGAAGTCAAAGAGTCACCAAGCAAAGACAAAAGAGGGAAAAGATGCATTTTCCCATGAAGGGTCACCTTGAGGAATTCAAAGAGTCACCAGATAAAGACAAAAGAGGTAAATGATGCATTTTACCATGAAGGGTCACTTTGAAAATTTTTAAAGGTCATGCAAGACAAGTTTGGCACTATTTCATATGTGAATTGAAAGGTCTCAGAGGGTGAATGCCAAAGTTCATTTGGAAGGCTAGAAAAGGAGGCTTAGGAAGCCATTTTGAGGTATGAAATCAAATTATTTATCTAGCTAAGAATATTAGAGGATAGTAGGGAAAAGAGAAGAGATATAGTAGTGTGATATCATTTGTTAATAAAGAAATGTTTAGAGATAATGGTGTTTTATACACAAGAGGGGTTAGGACTCCTATGGGTTGGTGCTCACAAATCATTGTTGTGTTGGTACTCAGTAAAGGGGTTGGTGATCCTACAAGTTGGTTCTTGATAACATTGTAAACTTGAGTTGGTGCTCATTTATATACTTGAGATTGTTCTATGTGGTTTTTCCCTCTTTGGGTTTCCACATAAAATCTAGTGTCTCTCTCTCTTATGTGGTGCATGTTATTGCTTTCGGTTTTATTTCATATCTTGAATGTGTGACTAAATGGGATAAAGTAAATGAATTTGATTAAGTAAAATATATATGATAAACTTTGAACCAGTATATCCCATGCTTAATAATTGGTATCAGAGTAGGTTTCTTTGGAAAGTGTTTAATAGCTTGAAGGTAGATCAGGGAAAGCATGATGGCCAAGAAACTAAAGAAGGAGAATCAAGAGTTGAAATATTTGGTCAAGGATCTTAAGGAATAGGTATGTATCTTGGATTATAAGTTATCTATATAAGTAAAAGAAGATAAGATGTTTATTCAGGATCTTAAGAATCGGCTAGAGATTACATATGCAGGTTTGAAATCTAGAGAAGATGAGTGTAATCAATTGAAGGTTGAGTTAGGATATTTGAAGGATAAGCATGAGAGGATTATAATAAAGGTTGAGAAAGATCATGAAATATCAGTACAAGGTGAGAAGGATATAAGTTTTAAAGGCAAATTAAAGAAGCCAATCAGGCAGCCTAATGCCTTCAAGTTTTCCAATTCTTTTCATGGCCACTATTTTTTTTGTCATCATGTTGGTCATAGGGAAAGATAATGTTTAAGGAGAATCAATCACTAAAAGAGAGATTTTAGTCATCTTCAATAAAAAGGTATGATAAATGTTGTTTGCTTTTGTTGTCATAATGTTGGCCATATTGCTAAATTATGTCCAAACGGAGTAAAGAGATCCTCAAGGTATGTTAAAGGATACAAAGCCCCTAGAAGGTATGATAAGGGCCAAACTTGGGTTTGGAGACCTAAGATATTAAATATTAATTAGGTTGATTCTAAAACTGAGAATAGGTTACTTGCTATAGTGGAGAAAGAATCATATAGGAAGGATTATGTGGAAATATTGTTATCAAGAAAGATAGTGAATACTAGTCCTAAATAGCCTAAAAATCAAAGAGGATATCTTGTTACACTTGAACATGAGCCTTATAAGGATAAGATAGTTGCAAGAGTTGAGAAAATGAATAACATTATGAATGTTTAGGTTAGTGAGTCAAAGAAGTTAGATATGCCTAAATGGATTCTAAGAGAAAGAAATCAATATTATGGATGCAAGAAGATCAAGGAAGTAACAAAAGAGATGTGGGCATCTCCTAAGTTCATTTTTTTACAAAACCATTTGTGTGGGGTGTCTCTTCTAGGCTTCAATGAGGCACTTTATAGACAAAAATTGAAGCATGGTGGATGATATTAGGTCTTGGCTGTGTTGCATGACAAGAAAGTCATGAAGGTAAGTTGATAGATTAATTTATATATCAGTTGAGGGGGAGCTAAGTGTTATCTCCAGGATAGGCTCTTTACCATTAATGTCAAAGGGGGAGAAATACAAGAATAGGTACAGGAATAGGTTTAAAAAATAGGATGATATAGTAAGGGGGAGTTACTATATGTTTTTAGTTGTTTCAGTTTGTAATTTATACAAGCCTCAGTTTCAGGTTGGCATGTGCAGTACAGGTTTTTAGAATGTTGCATTTTTAGTTTGAGGTTACCATCAATAAAAAAGGGGTAAATTTTTGGAAATATTGTCATTTATGTCAAAAGTCTAGTAATATATCATTTAATGTCTAAAGGTGTTTTTAATGTTCATATCTTGGCTAAAGTGTGTTAATATTAATTAAATATTAACGAATATATTTTTTGGTTGCATAAAGACAAAAGAGGGCCCATGAGGAAGTAAAAGAGTCACCAAGTAAAGACAAAAGAGGGAAAGGATGCATTTTTCCATGAAGGGTCACCTTGAGGAATTTGAAGAGTCACTAGATAAATACAAAGGAGGGAAAGGATGCATTTTCCCATGAAGGGTGACCTTGAGGAATTTGAAGGGTCATGTAAGAAAAGTTTGGCACAATTTTCTATGTGAATTGAAAGGTCTCAAAGGGTGAATACAAAATATCATTTGGAAATCTATAAAAGGAGGCTTGGGAAGCTATTTTGAGGTTTGGAAGTGAATGATTTTATCTAGATAAGAAAAATAAAGGAGAGTAGAGAAACGAGAAGAGATTAGTAGTGCATTATTATTTGTTGAGAAAGAAACATTGAGAGATAGTGGCATTTTATACACAAGAGGGGTTGGGACTCCTTTGGGTTGGTGCTCACAAATCATTGTTGTGTTGGTTCTCAACAAAGGGGTTGGTGCTCCTAACATTTTGTGCTTTTGAACATTGTAAACTTGAGTTGGCACTCATTTATATACTTGAGATTATTCTGCATGGTTTTTCCCACTTTGGGTTTCCATGTAAAATTTGGTGTCTCTCTTTTATGTGGTGCATGTTATTTCTTTTAGTTTTATTACATATCTTGAATGTGTGACTAAGTGGTTAAATTAAAGGAATTTGATTAAGTAAAAGATATATGATATATTGTGAATCAATATATCCCATGATTAATAGATATAACTCCATATTATAAAATTGATTCAAAAATGAATCTAGTTCTATGTTATAGACCTATTTTGTAACTGCTCATACTATACACTTCTTCTCTCTTCCTCTATGCCTCTCTACCCCTCAATTAGACTCAATTCCACACACTTAGTGTGTATCCTAGATGACATGTGTGTGTGTGTGTGTGTGTGTGTGTGTGTGTGTGTGTGTGTGTGTGTGTGTGTGTGTGTGTGTGTGTGTGTGTGTGTGTGTGTGTGTGTGTGTGTGTGTGTGTGTGTGTGTGTGTGTGCATTAGATCTAGGTCTCATATATTCTCTATGTTCACACTTGGTCATTAACACATCACATTACATTATTGGACTCAGTTCATATTTATTTAATGACAAGTTTCCTACTTTAATTCACACATCACCACCATAATTCTCTATCTTTTAATATATTTATCATCTATCAGGCTCTAGTTTTGATACACATGCCATTTTATTCAATTTTGATCGATCATAGTGATCTATATCATTCTTTATGTCATATAATGTATCTTTCATGAATGTTCCATCACTTGAATATTGGGATGAATAAATATTTAAATATTGACCATTGATCTTTAAGTTTCACACCATGATCTAGTGATCCTCATTCAATTATCCCAACTTTAAAATGGAACCATTAGATCAGTCTCACATGCTCTGTTAGATCTTTTTGAGTTTTTAAACTTTAACATTTCAACTTTAAAACACATATATTGATATTTGATCTAAGCTCCTATATTCCATTATATATTCAAAAGTAACATGGACTTTACCTCTATTTATTGTTAAAAAAAATCTCTTGATCTCATTTCACTACTTCCTGATACTTTGGAACACATACGCACCGTTGATCTCCTCAAAGTAGTTTGGTCTTTAACTCACTATACATTAGACACTTTTACCTCTTTGAATCCATGCACTTTATTGATATTTATTACATGATCACACTCTCACCATTAGATCCTATAATAAATTAATATACTCATTGGATCTTTATTTGATAAGCTCCCATGAATGTGACATATGTCACTATCATATTCACTCTCAAGTACCTTTGACATATTAACTTCATTGCACATTCCTGGGTCTACATCATGAGATTAAGTGTTAACTATTTATCAAGCTCATTTAAATATTAATTCAAGGACTTAGGAAATATTAAAGTCTTTAATCGCTACTCCAAGTTGGTAATCACTAGGTTGAAGGGGCCAGTTGCACAATGATGAGGAAGGATTAAGTTATAACTTAAGCGACCAGTTCCTAGCTATATCTAGTCAACATTAAAATAGAAACTCTTATGAACACCATGACCAAAAACCATAGGGTTACTAAGAAACCCTATTAATGGTTGATATCAAAGATAAATCATTTATGAGTTCATTTCTCTTCATTTGAACTTGCAGACCATATATATGAGATGTAGTTGAAAAACCCATAATGGATATTCTATCAATTTATTTGAAAACATCCAAAAATAGTCTCTATAAAAGCATGACAACTTTATATGACAATATTGCAACTTGTAAAATTATAAAACATTCTCTTCTCTCCATCAATCTTATCTATGACTAATTCTCTTGACATCAATGACATCCATAGTGCTAACTATCTCCCTTTTGAAATCAATGACTATCATATTGCCAACAATATCCCCCTTTGTTATTAATGGTAAAATAAATACTATAATCTTATAATACATGCTCTGATGCTGAATTGCATTAGATTCTAATAAACATTCGCTAAATCTATTCATACCAAACTTTCTCTCCCTTAGGCAATGAACACTTGACAAAACTCAACTTGGACATATGCTCTACTCCTTTGATAAACATAAAGCATTTGGAAACTTTTACAGAGAGCATTTGCACTTTTCCTTCCCCTTTGACATCAATGGCAAAGGGACTCCAACTTTATCACGTTTTGTCCAAAATTTTCTCCTATTTTATTAGATAAAGGAGTTTGTCCAAGAATTTGGAACAATAAACTGATTAAATGTTTTTAAAAATATACACACTTGAGTTGCCTTTTATCTCTTCTTCTAGAGATTAACAAAGCTTCTATGATCATCCCCCTAGACTCATGCCTTATTGCTAAGATCTAGTGATGTGATGTAGGAGCCACCACTCCCAATTTCTATCTCAGATACTCAAATTGTTCCTTGGGAAGAGGTTTGGTAAATATGTCTAAAATTTGATCCTATGCTGGCACATATTCCATTATGACCTCTTGATCTGCAACTTTTTATATTAAGAAGTGATACTTGATTGATATGTGCTTAATTCTGGAATGCATAACTAGATTTTTTGATATATTAATAACACTTGAATTATCAAAAAGAATAGAGATAGGGGATTTGTATTCTACCTTGATGTCTTTGAGTGTTTGCTTCATCTATAAGACTTGAGTGTAGCATGCCACTGCTATAACATACTCTACTTCTATTGTAGAAAGAGTATCTGGCTCTTGCTTTTTTCTCAGCCATGAAACAAGTTTATTTCCAAGGAAAAATGCACCACCACTAGTGTTTCTTCTATCATCCATACTTCCTACCTAATCAACATGTGTATATGATGTCAAAGTGAAATCTTAATATTTAGGATACCATAGGCCATAATCAATTGTACTCTTGATATATCTAAAGATTATTTTAACTGCATTGATATGTGATTCTTTGGGAGCATCTTGGCAACTATGCATACTGCTTGCATGATATCTAGTATTGATATAGTTATATATAATAATCTACCAATCATTGATCTATATAAAGTCTAATTTGTATCAAGGGACTCATTCATTTTTCTCAACTTACAAGCAGTTATCATGGGAGTACCTACCGGTTATTGTCTTCCATTCCAAACTTCTTCAGAATTTCCTTAACATACTTGGTTGAGATATAAATATCCCTTCATTTTATGCTATTTGTAGACCAAGGAAGAAATAAAGTTATCCAAGCATAGACATCTCAAACTCATTTTTCATTTTAGTATCAAATTCTTTACACATTTTATTATTTCTACCACCAAAAATGATATCATCTACATATACAAAAACAATTAACATATTCTCACCTTTTGATTTGAAGTACAGATTATTATCTACACAACCTTTATTTAATTCTTGTTGTAGATATTAGTCTAATCATGAATACCATGCTCTAGGTGCCTAGTTTAGACCATATAAAGATTTATTCAGTCTGTAAACATAATCTTCTTCTTTTGACAGTTGAAAAACTTTAGGTTGTTATATGTAGACTTCCTATTCTAGGTTCCCATTCAAGAAAGTATAATTAACATCCATTTGATATACTTTGAATTTATTATAAAAAAAGAATGATAAAAACATTCTTATGGATTCCAATCTAGAAATTGGATAAAATGTTTCCTCAAAATCTATAACTTCAACTTGTGCATATCCTTTGTACACCAATCTATCCTTATTCCTTATAACAGTTCCATCCACATTGAGTTTGTTTTTAAAGACCCACTTTGTACCTATTACATTATTATTTTAAGGTCTTGGAATTAATTCCCAAGTTTTGTTCTTGTCAATTTGGCTTAGTTCTTCTTCCATGTATTTTAGACAATTCTCATCTTTGTTAGCATCAACATAGTTCTTAGGCTCAATTTCAGATATTAGAGCAAAACTTAATTTCTCCTTGTTCAATGCAACTCTCATCCTTGTTTTAACTCCTTCATTTTCATTACCAATAATCTACTCTATAATATGATCCTTTTGAACAAATATTGCAGGTGGCTTTTCATTTACTTCCTCAAGCTCTTCATTAGCTACCTTCTCTTTAAACTCTAATTCTTCTTCACACATGTTTCTATTTGTTAACATGTTTCAAGCCTTCATCAACCTTGACATTGATACTCTCTAAAATATTATATAATCATTTATTATAACATATGTAGGCTTTTCTCTAGGTGAAATAACCAAGAAGTATTCCTTTATCACATCTTGATTCAAAGCTTCCCAACCTATGTTCTTTTCTCTTGATGTAGTATTTGCTGCCAAACACTTTGAAATACTTAACAAAAGTAGGTTTTCTATACCATAGTTCATTGGGGGTTTTATCATTGTTTACCCTTAGTTAAACTTTATCCAAAATATATACTATTATTTTTAATACTTCTCTCTAGTATCCATCATGTAACTTGGCCTTCTTTAGCATTGTTCTAGCCATCTCCTTGATTATTGTATTCTTTCTTTCAACAAATCCATTCTGATGTGGAGTACTTGTTGTAGAGTAATGCCTTTTGATTCCATGTTTCTCACAGTATTTTATGAACTCATTTGAGGTGAATTCACCACCTCTATCAGATCTTAAGAATTTGATTTTTTGTCCAAGTCATTCTCTACCATGGCCCTAAAGATCTTGAGACTTGTCCTTCAAAAAGGTTACGCATGTCATTCTTGAGTAATCATATATTATCTAAATGAAGTATATTTCTCATTTAGATCCTCTTGTCTTAGTAGGACCATAAAGATCAGTATGAACTAAATCTAAAGGATTTGTAGTTGCATACTCCTTTGTTTGAAATTTGACCCTTATTTGTTGGCCTTGCTGACATTCCTTGTAAGTAGTGTCCTTAGGTTTGGTTATCTTAGGCATATGTATAACATACTTATTTGAGCTCAATTTTAATAGGTTATAAAAGTTGACTTGACCCATTCTTCTATGTCATAACCAACTCTCATCAATCTTTCCTATCAGGCAGTTATTACCATTCACTTTACTTAGATTATAAATATTATTTTTAGTTCTTTTCCCTTTTTCAACTAATCTTCTAGATCTCCTTATCTTAAAACCTTCTACATTAAATGTGGCCATATATCCATTGTCAGACATTTAACTGACACATAGAATATTGTGTTTCAATCCTTCAACATAAAGGACATCATGTGTAGGTAGTTTTCCATCTATATTCAAGGCTCCTTTATCATGGATTTTTACTATAGTATTATCTCCTAAGTTGATAGATCCTTCCTTAAATTTACGTAGTTTGATGAACTTGCTCTTATCACCAGTCATGTGTTTTGAGTAACCACTATCTATTGCCCACAAATTTTTTCCCTTGACATGGAGTAAAATTTGAGCAATCATAGATTGTGTAACTTATTGATATTTCACTTTCCACACATCCTTAGGTTTCTTGTTTGTCTTATTTTTTCCTTTTTTAGATACTTGTGAACCTTTGTTCACACTGGGAGGCATGATTTTATTTTAACTTTGTATTTTTGGTCTTACAACATTTGTTCTACATTATTTAGCTATGTGACCAAAATTATTGCAGTTATAACATATTACATTTATATCTAACAAGGGTTTAAATGAATTTATTCTTATAAAGTTTGTTCTCCTTTTAGGCATAACTCTACAATCACTAGCCCTATGACCAAAATGATTACATGTATAACAATAACCATAGAAAAATGAAGAATACCTGGTCATAACATTTCTTTGTGAAGGATGAGGAGGTCTTCTTAACTCTAGCTTCTTCAAGTCTCTCACCCTTATGTAACCATCTGCATTAGCAACCTTTATGTTTTGTATCTTCCTTGAGTTTGTAGATATTGAATCATTATTATTCTTCTTTTATTCAAGATTATTTTCTCCTTTAGCTTTCCTCACATCAATAGTGCTTTTTTTTGTCTTTGTATCCCTGGAGGCATTCATGCAAGCTTTTTATTTCTTTGTTCTTGATTCTTCTTTTGCTTTGAAGTTATCATATAAATTTGTAGATGTATTGGTGATGGGAATTTTCCCTTTTTCAAAACCAAGACCAAATTTATCTTTTGATGGATTTTAGGAGTTGATCAATTCATCAAGAATTTATAAAATTCTTTTTAGATTCAAACCTTTGTCTATTTGTTCTTTATATTTTTCAATTTCTTTTATCAAAGCCACTATTTATGCTTCTAACTTCATGCATTCATTAGATTTAGACTGTAGTTAAAATTTGACTCCATCTTCTATTCTTTTAGCCTCTTCAACATGTGTCTTTATGATGACTACCATATGATCACATTTTTTAAGACTTTTAGATAGTTTTTCAATCTCTTTTTGTTCCTACTTCTACTTTGAGTTCTCTTTGCTCAGCCTTTTAATTTCATCTAGAGCACAAATGAGTTCACCCTCTAGATCCACTTCTCCTTCTTCTTTTTACTGATCCACAAAAGTTGATTCAAATGTCATGAATAGGAGTTCATTTCCCTCAATCACAAAGACACAATCATGGTCATCATCTAAACTATTGATAACATATAATCAATTACTATCTTCTCTTGTGTACAAACCCTTATTATTTTTAAATAAGTTCTTCTTCTTAGAGTAGTGATGTTTCATCTTTTTACTATCCTCTTCTTGTTCAGTAGTATCCTTTTTGTTATAAGAGAATTTAACAACAAAATTTCCCACCTCACCATAATTAAATCATTTAAAGGGTAAATTAACTTTGTATTTTCTATATCCTCTTCTTAATTTTATAACAAAATTAAATTCTTTCTCATCAGTCTCTTCAGATCTAGATGTAGGTGATTTTGATTTTACTTGTTTGGTTGCTTTAAATGCATATTCTCTTTTTAAATTATTTTCTTCTCTCATTCTCATCTCATACATTGTGAAGGTTCCATGCAACTCATCAATAGTGAGTTTATCTAGATCTTTTGATTCTTCTATTGAAAATATTTTAGAGTCATACTTGGATGGAAGATATCTTAGGAATTTTTTGACAGTGATTGAATCTATCATTTCTTCTCCAATGCCTCTAATTTCATTGACTATTTCTTCTACTCTAACGAGGTAGTATACAATTTTATCTTCTTCATTCATTTAAAGACTTTCAAACTTGCCTCTATATTTTTATAGCTTGGCCTAATTTACCTTATTATCACCTTCATATATTCTCTTCAACTTGTTCTAGACATCATGTGCATCTTGAAAATGCATTAATTTAAAAAACTTTGAGTTAAACAATCTATAAAGGAAAGAATTCTTTGCCTTAGCATTTCTCTCATATGATTTCTTTGCCTCTTGATCAGTAGAAGTTATAGCAAGAATTGTGTATCCATTTACAATAGACATCCATACATCAAACCCTAATGAAGATAAATATTCTTCCATTCTAATGCTCCAAAATGCATAGTTTGATCCATCAAAGAGAGGTGTTTTATTGAGGAAGATCCTTCTTGACTAGCCGTTTATGTTTATTTTCTAAGATCTACTTGAGTTGATTGAGCTTCTTCTAAATAATTAGGGCTCTAATAATAATTTTTAGAACACAAGTATCTAATGAGAGGGGGGTGAATTAGTAGATTGATTAAAATTAGTATTTTAATACTTTTAATGCAAATTAAAAAGTATATGCAAATATTACACACACACACACACACACACACACACACACACACACACACACACACACACACACACACACACACACACACACACACACACACACACACACACAAATAGACATAAAACATAGTGTAAGTGAAAAACCCAATATGGGAAAAACCATGGTGAGAATAGCTATTAGAATCTATTACTCTAACCCAACCTCACAATCAAAACCTCATTGGTTACAATGTTTAAGGGCACCAACCCTAAGAAGACACCAATCCCCTGATTTAAGATCACCTACTCCCTAACTGAGCACCAACTCATCTCTTCTAATGGCACCTACCAATCAGATCTATTATGAAGCTATAAGTCTAGATTATAAAATTGATTCAAAAATGAATATAGTTCTATGTTACAGGTCTATTCTATAACTACTCATACTCTACACTTCTCTCTTCCTCTTTGCATCTCACATTTTTTTTGTGTTCACACTTGGTCATTGACACATCACACTCCATTCTAGGACTCAGTTCATATTTATTTAATGAATCCACACATCACTACCATAATTCTCTATCTTTTACTATATATAACATATATCGGGATCCAATTTTGATACACATGCCATTTTATTCAATTTTGATTGATCATAGTGATCTATATCATTCTATATGTCATATAATTCATCACTCTTGAGTGTTCCATCACTTGAATATTGAGATGAACAAATATTGAAATACCGTCCATTGATCTTTAAGTTTCACACCATGATCTGATGATCCTCATTCAATTATCCCAACTTTAAAATGCAACTATTAGATAAAGCTCATGCACTCCACTATATCTTTGTGAGCTTTTGAACTTTAACATTTCAAATTTAAAACACATCCATTGATCTTTGATCTAAGATCCTACATGCCATTAGATCTTCAAAAATAGCATGGACTTTACCTTTGTTTATCTTTAAACATCAAGTACTTGATCTCATCTCATTGCTTCTTGATACTTTGGAACACATATACACCATTGATATCCTTAAAGTAGCTTAGTCTTTAACTCACTATACATTAGACACTTGGACCTCATTGATTCTATGTGCTTCATTGATCTTCATTACATAATCACATGCTCACTGTTAGATCCTCTAATAGATTAATATGCTCATTAAATCTCTATCTAATAAGCTCCTATGAATGTGACACATGTCACTATCACATTCACTCTTAGGTACCTTTGACATATTGACTTCACTGCACATTGTTAGATCTACATCATGCGATTAAGTGCTAACTATTGATCCAACTTAGACAAATCTTAATTAGAGGACTTAGGAAATATTAAAGTCTTTGATTACTACTCCAAATTAGTAATCACTAGGTTGAAGGGGTCAGTTGTATAATGATGAGGAAGGATTAAGTTATAACTTAAGTAACCAATTCCTACCTATATCTAGTCAACATAAAAATAGAATTACCTTTAAATGCCATGACTAAAAACCATAGGGTTTTACTGAGAAACCCTAGTAATGGCTGAGAGCAAAGATAAGTCATTTTTGAGCTCATTTTTCTTCATCTAAACCTATGGAACATATATATGAGATGCACTTGAAAAACCCATAACATATCTTCTATCAATTTCTCTGCAAATATCTAGAAATAGTATTTGTAAAAGCATGACAACTTTATATGATAATATTATAGCTTGTGCAATTATAAAACATGTTCTTCTCTCTATCAATCTTATCTATGACTGATTCTCTTGACATCAATAACATCCATAGTTATAACTATATCCATTTTGAAATCAATAAAATTCATATTTACAACATTTCTTTGGTGCCTTCAACACTTAAAGAGGTCACTTAGATCATTTCAAATTTAAAACAATGTACTTGAGGTCTTTTAGAGAGTAGCAATAGCCATCGAGTCACTAAAAGTGTTTTAGAGAGGTTTAAGGGTGATTAGTGTCTTAAAAATGGTTCATAAACATGTGTCTTCTAATTCCTTGAGCAATTACATAATTTTTTATTTCATATAGGTTCCTAACTATCCTTAAAATCCTTTGGTCCCATGCATTTCCTCTTGGAAGATCTATGTATAATTTTAGGGCTTCTTGAGTTTCAAACTAGGCAGAAAATAGTGTTTTGAGTGATTCCACCTCTTAATAATGGTTCATACTATACAAGATTATTGATAAAATATTTATGCCAAAATATCAAATTTATAATACCTCTCCAACACCTCTAAGCTTATTTTTCCACCATGCATCTCCTTGGTGGAATTTTAAGCCCTACAAACTAGTCTCTTAGGTGACCTCTTAAAATTACACCAAATTATTTGGCTTGATTATGAAACATTGTATTAGGGTATTTTATATTTATTATGAGATATTAAAATGATTATATCAATTAATTTACCCACCAATCCATTATAAACTACATTAAGCTCAAAACCAGGGTTTATAGTTAATCATACTAAAGTGACCCTATTTAGATTCTTTTGTATTTTATTATTTCTCAATGGTTCAATTCTCATAGAAACATATTTAAATATACCATTTGAATTTATTATATTCCTCAATCCATAAGGTAATTATAAAATATTCAATATTTATTTAGTCTTCATACACAGGCTTGTGTATGACCATTAGGCCTTTTAGGCCTAATTAAGACCTCTTACCATTTTCATTGCCTTTAGTCACCTTCCAAAACTATATCATTATCTTATTATGATTTTTAATGGGGTGTAAATGTGTTATTTGTCTTCATAAATTCAATATTTCAAACCATAACCCTCCTCTTCAATCTTCTTGGACAGGCATGTAGGTCATGATTTGAGTCTCCTAAGTCTGGGGTCTTGAAGTTGGGTTCTTGAGTAAGTCCTAGTATTAATTTTATTATTTTTAAATTTAAACTCATTAATAATATTATTTTTAATCTTCTAAAAACATTTTAACATACCTCATACATTACACAATCAGTGTTTTCTTCATTTTGCCCACACAGGCCTGTGTATGCATACTATGTCTTTTGAGCCTAGTTCTTGACAAGCTTTGAGATGGGACTCTCTTTAACCAAAAAATAAGTTAATGCATGAGATTAATTATATTAAATTGAAATGTCTATACCCTTTTGGAAATTATAAAATAATCCCATACTGGTTTTTCTAAGTTGGAACACCCAGTCACTATTGTTCTCATAGACTTCAAAATCCTAGAATGTTCTTTCATAGAAATATGATTTGCTCATGTTAATCTATCAATAAAGGATTTTAAAATGACCCTATAACTAATTATACACCCTCTTCACAATTTTAACCTTCAAACATTTATGTTTCGTGCAAAATTATTTCATTCTTTGTCCATCTTTTGACATGGGCTTGTAGATGATCATTGCAAACCTCAAGCACCCCCTCTTCCAAATCATAACTAGGATTATCTATTTAAATGGTAAAATCAAGTAGAAATAGGGGTGAGAGACTAAAATAATACCATATTATATCCTTCATTATATTAAAATCCTTTATTTTATCTCCATGACCTCAATAGGGTCTGTATTGGACTGTCACCTGTAATTGTGTTTAAGTGGTTTTTCATTTTTTTTAAATTAAATGTTACTAAAACTCAAAATAAAATAGGGTTTATGGGGAATACCTATGGATAAAAATAAATTGTGTGCCATTTTAAATCTATTGATAGTGAGAGCTCTTTTTTAGTTGGGAAGGTTAACTTGCACAAATGTAAATACTTGACAAAAATAATTAATAAAATAGATGGGTGGACTGCCTGATCCGAGATTAGTTGCAGGAAGTGGTACACTTAATTAGAAGGATGTTAGTCCACTATTTATGAAATCAAGTGAATAAAAATCATATGAAATTACAAATAGATAAATTATATTATTATAATGTTGATTAAGATTTAGTCCTCAAATAAAGTATCAATATAAATAAAATATTCATCCCAATAAGTTGAAGCAAAAACTAAATCATCTTATATAACAACTAATTATTATTCAGTGGCTTCATGAGAGGGTGAATAAATTATTGCATAGAGGGATAAATCAAAGGATATGTCACTTTTATCTAAAAATAAATGTTAGGAAACTATAGGGAGATCAATGATACTGGTTATGCCATGAACTAAACTAGATAGAGTCATTTATAATCAAAAGGCCATGATCAAATAATAGTAATTAGAAAATTATTGAAAATAGAGGCTAAGTATTAAGGTCTTAGATTATATTATTTAAATTTATTAAATCAATGCCAATCCGTGTATTATCAGTGTCAATCTATAGAATCTATTCCAATTTAGAATGAATCAACATCGATTCTTTGTGGTTGAGTTTAACAAAATAGAGAATCAAATATGACATTATTGCTAATAGGGGTGGATAAATGGATAAATAAAGATTAAAATAATATTTAAATAATTAAATAGATCGATAAACATAATATTAATATATAAATAATGATAAAATAGAATATGATACTTACCTTTGATTAGCTTGTGAGCAGAATGAAATTGTTCAGGTTGCACAAAGGATATGACTAAATGTAATTAAAATCTAATAGAATGTCATAAAATATCCAATAATTCTAGAAATAATTCAAGGCTCTATGTTTTTTAGTTTATAATACAAAGGTAGGCTGAGTATTTATGGATCAACATCGATCCAGAGAATCAACACTGATCATAAGATAATCATAATCAATTCACCCAAAATAGGGCCTTTATTTCAACCATGGTTGAGAATAGCTCAAAGATAGGTGTATTTTTTGGTAATGACTCCACATAGGGATAAAATGCTTATAGGGGTATATTCTTAGATTATAAATGGATTAGGAGGTTTGGAGGGGTAAAGAGGTGAAAGTAAAGACTATTTATCGAGCTAGTAAATGGTAAATAAACTAAACCTTAGGATAGGGTTTATTTTGGATATTTAAATAAATAGGACCTATTAAACCTAATTAATCATCCCTATGGCTATGAAATTATAGTGTCTACATTTACCCCTTTTTATGGAGTAGTATGGAATACGTGCCACTAGACAAAAACTATGAAAGTTCCACTACCGGAGATGGTAGAGGATAAGGAATCGGTGATGGGTTTGAAAGATGGAATAATGGATGGGATGAATAAATAACATATAGGCTCTAATAAACATGGGTGTATAATATGAATTGTATGTTTTGCACTAGTAGGATTGAATAAAATACAATCAAATATGCCTTAAAGGAAATCCTATGATTAGATGCCATGACTATAAATAAGTGGGCTTAACAAAGGTTAAACAAGAAAACAAATGATAGGGTTGGTTGACTGAAGCATCTAATGTGATTTAACATTATGTGTGCTACCTATATATAGTTATTCTCAAAGGAGACTACATTATCAAGACCCACTAAGGGAGATACCCAAAAGAGTACATGCCTTACGTAGGTTGTGGGACCATCACGGGGTCAAAATCCATAAACCTAAAAAGGTATAGGTCAAATAATAGGGTAGATGTGACAAGGAACCATTAATATCTAAAGAGAAAGGCCATATGTGTGTGAGAGTACAAGTTATTGTCCCCAAAAAATGTCACTCCTTTTTGGGACAACCTATGAGCTATTTTGATCCTGCATAGACCAAATTGTCTCTTCCCTTTTCAAAATTTGTCCTGAGCTTTCAAATTCCTCATTTTTTTAAGCTTTCCAAAAATATATGGACTCTGCGGATATGTTTCTACGAACTCTATAGATATGTTTCTATAGACTCAACATGCTTGAAATTGACAGATTCAAAGGGTCTGATGACTTCAATAGGTAAATTCCTTTGAAAGAGCAAGTTTCCAACACTTACGCATTTCCAAGGTTGGTTCAATCAAATGGACCAAAGAGCATGCAAAAGAAAAAGATGAATGGAAGATTCCAAGTGTTGTCTATCGAGACACATTACGATTTGCTTCTCAAATTAGTGGAACATGCCACGTGTCCCATGTAGGGTTCCACAGAAAGCAACAAGTGGCAGCTACGGAAGGTTTCAATATCTTTTTCTAGTAGCAGTAGAACTTACCATGTGTCATCTGCAGAGATTGATGGAGGCTACCAAGTGTCAATGACTGATGTATCTTCCTTTGGTTTCATTATCAAGTAAAGACTATGGTGGGCCCTGGACAAGCTACTAAAAGATTAAGCAGAGTGCTCCAAGTGTCACCCTCCATGTGATTGCTAAAACTAAGAAAATTTTGCCACACATCCCTGGTAAGAATCGACAGAGGCTGCCAAGTATCACCATCCATAGTTTCTTCCTTTATTTCATAAGGGTCGTGGTGGGCCCCAAGTGAGTTACTAAGGTTAAGTGGAGTGCGACAAGTGTCACTGTCTGCATGAATCCAAAATGAGTCTCGAATGTTTTCGTAAGTGTTTTTAGAGCTCAACAAAAGCTACCACATGTCATCTTCTATAGAACCCTCAAAGGTTTCTAAGAGCCCCTATAAATTAGGTGGATGCTTCCATGTGTCTTCACCTATTCTGATGGAAGATGCCATGTGTCACCTATTAAAAGCAGCAGAAGGCACCACGTGTCAAAGATGGAGCACTCTCAATATAAAGACACAAATCCAAGGAAAGATTTCCTTCGAACAAATTTTCCAAAGGATTTCCTTCAAACATTTTGTTTGAAGGAAATAAAGAGATGATAGTCCTCTAAAAGAATCAAATCTTGAAGGCCACCCAGATGATCTCGAAGGGTAGGTACACTCGTGAAGGACAGTCAACACTCATAAAATGGACCTTTTTCAAGACCCTGATGGGAAATTCCCCTTCAAGAAGGATCAAGCCTCAAAGTGCAAAGGAAGCTGCCAAGTGTTTGCATCCATGCTTCTAGTTTCTAAAAAGGTTCAAAGTAGCAGAACTCGCCATGTGTCCCATCCCAACTCAGCAGAGTGCGATAACTATCTACATCCACGCTTCCAATCTCTAACAAGTTTCAAAGCTTGTTCCAATAAGCTTATTTTGAATCTACGAATGTCACCACATGTCTTCACCTATGTCACAATGGAAAGTGGCCATAACAAGTGAGAAATGTTAGGATTGTGGAGCTAAAAGCTTCACTGATGCAAACAGGGGAGGAGGTTGCTGAAGGTTGCTGAGTTGCAGAAGAAGTTGGGGTCGGTCTGATCAGCCGACGTCGGTGGGATAGCACAGAGAAGCAACCGACGTCGGTCATATATCGGCCGACGTCGGTCACCTCTAGACGAACAGGGACCGGCGTCGGTCGCCTGTGTGGTTCGACTGCGAGCTATTTACGGGCAGTTAGCTAACGAACCAAGTGTTTGCATGAAGAGATCTATTTTTAGACTGAGAGCTGCGGATCTAATTATTGTAATTAGATGTCTAATCATTGTTTGGATGAGATCTATATAATAGACTCATGGTTGTATTGTAAAAGTGTGCTAGGGAGTAAGAGAGCATAATTATAAGCTCCTTCTGTGTGTGAGGTAGAGCTATGGTGCGTTCCTCCTAGTGCCACAGTACCAGGTGTGTTGGTGCTGGATTGGAGAGCCAGCTGGGTTCTTCAATAAGTAAGATCGTTGATCTGCAGGTGTATGTGTGTGCAAGGTCGAGGTTCACAGGTGATTGGAACCATTGCTTGATTTGCAGGTGTGCAAGGTCATACAGACAGCAACACTACAGGAAGCAGTATCAGGCATGATCTACTTGGAGTACAGGTGTGTACTCGGATAGAGCTAGAGGAAGGCAAGGGAGTTCCTTCCATAAGTATGGTCTGTTGAATCGCAGGTTGTTGCAGATTCATGGGAGATCTACTTGAAGTACCTTGAGTACTTGTGGAGCACGTGGAATGCTTGTGGAGTGCGTGGAGCACTTGTGGTGTGCGTGGAGCACGGGAGGTGAACACCAACTCTGTATTTGAGTTGGGTGTTGGGACCTGTGAGAGGGAGAGCTTTGGGGAGAAGAATTACTATTCACTTGAGGTGTGGGAAACCTCTGTAAGGTGGTGGAGAAGAAGTGGCATCTTCTTTATTGTATTCTTTTCTGTATAAAGTGTTAATACAATTTGGTATTGTCTCTCATATCATGTGTTATTCTGAATTCTAGTTACTTGGTGAATCTGGTTAATTTCCGCATATTAAGTTGCTTGGTATTAGTAATCAAATTGTGTGCTTCCGGTGTACACCCTCCCAACAAGTGGTATCAGAGCCTTGGTTGTAGGTTCTTGAGCTTGATACCAACAGGTGGTATCTGAGCTGAGGTTGGAGGAAGCAGGTTTTGTTTTTGGTTACAGGGCACTCTCAGGGGTTTCTGATCGAGTGGGAGTAGAGCAACTGCAGATCAAAGTAAGCTAAGAATGGAGTTGAAAAGCACAGATGGTCACTCACGGTCCTATGGAAAGAAAGAGCAGGTAAAAGATTATTGTTGGTTGGTAACAGATCAGCATGAAGAAACTGAAGATACAGATGTAGCAGGTGTTGTTGCACAGGATGTGTTTGCAGGTTTCTTGGATAAAGTTGAATCTTGGATAAAAGATTCGGTTGCCTCTTTCCATGCAGTTCCAGGTAGAGGAGCTGGTAAGCCTTGTCAGATTGTTGGCAAAGGCAAAGTGAAGCTGAAATTGCAGGCGGCCAACACACAGGTGTTGATGAAGGTCATGCAGGTCCCAGGTTTGGAGATATGGCTAATTTCTTCAGAAAGATTGGGTGATGAGAGATGCACAAGAACTCTCACAGCGGATGCACTTGAATTAGCTGGTGGTAAGAAAACAGGTATCCTTTATCTACTTGTTTATATTACTGATTCTTCTTTTGTTGCGGAGACGTGGCTTCGTAGGCTTGGTCACATGAGCAGGAAGGAGATGCATGTTCTTAAGCGGAAGACAGATATATTTGACAGGCTTAAGAACTGGAAAGCCTTGGTGTTTATGGAGGAGATGGCGGACAGAACCCAGTGGATGTGGCTGGATACTTCTGAGCAGGGCAGTTTGGACATGGGTTTTGATTCAAAGAAGCTCGCGGGTAAAAAGTCATCACTCACAGGCGAACACAGACACCGATGTCGGTCAGGAGGAACCGGCGTCGAACAGACAGGTGCCGAGGTCGGTCATGTGCAGACCGACGCCGGCGATGTTGGGCAGGGTAAGACCGATGTCGGTCATGGGACCGACGTCGGCAGTATGTAAGACCGATGTCGGTTAGGAGAACCGACGTCGGCAGAAGGGACACCAGCGCAGGCAGGTTGGTAGTCAGGTACAGACGCATGAAATCGACGTCGGTCGGATGCAGACTGTGGAGTGACCGAGGTCGGTCACTGTAACGAATTTTGGGTGGACAGCACGCTGTCAAAGAGTCTCAAACACCCATACGGAGGACTGAAGGCGTAAGTAGGCCCTCAAATTCGTTGTTCCTCTTCTTCATACTTGTTGCTGTTTGTATAGCAGGAAGGATCCAGGAAACAGGTGTGAGCTTGGCATGGATGAGGATGTGACTCCTTGGAGGAGAACCAGACAGGTGTGTCTTGGTAGAGATGCCAGCAGGTATAAAAGCACAGAGACGAATGGATACCTTAGTAGAAGAATGGAGAGAACGGATACGTGAGACGGAAGATCAGGTATATGGTCTTGTGGAGCTGCAGGATAGTGGTACAGGTTTTGACAGGTGGAGGACGGAGCATGGCTTCAGTCAATGTCAGGGTATCTACTGTGATTTGACTTACCAGGGGGGTGGTGATTGCAACATCATTCTGTTGCTGTATGTGGATAGTATGCTAGCTAGCAGGGGTGTACATACAGGGTTTTGCTGAGCTAAGGGTAAGATTAGTTCAGTGGCATGTCATGAGGAGTTTGGAGCAGCAAAATTTTTTGACATGGGAGGCATGGAGATCACTGGTTGATTTTGTCTCGAGTGGGAGCTGATGTGAATCAGGTGTTGGCGAGGTTCGGGATACAGAACCGGAGCACACTAAGGGCTGGACAGGTACAGTGTCCAAAATCACATGAGGTCTGGTATAGACCTGAGTATTCCCATGCACTGGGAGCTGTCAGAGAGTTAGGAGCCAATTCGGGGAAGTGAGTTCTCAGGTTTTCTGAGAGGGACCGGCAGCAGGTGTTGCTATGCAGGGTCAGGACTTCACTACATGTATTTGTAGGTTCGGATGCGGCAGGTTACTCGGATGACAGGTGGTACACCACGGGATGTGTGGTGGGTTGTCTTCAGGTGGGAGCTTGAAGAGGGATACAAACCAGGAAACAGATTAGACGGAGTACAGGTACAGGTACAGTGAAGCTGTTTATCTCCAAGTGGGAGATTGTTAGGATTGTGGAGCTAAAAGCTTCACTGATGCAAACAGGGGAGGAGGTTGCTGAAGGTTGCTGAGTTGCAGAATAAGTTGGGGTCGGTCTGATCAGCCGACGTCGGCGGGATAGCATAGAGAAGCAACCGACGTCGGTCATATATCGGCCGACGTCGGTCACCTCCAGACGGACAGGGACCGGCGTCGGTCGCCTGTGTGGTTTGACTGCGAGCTATTTACGGGCAGTTAGCTAACGAACCAAGTGTTTGCATGAAGAGATCTATTTTTAGACTGAGAGCTGCGGATCTAATTATTGTAATTAGATGTCTAATCATTGTTTGGATGAGATCTATATAATAGACTCATGGTTGTATTGTAAAAGTGTGCTAGGGAGTAAGAGAGCATAATTATAAGCTCCTTCTGTGTGTGAGGTAGAGCTATGGTGCGTTCCTCCTAGTGCCACAGTACCAGGTGTGTTGGTGCTGGATTGGAGAGCCAGCTGGGTTCTTCAATAAGTAAGATCGTTGATCTGCAGGTGTATGTGTGTGCAAGGTCGAGGTTCACAGGTGATTGGAACCATTGCTTGATTTGCAGGTGTGCAAGGTCATACAGACAGCAACACTACAGGGAGCAGTATCAGGCATGATCTACTTGGAGTACAGGTGTGTACTCGGATAGAGCTAGAGGAAGGCAAGGGAGTTCCTTCCATAAGTATGGTCTGTTGAATCGCAGGTTGTTGCAGATTCATGGGAGATCTACTTGAAGTACCTTGAGTACTTGTGGAGCACGTGGAGTGCTTGTGGAGTGCGTGGAGCACTTGTGGTGTGCGTGGAGCACGGGAGGTGAACACCAACTCTGTATTTGAGTTGGGTGTTGGGACCTGTGAGAGGGAGAGCTTTGGGGAGAAGAATTACTGTTCACTTGAGGTGTGGGAAACCTCTGTAAGGTGGTGGAGAAGAAGTGGCATCTTCTTTATTGTATTCTTTTCTGTATAAAGTGTTAATACAATTTGGTATTGTCTCTCATATCATGTGTTATTCTGAATTCTAGTTACTTGGTGAATCTGGTTAATTTCCACATATTAAGTTGCTTGGTATTAGTAATCAAATTGTGTGCTTCCGGTGTACACCCTCCCAACAAGAAAGACACAAAGGAGTTGCTGAGAAGAATGACAGACCCACAAATGTCAAATTTGCTACAATAAAGTGTCTATTGATCGTTGCAGGCTTAAAATGTGGACCTGATGCATTAAAAGACCCTAAGGCTAGGGCCAAATGGAAGAAGAGACAAAGAGGGAAACTCAACAAGAGTTATTTCCAGTAGGTGGAATAGTGCACTAAGTAGGTATTTGGGGCCTACAAGCATTGAAATCATAGCTTATTTGTCCCCTTTTGCGTAAAGGCAATATAGATAGCTGTGTAGGTAGTATATGATAGAATGAGTGATTCAAGCTCAGAAGAGGACATTGGAGATGAATCAACATGCCACAGTTAAGGTAGCCACCCTGCTCCAGCATGGCCCTCCCTGATAAAACCAAAAATGCATCTAAGGCATTAATGCATAGCATGGGTCACTCCATGGGATAAAGTGCCAAGCCTCTCTTGGCCTCTATATATTGTAATCTCTCATTTGATGCAAGGGAGATCTTCCCTTTACCAGAATAAAAACTCTACCCAAATTGAAAGGCATCACTGAGACTTTGAGTTTAGATTGTTTATCATATTTCTTTGTTTGAATCAGAAAGTAAGTTAATTTAAGACTTTGTGCTATTGTAGCTTGTATCATTATAGGAGATTATTCTTATGTCTATTTCGTGAATGTATTCTTGTTTATTCAATTTAACAAGCAGAGCTAGTGGAAGTGATAAGGAAGGTGTCCTGAAGCCAACTACTTTTAGACTTTGTGCTGTCATAGTTGTCTTTAGTGTGTGTTTACTTTTTGTTTATATGAAAAGGACCTTGGGACGACTTTGTGCCCCCCCATTATTCTTTGTACCTCACTCTTGGGAAGTCAAGGTGGAGACTTTGTGTTACATCTTAGATTGTTGGTCACTTTGTACTCTATTACCAGTCACTTGTTACCAAAAAGATTCCTATTGTTTGCAAGAATAAGCACTCTTGAAAGAAGAAAAGTGCCTTCTATCATTTCACCAGGATTTCTACTGTCCAGGAAGGGATCTGGATCTTGGTTGAATGTTACTTCTAAAAGAAGAGAAGCACCTTCACCAATCACCCAAGATTTCTCCTTTGATTTATGAGCATCATCTCTAAAAAATGAGAAATGGATGGTTTATTCTACCCCTGAGTGTTATTTTATGCTTATATATATATATAGCCCCCTTTACACCTATAGGGAACCTCCCCTTGGTGAGAGGAGAGATTCATCCCCTTTGGATGTGGTAAACTTACAACTTTGGCTAACCAATCTCCCTTGTTGTGGATGATTAGACCTATTTTGCTCATCAGTACACTGGTGATAAAATATTCACCCAATAATTTTTTGGCAACTCCACTGGGGAAGGACAAGCAGTTTGAATCCTCAAGCTTCACATTGAAGTAGGACCAGTCCTTTTCCATTTTTTTTTCACAATCTGGCAACTCCACGCTATACTAGAAGCTAGAGAGGTCAAGGTATTGTTGACCCTATCTTTGAGTTGGCATAGCAAGTAAATTTTGACTTACTTTCTCCCTAACTTCAATTTTAATGATCCAGGAGTGTCCCTCCTACCCGTACCATGACACCAACATAAGGCAGAGCTACTTTTCCTACTGTTAGCAGAGCCTTGCCTATCTAAATTCCACTTAGATTTGTAATCCCTACTTTCAATAATCTAATCATGGTAGTTCGAGGCCCCTGTGGTAACTCTTTTGGCCCACTGAATTTGACTCCACCCTTGCATGAGCTCCCACATAGCTCAATAAATAATTTCCCCAAATTATTTGGTGATGGAAAATTTCATCCTGATGAGCATGTTGCAGCCTTCAGCATAGCCTGTGGTGTGATAGGTGTGGAATTTGAAGACGTGGCAGTTAGGCTTTTCATGGAAATGCTACAAGGTACAGTTGTAGACTGGTTTTACCATTTGCAAGCTAGATCAATAACTGATTGGGACACACTCAAAGCCAAATTTGAAGCTAGATTCAAGCCTATAGAAGATGCACATGCCTTGTTGGCCCAGCTCATCCAAATGAAGAAGGAACCTCATAAGCCTATGAGGGATTTCATAGAAAATTTTGATAAGCTAAGGAACCAAATTCCTCCTATTGCTCAACTAACCCCTAAAAACCTCAAATGTTTCTTCATCAACTCACAACTACATGAAGTGAGTTTTTTGCTAAGACATGCTGGCCACATAGACCTCAAAGATGCTCAAGATTTGGCTACCAAAGTTGAAGATGACCTTATCTTAGTAGGAAAGATAAGGAAAGATCCAAATAGAGGTAAGTCTTCTTCTTCCTCTGAATACTCCCCTTCAACCACTACTGATCTAATGGTGTAGAAGCTAGCAACTTAATTATTGGCCCTCAGAAAATAAATGACCCAAGGGATGTCATCTACCCCTCCCTATAGAGATGTACCAAGGAGGACATTCCCTAATTAGTCTTACCAGGGCCATGTTGTTAGGAACCAAGGGAAAACTAATCTTCTTCCTCCCCCTCGGAGGAATAATCTTTCCATTGAAGTACCTCCAACTAAATCAGTGGTTGGATATCTTGAAGCTAAATCAAATTTCTCATTCCAGCTTGAGTTGAGTCCTGAAGATGATGCTAATCTCTTCACTGAGGAAGAAGAAGATTTAGTTGGCGACTCTAATATCAATTTCTTGAATTATCAGGATGAACCCAGAAGTGAAGGAAATGTAACTAAGGGATCATATGTTATATTCACCTAGTCCAAGAATCAATCAGCTCAACAAGCTAATAAAGAGAAGACAGAGGGGAAAACTCAACCAACAGTTTTAATTGCTAAATGTGGGACCACTCTGCCCTTTCAGCCAAAGGACCCGGTGACTGCTAGAAAGGTAAGTACCCCAAACATTTCTATGCCTTCAACTTTAAATTCACAGTCCATTTCTCCCCCTCCCAAAACTCAGAAGGATGAACTCCCATCCTTTGTACCTAGTCCATTTTTGGCATTTGATATCATTGAACATATAAAGAAAACCAAAATTCAAATGTCTGAGTTTGAGTTTTTGTAGTCCCATCCTGAGCAATTAGACAAACTAGTTCAATGTGTTAAAAAATAGGCCATCCCTATAGGACAAGCAATTCCCAAAGTGACACATGATCCCCCCATAAATGCACCCACTAAGAACAATATTTTCATTACCCCTCCTGCTGCTCCTATTAGGAATGAACCTTTCTATGTCTCATTGCTGATAAACGATCATCAGCTGAATAATTGCATCATTAACTTTGGAGCTTCAGACAATGTCATGCCTACTAAAGTGGCTGAGTCCCTTGGCCTCACATTGACGAAGACATTTGGTAGATGTTTCTCCATGGATAACAAGCAAGTACCTTTGTTGGGATAGATTAAGGATGCCCAATTTGCATTTGTGGCATTCCCAGACAAAAGAATCAATATAATTGTCTTGGTAGCCGATGTTTTAACATCATATGGCATCCTTCTTGGGTGGAATTTCTGTAGGGATGTTGGTGGTGAATTAAGTGTGGATCTATCAAAGGAAAGGATTTCAGTCAAAGGTGTTATGAAGAGGTTGCTCCCTGAGAAGGAAGAAAAATACGTGGTTACCCAGACCTCGGCACTTGAAGCTCAAATTTTGTTTGAGTCTTCATGCATGGGTAACTACTTTCTATTTATGGATGAAGTTCATGAAGCATCTGATGAAGCTCCTGCTAGTGACAACCTGGAAATGTGTTTAGCTAAAATAGTAAAAGAATGGGCAGAGCGTAATGAAAGTGTGGAAGAATCCCCTCCTCTGAATGAAGAAGAATCCAAAGGAAAATTAGTATCAAATGAGGTATGGATTCTTGAATTTGATGGCAGCTACTCCTCTACTAGTTCAGGGGCCAGGGTTATGTTAATATCTCCTCATGGAGATATTTTTTATTCATCTTATAAATTGCAGTTCAACAACACTAATAACACAGCTGAGTATGAATCCCTGTTGCTTGGATTGAAAGCTGGTAGAGACAAAGGCATCAAACTCCTTCATGCCAAAGGAGATGTTGAATTGGTGATTTGTCAAGTGAAGAACCTATATCAAACCAAGAATGAAAGATTGCACCACTATTGTAATCTATTCTGTGACCAAATTGAAAACTTTGATGCTTTTAGCATCTCTGCAGTTCTCAGAGAATTCAATGATTGGGCTAATGCACTGGCTGTCTCAGCTACTCTCTTGGTCCCCCACCCAGACTTCAAAAGAGACAAGTACACTATTGAGCTGGTCTTTAGACCAAGTGTACCTGATAATGCTAGTCATTGGCAAGTGTTCAACAATGACAATTAAATCATTGCCTTCCTGGAGCAAAAAGACAGCTTTTAGTGGCTGCATTTTGAAGGCAATGAACCTTAGAAGCCTGAGTTGACCCCTGAATCAAGTTCAAGCATGGATGAGGAGTTCCTAAAACTTAAAGTGAATAAGATTCCAAAAGGCCTAGTTTCTATTGAGAAGTTGTTTGATAAGCATGATAGATTCATCAAACAATAGCAAACAGATTCAAGATCCTTTCAGGAATTTGATCAAGTAGATCTGGGAACCAAGGAAGACCCCAAGATGGTGAACATTGGGAAATGTTGTACTCCTAAGGAGAAGTTCAGTTTCACCACTTTGCTTAACGAGTACATGGATGTCATAACATACTCCTATGATGACCTGAAGTCATTCAGGCCTGATGAAATTCGACATGAAATTCCTCTCAAGGTTGATTCGACACCTTATAGGCAAAAGTCTAGGTAGTATAATCCAAAAATATCAGGTACTATTTTATCTAAGATACAAAAGATGATAAATGCTAGGATAATCTTCCCAATCCATCATTCCACATGGATTGCCAATATAGTGCCTGTAAGGAATAAAAATGGTGAAGTTTGCCTTTGTGTGGATTTTAGAAATTTGAATCAGTCATCCTTGAAGGATAACTACCCTCTGCCTATCATGGACCAAGTACTTCAAACAGTGATGGGTTTGGATATGTTATCAATGCTAGGTGGCTTCTCAGGATATAATTAAGTTGAATTTGGTGAGACAGACCAACATAAGACCGCTTTCACCACACCTTGGGGCATGTTTGCATATAGAAGGATGCCTTTTGGCTTGATAAATGTTGGCACCACCTTCCAAATAGTAATGGACCTTGCCTTCAAGGATGAGATGGGTAAGTTCATCATAGTTTATCTTGATGACTTGACTATCTTTTCTAAGCATTGCCCAGATCATGTGTGCCACTTACAACAAGTGTTAGAATGCTGCCACTAGAATGGAATTTCCTTAAATCCCAAGATGTTAGCTTTTGGAGTAACAGAGGGGAAACTTCTCGAACACATTGTGTCCAAGAGGGGCATAAATATTAACTCAAAAAGAGTCAAGTCTATCTAAGATCTTACCTTTCCCATAAGTAAGACTGTTGTTCACTCTTTCTTTGGAAAGTAGAATTTCTTATGGAGGTTCATCCCTGAGTTTGCTGAGAAGACCAGGCACATTGTAAACATGATGAAGAATAAGGCCACATTTAGATGGACTGAAGAAGGCAAGTCAAAATTTGAGGATATCAAGACTGCCATTACCCATGCCCCATTTCTAGTTTGTCTAGATTATACGAAGGACTTCCTCATGTATAGTTATACTTCTAAACACACACTTTTAGCCATCCTAGTTCAGTAGAATGAAGAAGGTGTGGAATCTCCCATTTCTTTCATGAACTATCCTCTCAAATCTCATGATTTGAAGTATTCAAACATGGAGAAGCATGCTTATATGGTGGTCAAGGCAGTGAAGCATTTCCATTTCTACATCCTCGATTCTTGAGTTACTACCCTGGTTTCTAATACCATGGTCAAATCCATACTAACTCAGCAGGATTTTGGAGTGAAGAGAGGCAATTGGGTTGTAAAGATCTAGGAGTTTGATCTAGTCATCAAGCCCACAAAGCTGGTGTGTGGAAAGGGGCTATGCCAACTAATTATTGATAACAAGATAGGAGGAATAGAGCATGAAGAACCAGAGGTGGATGACACACCTATAGTCCTCTTTGTCTCCACCACAAATTAGTGGTATTCAGGTATTTCTCATTTCCTTACTTATGGTGAGTGTCTTGCTCACCTATCTTTTAAAGAAAGGAGAACCATCAAGCTGAAAGCTGCTAATTTTGTCTTTTGGGACAATGGCCTATACAAGAGGAGCCTTGATGGAATGTTCCTTCACTATGTGGACAAGGAGCAGCAAAGCTGACTTCTGAAGTCCTTCCACGATTCAACCTATGGAGGACATTTTTTTGCCCTTGTGACTACCCATAAGATATTGCGAGCCAGGTATTATTGGCCAACTCTCTTCCAAGATGCATACAAGTGGGTTAGGGAATGTGAACTATGCGAGCAGTTTGTTAGAAAACCCAAGTTAGCTACCTTGCCCCTCAAACCAGTGGTCATAGAGGAGCCATTCCAGCAATGGGAAATTGATTTTATTGGAGATATAAACCCATCTTCAAGTGTTGGACATGATTATGTCCTCACAGCAATAGATTACTTCACCAAATGGGTGGAAGCCGTTCCAACCAAACATGCTACTTCAGAAGTAGTATGCAATTTCCTTAAAGAGAACATCATTTCCAAGTTTGGGGTCCCAACCAAGATTGTCACTGACAATGCATCTTGTTTCACTTCCCAGGAGATTACTCAATTCTATTTCTATTATGGGATTACACTCTCCCACTCTTCTGATTAGTTTCCACAAGGGAATGGACAGGCTGAATCAAGCAACAAGAACCTGGGGACTATCATCAAGAAGCTAGTAGATGAAAACCAAAGGACATGGCATAAAGCATTGGTTGATGCTCTATGGGTAGACAAAATTACACTAAAGATATTGATCGGTATGTCTCCTTTCCAACTTCTTTATGGTGTCAATGTTGAGATACCAATCACCTTGGAATTGCCAGCATTGAAATTAGCTAAAGCAATTGAAGACCAAATGTATGAAGGCTCCCTTGATAAGAGGATCATGTAACTTACTGAGCTGGATGAGTAGAGAACTATAGTGGTGGACAGAATTGCTGCCCATCAAGGTCTGGTGAAGAAGCTCTTCGACCAGAAAGAAAAGAACTATGATTTCCATATTGGAGATCAAGTCTTGATGTGGGACAAGAGAATAGAACCAAAGGAGATGCATGGAAAGTTTTATTCCCTGTGGAGGGGCCCTTTTACTATCCATCAGCTCAACGGTGAAAATAATTTCCTATTGAAGTATCAAGATGGCACTCTCTTTTCTTTGCCTCATAATGGGTAGCATCTGAAGCACTTCAACTCTTGAAGTGTCAGATGAGTTCCCCTGTACATATGTATATTTGTATAGTCTTTTGCTTCTATTTTGTGCTTTTCATTTTTGTTTTTGGAGCCTTTATTTTTGGGTAGCATGACTCCATATCCCAATGGCATACTTCAAAGCAACAGAGATTCTAGTTTCTACTCCCCTCAGCTATGTTTCAACTTTCCAACTGAAGTTAGTTCCCCAACTGGAGTCAGCTATTGTCCCCAAAAAATCTCACTCCTTTTTGGGACAACCTATGACCTATTTTGATCCTACATAGACCAAAATTGTCTCTTCCCTTTTAAAAATTTGTCTTCAGATTTCAAATTCCTCATTTTTTTAAGCTTTCCAAAAATCTATGGACTCTGTGGATATGTTTCTAAAAATTCTATAGATATGTTTTTACAGACTCAACAAGCTTGAAATTGATAGATTAAAAGGGTCTAATGACTTCAATAGGTAAATTCCTTTGAAAGAGCAAGTTTTTGGCACTTACGCATTTCTAGGGTTGGTTTAATCAAACAGACCAAAGAGCGTGTGAAAGAAAAAGATGAGCAAAAGCTGCCAAGTGTTGTCTACTGAGACATATTACGATTTGCTTCTCAAAGTAGCGAAACATGCCACATGTCCCTTGTAGGGTTCTGTATAAAGCAACAAGTGGTAGCTGTAGAAGGTTTCAATATCTTTTTCTTGAAGCAGTGAAACATGCTGCGTGTCATTTGCAGAGATCGATGAAGGTTGCCAAGTGTCAATGGTCACTATATCTTCCTTTGGTTTCATTATCAAGTAAAGACTATGGCAGGCCCTGGGCAAGCTGCTAAAAGAATAAGTGGAGCACTCCAAGTATCACCCTCTGTGTGATTGTTAAAATTGAGAAAAAGTTGCCACATGTCCCTGGTAAGAATCGGTAGAGGTCGCTAAGTGTCACCATCCATAGTTTCTTCCTTTGTTTCATAAGGGCTGTGGTGGGCCTTAGGTGAATTACTAAGGTTAAGTGGATTGTGACAATTGTCACCATCTACATGAATCCAAAATGAGTCTCGAATGTTTTCATAAGTGTTTCTAGAGCTCAATGGAAGCTACCATGTGTCATCTTCTACAAGACCCTCAAAGGTTTCTAAGAACCCCTATAAATTAGGCAGATGCTTCCATGTGTCCTCGCCTATTCTGGTAGAAGATTCCACATGTCACCTATTAAAATTAGTAGAAGGCACCATGTGTCAAAGATGGAGCACTCTCAATACAGAGACACAGAGCTAAGGAAATATTTCCTTTAGACAAATTGTTTGAAGGATTTCCTTCAGACATTTTGTCTGAAGGAAATAAAGAGATGATAGTCCTCTAAAAGAATCAAAGCTCGAAGGCCACCCAGATGATCCTAAAGGGTAGGTACCTTCATGAAGGACAATCGACACTCATAAAATGGACCTTTTTCAAGACCACGATGGGCAAGTCCCCTTTGAGAAGGATCAAGCCTCAAAGTGCAATAGAAGCTGCCAAGTGTTTGCATCTACGCTTCTAGTTTCTAACAAGGTTCAAAGTAGTGGAACTCACCACGTGTCCCATCCCAACTCAGCAGAGTGTGACAAGTGTCTGCATCCGTGCTTCCAATCTCTAACAAGTTTTAAAGTTTGTTCTAATAAGCTTATTTGGAAGATGTGGATGTCACCACGTGTCTTCACCTGTGTCACAGCAAAAAGTGGCCATAGCAAGTGAGAAATACACAAAGGAGTTGTTGAGAAGAATGACAGACTCATGGATGTCAAATTTGCTGCAATGAAGTGTCGGTTGATCTTTACAGGCTTAAAACATGGACCCAATGCATTCAAATACCCTAAGGCTAGGGCCAAATGGAAGAAGAGACAAAGAGGGAAATGAGGATACGAAACAACCGAAAGCACACAGTTGATTACCAAACCAAGCAACTTAATATGAGGAAATAACCAGAATCAACAAGTAACTAGAATTCAGAATAACACATGATATGAGAGACAATACACAACTTGTATTAATACTTTATATAGAAAAGAATACAATAAAGAAGATGCCACCTCTTCTCCACCACCTCTTCAGAGGCTTGCCACACCTCAAGTGAATAGTAATTCTCTCCTCAAAGCTCTCTCTCTCAGGTCCCAACACACAACTCAAACACAGAGTTGGTGTTCACCTCCTGTGCTCCATGCACACCACAAGTGCTCCACACACTCCACAAGTACTCAAAGTACTTCAAGTAGATCTCCCATGAACCTGCAATAACCTGCACCTCAATAGATCATACTTATGGAAGGAACTCCCTTGCCTTCCTCTTTGCTCTATCTAAGTACACACCTGTACTCCAAGTAGATCCTACCTGATTCTGCTCCCTGTTGTGTTGCTATCCTATCTAATCTTGCACACCTACAAATCAACCTGGTTCTGCACACCTGTGAACCTTGACCTTGCACACACATACACCTGCAAATCAATGATCTTACTTACCATGTATATCTCTTATATAGGCCATGCACCTGTGACCAAGATCCTACACACCTGAAGAATCTTGTTGACTCTCCAAAACCAGCACCCACCTAGGTACTGCTATGGAACTAGGAGGAACACCCTTGCTCACCTCACACACAGAAGGAGATAACTTTGCTCAACTCAAACTAGAACACCTTTCCAATACAACCATGAGTCTATTATATAGATCTCATCCAAACAATGATTAGACATCTAATTACAATAATTAGATCCACAGCTCTCAGTCTAAAAATAGATCTAATCATGCAAACAATTGGTTCATTAGCTAACTGCCCATAATAAATGCAGTCTAAACCACACAGGCAACCGATGTCGGTCCCTGTCTGCCTGGGGGTCGCCGATGCCGGCCGATCTCTGACTGACGTCGGTTGCTTCCTGTCTCCTACCTGCCGACGTCAGTTGGCCAAACCAACGCCAAAGACTGTGACACTCTGCAACTCATCCTGCAACCTCCTCCATGTCTGCATCAATGAAGCTTTTAGCTTCACAACCTAACAATCTCCCACTTGGAGATAAACAATTGCACTATACCTGTACCTGTACTCTATCTAATCTATTTCCTGGTTTGTATCCCTCTTCAAGCTCAATCTTGAAGACAACCCACCACACATCCTGTGGTGTACCTCCTGTCATCCGAGTACCTGCCACATCCAAACCTACAAACCCATGTAGTGAAGTCCTGACCTTGCATAGCATGAATCCCTGCTGCTGGTCCCTCTCAAATACCTGAGAACCCACTTCCCCGAATTGGCTCCTAACTCTCTGACAACTCCCACTGCATGGGAATACTCAGGTCTATACCAGACCTCATGTGATTTCAGACACTGTACCTATCCAGCCCTTAGTGTGCTCCAGCTCTGCATCTTGAACCTCGCCAACACCTGATTCACATCAGCTCCCACTAGAAACAAAATCAACCTGTGATCTCCATGTCTCCCATGTCAAAGAATTTTGCTGCTCCAAACTCCTCCTGACATGCCACTAAACTAATCTTACCCTTAGCTCAGCAAAACCCTGTATGTACAAACCCTGCTAGCAAAACATACCATCCATATATAGCAACATAATGATGTCATGACTAATCATCCCCCTGGTAAGGCAAACCATAGTAGTTACCTGACATTGACTGAAGCCATGCTTCATCCTCCACCTGTCAAAACCTGTACCACTGTCCTACAGCTCCTCAAGACCATATACCTGGTCTTCCGTCTCACGTGTCCGTTCACTCTATTCTTCAACTAAGGAATCCATTCATCTCTGTGCTTTCATACCTGCTATCAACCCTACCAAAAACACCTGTTTGGTTCTCCTCCAAGGAATCACATCCTCATCCATGCCAAGCTCACACCTATTTCCTGGATCCTTCCTGCTCTAAAATTAGCAACGAGTATAAAGAAGAGGAACAATGAATTTGAGGGCCTACTTCCATCTTCAGTCCTCCGTATGGGTGTTTGAGACTCCATGACAGTGTGTTGTCCACCCAAAATCCGTTACAGTGATCAACCTCGGTCACTCCATAGTCTGCATCTGACCGATGTCAGTTCCCATGCATCTGTCCCTGACTACCGACCCTACCGACGTTGGTGTCCCTACTGCCGACGTCGGTCCTCCTGACTGACATCGGTCTTACCTACTACCGACATCGGTCCTCCTGACTGACGTCGATCTTACCCTGCCTGACATCGCCGGCTTTGGTCTGCACATGACCGACATCGGTACCTGTTTGTTATACGCCGGTTCCTCCTGACCGACATCGATACCTATGTTCTCCTGTGAGTGATGACTTTTTACCCATGAGCTCCTTTAAATCAAAACCCATGTCCAAACTGCCCTGCTCAGAAGAGTCCAGCACCATCCACTGGTTTCTATCTGCCATCTCCTCCATAAACACCAAGGCTTTCTAGTTCTTAAGCCTGTCAAATATATCTGTCTTCCACTTAAGAACATGCATCTCCTTCCTGCTCATGTGACCAAGCCTACGAAGCCACGTCTCCACAACAAAAGAAGAATCAGTAATATAAACAAGTAGATAAAGAGTACCTATTTTCTTACCACTAGCTAATTCAAGTGCATCCGCTGTGAGAGTTCTTGTGCATCTCTCATCACCCAATCTTTTTGAAGAAATTAGCCATATCTCCAAACCTAGGACCTGCATGACCTTCATCAACACCTGTGTGTTGGCCGCCTGCAATTTCAACTTCACTTCCCCTTTGCCAATTCTTTGGCAAGGCTCACCAACTCCTCTACCTGGGGCTGCATGGAAAGAGGCAACCGAATCTTTTACCCAAGATTCAACTTTATCCAAGAAACCTCCTAGAGCATCCTGTGCCACATGACCTACAACATCTGCTTCTTCAATTCCTTCATGCTGATCTACTACCAACCAACAATAATCTTTTACCTGCTCTTTCTTTCCATAGGACCGTGAGTGACCATCTGTGCTTTTTAACTCCTCCATTCTTAGCTTACTTTCATCTGCCATTGCTCTACTCCCACTCAATCAGAAACCCCTGAGAGTGACCTGTAACCAAACACAAAACCTGCTCCCTGCAACCTTAGCTCTGATACCACTTGGTAGGATACGAAACAACCAAAAGCACACAGTTGATTACCAAACCAAGCAACTTAATATGCAGAAATAACTAGAATCAACAAGTAACTAGAATTCAGAATAACACATGATATGAGAGACAATACACAACTTGTATTAATACTTTATACATAAAAGAATACAATAAAGAAGATGCCACTTCTTCTCCACCACCTCTTCAGAGGCTTGCCACACCTCAAGTGAACAGTAATTCTCTCCTCAAAGCTCTCTCTCTCAGGTCCCAACACACAACTCAAACACAGAGTTGGTGTTCACCTCCTATGCTCCACGCACACCACAAGTGCTCCACGCACTCCACAAGTACTCAAAGTACTTCAAGTAGATCTCCCATGAACCTGCAATAACCTGCACCTCAACAGATCATACTTATGGAAGGAACTCCCTTGCCTTCCTCTTTGATCTATCCGAGTACACACCTGTACTCCAAGTAGATCCTGCCTGATTCTGCTCCCTATTGTGTTGCTGTCCTATTTGATCTTGCACACCTGCAAATCAACCTGGTTCTGCACACCTGTGAACCTTGACCTTACACACACACACCTGCAAATCAATGATCTTAATTACCATGTAGATCTCCTATATAGGCCATGCACCTGTGACCAAGATCCTACACACCTGAAGAATCTTGTTGACTCTCCAAAACCAGCACCCACCTAGGTATTGCTGTGGAACTAGGAGGAACACCCTTGCTCACCTCACACACAGAAGGAGCTAACTTTGCTCAACTCAAACTAGAACACCTTTCCAATACAACCATGAGTCTATTATATAGATCTCATCCAAACAATGATTAGACATCTAATTACAATAATTAGATCCACAGCTCTCAGTCTAAAAATAGATCTAATCATGCAAACACTTGGTTCGTTAGCTAACTACCCATAATAAACGTATTCCAAACCACACAGGTGACCGATGTCGGTCCTTGTCTGCCTGGGGGTCACCGACGCCAGTCGATCTCTGACCGACGTCGGTTGCTTCCTATCTCCTACCTGCCAACGTCGGTTGGCCAGACCAACGCCAAAGACTGTGACACTCTACAACTCATCCTGTAACCTCCTCCATGTCTGCATCAGTGAAGCTTTTAGCTCCACAACCTAACAGGAAACTCAGTAGGAGTTATTTCCAATAGGTGGAATAGCCCACCAAGTACATATTTGGGGCCTGCAAGCATTAAATGTGCAACCTATTTGTCCCCTTTTGTGTAAAGGCAACATGGAGAGCTGACGGGTAGTAGATGATGGAATGAGTGATTTAAGATCAAAAGAGGACATTGGAGATGAATCAACATGCCATAGTTAAGGTAGCTGCCCTGCTCCAACATGGCCCTCCCTGATAGAACCAAAAATGCATCTAAGGCATTAATTCACAGCATGGGTCACTCCATGGGACAAAGTGCCAAGCCTCTCTTGGCCTCTATATATTGTAATCTCTCATTTGATGCAAGGGAGATCTTCCTTTTACCAGAAGCAAAACTCTACCCAAATTGAAAGGCATCACTGAGACTTTGAGCTTAGATTGTTTATCATATTTCTTTGTTTGAATCAAAAAGAAAGTTACTTTCAGACTTTATGCTGTTATAGCTTGTATCATTCTAAGAGATTGTTCTTATGTCTATTTCCTAAATGTATTCTTGTTTATGCAATTTAACAAGCAGAGCTAGTGGAAGTGATAAGGAAGGTGTCTTGAAACCAACAACTTTTAGACTTTGTGTTGTCATAGTTGTCTTTAGTGTGTGTTTACTTTCTATTTTTGTGAAAAGGACCTTGGGATGACTTTGTGCCCCCCCATTATTCTTCGTACCTCACTCTTGGGCAGTCAAGGTGGAGAATTTGTGCTACATCTTAGATTAATGGTCACTCTGTACTCTGTTACCAGTCACTTCTTACCAGAAAGATTCCTATTATTTATAAGAACAAGCACTCCTGAAAGAAGAGAAGTGCCTTCTATCATTTCACTAGGATTTCTACTATCCAGGAAGGGATCTGGCTCTTGGTTGAATGTTACTTCTGAAAGAGGAGAAGCACCTTAACCAATCACCTAGGATTTCTCCTTTGATCTGTGAGCATCATCTCTGAAAAAAGAGAGATGGATGGTTTATTTTACCCCTGAGTGTTATTTTCTGCTTATATATATATATATATATATATATATTATAGCCCCCTTTATACCTATAGGGAACCTTCCCTTGATGAGAGGATAGATTGGTCCCCTTTGGATGTGGTAAACCTACAACTATGGCCAACCAATCTCCCTTGCTGTGGATGATCAGACCTATTTTGCTCATCAGTACGCTAGTGACAAAATATTCACCCAACACAAGTAATGCAAAAAAAGGGCCAATCAACATCGATCTAGAATGAATTAGTGATGATCTACCTAAATGGCATCAATCTAAAATGGATAGATGTTGATCTGAATTTGGGTATATAAGTAATTTTGATGTATAAAAGGGCTCATTTGCTATTTGTAAAAGCCAAATGATGTTTGAGAGCTCAAAGGATGCAAGTGCTATAAAATGAGATGGAGGCTAGTGGTAGTGGATTACAATGTTGACAACACTCACAAGATGAGGTAGGTTAAATATTTTAGTAATTTTTTGAGTTTTTTGAATTTTTTAATATTTTTAGGATTTTTGAAGCCAAGGGTTAGTCTAGGTTATAGGGAGATGGAAATATGAAATTAGCACTGATTCCCTAGTGAATCGGTAATGATTCATAGGGAATCGATGTTATTTCAATAAAATGATGCCAATTAATATATAATGACACTGATCCTTAAGTGATTGATATCAATTCACACAAAATGGGAAGGGCTTAGAATAAAGCTAGGGTTTAGGATAATTATATTTCTTAGGAGATTTTTAGGTTTATAGGAGTTATTGATGATAGGCATGGGGGCTACTATGACCGCAAGATCGAGTGTCACCCTTGTTAGACTGATTATGAGTTTAGTTGAGGGATGATGATTGGACCCATCTAGAGGTGATAGGCTTGGGAGGGGTGTATCATTACTAATGCATCCACTGAGACACAAGATTTTTGGTGGGTTTAATGGAGCGGTGGGATGTCATAATCAAGACCTTCTAGCTATCAACTGGGGAGATGATCATCACTGAGGAGGACATATAATAGATATTAGTACTTCTAGTATAGGGAGAACCTATAATACCCATCGATGATCAAGGCTTAGGAGCAACTTTAAGATGCCTAAACAATAATGATGAAGAGGGGATTAGTTTTATTGTTGGGGGTTTTCATTTTGAGCCTCTTTATAGAATGGATACACCAAGGAGAGGCATACTAATTATGATGATTTTGGTGATATAATGTTATGCAATCTTAGACTCAAAGGGAGGGATATTTTTATGAAGCTTAGCTAGTGTAATTGTAGGCATATTAGAGAATCACACCATTTTTATGTGGGAGTCTACCTTATTGGTATATATTTACATGGATCTCTAGGGTTGGAGGACCTAGAGGTGCCATGGTTGAGATGTTATTGTCATATTATCGTGATAGGCCAACAAACACATCATGATAGTGTGGCCTATTGGTACCCCATGGATATGATGGTACAAGCCAGACTACAATGTGGCCTTTTTATAGTGGAAGGTTGATCTAGCACAAGGGTTTATAAATGGATTTTTTAGAGACCTAGATTATTATTGGGGTGTTCTAAAGGGTTTGAGGGTTATAGACATCATTTGGAGGCCTTATCTATGATTTCATGAGTGGCCTAAGGTATAGGTAGAGTTGACAGGGTATGGAGGAAATATTGGGTTATAGAGAGGAGGACAGATTAATGAGAGTACCTCTATTTTTGTTGGATGTGATGGTAGTTTAGATTGGTGCAAGATGTCCTGGTATAGGAGAATATATCAGTAAGGGATGATGTGGAAGATGCAAGGTGCACTCCCACATATACATCTTAGTGGGTTGAGGAGTGGGCATTGCAGTAGGACAAGGTGGTGCATCCATGCTAGGGAGGAGGGGATGAGGAGATGGAAAAGGTAGAAGAGGAGGTTCATTTCGAGGAGAGAAAAGAGGAGACACATGATAAGATGGGAGATGAGGTGGTTGGGAGAGAGGATGGGGGTGGATAGGAGGAGACATAGGAGGAGGAGATAAATGTTTGAGAGCTTATCATGGAGAGAGATATATTGAGGGCATAATGTACTTTATTATAGGGATAACTAGCTATAACATAGGGGGCACTTACTATTATGTAGATAGATTAAGATATAATATAGACCCAATTGTATAATTTATAGGTGGGGTTTAATTTATTATAGTTTATTCATGATATGGTGGTAGAGGATCAGGATAGGTACATAGTGGAATGGGATACCCCAAGGAGGAGGGAAGAGGAGAGAGTTTTTAATATAATTTTTTGGATATATGGCATGGCTAAACATGAGACCAACAGGGAATATCATCACTGAGAGTTATAGGGAGATAGTGGTGGAGATGATATATTATGAGAAGATCATTCTAGCTAAATTTCTAGAGACTCCCTATTATGCAACCCACATAGCCAAATAGGGCAGGTCCTATAGGCAGATGCACATAGGGAAAATGAGTATGGGGAGTGTCACTTAGAGGAAAGATAGGGATGGAGATGGGGATAAAGATATACTGAGTATTCATTTGAGCATATTAGAGTTCACTCAATAGATCCATATATATTTATATGCACTTGTACTAATTGTAGAGCCATGGACATGTATACAGACACTTTGATGTATATTGATCTTTTTGATAAATATATTTCTTACTTATGGATTATGTTTTTATTAATGGATTTATGGATTATTATGCTTTATGAATGTCATCAATTATTATGCTTTATGTATTTCATGGATTATGTGATGGATTATAGTTTGGTTAGAGCTATAATTATTTTTATGGATTATGGATTTATATGCGATGTGTATAGATTATGGGTTTTTACATGTGATGGATTTATGTTATGAGATTAGATTACTATGACCTTGAATTTTTATGTGATGTAATTAGATGATTTGAATATGGATTTAAATGTTATCGAATGTTTTATGGATCATGCTTATATTACTTATTATTTATGGAGTATGGATTATGGATATGGATGTGATTTTGATGTATAGATTAATGTTTTATGATTAAAATAGATATGACTTATATGGATTATATATTTTTATGGGTTTATTTATAGATTATGGATGTATATTTGATTATTTGATTATGGATTTAAAATGACATAAATTATGATTTGGATTTATGATGATAGATGAGAGGTAATGTTTATTGATCATGATTAATGGTTATGGATTATGATTTAATGGTTATGGATTATGATTATGATGGATACAAATTGTAACTTAATAATTTGCATGTTCAAAGATTTGTTAATTAATTTTTTAAGATATTAGTTAATATATATGCAAAAAAATTTGAAATTAATTTACAAAAGGCTTAATGTTTGTTTATTGGCTCATACCATGACCGAAGAAATGTCTTAAAAGTGATGCATATGCTTCCTTAACCCAATGCTAATAATAACCCAAACAACTTTAGGTCAACTAAGTTCAATCTCTTATTGACTTATTTTTAGGATGTGACAAAAATGGATTCTAAGAAGAAGATGCTTCCATATTGTATACTGACAACTAAGGGTTAATCTAGAATCCTCATGTGCCAATCTATGTAGATTGATCAATGCATATAGTTGACTAAATTAAATAAAGTTAATTGATGCAGGAAGCTTTATAGGGAGACTTTATGCATGATAGCCATCCTTGAAGGGAGTTATCTATATTTAAAAATATGATTTTGGAGATAGTTATCCTTTGAGGGAGCAATCTATGTTTTTTCTATTTTTTATAGCTTTGCAAATTTTGTGGATTTACATAGTTGTCCTTCGAGGGATAAGTCTATTCATATTGCTTTTATAGATGCTTTGTTTTTTATTTTGATCCCAATACTATCTTTGTTTGATGGATTGGTCTTAGGTATCCTAGGATAATTTCCTAAAGCTTTGATACACAAGATAAAACATTTATTCTAAAAATGAATTAGTGAGAGGGAGGTATTTTAGGTAATAATGACTTGGAGCTCCTTCCCATTATAAGTGAAGCTTATCCAGTTATATTATGCTATGAATAAAATAGGGTATCCATATTTAAGGTTAATGATAGGAAATGCTACCAGATAAACACATCTCTAGATATCATTATTTGGTATAAGAGTAATAGGGATATGTGTGAGCTAGGAATTTGACTAAAGAGAGGATGGTTACTATTGTGTTAGTCCCAAAATGAAAACAAAATGAGAGAAACACACAAACTAGCATAAAATATCTAGGCCTAAACACTAGGGAGAGCTTAGTTAACAAACATGAATAAAACACACAATTAAAATGCAAAAGAAACCTTCTTTTACCTTGTTTGGATGCTCCAAAATGTTTATTGTAGTGGATTACTCAACTTGTGCTCATGAAGTCTTCGTCAAAGAAGGATTGGCTATCTCCTTTTTTCCTTGGAACCTTGTGGCTTTGGCTTTGATTGGATCAATATTTTTGCATCATAAATTTTGAATGTGAGAGCTCTTAGAATCAATTTGACATGGTAACTTTTCACAAATTAAGCTTCTAAATTTAATAGGCAAGGCCTCCTATTTATAGATTTTTGAGACTGCTCAGAATCAACCTGAACCATCCATCTTGAGATGAAGATGTGTGGTTAAGGATTAATTCAATTTTTTGAAATTAAATCTATAATTATCCTCATCATGAAATTGGAAAAAGGGGAATTGAAGAGGCATGGAGGGTCAATATGAGGCATGGGAGACCCATAATCTTGATATTTATGGCAGTTATGGCCTAGGGATGTCTTCCCAAGAAATGAGGTCACCTGATGATGTATCTATTCAATATTAATTTTAAAAAATAAGTATTCAAAATTTTTCCATGGAATTCTTATTTAGGATCTAATTTGGTTTAATGATCTCTTAAGCATGATTAAGCACTTTGTGCACAAATTACTCAAATTGATCAGAATTCCTTGTTATTGGTCAAAAATTTGACTAGATTGGAATTGGAAGTCAATGTCTAATGCATTGGAACCATATTCCAATTTAGGATATTGCCAACACAAAATAACAAAGAAAAAATCTTGTACAAGAAATTTGATAGAAAAAATTAATCTAGAGCACCTAGGTGAAAATTTGGCATTTTGACTCGAAATGATCTAATCAAAGTTAGTCGGCCCATGAATTGTATTGCCCCATTTAATGATACCCTAGCCAAAATCAACACTTTAATACATCTTATTCAAAGCTTTAAATGCATTTTAGTAATTTTAGGCCAAATTGTGCATTTTTGTGGAAATTGGTCAAAAGCTTAGTTGGAGGTTATCGGTGGCCAGTTTTAGGTGTCTACAATTTGCCCCTATTTGGGAAGATGTTGCAAATCATACACAAAGCAATATCTTCTCAAATAATGAGAAAAGGCCTATATGCCAAAAAGAAGATGATGGCTGAAGAATAAAGCTCCAAATTATGTTTGGGAAGCCTAGGATGATGCCCCCTCGAGGGAGTGGCCATCACATTTGTTGATGGATGGTCCCTCAAAAAGAAGAAAGGTGAAATTAACTCATGCTCAAGATTAATCCAAATGAGAAAATGCTTGCATACATTGATTTAAAAATATTACTGATTTACCTAAAGGTGGTTATAACCAAGAATAAAATTCAAAATAGTGATTTGCCCATAGGTGGTTATAATTATTAAAAGGACCTAGATTGGCTAAAGATGATTATGCCCCAGTTAGGTCTGATTAACAAGAATAACTCAAGGATATAACTTTAAATTTAGATTAAAGATGAGTGGGTGAAAAGTGATGAAATAGATGAATATAAGAATAAGATTGATCAGTGTGAATGATTCAATTGTACCTACCAATGAGGAGATGTTCATCTTGATTAGCAATGATATAACTAAAATGGTTAATGGGTTGATATGATTAAAGAAGGCATTGGAGGATTTTCCAAGGTGCCAAGGAGAAACTTCTATGGATCCATTGATTATAGACCTTCTTGCAGTTGATTTTTCTTGTAGCATGTGATGGTAGGCTTCATGATAGAACACCATGAAGATTTCCAAAATATGCATAAAGATTGACTCCTGATCCAATAAACACTCAAAAATAATTCACTAATGATAAAAACCATGATGATAATTTTAACATATGAATATGGATAGACTCAAGGAATCACCCAATGAATGCATATATAGTGCTAAAAGCAAACAAATAGGCAAATGAATAAACAAACAAACAAACAAATAGAAATCCTAAAAACAAAATCAAAAGAGAGCATCCTAACAATGATAATGCCCTAGCAAGGTGGATCAAGGATAACTAACTAGACTTAAATGGGACAAAAAATTGGATTTTTAAATATTATGAATGTTTTTGGCATTTTGAGGTATCTTAACTCATTAGAGAATGACAAGATACCTGATCATAAAATGGCAAGAGCATTTGGCTTTTGTTGCTCATAAAATGGTGAGAGTATATGGAAAGGGGGACTGAGGTGACCTCAACATGAATTGAGCACAACCCAAATAGTCCTGAAATAACCTCAAGTCATAGTAATTCCATCCACACAAAAGGTAAGGAAAAACCAACTAGGTCCCAAAAAGTTCTCAAAGCTGGCAAATGGCCAGTCAAATGAAAATAATAATGGCAAGGTGACACATCAATGTATGATAAACAAGTGTTTCCCCTAGTTTTCTCATAGATGGTTATAACTAGGATATAATGACATAGGTCAATGATACTAATTTACCCATAGGCAGTTGTAATTAGTAGCAAGACTAGTGAGACACTGATTTGCCTATAGGTGGTTATGATTAGGATCACATAAACAAACTTGATATAGGATGGAAAATGAAAGATATATTATCATATCAACTATGATAATACTTTTAGATATTGTCATTGTAAACATGGATTTTATTGATTGTTTAAACTTGATTGGAATCCCCCTGTAAAAGGTGTAAGAAGAACCAAATGAACCAAGATCAAAACATGATTGGGTGGGATGACTAAAAATATGATTTGGTCTAGATAGGAATGGAATGGTTAGATGGCATAGTCTTGTTAAGGATAATGATGGTTTGATAAATTAAAAAAAATGGTAAGAGGGTTACCTCCAAGTGATGTGGTAAATGGAAGGATATGCGATAATGGAAAAAGAATATGTAATAATGACAATGGCAAGCAAATGTGAAATGGAATGGTACATGTTTTTGGCCTAGGTGTGTTAAATGGCATATGATTCTATTATTCTTACATAAGTGGAGATGCATGTCTTGATCAACAAATGATATAAATAGAATACATGACTCAGGTTAATTGTTAGCCCACACCTCATCTGAATAGTTACTCTATCAATAACTATTTATAGATATGGTTGTCAAGAATTATTTTATGATCTTCATTGGTCCTTGATTTTGATTCCTTCAAACATCAAAACAAGGTATATTTGTAGCCTCTACGAAGGAAAGTATGACCATGGATGGTAAATAAGGACAAATAATGGATGGTAGGTTTGATTATGAAATGGAATGGTAGATGATAATGTAATGTGTAATGGTTGGGAAACAAATGAAGGTCAGGACTTTTAGTCACATGCAATGTTTTTGATGTCAGATTCAACATAACTTTGGTTATGGCAAGGCCGAAGACTTGTTCTCTTGATAGGACCACCAAATTTTGTTGTTGTTTGATCTTGAGAGTAAATACCATTTGATTAGGTTGTAGATTGGAAGATATTTTTATTTGATCTTTGATTTTATCTTCATCAAGTAGTGAAGAAAATTTGTGCTCATCTATGGGTGCCTCAAAGTGGTTTTCACCAATGAATTTTTCATGATTGTCTTATAGTGCCTTTGAGAAGGTTTCACTAAGGAATGTTGACTTTTGACTTTGATTATCTTCTAATGTTTTTGAAAAATTTTCACTAGAAGATGTTGAGTTATAACTTTAATTATCCCCTAGTACCTCTAAAATGGTTTCACTAGGAGAGTGTTATTATACTATATGAATGTTGTCTTGGCCTCCTTTCTCTTCTTCAATTGCTATGTCACCATGGATGTAGTTCAACAAAGTGTGATTCTTTTGATCCTAATCAACACTTGTGGGAGATGGAATGTCAATGATATGGCTATTTTGGTTGATGGTAATGGCATGTGGAATGATAATGGGATGGGAAAAGGCTATACAATCCTCATAGAAGATACTAGGATAAGTTGTGTAAAAGCTGAAGTAATCATCCTCTAAAACCATAAAAGGATCACAAATGTATTCAAATTGATCTGCAAGGCATGCATAACCAATGTTATAATAGCCATGAACATATTCTTCTTCTATATCTGATTCTAACTCAAGGGACTTTAAATTTGATGTTGAGACTATTGTTGATTCTAATTATGATGCTAAATTTGATGTCAATTCAAGAATATAACTTGGCTTTAACTCTGATTCTTCATCGATGGGTACTCTATTATAATGATGTCTTATTTAATGTTTGGTATTGGATAAGTAATGGCCTATGATGGCATAATAGGCTCCACAAAAACAAGTTTGTCAGAGTGGGACTCCTCTAGGATGGGAAAAAGGTCAAGAGACAACTCCTCAGAGATTGGCTTATTAATAGGAGGCTCTTGACAAATAGGCACATGGTCAAGGTAATGATTTTCTCAAAGGTGGTTATAATCATTAAGAAGTGACTCAACAAAGACTAGCTCATTAGAGTGAGACTCCTCGACAAATAGTATAAGATCAATAGGTGATTCATCATAGGTTGACTTATCACAAATGGTTTATTCAATAAAAACATCTCAGATTGGTTAGTTCTCTTGGAATTGGTTTCCAATGAGTTAGAAAATACTAGTTTTGAACACAGCTTGGTCTTCAAAGGATTGGATCGATTGAGGTTTGGATGGGATTGGTTCTGGATGAGAAATGGCTTATGGTTGGATAATGGTAGGACATTGGGGAGCATGATTACTCACATGATCCAAAGGACAAAGTCTTGAAATGGTAAAAATAGGGAGTTGTGGGGCTTGATTGCTTGCATAAGCTAAAATACTAGGTCTTGGAATGATGAAGGGGCATTGTGGAGCTTGATTACTCACACAAGCCAAAGGATGAGATCCTAGTATGGAAATGGTTTGGCATTATAAAACCTGATTGCTCACACAAACCAAAGGATGAGGTCTTGGTATGGGAATGGTGTGACATTATGGTCATAGAATAGAAATGGTATGATTTGGTGGAGCCTCATTACTCACATAAGCCAAAGCATCCAAGTATTCCTCATAAACTATATCATCCCGATTTTGAGTTGGTTCATAAGCTAGTTCTTGACTATGTTCCATGTATTGATTATCATAAAGAGGATATAGATCTATATCCCAAACAACATTATCTATAGTTGGATCTTTAAATTTATCCTCACAAGCCTCTTCATACCAATCTAGGTCTCGAGTTGGATCATGAGTTGGTTTATGACTTTGTTCCTATGAATGATTATTAAGAAGTGGATAAAAATTTATCTAACAAACCATATTATCATCATTGGGGTCTTGTCTGAAGCCATAAAAGTCATTTTATGCAGCCATTCTATCATATTTGGATTATGAATGACTCCACCATAAATTATGAAAGCTCCAAAAACAAAAAGGCTTAGATTTCTACAAACTCCAAAAAAACTATGTCTAAAGGACAAATGGTTCAAACTTGGTCTAACTTAGTCGAAAGTGGTGGAATTGTATCTCCAATATGGTCTGAAAGTGGAGCTATATCTATAAAATGATTTGTCCTAAGACTTGGCATAAAATAGTCTAATATCAAATATCTAATGTTAAATTTCATATGCACAAAATGTCAAGCATCTGAATAAAAACCAACATGTCAAAAGTCTAGGTCAAAGTGTTCCAAACAAGCTCTAAACTAGGAAAGGGAAAAATTGAGTTACTAGGTCTTTTGTCCAAATGCGGAGTCAAAATCTAGGCTCAAAAAAATAGGCATATTCTAGGACTTTTGGCTAAACAACTTCAAAAGATAAACTTGAAACAAAGTCTGATGTGATTTGATTTAATCTAACAAGTTTGGAAAAAACTTTGACATAAACCCAACACATGAAATCAAATATGAACATGATCAATTGGCATAAGGCATATGGCATTTGGAGAAAGGCTATGTTTCCCAAATAAAGACACAAATAATGACAAGGATAGGCATTGAATAAAAAACCATCAGTAGTTTTAAATTTTGGGTAATTGATTAACTGAAGTTATGCAACCCAAAAGAGAAAGACCTGTGTATCAGCCCCATGAATTAAGGTCCAAATAGAAATCAATTAATGTTTGAATCTAAACTTAAAAAGGCTAATTGAAAACTCAATGATGAAAACTATGATTTGACCAGAAAAGTTAGACAAGATTAGATAGCATGATAGCACAAGACAAAGGTCTAAATGGTTTCTGATACAAGGTAAACTAGTCTTGAAACAATTTGAGTAGCCTAATGGCATAAACATGCTCAAATGATGTGGTCAATGTTAGGTTTACAAAATACTTAAAAGGTTTAAAATGTGTTGACATGATTTGGACAGCATAACACTACCCTCCTCAACTCAAATACATTGTTTTGACATGGCTTATGAACAAAAAAAAGCATTTTAGTCTCAAAACATACCAAGAAAAAATGACCAAAATACACTAAGTATAATCATCCAAATCATATCAAGGGTATGGTAATGTGGGGTTGAATAAACTAGAAAGATTTTGAATGTTTCTATGGGAATCAATTGCATAATGACTTTCACATCAAATGATAAAAAATACAAGAATATAAATTAGGTGACTATGGCATTAGCTAGTTGTAAAAAGGTTTAGTCCTTTTTACAACCACTACATCTTATTGTTTTCTCAGTGTAGTGCGATGTCCAAATGTAGATATGTCTTGTGTGCAACTCATAAGGAGTAAGTGAAGTCAATGCTGGGAGATGAAACCCTGGGTCAAAGCTTCCCTAAAGAACTTGTGGGAGGTAATGACGTCCCCTTCACAAGCCAAGATGTAATGAAATAAAATACATAAGAGAAAGACTTTAGGGTCATTTTTAAGGTCACCCAAACTTTGATGAGTTTTTGGGGAGTGCTTTAGATGGCATTATTTCTAAACCTTGGACTAGGATTTTTGTAATAAGGATGGTGCTTTTGATTCCAAGGGTTCCCTAAAGGGGAAAATTGGAAGAGTATACACATCAAATCCTTCTTTTTTCCAATCAAAAAAATAACTAAACAACTATTGAATACAAAAAATTAGACAAGTGAGTTCAATTTTAAGCACTAATTTGAAAAATTAGGTGGTGTTCTTTTGACCCCTTGGTCTTAATTTGTAACTTTGAAAGCTAACTACAAGATTTAAGCAATAGCACCCTAAATGATTTTCCTTTAAGCACCAAAATGAAAAGTTTGATTCATTTTAAAACACCCTAAAATAAGATTAAAATGATCCATTTAAGCATGCTTTGATGATTTTTCAAGTAAAACCTACAAAAAAAATGTTAGCAAGATGTTTATCTTAGAAGCACTTTTGAAGATGAAACAACCAACTTAGAAAAATGAGATCTCGAGTTTGTGTAAAAAAACATAGTGACCATCGATGGTTACACTAACCAGTGACAGTGAATTTTATGCATACCGATGATGGTTTTACTAACCAATGATGGTTATGTAGATCCACATCAGTTTTACTAACTGAACTGATGATGGTTACTGTGTAAACCTGTGACAAAGAAAAATGAAAAAACAATGTTAGAAAATCAAATTACAGAAGTTTTAATGATCCAAATAAAGATTTTAAAGTTGTAGAATGATCTTCATGTGTGAGATGTGTTGGGTTCCACCAGGAATGATATTATGTGGTGTAATAATTCAACTCAAAAGAGGATGTTTAGTATTGTGTTAGTCCCAAAATGAAAACAAAATGAAAGAAACACACTAACTAGCATAACATCTCTAGGCATAGACACTAAGGAGAGTTTAGTTAATAAACATGAATAAAACACACAACTAAAATTCAAAATAAACCTTCTTTTACCTTCCTTGGATGCTCCAAAATGCTTGTTGTAGTGGCTTGCTTGGGTTGTGCTCATGAAGCCTTCATCAAAAGAGGCTTGGCTATCTCCTCTTCTCCTTGGCACATTGTGGCTTTAGCTTGGCTTGTCTCAATATTTTGGCATAATAAATTTTTCATGTGAGAGCTCTTGGAATCAATTTGACATGGTAACTTTTCAAAAATTAAGCTTCTAAATTCAATAGGCAATGCCTCCTATTTATAGATTTTTGAGATTGATCATAATCAACCTGAACCATCCATCTTGAGATGAAAATGTGTGGTTGAGGATTAATTCAATTTTTTGAAATTAAATCTATAATTATCCTCATCATGACATTGGAAAAATGGGCATTGAAGAGGCATGGAGGGTCATTATGAGTTATGGGAGAACCATAATCTTGATATTGGTGGCATTTATGGCCTAGGGATGTCTTCCCAAGAAACGAGGTCACCTGATGATGCAGATATTAAATATTCATTTTTAAAAATAAGTGTTCAGCAAATTTCCATGAATTATTAATTAGGATCTAATTTGGTTTAATTAGCTTTTAAGAATGATTAAGCACTTTATGCACAAATTACTCAAATTGATCAGAATGCCTTATTATTGGTCTAAAATTTGACTAGATTAGAATTGAAAGTTAATGTCAGATGCGTTGGAACCATATTCCCATTTAGGATGTTTTCAACATAAAATAAAAAAGAATACATCTCGTATGAGAAATTTGATATTAAAAATTAATCCAGAGCACCTAGGTGCAAATTTGGCATTTTGACTCAAAATGATTTGATCAAAGTTAGCTGGCCCATAAATTGCATTGCCCCATTTAATGATACCCTAGCCAAAATAAGCACTTGAATACATCAAATTCAAATCTTTTAATGTGCTTTAGTGTTTTTAGGCTAAATTGTGCATTTTGGTGGATACTAGTCAAAATCCTAGTTGGAGGTTATTGGAGGCCAGTTTTAGGTGTCTATAATATGAAACCTAGAGACCAAACTAGACACACCAAAGGTAATTAAGATTAATTAATAATAGAAAATATGTAGATGTAAGGCATTAATGGGATCACATTTTGATTTTCCATCATGAGAGGCTAAGCAGTATGCCCTAGATCTATATTTATGGGTGATGCTATATGGTCTAAGCCAATTTGGAGCAAATTTTCCTTTTTTCTTTTTTCCATATTAGTTACATGTTGATTTTATTTTAAGACAAGGTTACCAATGTTAAATTCATGTTGTTTTAAATGTTTATTATAGGCATGTTTAGTTCATTCCTGATATACATGTAGATGGTCAAGGAAAATCAAGCGATGCTCACCTAAGATATCGAGTTAGGATAATCATTCCTAATGAAACTCATCCTCAAAAATGTTATCTTTCAAGGAGATGTGAAGGGAAGGAGTCTGAACCTCAAGAGGAAGTAAAACTTTAGTACCATAGATTAGGGAGAAAGGGGTATTGCCTGTAGGGGTTTGAATACTAGTTTGATAAGCCCATAAGGCATAGGGAACATGCAATTTCCAATTCTTGCCTACCTCATTAACAACTTTGGTTAGGATTTTGACTGGAGTTTTATTGGATGCCTCAGCCTGTCCATTATCTTGAGGATAGTAAGGTGAGGAAAATTTGATCTTAATGCTAAAAGAATCACAAATCTCTTGAACCTTTTTATTTTTAAAATATTTTCCATTATCTATGATGATTTTATGAGGATGCCAAAATAAAAAATGATATGTTGAGTAATGAACTCAATGATTTTATTTACTTTGTTAAAGATAAGAGGGATAACCTCCATCCACTTAGTAAAATAATCCATGGTATTAATTATAAACCTATGATGCTAGGTCAATTTAGGATTGATTTGACCTATAATATCAATCCCCCACTAGGAGAAAGGCCAAAAGTCTTGCATTACCTACAATGTTTGGCTAGGGATATGTTATAAGTTGGTGTGTTGTTGACACTTGATGCACTTCTTAATGTACTTGTATCAATATCAATTTAAAGTGGGCCAATAATATCCCAATCGTAATATTAATTTAGTGATGGTGTGGTCATTCAAGTGTCCTCCACATGACCGATCATGAGCTTATTTTATAGCAAGGGTAACTTCTTGATTTTGAAGACAATAAAGAAGAATTTCATTAAAACCATGTTTATAAAGGATATCCCCTAGTATGATAAAATGGGTGATGTGATGCCAAAAGGCTCATTTAGCATTTATACATAGATTCAGAGGAGTAATCCATTGGATAAATAATCACATATCTATGAATACCATAGATCTGATGGATTCTCCTCCACACTATGGATGGATGAAAGGTTAATTTTCGTAAAGGAATGTTGATTAATCCTATCTATGAGGAAAAATAACATATTCATGAGATGAGGATGGGATAAAAAAGGCTAGGGAGGCCATAGTATCCAAAATTTGTTAGTTGATCGAGGGGTGGCTTGGAAATGCTCAAAGGTGGATAATAATTGATCAGATAAGATGTTATACTTCTAAAGAGCATCATTCTTACACTAATAGATTCCTTTAATTTGATTAACCATGAACTGGGAATCACCATATATATTGAGTGTTTTAATACCCAAAGCTAAGGTAGTTTGGAGACCTATGATTAAAGCCTCATATTTTACCATATTATTAGTGTAGTTGAAATTGAGTTTAATGGATAGAGGGATAGGTGTCTTCCTAAGAAAAATTAGGATAATTCCAAATTCCCCACCATGTTCACATTTAGATCCATAAAAAAAAGAGTCATTTGATATTGAATAACTAGTTGAGATGTGGAGGCTATAGATTCATCTAGGAATTTGTAGTTAATTGGTTTATTATCATAAAGAGGCACCTCATCAAGTTGATTAGTAATGATTTGACCTTTAACTAATTTTTGATGGATAAACTCTAAATCAAATTCTACCAAAATCATAAGCCACTTGGTGATCCATTGATTTTGATAAAGATTGGAGTTCATAAACTTCAGAGGATTAGTGTTTGTGATAACATAGGTTTTATGATTGAAGAGATAATGACATAGCTTAGTATCAATGAAGACCAAATCTAGGCATAAATTTTTAGTATGATAATAACACATCTCATATTCAATAAGTGTACGATTGATATTATACATTGATTTATCTTTGTGTTGCTCATCAAGATGGGCTAACATAGCTCTAAGGGCATGGTCAGTAAAGGAAATATACAAGAAGAATGACTTTCCTTCTTTTGAAGGAGTAAGAACTAGTAGTGAGAGAAGGTAGCTCTTAAGAGATTCAAAATCCAATTGACAACTAGAGTCCTATTTAAAATGGATATATTTCCTGAAAAGGTGATGGAATGATTAACAATGATCATATAATTTAGAGATAAAATGATAGATAGATTACAATTTACCTTGTAAACTATGGAGTTGCTTTAGATTGGATGGAGGTGGCATTTATAAGATGGACTTGATTTTGGCAAGGATGACTTTTATCCCATGGATGGAGATAATAAAGCCTAGGATCTTACCTATCAGTACTCCTAAAATGCATTTCTTAAAATTTAGATAGACACAAAATTGGATAAAGTGGGAGAAAATAACCTTTAGGATGGAAAGGTGATATTTTTATAACTTTAATTTCTTGAGGAGGTCATATACTTAATTTTCTACAATCTTACAGATAATATCATATAAAATGTAGGTCATGGCTCTTTGGTATGTAAATCTTGCATTCTTTAGGCTGAAAGGCATAACACAATAGCAAAAAGTCCCCTAGGGAGTAATAAATGAGGTCTTATGTCAGTCTTCTGGTGTGATAATAATCTGATTATATCCAAAAAACATCCATTAACAACAACATTTTTTGGCTAATGGTAAGATATACTAATTGGTCAATATTAGGGAGAGGGAAATCATCCTTTAGACAAGTGATATTAAGGTTTTGAAAGTTAGTACAAAGGTAAAGTCCCCTTATTGGCTTCATTATAGAGATGATGTTAGATACCCATTGAGGGTAATTGATAGGTTGGATAAAGTTAATGGATGGGAGGTGCTATAACTATTATCTAACCAAGAACATAACATGAGGATGCATCTTTTGGATCTTTTATTTGATAGGCTTTGCATTAGGGAGTGTAACAATGTTATGGATGATGATGGTAGGATCGATACTAGGCATATCGCTATAGGACCAAGCGAATGCTTCATTGTGCTCCATAAAAAATGTAGTGAAATCTTGTTATTCCTAGGGATCTAAGGATTTAATGACCTTAACAATGCACAAAGTCTCTGGGGACCCTATGTTAACATAAATGGTGGCCTCATTTAAGAGACTAGAGGTTTTTTATTAAAGGAATTTATGTAGATGGGAGTTCTCAACACCTAAATGAGTTAAGATGGACTCATCATCCTAACACTAAAGAATAGGGATGGTAGGATAATCCTACCTTATCATGTCTGGGTAAAATATAGGAATGGTTTAAATTTATCCACCATGATGATAGGTGAGAGGCTCTCCAAAAAATAACATTGATTAAAAAAAAGTTAGGGGGAATGAATACAACATCGTCAATTAAGGAATGGGTACTGGATGATGAAGATGGTGTCTCCTCTTTAGGGATGGCAGGGAGAGTAATTTTTTAGGAGGATTTGGGATTTTTGTTAAAGTTGAGGTCATGTTTTTCATGGGGTTTTATAAACTCCCCTAATATAACCTCATGCAGGCCCTGTTCATAATGTTCCATGCTAAAACCTTTCTAAGCACACTTTTGTAGGTATGTCTCTATAAAATGGGGTTTATCAAGGAATGAAAAGTGTGATGTAAATGGTTTAGCTCAAGTTTATTTAGAAGGACTTGAAGAAGGCTAATCAATTCCCCCATAGATCAGATGGGTGTAGAGGAATGATGTGACAAAAGGAATATCTTCCTTTAAATTTGGACAATAAGTTAGCTATTTATTAGGGCATCCATATTCTTTTGGAGTAGGGACATCATTGAGTGTCAGTAATTAGTACTCTCTAATTAAAATTTGCTAAAATGTAGAATCAATGGACTCCTTACCAAGTCTAAATGCAGGGATTATTGTGCTAGTGGATGTTTCATTAGATGAGGATGGGGTAACACTTTGTAATGAATTTAGGGCCTCATTAGGTCAAAAGGTAATGTTGAAAGTTTTGAAAGGATGCGGGTCAACCAAGAAATTATGTATTTTTTCCTCGTGTTCAAATTTAATGCATCGATGCAATGTAGAGGGAACACAGTGCATATCATAGATCATAGGACATCCTAGGGAATGTTGTACTAAAATTCTCCTTAAATAACATATAATAGCTTAGGGAGAACTTGTGTACCTACCTAAATGTGAAGTAGTACCATTTCTAATGCAAGGGAAATGGTATCATTAAAGGCTCGTAGAATGGTGGGTGATTTGGCTACCACTGTCTCAGGTAGCTACAATTTTTTGAATGCATGAGAAGAGATTATGTTTATACTAGCACCATTATCAATCATGACTCTTTTAATTTGACTTTTTCTATTTGGGCAGTAATAAATAATGTAAGATCCTGATTGTTTGGCTATAAGGGTGGTATTTATGAATCATGAAACATTATGGATAATGGTTTTTGAAGTGATGCAATAAAATTTGACAATGAATTGGGTTCATTTACTTGTATTTTTGTATCTTGTAAGTCTTTTATGATGGCTTCATAATGTTGTGGGGAGTTCTAGACAAGTTCTTATAAGGACATCTTGACTAGAAGTTAATGTAACTACTTTAGAACTAATATTTTTGTATGAGTTTTGAAGCATTATTATTTTGTGACTTTCCTAAAATGGAGACTTTAGGTTTGTGGGAAGGTGTAGTTGGACTATTTGTAGTATGAACTGGTGCTTTAGCAATAGTCACTTTAGATTTTTCATGATTATGGGTCTTATGACCCTAGGCTTGGGATCATGTGGCTATATGAACTACATCCATTTAGATTAGAGGGGGATTCACTATGTTCTTAGAGTAATCCATATCGAAGGGGAGATATTGGTGTTGGGATTTATTAGAGGGTTTTTCCTCCTTTACAACTTGTTCTGATATGTTGCTTGTTGAGGTGGATGTAACTCTAGGGGGATTGACATGATTTGCTTATTTTATTAGGAGATCATATTTATGTAATAGATTTTAGACTATAACCTTTAATGTGTTACAACTTTCTATGGCATGCCTTATATTTGATGGTATGAACATGTCTTGTTTTCTCTATACCATAATGGTTTCAAAATATGAGGGTTGATAGGCTTTACAGGTGGTAGTATGATTATGGAGGTCTAGATAAGTTGATCAAGGATTTTAGAATAAGATCCCTTCAATGGGTCTTAACTCAACTTTTCCATTCTTAGGGGTTTTGATAAGGAAGAGGTATTTGACCTTGAACCTTGGTCTCTTGAACTAATTATTTATATGGTCCTTACTGCATGCACTTTATATCTAGGGTAAGTCTTTACACCTAAACCTAGTGGATAATAGGGATTTAATAGATTATGGATTGGCATGACCATAGTGGGTATATTTCTTTGTGATGGTATATGTGATTTAATGGTATATTCTATAATGGTAGATTTTAGTTTAGATGAAGGATGGGACCCTAGTATAAATGCTCTTATTCGAATAAGAGGTAGCAATACTTTTCTTTTTTGCATTTTCTCAAGGGTTGTCAGGATGTCCTCTTTAGGGAGTTTAATCCTAATAGGAAGACATTGCAAAGATTTTCCACTTGGGGATCTTAGATTTTTGTTTCTAGTATATATGGATTTTCCCTTGATCTCTTTACAATTTAGTGCCTCCCTAATAGTGGGTGGAACTGATCTAGAATAGTTCGAGGCAACATAACAGTTTCCTTAAGAAGTAATAGACTAATGGGAATGGGTATACTAGATACGGGTATTGAAATGGTGTGAAGGATAGTATGTAAGTTTTGTGGAATGTCTAAGAAAACCTTCTCTTTAATAATATTTTCCTCTTTTAGTTATTGAGTCCTTTTAGACATGGATTCTTCTAGTGGATCCCAAACAATGAGATCCAACAAATTAGAAGATGTTTTTGGGATGTCTTTGTTTGGTTTGGATGGTTAAAAAATGTCTCTTGTGAGGAGATTAGGGATAGGAACATCATCAAATTATCTAGGTAGAAGCTAGCCATGAATGGTATTAGTTATGTTAGTCTCATGTTTTGATGTGGATCATGATTTAGCTTGCATGAAATTTGATGTAGAGGCATGATTCGGGAATGGTTTCCTGAATATATCTATAGATTGGTTTATGGGTGCATTAGGATTATCTAATTACAATTCCCTTAATCTATAGGATTTTTTACTAAGCCTTTGAAATAATGACAACTACTAACATCATGGCCTATTACACAGTGAAAATTATAGAAGTCATTTTACCTAAACCAACTACGTTTAGGATGAGATTCATCAAGAGGTCTTACTAGAGGGAGCTTTATGAGAGAATCCTTTAAGATTTTATCTAAAATAGATGCATAGAAATATCCAAAATGGGTATATTATCATGGTTAAAATCATGTTAATGGATTTTGAGACCATGTCTATGAGGTGGAGGGCCTAGATTGATTTTCAATTGGTGTTGATGCTAACTTTACAACTATGGCATTGATAACCCCTTTGTTTTTATTATTGTTGTTACTATTAGTCCCTTTGGAGGGTTCAAATTTAATTTCTTTATTTCATGATTTAACCTTCCCTTCTTCTAGGGATCTAATTTCAAGCTTATGGGCCATTGAAAAGGCCTCATCAAAAGTTTTAAAAGACTATACCCATAACATCAATGATATGTGTTTAACACACGTTCTCACGATTAACTTGATTAACCTAGGCTACAATAGAGAGAAGGTGGGTTTATTTATTATACATCTCCATCTAGCCATAAATTTGGTGATAGATTCATCATTGAATTATCTAATGGAGTAAAGGTTAATAATGGTAACTTTTCTCACTATATTGATAGAAAAGTGTTCTAGGAATATTTGAGCTAGCTAGCCAAATGAAAAGAGGGAATGTTGCATAATTGAGTTATACCAATCTAGAGAAGATCCAGCTAACAACATAGGTAATGTCCTAAAAAGAATCACATCATCATGTACTATAAGGTAACAAGTGTGTCTAAACTCTCAAAGATGCTATTGTGGGTCCTCATTATTCTAGAATTTTGTAAACTTAGGGAGTTTTAACTATGGAGGATGAGGCCTAATAGGAACTATTGGGTTGATAGGCTCAATAAAAATATATTCATAGGTGAGAATGTTCTTCTAGCCAAAAATAGAGGCCTCTAAATTAGCCATCTTATTCATGAGGATGCTCATGAGGTCAGGTTGGGCATTATGTTGAGGAATTCCTCTTAAAACATTATATTGTGAGAGTTGATATGTAGGTAACTACGTGGAAAAAGCCTAAGATAAGGGATAATCAATTGATGTGGTTATGATTGGTTGAGAAGCCACCAAATACTATAGATCTTGTAAAGGGATGCACATAGACCTGATATCTTATGTAGGTTTTATATGTTGTTTGGTCAAGGGTACATATTGTTGATTTCACTAACTTACAGGGGCCTATTATAATGCTTGAATTTGGGTACTTAAGGGTATACTAGTTTGAATCAATGGAAGGGTTGTTGGGATTGATAGGAATAGGTTTTGGAGTGATGTAGTAATAGGTTGAGTAACTATTGATGGAGGAGTAGTAACATTTTAAGTTTGAGTAATGGTTTGTGATGGAGCACTAGACATCATCAAAAGTGGGTTGCCTAAGGGTTGTATAGTAGTGGTTTTAGAACTGGTAGGAGGGGGATTATTGTTGGAAGATACCATAACAATAGTAAATCCTTAACCCTCTTCCAAGGGCATGTTGTATGGGTTCCTAAAGAACTATGTATGGGGAAATAATAGGATATGTATGGCTCAAGAATTGAGATAATGGTTGAGTACTATGGGATTTCTATCTAGTATAGTGGTAAATTCAGGATCACCCTTAGTGTAATACTGAGGCATGCCTTCCCTTATGGACTCAAGAGAAGTAGGGGGGCTAGGATAATTCTCCATAGATGAATATGAAGATGGGGTTCAGTTTTCTTCTGCTATCACATCAAAACTATGTAGTGGTAAAAATCAAGAAATAATAAAAAACACGCAAAATATTCTTTTTTATTATCTTATGTTTTAGTGAGGATGAATAGATGCACATGCTAAAGACATTCTTAAAAAAAATTACTTTTTAAGTTTAAAGTGTGATAAAATAAAAAGAGAAGGATACTGAGGATCCTAAGAAGAATCAATCTAAGGATGGTCTCTGGTTTTATTTTGGCACTCATGGATTTTTTTATTGCTAATGATACTTGGCTTGGTGTTGGGGCCTACCCCCTCATTTTACACACCATAGTGTAAGGGTGTCAGGTGCTTAGCCAGAATAAACCAATAGACCAAATTTTATACTCGTCTAAAGCACTAAGTTGGTCCTCCCCTTGGTGGTGAAATCTAAGTGGGATCGTCGAGAAGAAGGTTAACATGAGGTGATGAAATCCCTATCAGTTCCCTTATGTCAGGTTTTTTGATGAGTTTATTGTGAATGTGATTTGGCTTGTGTGTGATAAAAGTGATAACTACGATAAATTCATTACCTAGATTAATTTATATAAGTAAACTAAGCATGCAAAATGGATGCAGATTCTTTAACCCTTTTAAAGAGGAAAATTGCAATTTTGGTTTTCTTTAAATGAATTAAAAAAATAGGAGAAAGGTAGAGAAAGATAAGTAAATTTAGAAATGAATTTTTAACAAGAAAAGTGAGACCTTACGTGTCCCACTAGGTGTGCCATAATGTTTGAGTAGTTTTTCATTTTCTTTTAAATTAAATGTTACTAAAACTAGAAATAAAATAGTGTTTATGGGTAATACTTTTGGATCAGAAGACATTGCACACTACTTTAAATCCAGTGATAGTGAGAGGTCCTTCTTAGCTAGGAAGGCTAACCTCTACACATGTAAATACTTGACAAGAATATATTAATCAAAGAGATGGGTAGACATCCTAATTTGAGATTAGTTCCAAGAAGTGGTACACTTCCATAGGAGGGATGTCAATCCATTGTTTATGCAATTAATAAAATAAAAATCATATGAAATTACAAATAGATAAATGATACAATTACAATGTTTATTAAGATTTAGTCCTCAAATAAGATATCAATGTAAATTAAATATTGCACCTAATAAGCAAAATCAAACTCTACATCATCTTGCATAATAGTTAATTATTGTTTAGTGAGTTCATGAGAGGGAGAATAAATGATTGCATACAGGGCTACCTCAAAGGCTATGTCACTTTGATCCATAAATAAAGGTTGGGAAACTATGGGGAGATCAATGATACTGGTTATGTCATAAACTAAATTGGGTAGAGTCATCTACAAGCAAAAGGCCATATTCAAACAATAGTAATGAGAAAAATATTACAAATAAAGGCTAAGGATTAAGGTCTTAGATTCTAGGACGTAAACATAGTAGATCAATGCTAATCCTTATATATTAGTGTCAACTGGTAGAATCAGTGTTGATTCAGGATGAATCGATGTCAATTTTTCTATGGTTGAGTTTAATAAAATAGAGAATCATATAAGACATTTACTAACAGGAGTGGATAAATGGATAAAGAAGGATGCCAATAATATTTTAATGATTAAATAGATGGATAAACACAATAGTAATGGAAAAAGAATGATAAAATGGAATATAATACTTACCTTCAATCATTTTATGAGTGGAATGAAATTATTCCATTGGCATAGGTAGTTACTCAGGTAGCATAAAGGATATATGACTAAACACAATGAAAATATAGTAGAGTGTCATTAGGAATGTCATGAAATCTCCAAGAATGCTAATATCAATTCGAGGCTCTAAGTTTTTTTGTCTAAAATGTAAAGGTAGGTTGAATATTTATGGATCGATATCGATTTAAAGAATTGGTGTCGATTCACCCAAAATAAGGACTTTGTTTCAACCACAAGTGATAATAGCATAGAGATGGGTGGAGTTGTTGGTAATGACTCCACATGGGGATAAAATGGTTATGGGGGTAGATTCTTAGGTTATAAATGGATTAGGATGTTGGGAGGGGTAAAGAGGTGAAATTAAAGACTATTTATCAATCTAGTACATGGTAAATAAACTAAACCTTAGGATAAGGTTTATTTAGGATATTTAAATAAATAGGACATGTAACACCTAATTAATCATCCTTAGGGGTATGAAATTATAGTGTCTACAAATAGTTCCTTCTAATGCAAGACATTATTTCTCCCCTCAAAGTTATGGCTCATCTAATGCTTGGACGTAATCTAATGATTTTTTTAGGAGGATTGAGGGATTTATTGAGATTGTTTATATCCTTTTTTAAGTGAGAATACATATCATAAAAGTGATCTGTAACCTCATTCTTTTGCCTATAGCTTACCATAAATAGATGTTTTCTCTCTCTCAACTATTCACATGTGCCAAAATTGGTGGATAAAGGTGTGAAAAGGTTTTTTAGATATTTTAGGGCCTATAAAATCTTTAATTTGACACATTTAGTTAACACTTGCACTCAAAATTCCCAAAATGAAGCCCTAGGGTTTAGTAGGGGTTTTTGACTACTTAACTTGTTAATGATGATTCATACATCTCAACCACTAAAACCCTGAAATCTCTTCATGAATTTGAATCCCAAGAGGATTAGCTCCTTTTCTTAGGACCATTTTTCCCAATTCATTTGTATGTTCATGAAATAAGCACAAGATTTTAGCCTTCTCAAATTTGTGAAGAGATTGAATGAGATTCTGATTAGTTTCCTACATTTGTTGACTTTTCTAGATCTATGTAAGCTTATTATTCATGAAATAGACCTGATAAATATGAATATACATTGAACAGAAAGGATTCATGAATCTAACACCTCTCTAACTAAATCCTAACATTATGCACATTATAAACTCTCTTGATATGCTTAAAATTTGAAAAGGTGTGTACAATACCTCATAGTTAGCCCAAGAAATGACTTGTTAGACCTTAAAATGCATTGACAAGTGTAGAGTAAACTAATGCATGTTTGATGACTTTATGAGGTGAACCTAAAGCTATGCAAGACCACCTTTGACTTTATTTGACCTATTCACCAATGTATTTAACAACCCATACAATATGGAAGCTTTGATAAGGCTTTAAATTGACTAAAATGGAACATTAACTTCTCCAAAAACTTGAAAATATGCTAAGTTACCTTAACTCCCTCAAACAAGGCTAAAATGCTTCAAATAAGGAAACCAAGAAATGAAAAGACTTGAAGAACAATAAATAATCATGACACATCATGATGTAAACCTAGGACCCTCTAAACTAACCTTGATGGCTCTATAAACACATGAGGAAGTCAATACCTTAAACAATGCTAAACAAGCCTGTAAATAACAATTTGAAGAACATTACAAGACCAAGATGGCTATAAATAAATTTAAAAATCCTTATGAAGGATTTTTTGAATTATAGGTGTTTAGATTTTTGTCCTATGGGAAAAAATGGTCAATAATTTAGTGAGTGATTCATAGGGGTAGCATGCCTACAATGCTAATAAACTAATAGCCTTGTCCTTCCATGGGGCAATAGAGTCACTTACACTCAAATATTAACTGATATGGAACCTTTAAATTTTAATATAATCCTTTTTAAATGAATGAAATAAATTATTACATATAAGACAATAAAACAAGAAGCAAAAACACCAAAACAAGATACACAAAAAACAACAAAACAAAACACACTATGATACAAAACACTTAGGGGAAACAAAGCAAGCAACTACAAAACCTAATTCCCCTCAACATATATTTCTCCTCCAGGATCAAATGGAGATCTCTTGAGTTCATCATGGTCCCATTAAATTAGTATTTCATATGCTTAATGAAGTCTAATCAAGTATTTATCATAGAGTGAGAGCTTCCACCTATATTCTGAGATGTTGGCATACTCATAATATCCTTGACTAACAACCAGACCTTCTTGCTTCATTCCCTTATCCATGAATTGACTATATGAGTCAAGAATAAGTTCATACTTATCCCAATTTTATCTACTTGTCACAAACATTGTTATCTTTGTCTCATAAAGAGGCTACTCCTGATCCAATTGAACAATTTGAGATAGATCTTGTGGTAGGGTTGGCTTTAAGGATAAATGCACCTTGCTTCTTGAGAGCTTGAGACTAATGGAGCTTGTTTATTTTTATAAAAGTGAACAAAATTCTAAAATATTATTAAGAGGTTTAAAACCTTATTTAATAACATCAAACAAGTCATAATTAAGTGAAACCCACTCTTGAAATTTTAGAATTGGGGGACTAACTCTATCCTACATATTGACTTGCTTGTCAAATCTCCCTTCTTCTATTTTGATCAACATATACCTTCCCTACATAAGAGTGAAACCTGATACAATCACCTCAAATAAGTCTTCAAACTTCCTTTCATTATCTTGTATATCAATTAGGTCTTTTTATATCAAATCAAACTCCTCTTTGTACCAAGGGAGAGGCTCATCAACTTGAGAGAAACAAGGAAGTTCAAAGCATAAATTTACCTCCTTAACTTATTCATACTTGGTTTCCATCTCACCCACTATTATATGATCATCCTTAACCCACTCATCACCGTCAAACACATGCCAATTTGAATAATCCTTTTGGTCATTGATGGGCACTTTAAAAACTTTCCTATGATTCTAACATTATCAACTCATTACGTCTTGCTTTCTCCTTATCTCTAAAGATTAGTTTTCATCCCTCTTCACCAAGTGGTGTTCCAATGATAACTTATTCATCATATACACTTAAATTCTCCTCTTTATATCCTTTTTTGGAGTGATCCAAAGCTTAAATTTGATTATCTTACTCAAGGAGGGGTTTCTCAACCTCACAAATAAGTTTTGATCTCTCATGATCAATGATTTTATCCCTCTCTTCTTTTCATTCAACAATGAATCCTTTAAACTTTGAAATGTTTTTGTTTTTAAATTTATCCACAAGTAATTCATTATTTAATCTAATTCTCTTTTAAATTGATTTATAATATTGGAAAGTCGTATATTCTTCAAGCATCTCAATAAGGATTTATTTTTTGTTTTTATATTCGTTCTTAAATTGACTTCCAAGATTGGAAGGCTTTATGATCTTAAGGAGGGATGGGTTGGGATTTAATAGGTTCAATTTCTTCTTTGGTCTTAATTACATAATCTAGACTTGTTCCACTTTGTTTATCCCATGACTTCACCACTTGATTCTAACTTGGAATCTTAAGGTGTTTTTTGGGGGGTTCTTGAAGAAGGGGAATGGATTTTTTGCTAAAATAACCTCATAATTCTCCCTACAACTAGAAATAAAACAATCTAATTTTGATTTTCCTTGACCTTCAACACTCTCAAAAATAACTTATTTCCTCTTTTAGATGTTCTCTTGGATTCAATTCCGTGATGGGAAGGCTTGACAGGTATGTGAAGAACTTGGGACATGTCGAAACTCACTTGATTCAGTCTTTTGAGGAAGAATGGGTGGCACAAAATATGGTTGAGGTGGTATAGGAGAAGGCATATGAGTTTTATATAATTTAAATTGTTTCCCTTAATGAACTATTAATGTGTCCTCTATGCATTTAATTAGGCCACCTATGTCCATCATGTCAATAGTGAGTCTTGACCAATTTTTCTCTCTCAATAGGTGCCCACTCTCTCTTCATTAATTGCAATGAGTCTATTACATTTTTAATGATATGACTAGGAACACTTAGACCATACTTATTTTGTGTATTAAGCTTTATCATTTACCTTTCATAACCTAAGAGAGTTTTCTTGAATCTTAATATAGACTGATTTAAAATATGACTATGTTGACTAGGGGTGACATAGTATTGACAAGGATGATTAAAGGGATGAAAAGACTACCAAAGAGGTGGACTATCTTGTTAAGACTATTGAAGAAAAGGAGGGTAATACTCTTAATATCAAGGCTATTAAGAATCAACATGCTATTGATAAGGGTCAATGAATTGACAAAAAATATTAACATGAGTTTGATATGGCTCATCAACCTATGTAACATAGAAATCAACACCAAACTCAACCATGAAACCTCATGAGAAATACAAATATAAAAGATAACTTGCTTAAAATGATACATAGGCTATTAAAACTAGTTGAATGCATTTGGAGTCACCATTGGTGTTTGTTGAAATGCCTCCAAGGGCTAGTGCATTGAAGAGCAACACCAAAAACCCTTCAATTAATAGTCAATCATGTCTCACCAGGCATGTCAAAACTATTATAGCCCAAATTTTCACCCTTGGAATTTTGTTCAAGCCTTCATAATTTAGGGTAACATGGAGACAATCCTAGGCTATGGGTGGCCTAATAGGTGGATTGAATCTCTAGATTATAGGGCTAACTCTCCTTAATGTATCAATTAGGCTTAAAATTATACACTATTAGATTATAAGGAAAATGGAGAAGGATAAAATGAAATAAATATAAATAATAAGGTGATACACCATATCTAAATATCACTAACACCTATTGCATATGTATTTTGACATATTATACTAAAAAACATGCACTACTCTCAACTTGCACTTATCACATAAGTAATTTTAAGAGAGGTAAGATATTGTTGGGTTAGGAGGGAAGATTTTTACCATTTCTAATCCATGAATGACCCCTGATGACACTCTATATAACCTAAAATAGTGGGTTACACTACATGGAGGCAAGGAAAATAACACAATAAACCAAGGGGAGCATGAGTCTACACTTGATTTTATCAATCATTCAACTATTTACACTACATGTATCCATGAAAGAAGGCAAAATTAGTTATGTATTGCTTAAAGGCATTACAAAAGAGTAGGGCTTCACCAGAATCATGTTTGAGGATTCATTACAAATATAAGTAAAGATTCATATATAGATAACAAGTGAGAGAGTGAAAGAAGGATGTTGGAGGTGTCTTCTCATGATGAAGCAAGTTACAATGCAGAAACAAAGTGCCACCAAGCCTACTAGAGGTGTGTTTTCATGTTGCTTCTTAACCCTCAAATCCATTTTTTTTTTAATTTCATCATGAGGGGTGGCATAGGAAAGACTCCTCATATTCTTCTTTTGAAATTACCATATCCTTCTTGTTTAAAGAGAGATAAGTGGAATCTTTGGTTACTCACTCACTATGAACTAACTTTTACCCCTCTGATTGTCACTTTACATCTATTTAGGGGTTATCCATACTAACGTTATAGTGATCATCGTGTTTCATTAGGTGTCTTGAAGCTCATCAACCTCATTACACCATATCCCTCAAAGTTACTTCAATGATATACTAACATATCCTGCTCAATCCTATTTAAATCCCCTGATTGGATTTGTCCATGGTCTAATGAGTCTCCAATAATCATCAACAAGCACTCTTATTGGTATTAAATAGACTCTCAGTCTATCTATGACCTATCATAGATCTACAACTAGGCTTCTCTCATGCTGATAAAAGATCACTAGTCATATTAACTTGTCTTAAGGACTTATAACTTGTTACATCCTCATGTAGAACTCTAATGTGACATGTAGAAGACTCTTAGACTTTTTCTCATGCTCCACATGTGTTTTAAATTGTTAGTGGTGATTTAATATAGTCAAATACTTACATAAAGGTATGAAACTATCATTTAATCCCATTTCCTATTGAGCATCATTCTTATTGTTGAGATTTGGCATATATGTTGTCATTGATGTCAAAGGTTCTTGAGAAGGTTGATATCATTGTTGTTGCCATTAACTATCTTTATTGTTCTAATGGTGATTATGAATATTAATCATTAATGTCTCAATGGTTTTTTAGTGAGTTTTGTGTTGTAAGAAGTTAAAGTGTTGAAAGTCCTTGTTGTCAAAATTATCAAGTTCTTGAGAAGCTTAAACATGGCACTAGTCATGGCATATAGAAACCTTGTGAGAAGGTATGAGCATAGTGGCTTGGTTAATTGAGTGCACACATGCATGATTGATTATATGAGGTTTTTTGATCTTGTATATTAGGCACATGCATGATTGATTATATGAGGTTTTTTTATCTTGTATATTAGGCATTATATCACTCATAAGAGTCTTAAGGTGAGCCTATAAGGGTAGGACCTATAGATCAAGTCTATAATTAGACCACTTCTAGACCCTACCTAGACTAATGAGGCATCATGATCTATTTTCAAAGTATATGAAGGATGTAAAGTAGTGCTTAATAATGAGAGAGATTTATTGATTATGTGAGTGAGGTGGAGAGTTCATGAAAATATGTATGAAGGTCAGTTTTAAGGCCTAATGTGGTTTGCAGGTTAAGGTCTAAAAGAGCAAAGAGAGAGTATGGACTAATGGGGTATCAAGATTAGTTTACAAGGAAAATGTGAGTATGTTATCATTGATATAGGTATTATATATTTTTTAAAGTATTTTCACAAAATTTTAGGTCATGATTTTCAAGAAAAGGCATGGGAAGTGGTTTTGAGGTCTCTCAAGTACATAGAATGAAGGCATGCAAACCCAAGAAGGACTTTCAAGTGTTCATTGGAATATGTAACCTCTGCATGGTAAATTGAGATAGATATGGGGAATTTTCCTATTTAAAAAATAAAGGCATTGGTTTTGGGGTTAAGGGGCAATCCTTTATGAATAATTGTTAACACCAAAACCCATGTTAAACCTCTCTATAACCCTAACAATGACCTAATGTGAAAAATCTTGTTAAAAATAACCTAGAATGGTCTCAAATTAATATAAAATATATTCAAGGTTATATTAAACTCTCCCAGGCACCTCCAGGTTTATTTGAGTTATCAAGTGTGTGAGTAGACCCTATAGAAAAGTGCACACTTCTCAGAGATATGTTGTAGCAGTCAAAGTTGCATTGGTCAATAAAAGAAAATAGATGGAGGATGAATATTGAGACTCATGTTTCATGTATATTATTGTTTTTGGATATAATATATCCCTAAAGTGTGTTAAACTAGTCATTTAAGTTATCCAGATGCTTATAGGCCTAATGGTGGAAATAATGAGAAACCCAAGTAGTAGTGAGAAGATGATTAAAAATGTGTTATCATGAAATAAAAATTAAAAAAAGTTCATGGGGATGTTATTTAGGACTTTTAAAATATTTTCATGTTTGGTATAATTTTTGGAGGTCAGTGGTTATAATTTAAAAGTTGCTCATAAGTTGACCTACCTGGTTCAGATGAGACAATGAGATATAAGGTTAAGAGATTAGTCCAAAAGACCAGTATTACCATTTTAACATCATATATTTATATCTAATAATGTTATAATGATATCATAGGATCATATAAAATATTCATGATTAATTTATGGTGTGTATACAGATGTTGGAATTCTGAGTCACCATGACCGGTCTTTAAGGAAAACTGGCAGTTCTATGTAAGTTACAAGAGTGTTTTTGAGTCCTTTTACCCTGTGTAATGAATTATAATTCTATAGATGAATTTTTTGAGGTGTTTTAGGTTATTTTATTTTACTTATTATCATTTTGGTGTGTCTAAATAATGTATTATCTTTAGCTGATCATGATAGACCTTTCTATGTGTGTGAAGGCCTAATTTAAACAATACTAATGGTGTGCTTCAAGTGGTCATCGGAGATAAAAAGTGTCATGGAATTAAGATGAGATCAGTGAATGTATATTTGATTTGTATATGAATTTTTCCTTATATGTGTGTAGTTTAAAAGTGTTCCAAGTAGATCAAAGGGTAGCATGTACTAATGAAGGCCTAATTAAATTAGGCCTGCTTAAGGCCTAAAGAAGGATTTGGTATATTTAAGATATATCCAACCTAATGTAATGATTGATTTATGTTTTTGACATTTTAAAAGGCTTATTGTGTTTAAAATATAAGTGGTCAATTTCATATGGCCGATGAAGAGGTGTATGAGCAAGAGCCTAGTATAAGAACAAGGCATAATAGGCATAATTGACTAGTTAAAAAAAACTACAAGCAATAAAAATTAAAAATTAAAAGAGTTAAAGTAGGTATTATAGACAATAAAAGGGGTGTATATAAACTATCATGAAGATATAACAAGGTTAATACATATGAATATAAAGGTCATATGACCTAATCCATCTTGAAGAGACCTAATTGAGCGAAGAGGCCTAAAAGATAATTTGAGAGGGATAGAAGAGAAAGAAGAATTTAAGAAGGAGATCATCATTTGTTGAGTGAGAACAAGGTGATTTAAAGTTGATCAAAGTTTTTAGTTGGTTGGGTTAGTGTTGATTCATCTAGGGGGTTGGTTCCTCCTTGCATATTGGTATTTTTTAAAGCCTAGTTGGGTTGGTACTCCATGTAAAGTTGGTTCTTCACTAAATTGTTATATTTTGGCTTATAATAATATATTCCATTTATAGGAATTAGTGGAATTTATTCCCCTTAAGGTTTTACCACATATGTAATGTGTTTCATAATCATGTATGGTTGCATATGTTTTGTTAGATGTTCATGTTTGTATGAGTGATTCATGTATGCCTAAGGAAAATTAAATGAATGTTTTGAAGACACTGATTCACCCCCCCTCATTGATTGCACTTAAAAAAATTGGTATCAGATCATGGTCCTTTGAATCAATTCTAATAGCTTTAATTTGATCTTAATAAGTACAAGATGTGTAGTGATAAAAAACAATAAGATAACATGTATGATTAAGAAGTCTACTATGACAATGAAGAAGGAGAAGCTGAATTAGACCTTCAAGTTGAGCTCATAAGTGCCCTTCATGATTTTAAGCATAAAAATAATACTATCAAGGACCTCAAAAATCATTTATAAGGTGTCAATACAAGGTTTATATCAAAGTAAGTTGAGTATGACCAGTTGAAGATAGAGCTTGATTCCTTGAAGGTTGAGCATGAGTAGTTCTTAGGCAAGATGAGAAAGTTTGAGAAAGAGCATGAAAATTAAGAACAAGTCAAGAGTACCAACATGAAAATATCAATTAGGTATCCCAATAAAATAAGAGACAAGTTATCATGGGACCATGGGAAAAAGAGTGATCAGTTAAGAGGTAAGCACAAAAAAGTTGTTTGTTATAGTTATAATATGGGACACATTGAAATATTTTGTTTTATTAGAGTTATAAGGCCCTCAATATTCAACAAGATATATGAAGATACTATAGTATATTATAAGGGAAAAACATTGGTATGGAATTCAAATAAAGTTAGGACTAATCATATTAAACTCAAGAGTCAAGATAGACTATTTGATGAGTAATAAAAGACTAAAGTGGATTCTATGTTAGCTCAGATTGCCTTTCACATTCAAGATGAATGCATGAAATGGTATATAGATAGTGTTTTCTCAATCCATATGATATGAGACAAAAATAAGTTCATTTCATTGAAGAATAATTTTTTAGGAATAGTGAGGTTTGGAGACAACATAACTACCAATATAGTTGGCAAGGGTATCTTGAGTTTGGAAAATAGGAATACCAAGGCACAAAATGTGTTGTATGTATAAGGATTGAAACATAACCTAATTAGTTTAAGTCAAATATACAATCAAGGACACACACTAACCATTTATGAAAAGGGTGTGAGATAAGGAGAGCCAAATCAAGAAGGCTAATTGTCAATGCTAAGAGGATTGAGAACAATATGTCTTGAAATGAGATTGAGAATGAGAGATGCTTTATGATAAAGATGAATGAAATTTTTCTATGGTACAAAAGGTTAAGATACCTAAAATTTGAATTTTTTTTCAAGATAAGCACTAATAAGTCTTTGAATAACATGCCTAGGATCACCAAACCTACAAACATACTTTGCAAGGCATGTCAACATGGTAAATAGACTAAAAGGAGGTTTAAGTCCAAAGAATACTCTACTACAAGAACCTTAGAGTTAATACACACTGATATTTGTGGATTTATAATAATTCAAAGAATTCAAGGATATATCTACTTCATGTTACTCATATATGACTACATAATAATGACTTGGGTAACATTCTTGAAAGAAAAGTTAGAAGCTCTTGACAAGCTCAAGGCATTCAAGGATCTTGTTGAGAATGAGAAGAATGGGAAGATAAAGTGTATAAGATCTAATAGAGTAGAAGAGTTTTGGTCCTATGAGTTTGATGACTTTTATGAGGTTCACATAATAAGGATATGGTTCTCAACATCTAAAACACCTTAGCAAAATGGCGTAGTGAAATGAAAGAATATGATACTTCAAAAGATGGCTAGAACTATGCTAAATGAGTCTATATTATTTGATGGATATTAGAGGGAGGAATTAATCACTATAGTCTACATCTTGAATATAGGATAGATAAGGACAAGCTGTAAAAAGACTCCTTATGAATTATGGAAAGGTAGACCTACTAATGTGGAACACTTTAGAGTGTTTGGGAGCAAATATTTCATCAAGAGAGATGATGAAGACTTAGGAAAGTTTGATTCTAGATCTAATGAAGATAAATTCTTAGGATACTCATCAATGATCTCAACCTATAGATGTTACAACAAAAGGTTAAAAAAGATAGTCTAAAGCACCAATGTGAAGATTAATGAGACAAGGAAATCACACTTACAATCAAAGGATACTTTAGAAAATATGGAATTCAAGAATGAGAAGAAAAATTTAGAGGTTGATGAGGAATAATAATAATTTGAGGAGAGATATGACTCAAAAGGCCCCTCGAGATAGATTCAAAGAGATTATCCTGAATCTCAAATCATTAGAAACAAGAATGTATGTATGAAAATAAGGAGAAGACTAGTAAGTAATCTAAATCAAGAGAATGTTTCTCTATTATCTAAGATTAAACCTAATAATCTTATATAAGCAATTAAAAAAAATCTTGGATATGAACTATGAATGATGAGTTAGACAAAATAGAGAAGAATGCGACTCAGGAACTAGTTATTAGGCCTAATGATAAGAATGTCATTGGCACAAAATGGGTGTTTAGAAATAAGTTGAATGAAGATGAAGAAGTCACTAGGAACAAGGCTAGATTGGTATGCAAGGGATATGCACAAGTTGAAGGGGTAGAATTTGAGGAGACCTTTGCACTAGTATCAAGATTATAGGCCATCAAGTTCTTTCTAGCATATGAAAAATTCAAAGGATTCAAGGTATATCAGATGGATGTCAAATCTACCTTTTTGAAAGGGAGTTTGCAAGAGGAGGTGTACATAGAGCAACCTGAGAAGTTATCATTATCAAGTGACAAAGACTATGTTTATAGATTTAAAAATGCCCTTTATGGTCTAAAGCAAGCTCTTAAATCTTGGTATGTTATGTTTGATAGGTATCTATTGGATCAAGGATTCAAATGAGGAGTTACAGATAGTAATCTATACATAAAGATATAAAATGACCATCAGTTGATAGTTTTTGTCTATGTGAAAGACATCATATTTGGTGGAAATAATCAAATCATAACCAAGGCCTTTATAGAGGTGATGAAGAAAGAGTTTGAGATGTCCATGCTAGGAGAACTATCATTATTTCTTTGGTTGCAAATCAAACAATCTAATAAATTTATATTCATTTCATAAGCCAAGTACATATGAGAGATGTTGAATAAGTTTGAGATGGAATATTGTAAGGTAGTTAGTACACCTATGATCATAGAGTGTAAGTTGAGAAAAGAAGATGAGTCTCTAAAGGTCAATCAGATGTCATATAGGTCAATGATTATAAGTTTGTTATACACCACTACCTCTAGACTTGAAATCATGTAAGTATTAGGTCTTGTGGGAAGGTTTTAAGTAGATCCAAAATAAAATCATCTCCAAGCAATCAAAAGGATACTTAGGTATCTCAAGGGGATTATGGAGTATGGATTGTGGTATCTAAGGAGTAAGGATTTCAATTTGATAGCCTATATAGATGTATATTGGGTAGGAAGTCTAGATGATAGAAAAAGTACCAGTGGAAGAACCAACCATCAATAAGTAAGAAGCAACCATAAATAACATTATCCATAAGTAGATTTTGAGACCTCATTCTAGCTTAGCTAAGACTCTTTTTCCATGTTTATTCCATCCCCTTAGGTCCCATACCCTCAAGATAATAGTGCTCAAGTTGGACTATAGCACTGGACCCTAGGGTGTCCCCTTTCTAGTGCTCCTATCCAATCACCTTTTGAACCCAGATGACCATTTTTACCTGATCCCTCTTCTTCATTGTGTCAGCTTAGCATTATTAAATTTAACCCATGACCAATAAATCTCTATAAAATCCCATTCAAAGTTCATTTCTAAGGGTTGGTAATTATTTTCAAAAGCATGAATACAAGCAAGACCACTAAGTCAATTTTTGCTATTCTCATCATATATCTAGTCAATACAGCCATAATCTCATTTAAACCCTCACACTGTCAGGATCTTGCTCCACCAATAGAGCACATATGATTACTTCTTGTATTAGCAACTAAACACGGAATTATACCAGAATTAATAAGTAACTAGAAATATGAAACAACACATGATTTGAGAGACAATACACAATTGTATTAAATACTTAGAAGAAAATACAATAAAGAAGATGCCACTTCTTCTTCCACCTCAAAGGCTCACCACACCTCAAGACATTCTTCCCTCTCTCTCTCAGTCCCAAAAATCAACTCAAATATAGAATTGATGTTCACCTCTCCAACCAGTCAGTAACACGCTGCCAGTACACCAAGTACACAACCGTACTCCAAGTAGATCTCCTGCTCTCTATTGATACTTGCAAATCACTAGACCTTACTCACCATGTAGATATCTCTACACCCCTGAAGAACCCTTGTCCTTGCCTCACCAAGTCCTTATGATTCTTTAACTAGTACCCCGGTGGATCAGCGCCTAGACCTTGTAGACCCTGCAACTCTCCCTGATCATACACTCTCAGCACCCCTGTGGAACTAGGAGGAGCTAATCTAGCTCTCTCTAAAAGCTCTATGGCTTTCTAGCACACTTTTACAATACAGTCTATGAGTCTATTATATAGATCTCATGCATACAATAATTAGACAACTAATTACAATAATTAGATCCGCAGATTCTAGTCTAAATTTGGCTCTTGACATGCAAACACTTGGTTCGTTAACTAATTGCTTGTAAAACTTGCAATTCTAAACCGCACAGGTGACCGACGTCAGTCCCTATCTACCTGGAGGTGACCGACGTCGGCCAATCTCTGATCGACGTTGGTTGCTTCTCTTCACTAACCCTGCAGATGTCGACTGATCAGACCGATGCCAGTTGCTCTGCAACTCAGCAATCCTTTAGCAACCTTCAGCAACCTCCTCCCCTGTTTGCACCCTGGTGAAGCTTTTAGCTCCACAACCTAACACACACTAGTCCCTGGCCACCTCATGCACACCTAGTTTAACATTTTTACATCTTCATTACACCATTTCACAAAGCACATCAAGTGGGATAACTACACATGGCTTGATCCCTCTTTAGAGTATCAATATGTAGGCAATGTGCCCATATAATGGGTGTGGATACACATTTAGTACATCGTATACACATAACCCCCCTCTTTCTCCAATTTTTCATTTATGTTCAAGCACAAGGAAGACCTAGGGTTAGAATAAATCAACTCTACAAGGAGCTTCATCGATAGTTAAGACTTGAAATTTCACAAGCAGACTAATATAGGGATAGTGAATAAAACTTAGAAAACTTAGATCTTTGTGACTAGTTTGGATATTAGTGATAGGACCTGGACTATAGTATCAGACCTTGAAGTGTCATATTTTTGATGTTCTTATCCTTTTTTTTAATGAAAGCTAGATCTTTATTTATGATAATGTCCCAATCCTGCACAACTAGTATTAACTTGTGTTTCAGTTATCTCAGTCCATTTTAAGCTAAGTTATATTTTTCTTCATTTATTACTATGTTTAGAAAGGTTCAAATTACAATTAAATTATACAAATTAATGGATTAATTATTACAATATTATTTATTGATTTAATTATCTCAGACCTTTAACTAAATTAGGAATAGGACTCCAATATTCCTAAAACTGTTAAATAATTTGGTGAACCTGACTTGCTTCATTTACACATAAAAACCATAGAAGCCCTAGGGTAAACTCTTTGATGATTTTTGAAAATATTTGTATGATTTTTTACTTGCTTATTTAAATAAAAAATTCAATTTAATTTTTAAAATTCCATAGTTATTTTAAAAAATTAATTTTTTTCCAAACCCTAGTTGCATACATTAGGTCCTTTCAAATCAAGAATTTTCCACTAATTTTCTAATTTTTTATTTGCATATTTAAATCATATATAGCATAAAAATTTAAAATTCCATAGTAATTTTAAAAAAAAAAAAAAAAAATCCTCCAAACCCTAGTTGCATACACTAGGTCTTTTCAAATCAAGTATTTTCTAATAATTTTTTAATTTTTATTATATGCATATTTAAATAAAAATTCACCTTAATTTTTAAAATTCCTTACTAATTTTAAAATAAATCAATTTTTATAACCCTAGCTGCATATACTAGGTCCCATTGTTTTTTAGGTATCACTTTACATGTTTGTGAGCTTCAGGGAACTCCAAGACCTTTTAAATAAACACCCTAACATGCAAGATGACATGCTTAAAATACTATAAAAAGAACCACAAAAAGTGAGAAATGGTTAATCTTCTCAAACCATAGAGCAACCAGTTACACATGACACTATGATGGAGACTATGTCTCAATAACTCCCTATAGCAGCCCAACCAACCTCTATGGCACCACCAATTATAGCTAGTACATCCTTGTCTCCTGATGTGGCAGCCCTTGTGCAAGAGTTAAAATCTCTTCAATCTAAGGTGCTACATCTAGAGCAAGGTGCTTCTAGACCTACACAGGCCTTGGATTATTTATCTCTACTTCATACACCATTCACACATCATATTAATTCTACACCCTTTCCATAAGGTTTTGTTCGACCCAAACTCACTCTATATGATGGTAAGGGTGATCTAGAGACACACTTGAGAGATTTTCATGTAGCATGATTGGATTATGTGCCAAATGGTTGGTTATTAACTAAGCTATTTCCATGGAGTCTAAAGGGTTATGTTTTACAATAGTTATATAGTATACCAAATCAGTCAATCAATGCATTTAATCTTTTGGCCGACATGTTCCTATCTCATTTCAGAATTAACATTGGTGATAAGGTTTCATATGCCCAAGTTTCACAATAGAAATAAAATTCAAATGAGCATCTCACATATTATGTTCTTTAATATAAGACTATCTTGGCTAAGATGACTAACCCATGGTCAATCAAGAGTTATAGGATATCTTCAAGTAGAATCTTCTACTATCTTTACATGAATCAATAATGCTCAAAATGTTCTCTTCCTTCATTGAATTATGTCATGCACTAAAGGAAAGAGAAGTCAAACTAATCTCAATGGGAAAACTCAAGTACATAAGTATGGCAGAAAAAAATAAGAGTAAAATCAAAGTCCTATACAAAGTAAAGGTCAATGATAATAAAAGTCAAAATCAACCAACAATTAATATAGCTTCAAAGCCCCCTCAGTGAGCGGTTTTATTTGTGCCTTCTTAGAAAACTTTTTTCAATCTACCAGTATCTCCAACCAGAGTCTTACAAAATTTATTGGAATGTAATATCATATCTCTCCTTCCTATTTAGGCAGTTTATCTGAAAAATCCTCTTCCATGAGGATATGATCATAATGCATTTTATGATTTTCATAAGGCACCAAAACACACAACAAATAGATGCATCAATTTGAAACACAAGATATAGGACTTGATATATGGAAACATTATTGATATTAGCACTTTAGTTGAGCATCCTCAAGCTAGGAAAACATAAGAAAAAGATTTGAAAATATTTTCATATCCTTTCCCACAACATTCTAAAAAAAGATATGGGATACATCAAGTGTTCACCATGTATATCATGCACATCCTCCACAAGATACATACAAGGCACCTTCAGATGAGCCATATACTTTGAGTAACATGATTGGTGTATATAATTATATAGTTTCATCTAGACCTTTAATCTCCTTTTTAGATTAGGGGATTGTTGAGGATGATTCAGATTATCATGCACTTTTTATCAGAGCTCACATTCATCATCATCTTATTCATAGTGTTCTCATAGACAATGGATCTAGCGTGAATATATGCACTATGACATTATTATAGCATTTGGGATATTCAAAGAAGGATATTACACTAATGAACATAGGTATCAATAGATTCAGTGGGCACATACAAAGTTCATTGGGTGAGATTGTACTTACTCTATAGGTTGGTCTAACACATATGGCCACACCATTTATTATTGTTCCTAGTGTAGGAGTTTTTGATATGTTACTTGGTTGACCATGTATTTAGAAACTTTGAGAAGTGCTTTTTATAGTTCATAGATGTATGAAATTCATTCACGTTAATCAAGTTTTTATAATTTTTAGAGTTTTGTATGAGTTACCACTCCCCACTTCAGAGCCATCTACTATTTTATAGTCACCAGTTTCAGTTCTGCCACTAGTTTTAGTTTCACCACCAGTTTCAGTTTCTCCACAAATTTTAGTTCTCATCTAGTTCAAATTCAAACATAGTCAAGGCCTCCATTGCCAACACATATATTTCATACACTTCCACAAAGGCCTCTTTTAGAACAACCATAATTTTAAGATTCTAGATAGCTTCCAACTATAGTGTTCACACCCAAGGTAGTATCATTGAGGTCTCACACCTCTACACATAGATCACATATTTAGAGAGAATATCCTAATACCAAATCAGTACCTAAGATCCCTATAATTAGATCCACTTAATAAAGTTATAGGGGGACCCCACAGTCTGTTTCCACTATAGATATTTTAGAGCATTTATAGCATACATAACTTTCAGAGTCATAGTCTCAGCCCTTCCATCATGATTCATGATCATGCATGATACCTCTCTTTGATAAAATACACCATGATAATAAGTCTCTCATGAGACTCATCAATTAGTATCATTTGTTCTCAGTTTTTCTTGTATATAGCCTCTTCTTGCTTTCTTGTACATAGTTTCTTTCTACTTGTATATAGTTTCTCAGTTTGTTTTGTACATAGTCTCCTCATGATTTGATTGTACATAGCTTATAACATTTCAAAATACAAAAACATTCAAATATACCAAAAATTACAAAAACATTCAGATATATCAAAAATCTAAAAACATTCAAATAACATTTCAAAATACAAAAATATATAAAAATTCAAAAACATTTCAATTGTATGCATCATTTATGCTTTACATTTCTAAAATAATGATAGACTTACATTTTTTGTTGATTTATCTACATTACCATGCTTCATTTTATCTTGTTTGAGTGTGTGTAGTGACATCCATATCCTTGATTGCTTCACTCTACCCATTGAGGGGGCATCCTGCTTCTACATTTGAGACATACACTGATACATCTACCCCCTAGGGGTATATTTTACATGACTACACCATCCAGGTTATGTCATTCCTACACCATAGACTTTAGTTATCATTTTGATGTAAATTACTTACTAACTTACATAGATTACTCTATTGACATTCACTAATATATAACACTTGTGTATTTCTTAGCATATACCTAGTCTTGTAATCCATGTCTTGCATACTTTCATTTCTTACTTTGATTAGTTAGATTTTATTATATTTATAGTATATTACATGACTTCCTTTCTTGATTTTCATATATAGATGTGATTGCATTTCTTTGTTCTTATTTTTTCTCCTGTATGTGCCTTATAACATTTGTCAATGTCCTTTGCTTCTATTCTTGTGTGTAACCAATGTCATTTCCCTATATTCTTCTCTGTGATTGTGGATTTCATGCCAACCTTGATTATTTCCAATTGTATATGTATGTGACATTTGAATATGCCTTGTATTCTTGATTTATAGTTTGAGTGACATGTGCCCATATCCCTTGTTTCATTATCCCCTTGACCACTTTTGTATGCTTCTTATTTCTTACCTTGTGTGTTTGTTGCTTGTTTGCTTCTTACTTTTTACAATGCCATGATCCACATCATGCATTATTTTGCTTTCTTAGATGCCATGATGGATAACTAACAACTAAAATTTTTAGTTTCAATTCAATACATCGCACATGATATTACATTGTTATATCTATTTAGGCATACCCCTGTTTGATCTAACAATCTCTAATACAAATTATGCTATATCTTGAGACATATTTTTTATTATCATTGATATATCGTGTATTTCATAGCATAACACACTTGTCGGGATCTTTCTTCTAAGTAAATTCATTGTAGGGTCTTCATTCCTACCCTTATAAGAAGGGGTAACAAATAAGGGTTTTGTCACAGAGATTAGAGCCCCTACCAGTCAAAAAATTAGTTTTAGAACACTCAAAATAACAATCAAAGGTCAAACTAGGTAGAATAGAATAGAAAAATAGTGACAATTCCAATATAGTATTCAGTTTCAGAAAAGGACAATAGCATCAAACACCAAGGTGTCCTATTTTTGGTGCTCTTATCAAAAGAGAAAAAAAACTTATATTTTCCAGAAATATGTAGAAAGGAAAGTTCAGTTATAGTTTTGCACATATAGACTAGTTCAAATTTAGTAATTTTAGTATAGTTTTTATTTTAGAATCCAAATATAAGGGGAATCATACACGGCATGATGACTCTCACTTATAGTTTTAGATAGGGTAGTTGGTATAACTTATAGATTAGAATCCATGTCATAGACACTAGTGATTGGGGTAATGTGCATGACACATTGGTCTTCTTTTCTTTCTGAGTTCAACATATTACCTAGACATTCTCAACAATTATGTGCCTTACTCCATCTGTAGGTGGTTAGCATCATTATAGAGTAACTTTCATAAAGGCCTAACCTCCACATTTTTGAGTGGCTTCCACATAAGCCTATGGCCCAATTTTAGATTGGATTTCATATAAGCCTAATATCCATATTTTTTCTAAGTTGGCTCAGATTGGCCTAGTTTCCAGTACACATTCAACTATCCATACCACATTTTCAGATTATAGACCATTCATAAGCTTTAGGATCCATCTCATATGACACACATTCATACCAGTATTAGTTCATAGATTTACTTCATAGGAAAATGTTGGATCCAAAAGACTAGCTATCCTTTGTATTCTTGATCCACCTACTTAGAAGGATTAGACATAGTCCAAACATCAATAGCACATGCATGATCATATATCTTCACTTAGTGGGTGATGATAGAGCCAAAGGGCCAGCCTTTGCATTCTTGATCTACTCTTGGGGAATTAAACACTCAACTCCGTTTGTAATATTAATCTTGGTATAACACATACCCAGCATTACTCAGCATCATCCAACATCACTCAACATCATAATAGGATTTATATTGGTTCACATACCCAATGAGGTGTATTCATTCCTTTCTCTTCTTCTCTATTTTACCTAGATTTGTATATTATTATTTTAGATATAGCATGTCTAGTAAGAACTGATCTACTCTTTTGTTTTCTCTTGTAGATTTATACTTTATAGCAAGCTCATTCTATACACACCCAACATCACACATCTTTATGGGCTTCATCCTTGTAGGTAATTTTAGGTACACTTTTTATTTTTCCTTTATCTTAGTATTTTGCTTTGTTGCATCACTAGATTAAAGTCGGGGGGGGCGGTGGGGGAAAATGTAGTCATATAAAATGTGAAAATTGGTAACTTGAGTGTGGCTTATGACACCCAATCGATAGGTCTATCTTGCATGCTCTCATGACCCTTCTAAGAATATTTTCACTGATTCCCAATCATCTATAGGCTTTTAAGACCTCACTCCATCTTAGTGAAGACCCTTTTTCCATGTTTATTCCATCCTCCCAGGTCACATACCCTCAGGACAATAGCACCCAAGTTGGACTATAGCACTAGACCCTAGGGTGTCCCCTTTCTAGTGCTCTTATCCAATTACCTTTGAAGCCCAAATGACCATTTTTCCCTAATTCCTCTTCTTCATTAAGTTAGCCTAACGTGATTGCATTTAACCCATGACCAATAGATTTGTATAAAATCCTATTCAAAGCTCATTTATAAGGGTTGGAATTTATTTTCAAAAACAAACAAGAATACAAGCAAGACCACAAAGACATTTATCCCTATTCTCTGCATACAGCCAACCAATACAGCCACAATCTCATTTAAACCCTCACACTAGTCCTTGGCCACCTCAAGAACACCTACTTTAACATTTTTGCATCTTCATTACACCGTTTCACAAAGCGCATCAAGTGGAATAACTACATATGGTTTGATCCCTCTTCGAAGTATTGGTATGTCATTTCACAAAGCGCATCAAGTGGAATAACTACATATGGTTTGATCCCTCTTCGAAGTATTGGTATGTAGGTATCATGCCCACACAAGGAGTATGGATACACATTCAATGCATCTTACACACACAAACCTCCCCCCCCGGCTCTTTCTCTAAGTTTTCATTTAAGTTCAAGCATAAGAAATACTTAGGGTTGGAGAATAAATCAGATCTACAAAGAGCTTTGTTGACAGTTAAGACTTAAAATTTCACATGCAAACTGATACATGAACAATGAACAAAACTGAAAAAACTTAGATATTTATGACAAGTTTGGACAATAGTGGTTGGACCTGGACTATAACACTGGGCCTTGAAGTGTCCTATTTTTAGTCATCTTATCCTTTCACTGAGTGAAAGCCAAATCCTAATTTGTAATAGTGTCCTAGTCCTGCACAACTAGTATTAGCTTCTATCTCTATTGTCTCAGTCCAATTTAAGCTAAGTTATATTTATCTTCATTTATTACTATTTTTAAAAAGGTTCAAATTAAAATTAAAATATACAAATCAATGGTTTAATTATTTCAATATTATTTAATGATTTAATTAGCTCAGACCCTTAACTAAATTATGAATAGGACTCCACTATTCCCAAACCTATTAAATCACATTCTCTAACACTTTTCCCCATAAGTAAATAGTAGTTTAAGTATTGAACAGTGCATGATATATTTAGGGAGCTAGCCCTTAGATATAGATGCTCATTTCTAGTATAGGTACACCCACATAATTATAAATGTTCCAATGTTACCCAAATATAGAAGAAGCTTGAATAAACATTCTAGGGTTATAAGATTTGGTGACATCAATTCTAGCATGCTCAATGGGACCCATTATTTTTAAGACAACTTGTCAAGGTAAATGTTGGTCTTGACAACATTAGCTACAAAGTGGTGTGCTATTTATAATTTGGTGACTCCTTCAAGGTAAATCTAGTTCTAGACCATTATTTTGTAATAAACTTACCCCCATAATTCATGTTCCTCATTAGGTCATCCTCTACCAAAACATCCAATCATATTAACCCACCTATTTAACCTAAAATGCCTCTTATAATTCAGTATCCACATCATAATTTACCCTTTGAAGAATGTTTATATTTTTATATAAAGGAAGAGGTTGGGGAGGTTGAGGAAGTTGAAGATCTTGAAGAATAAGACATGGATAGGCCTCATGATTTTAATTCCTTTAATATTGATAATCCAATCCAACTTCATGCATATGATGCCATCACTCCTAATGACACAAAAGGCGTGCCCACATTAAATGGTGAGAGTCATATCACACCTAGTGAGCACATTAGAGATGTTTCAGCTTTTAGTTTTCAAAATATTGTTTAAGAGAACATTACCATTAGACTCCTTGCCATGTCCCTTACAAGGAAGTCCCTTGTTGGTATATGACTCTAGAAGGTGGATGCATCACAACATGGGATGAATTTGGAGTGTTGTTGACTTCCAAATTTAGAAATAAAAGTAACCATGGTTCCCTCATACATCATCTCAACATGATAAAGACAGGACCTAAAGAAATACTGAATGACTTTGATGAAAGGTTTCAAAAGACTTGGCATAGATTACCTCCTCCCATGAGACCACCTACTAGTTTTGTGTTCCCTACTTACTTGAGAGCCATTGGGACTAAAATGTTATCATGATTTAATCTATGAGAGGTTCTACCCTCCCTAAATCATATGAGCTTGCTATCAAGGCTAAAAATAATCTTATCCAAGATGGAATATTTCCACCTAAAGTATATGTTGACGCAGTGGATTGCACCCGGGGCAGGAGGCCGAGCTCCTACCTTCCACACGCAATAATGGAAACTTCCCTCTCACCTGTGGGACTAGTGAAGATGGAGGGGAGAGTCTCTAGGTAAGGGCTAGCTTCCTTTGATGCATTTTGATTTGTTCCAATAAGTGCTAACATATATATAGGGGAATGAAAAGGGAGAAAGATTGTAGGAAAACAATTCTACTCTAAAGGAGGTGATGCACCAAAATAAATTGACCTTCTCACACTCACACTTAAAATTAGACAAACACTTCAAACTAGCAGAAGGACCAGGCTGCAAGAAACTTGGCAAGGAGGCTTTAATGGAAAATACATAAAATAGAGATTCACCAAAGGTGCTATGAAATGCACATTGTATAGTAATTTCTTCTATTTTTGCACTTCCAAATATAGCTCTCCTTATCAGCTACAGAAATGGTACCTTATAGAAACCAAGTATGTTGGTGTTGAACCTGTGGAAGCATCAAGAAGCAATGACTAAACACAAACTAAAACTTAGACATACACAGAGATATCTAAATAGGATAGAGGTAAAAAATGCATTTATTGATTCAGGTGAAAATTTGCCAGGGCTACGCCTTACAAATGTGGAAGATGATTTCTCAAATGACAAGTCTCCAATATATAGAGGAAGAAAAGAGACCTTTTGGCACCCTTTTTACAAGTGACCCATGGTAGGCACTGTGTCAACCACTAAAATAACTTCTTGAATCAATACCTTCCTACATTACTTGGATCACTTTGTCTGCTTCTGTGTGATGGCCATTTTGCTATCAGGAATTGAATTTATGAGTTGTGCCATTTTCCTGCTCTGCAGTGCATATTGAAGAAAACCAGTCGCATCGACCACTATTGTGCCTCTTTGATGACCGCATGGTAGGCACTATGTCAACCACTAAAATAACTTTTTGACACCTTCTTGCATCACTTGGATTGCTTCATCTACTCATAAATGTGAAATGAAGAAAATGGGTTGCATAGTTGGTCATTCGCGCCTTCTAATTGTCAACTCGTAGACACTATTTCACCTGCTGTAGTAACTTCTTGAATTGGCACCTCCCTTCACCACCTGGACTATATGCCTACTCCTACACTTGGCACTTTTGTCTTTTCCCTACTTTGTCTCTTTTTGGCTCTTTTGGCCCTCGGGCTATCTCTAGGTGGGTCACTGCATTGCTTGGGCTCCTTTCATGGTTATCACTTGGGCATTTAAAAAAAACAATGGCCTTTTTTACTGGCTTAAATTTTACATTCATACACCCGTCATCACTTGAAAACCAAAGGCTAGTTCACCTTCTTAAGGTTGACGGCTTTCAGGATGTCACCATCCTTGGCTATTTCCTTCGAGTTTTCTCACTTTGTGGTCTCCTTGAAGTGCCCTTGCCCTCTACAAGGGCTTATTGAACCTAGACTACCCTCCACAAGGGCTCCTGCCCTTTAGCTTTGGGGGGCACCTCGTTGAACTAACCCTTTAAACCATTTGCTTTGAACTACTTGCTTGAACCAATCCATTGAACCATTTGATTGAACTGGTTCAATGGCTTAATGTTGCGTGCCAATCATGATTGAACCAAGCCTTTGAAATTTCCTTTACTTCTACCATTGAACCTACACATTGAACTGGAGGTGTTGAACCAAAGCATTAAACTATTGATTAAACCAAGGCTGTGAACTGAAGTGATGGTTCAATGGCTCAAAGATGCCAACCTTCCTTGCAAACTTATTCAAATGAAGGCCCAAAAGAGCCTTATAAACCCCAACACTTTTTGAACTGATTTCTCATCTGCCAAGGATTTCACCTGCTGAGTCTATAGAAACCAAGCTCTACAGAGTTAGTAGAAATTCTTAGACTTATGCAAAATAAAAAAGAATGAATTGGCCTTAATCAGTAGGGGAAGAAGGGGACCAATTTTTTTGCCTTGTTGGGAAAAAAATGGTCAACAGATTGGTGACTCCTAAGGGAAGCATGCCTGCTATGCTTAAAAGCTAATTGCCTTAAAAATCCATTGGGCACAGGGTCAGACTGTAACTTGAAGATCAACAATAGCTCTGATAAATCTAGAACCAATCACACAGATTTACCTCAAAGGAAATGAAGACACACAAAGCTAAAAAAACTACTTGTGCAACAACACTTAGGGAAAACAAGGAAAGAAAACTAAAAGTGACCTACTATATATAGCTAACTAGGTATTTTTGATTCCCTCCTAGATCAAAGGGAAAGCTTCTAACATCTCCTTCATCTGACACATCCAGTATCGATAATGGATACCATAAGGAAATATTTATGTGAAACTCCTTCACCTGGTCTTCCATGTTGATCTAAGGATTGCTCCCTTCCATATTTTCTTTGGGGTCGCTTGTAGCCTTCTGAGGTGTAGGCTAGGGAGTTGAATGTATGACTGGCAACCTGAAATTTGGGAATTTTTGGTTCACCTGTGGTGGAAGAGATGGTGTGGACATTTGAACAGCTGCTTGAGTTTCTTCCATAGCTCTCCCTTTGGATCTTGTGTTGGCTGCAACACAGTTAGTCTAATTGTCTGCAGCACCCACATAATTGATCACACAAAACTCACCTTCTAGGTGGTTCATAAGAGTAGAGTCAAGCTAAATCTGACTGTTGCTTGTGCTAGGTTGCATTGGAGCCTCAAAGACCTGGGAATGAGTGTCTGCCTGATTGTCCAGCACATTTGGGTAATAACCCATCATCTAATTTGTATAAATGGATTGTTCCTGACCATATCTCATGGTTGAACAACTTGGTTGTTCCTACACCAGATTATTCTGAATGGGCACCATGACTTTAGATGATGAAGGGGGGCCTGGGTTGTAGCCTTGGAAAGGTTTGGTTTGAGCAAGATGACCTTGTCCTTGATTATAGTTTTGGAAAGGGGGTCTTGGAGCTTGACCATACTGCTAGTATCCTTGGTTCAGTCTATGGCTTTGAGCTTGCTACCTTTTAAGAGCTACAAGTTCATTTGACATACTCTGCAACAGACTCTTAACTTCATGAAGCTCATTGGATGGAGTAGTAACTGGTTTCTCTATGCTAGGCAGAGGAGCCAATGTGGGAGCAATAGCCTAAATTAGAGGCAACATTTTTATGAATAGTGGCATGTGGGGTCTAGGGGCTATTTTCCCAGCCCGTACTAAACAATTTTTAGCTACTATGGCTATGTCATAGGCAATAGGCAACACATGCCCTCCCATGGATTGTATCATCACAACAATATCACTATTTAATGCCCTTAAATAATATAGGAAATCATAGCTAGCAGTCGGTCTTACCAGAATGGGGATTCTATCCCAAGTCTTCTGAAACTGTGTGTTGAAATCCTACATATATTCATGTGGGGTTCTTTTTATGGTCGTCAGCTACTCAACAAGTGAGAGGTCATCACTCTTTTCTCCAAAATGGTCTATCAACTAAGTACCCAATTCATTCTAGGAATGGATTGAATTTACAGGCAAGGTCCCGTACCAGTTAAGAGCTTTGCCCTTGAGAGAAAATGCTAGCAATCTGATGGAAATATTTTCCTCTGTGACACTGTGAATATTGTAAAAGTTAGCAATATTTCTGATGTGTTCAATAGCTATAATGGGCCCCTCTCCATTAAAGGGAGTCACAATTTTGAGGACCACTCCTAGAATTGGGTCATAATACTGGAGGTTCAAGGGACTCTGACCACAAAAGCTCACAAAGGGTAATGTTGTAGCAATAAGGGGATTCAAACGGGTACTTCTCCTGTGAAGGAAGCACCTGTAGCTAGACTAGGAAGATGACTCGCTAAATAAGGATGAGTCCCTTTGAACCTTAGTCACTTTGCTGAGTTGAGAGGTAGTTTAATGAATTCAAAAGGGACACCCTTATTAACAGATCATGTGGTGACTTTAGGCATAAGAAGTTAAAATTGGTCTTTGATTAGGAAATGAGGTTATTACCAATGGAGTTTCTAGATTTTGTAAATAGTCAATTTGTTGTAACAAGACCAGCATCAATCTTGAAACTTTACTGAGTGTAAAACTGAGTCCCATCGGGCATGCCAAAAACTATTGACGTAGTGGATTGCACCTGGGGCAAGAGGCCAAGCTCCTGCCTTCCACACGCAACAATGGAAACTCCCCTCTCACTTGTGGAACTGGCGAAGCTGGAGGGGAGATTCTCTAGGTAAGGGCTAGCTCCCTTTGATGCATCTGATTTATTCCAGTAAGTTCTAACACACACACACACACACACACACACACACACACACACACACACACACACATATATAATGGGGGGGATGAAAAGGGAGAAAGATTGCAGGAAAACAAATCTACTCTAAAGGAGGTGATGCACAAAAATAAATTGACCTTCTCACACTCACACTTAAAATTAGACAAACACATACAAACACTTCAAACTGGCAGAAGGACTAGGCTGCAAGAAACTTGGCAGGGAGGCTTTAATGGAAAATACAAAAAATAGAGATTCACCAAAGGTGCTATGAAATGCACACTGTATAGTAATTTCTCCTATTTCTGCACTTCTAAATATATCTCTCCTTATCAGCTACAGAAATGGCACCTTATAGACACCAAGAATGTTGGTGTTGAACCTGTGGAAGCATCAAGAAGCAATGACTAAACACAAACTAATACTCAGACATACACAAATATATCTAACCAGGATAGAGGTAAAAAATGTATTTATTGATTCAGGTGAAAATTTTCCAAGGCTACACCTTACAAATGTGGAAGATGATTTCTAAAATGACAAGTCTCCAATATATAGAGGAATAAAAGAGGCCTTTTGGCACCCTTTTTACAAGTGACCCATGGTAGGCACTGTGTCAACCACTGAAATAACTTCTTAAATCGACACCTTCCTGCGTTACTTGGATCACTTCATCTGCTTCTATGTGATGGCCATTCTATTATCAATAATTGAATTTATGAGTTGTGACATTTTCCTACTCTGTAGTGCATGTTGAAGAAAACCAGTCACGTCAACCACTATTGTGCCTCTTTGATGACCGCATGGCAGGCACTGTGTCAACCACTGAAATAACTTCTTGACACCTTCCTACGTCACTTAGATTGCTTTGTCTACTCATAAATGTGAAATGAAGCAAATGGGTCACACGGTTGGTTATTCACACCTTCTAATGGTCAACTCATAGACACTATTTCACCTATTGGAGTAACTTCTTGAATTGGCACCTCCCTTCGCCACCTAGTCTATCTTCCCGCTCCTACACTTGGCACTTTGTATTTTCCCTACCTTGTCTCTTTCTGGCTCTTTTGACCCTCAAGCTATCTTTGGGTGGGTCATTACATTTCTTGAGTTCCTTTCATGGTTAGCGCTTGGGCGTTTAAAAAAAACAATGACCTTTTTGCTGGCTTAAATTTTACGTTTGTGCACCTGTCATCGCTTGAAAACTAAAGGCTAGTTTGCCTTCTTAAGGTTGATGGCTTCTAAGACGTCACCATCCTTGGCTATTTCCTTTGAGTTTTCTCTCTTTGTGGTCTCCTTAAAGTGCCCTTGCCCTCTGCAAGGGCTTATTAAACCTGGACTACCCTCTGTAAGGGCTCCTTCCCTTCGGCTTTGGGGGGCACCTCGTTGAACCAACCCTTTGAACCAATCCATTGAACCATTTGATTGAACCAGTTCAATAGTTCAATGTTGTACGCCGATCATGATTGAACCAAGCCTTTGAACTTGTTCGATTCTACCGTTGAACCTACACATTGAACTGGAGGCATTGAACCAAAGTGTTGAACTACCGATTGAACCAAGGCTGTGAACTGAAGCGATGGTTCAATGGCTCGAAGATGCCAACCTTCCTTACAAACTTCTTTAGATGAAGGCCCAAAATAACCTTATAAACCCCAGCACTTTATAAATTGATTTCTCATCTGCCAAGGATTTCACCTGCTGAGTCTATAGAAAACCAAGCTCTACAGAGTCCGTAGAAATTCTTGGACTTGTGCAAAATAAAAAAAAAATGAATTGGCCTTAATCAGAAGGGGAAGAAGGGGACCAATTTTTTTCCCCTATTCAGTAAAAAAATGGTCAACAATATAAATGCCTCTATTTTCCCATGCTTCTACCAATGCTCTAGATGTTTCTCAAACTCCTAATGCCAATTTCAAGCCTAAAGTTGATCCTAAGAAATCAGATAATGTAATGGACAAAGATGTATATATATAATTATTAGAAGCTAGGCTTGAAGGAGGTAATATGAAGCATGGTGCATATCAGAATCCTCACCCCTATCAAAAATAGTATGGAAGAGGAAGAGGCCAATGGCAGCCTAATCCCAACAATCCTACTAATGTGTACAATCCTAACTCCACCACCAATATAAGGGAGATTATACTAGTTCATATCAATTTAGTGATAGGAGAGGATTTATAGCAAGACCAATTCATGGATGCCAATTAGAATGGAGAACAAGCTTAGTGGATCAAAGGGTGGTTACTCCCCTCCTATCAAATGAGGATGAGGTGATGATGCAAGTTAGTGAGGATTGGTAGCCTCAAGGAGAGATCTTCACCAATTTTTTGGTTGAAGACACTTCTGTGATAAATCAAAGAGCCTCTATTATAGAAAATAAAAGGGCCAAGAGGAAGTCTCTAGGAGGTAGCATCAGCTTGCCCATAGGATCATCCAATCCTCCTACCAGGTATCAAGGCATGACTACAAGTGTGATAGTTTTAAAGGCTTTTGTGGTAATTCCAAAGGTTTCTACACCTCCAACAAGTCAAAACATGGTGGGGTATGTTCAAGGTGCCTCTATTCCTAAAGTTCCAAGTAATTATTTACCTTCAAGGACACAAGCAAAGGTGAGTACTAACGCTCTAAACATAGTGTACTCCCTAAAAAGTTCCAAATCATCTCTCTCCATGTGGGATATCATTCATATACCAAGCCAAAAATAATTTTTACAAAAGTAATTATCCACTATTCCTACTATCCCTTCATCTTAAAATTAAATTAATAGTCATTTTGTCCTTAAAAATGCTCTTAACACTATTGTTGAACCATCTACTATGACTGAGAAGCCTCCACCATTTTACCTCACTCTCATAGTGGATGATAAATTGAATCACAATTGCATAGTTGATAGTGGAGCCTCTACTTCTGTCATGCCCAAAGTTGTAGCTGACAAGCTAGGCCTAAAATATGAGCCACATAGCAAAGGAGTGATCCAAATATATGATACACCTACTATGACCATAGGGATAGTTAAAAACATGAAGGTTTTATTGCATGATTTTCCTAGCTTTCTTATTCTTTAAGATATAGTTGTTGTTGACCTCTTATCTCACTTCGCAATCTGTCTATTGAGGAAGTTTATAGCCAAGATAGGTGGTTATCTCTCAGTTGACTAGTCCTTCTTGGATTTTAGAATAAGGTATGGGACCAAGGTGAGAATTAGGACATAACCTCTTGCAAGGTTTCATATTGAACCTTAAATTGAAGCAAGTTCCAACCTGAATTACATTGTTCATGAGAAGGAGGATCCTAATGTGGATGAGGGAGATTCTAAACTTGAAGAGATTTTTTATTTTTTCTTGGATGAGTATCTTGTATATGCATATGGACATGATCCTTGTGCATACTTTGAGAAAATTGACCTTGGGACTTACATTATGCATGAGCATCCATTTGAAAAAGCTAAGGTAAGTGTAAAAAATTTGCATGTTGTTGAGTGCAACTATATGATTCATGAGTATGATGATCATAGGTTGATGAACCTAATTAAGCACCATAGTAGGAAGAATGATGTTTTCACTCATGTTATTGATAAAGATGCTCTAGATGGTGACACTCATGAAGAAGAGGAGGATAACTTATGGATAAGATTTGAGGCCATATGTCAAGAATTTGACAAAATTAGTAATATTCCTTCTTCTCCAAAGAAATTTATGTCTGATGTGTTTGTTGATGAAACTAATGAGTAGGCTCTCAAGTGTTCTATAAAGTATGAAAATAAAGGGCATGTTATTAAGGAAGATGGGCATCAATCTTCTATTTAAGATCCTACATTTATAGAGAGACCTAGTGAGGTCAAGGCATAAGTTGTTGTGCCTAAAGGACAGTCAGGAGATCCATCTGGCATTGAGCCATGTTTAGAGGGGTTGGATCATAAATAATAAGAACCTGATTCTCCTAAGCATTAAGTATATCTTGTGCAAGAAGATATAAAGGTTGAGCTAGTTATCATCTATCATTTTTTGTAGTATGAGGAATGTATATCAAATATGGAAATGATTAAAAGGATTATAGCTCCAACAAAGGCTCTTAGAGGGAAATAAATATCATTCATGAGCATTTTCATCTTATTGATCACCTACATATATAATTGATTGGTGATGATCATGCTCCTCATGCTAGGCTACCCTCATGGAGTGATAAAGATGCTAGGGGAACCATTTTTTACCCTAGTTGAGGTATGATCAGATGTTTTACCTATGGAGGTCAATCTTTTAAATATTAGGTTAGGTGTGTGTATCCTTTCTTATTTTGTTGTGTTCAAATAAGTGCTTTTGAATCACATGTGTGTTTCTATTTTTTGTTTTTCTCTTATTTTTTTGTTGTTTGGTGCATTATAAAGGTAGTTTATAAGTGTATCCTATATACTTTATGATTTCATAACCCAATGGATAGGATTAGGTAAATGGTCATAGAATAACAAACATGTTACCCTTGATAAATTGCCACAGATATTAACCATTTTTCCCCACAAGAAAAAATGGGTCAACCCCCTATAGTTAGAATCTTGTATAGGGGAATTTTATAAGGTTATAGGGTATGTTGAAGCTCATTTAATGTCATTTCATATGAAATTCTATGTTTTGGTCATGGTCTAGCTTAGTCCTTGTGTCTTTTACTATTTTAAGGGTCATTTTTTGATCATATATGCAAGTGGTATATTTTTATGGTGTTAAGAAGTTGCAAGAGCAAGTCCAAAAAAGCCCAAGTTTTTACTTGGGAGATATTTCAACTTTTGGCTAAGTATTAGAGCATTTAGAGTTATCTCAGAGAAATTGTTCCACTTTATTTAGCTAAGTGTTGAGGACTTTTTTAAGAAAATTATCCAAGGTAAGGATCCCACAAACTTATTTATTTTGGGCAGAAGTTCCACAATAATTTTCTCAAAGATTTGATTAATTCAATAAAATTATCTGCATCAAAAGCTAACTGTCAGATTTATTTCAGGAAAATTATCTGCATAATTTTCCCAAAGGCATAATTATTTTGGGGAAAATGTTTGACAAAAGTTCCAAAGGTATGCTTCTTTCAAACAAATTTTTTGAAATACAAAGCCCACAGAAAGTGTCCCAAACAAAAATCCTGAAGAGTCAGTTTCTCAAGAAATTGTCCTAAATAAAACTCCTAAAGGGTCTTTTTTCAAGGGAAATTGGTCCAAATTAAAAGCCCAAAAGGTTATTTTATTTTGGGAAAATTGTCTAAAAAAATTTCCTAAAGGGTCATTCTTCAATAAAGTTACCAAGACAAAAAATCCAAAGGGCCATTGCTTTGACAAACTATCCTATACAAAAATCCCAAAGGATATTTTTTTGGGAAAGTGCCCTAAATGAAAATCCCAAAAGGTCATTTTATTTTGGGAAAATTATCCAAACAATTTTCCCAAAGGGTCATTCTTTAGCAAAGTGTCTTGGACAGAAGTCTCAAATGGTCTCTAATGTCATCCGAATCAAAAGTTCTATGGAAAAAGATAAGTTTGAATTCTTTTAGGAAAATTGTCCTGTGATAATTTCCCTGAAGATCTCATTTCTCTTAGACACCTTTTCCACAAGCATAAATCTTGAAGACATGAACTCTTTTAGAAATTTTGTCTGCAATAATTATTCAAGGCAAATATTAGGAAAACTCAATTCTTTTAGGTTATTATCCCATGATATTTTCCCCAAACATTTTATATGATGTAAAAGAGCCACAAGCAAATTCCTTTAGAGAAAGTGGACAAGACATAAATCTTGTAACAAATGTCTATCAAAAAGTTTGAAAGAAATAGATTGGGAAATTTTTGATCCAATAGAGTGACATTTATGCAAGTGTCAAAATAAATATCAATAGTTATCCATTTAAGCTTAAATTTGATGGTCTGTGAGATGTCAAATACGTCCATGCAAAATCAAATGATGGTTGCATAGATGTCAAATTCAAGCCCTAACAAATAACTATTGAATTTAAAATATCCAAACAATGGTTGTGCAGATGTCAAATACATTTATGCGGACATAAAAATTTGATCTTATTAAATATCCTTTGGAATTCAAAAGGCAAGATCAATGACCGACACTCAATCATATAGGAGATCTAATGGCAAGTGGTGATTAATAATTTAATGGGCCCAAGTAGATCAATGGATTGCCTTCAATCCCAAATTTAGATCTAATGACATGTGAGCAAGTCAATGAACTAAGGAACTCAAGAGATTGCCATGTGGTGTAAGTACATAAACCAACAAACTAAAAATAGGATTGCAAGATCAATGCATGATTGACAAGTGGCATGAGCATGTTCAAAATGATAGAAGATCGATGGAGCATGTTTAATCATGCAAATTAGGATCAATGATGAGCTAGGGTCAAAGATATTAGTGAACCCTAAGTATGAATGTGTAGGTGACAAGTGGTACAGATGTGTGGGTCTTGGCATAGGATCTATAAATTACATTCATTTATATAAGGTAGATCAATGAAGTGAGATGAATCAAAAAATTAATGATATGAGCTAGTTTTTGATGGCCAATCAGATGGTGATAAGCCTAGGTGACTTAGATGAGGTTGATAAAATAATTTTTGATGGGGAAAGGTAAATAAAAGGTATGGAGTCAAGTTTTAACATGGTTTAGTTTGGACTAGATCTAACATTTTGAAGGACACTACTAACAATTTCATCTCTGGGACCAACTACATGAATGGGACCCTTCTCCCCACTATTGCATGCCATGGAGAACTAGTGAAGAGAATTTAGCACTAGGACAAATCCCTAATAAATTGATCCTATTATTATAACCACATTGATGTTAGAACCTAGCTTACAATAACTTGATCTTGCCATTACAACTATCAGGGAATATCAAGGAGGGAATGATGTAACTGTGAAACCACTTAAAGTTACCCAAATCAATCAAAAGGTCTGAATGAGCATATTTTGTAGAGGTAGTTATAACTACAGTTCAAATGGATTTGTGCTCATTTGATTCCTTTTCTTAGTGCCACATATCCCTTCCTATGGCTTCTTTTTTTCTATAAATATAGCTCTTCAGTTATTAAAAAATAATACCACACCATTTATGATTAATCCCTACTAGATCGATGTTATATTTTGCCTTTGAACATTAATACAAGTTTGTTTCTAAGTTTTGAATAATTATCTAAATCTGTAAGTGATGCATGATGATGAGAAGTGATAATTATCTATCCTTCCTTCCCTTATCCTTTCATGTTTGAGTAAGAGTTCCTAGTGTAATAGGTCATATAGAGTGTAGTCTAGTGTGTAAAACTTTTTCAAGTGTATAATTATCCTTGAAGTGTGCAGTATGCCCTCTAGTTCATTTGCCTTATGTTATTTCTCACATCTTACCTATATATTGAAATACTTATGTTAAGATCCATAAAATATTAGAGACTAGTCAGTATGCTTTGTTTCATCATGGTAGAAATATGATGGTCATGTGGAAGACATTTTCGGTGCATCACCTCCTTTAGAGTAGGTTTAATTTATGCATTCTCTAAATCTTTTCCACATAATTAAGAAGTGGTTTAGGTGATAAATAGTGAATGATATATTCAAAAAGCTAGCCCTTAAATCTAGAGACTCATTTCCAATATAGGTACACCCACCTGCCTATAAATCTCCTCATGTTTCCCAAATCTGGAAGAAGCTTGAACAACCTCTTCTAGGGAACCAAGATTTGGTGACAACAAGACTAGAATGGGGAGATGAGAATGATCAGTTTTAGTATGTTTTAGCATAAATGATAAAGAGGGATATTGTTGAGCATTATTCATGTTGTTGAGGTTTGGCATTTATGTTCTCATTGATGTCAAAGGTTCTTGAGAAGGTTGATATCATTATTATTTTCATTAACTATCTTTTTTATTTTAGAGGTGATTATGAAGGTTTATCATTGATGTCTCAATGGTGATCTAGTGAGTGTTGTTTTTTAACAATATAAAGTGTTAAAGGTCCTTTGTTTTAAAATTATCAAGTGATTGAGAAGCTTAGACATGACACTAGTAATGGTATATAGAAACCATGTGAGAAGGAATGAGCATAGTGGCTTGGTGAAATGAGTGAACATAGGCATGAGTGATTTTATGAGTTTTATTAATCTTGTATATGAATCATTGGATAACACATGAGAGTCCCAATGTGATCCTATAGGGGTACAACCTAGATATCAAGTCTATAACTAGACCACTTCTAGACCCTACGTAGCTTAATGAGGCATCATGATCTATTTTCAAAGTATATGAAGGATTTAAATTAGTGATTAAGAATTATATTTGTTTATTTATTATTTTATTTATGTGTAAATTACATTTAAATATGCATGAAGGTTAGTTTTAAAGCCTAATGTGGTTTATAGGTCAAGGTCTAAGAGAGTAAAGAGAAAGAGTATGTCCTAATGGGGTATCAAGATTAGTTTTCATGGAAAATTTGAGTATGTGATTATGGAAAGAGGTATGATATGTTTTTTCAAGCATTTTTACAAAGTTTTAAGTCATGATTTTTAATAAAATCTATGGAAAATCATTTTGAGGTCCCTTAAGTATAGAGAATAAAGGCATGCAAACCTGAGAAGGACTTTCAGGTGTTCATTCGCACATGTAACCTCTACATTGTAACTTGATATTTTAAATATAAATGTTTAAGTTTCCTTTTTAATAACTATATGCATTGGTTTTGGATTCAATGGGAAATCCTTTATGAATAATCGTTAACACCAAAACCTGTGTTAAACCTCTCTAAACCCCTAACAATAACCCAAAGTGAAATATCTCATTAAAAATAGCCCAAAATGGTCTCAAATGAATATAAAATATATTTTAGGTTATATTAAACTCTCTTAGGTACGTCTAAGTATGTTTGAGTTGTCAGGTATGTGAGTAAACCTTACAAGAAAGTGCACATTTCTCAAATATTTATTGTAGTAGTCAAAGTTACATTGACAAAGAAAATAAAATGGATGGAAGATGAAGTTTGAGACTCATGTTTCATTTACATTAAGGTTTATGGATATAATTTATCCCTTAAGTGTTTTTAACTTATTATCCAAGTTATCCAATCACTAACAGGCCTAATGGTGGAAATAGTGAGAAACCTAGGCAATAGTGAGAAGATGATTATGAATGTGTTGTCATAAAATAGTGATGAAACCAAGTTCATGGATATGTTATTAATTTTAATACATGATAATTTTTTGTATAATTTTTTGAGGTCAATGGTAATAATGAAAAATTTGCTCACAAGTTGACCTATCTGGTTTAGATGAGACAATGAGATATAAGGTTAAGAGATTGGTATATAAGACCAATATTTCCTTTTGATAATATTATATTTATATATAATAATGGTATTTATATCATAGGATAATATAAATACATAAAAATCCATTGAATATGTCTATACAAGTGTTGGAATTTTGAGTCACCATGATTGGTCTTTGAAGAAAACTAGCAGTTCTGAGTAAGTTGTAAGAGTGTTTTCAAGTCCTTTTACCATGTGTAATAAAGTATAATTATCTTGATGAATTTTTTGAGATATTTGAGGTTATATTTATGTGATTTATTTTCATGTTTTTGTGGCTAGATAATGCATTATCTTCATTTGTTCATGGTAGACCTTTATATGTGTGTGAAGACCTAATGTAAACAGTACTAAGGGTGTGCTTCAAGTGGTGGTTGGAGTTAAAAAGTGTCATGGACCTAAGATGAGATAAATGGAGGTATATTTTAGTGATATATTAATTTTTCCTACCATTTATGTATTTCAAAAGTGTTCCAATTAAATCAAAGCTAGTGTATTAATGAAGGCCTAATTGAATTAGATCTCCTTAAGGCCTAAAGAAGGATTTGGTCTAATTAAGCTATAGCTGATCTAATGTAATGATTGATTCATGTTTTTGGCATGTATTAAGGACTATTTTGTGTAAAATATAAGTGTTAAAATTTATATGGTTAACCAAGATGTGTATGATCAAGAGCCTAGTATAAGAATAAGGCCTAATAGTCTTAATTGACTAGTTAAAAAAAGAGTGCAAGTGATAAAAATATCACTTTGAAAGAGCTGAAAGATTTATTACAAACCATAAAATGGGTGTAGATAATTTATCATGAAGATTTAAATTTCTTAATACATATTAATATCAATTTCATATGACCTAATCTATCTTGAAGAGACCTAGTTGAGCAAAGAGGCCTAGAAGGCAATTTGAGAGGGATATAAGAGAAAGAAGAGCTGAAGAAGGAGATCATCATCTACTGAGTGAGGAACAAGGTGTTATGAAGGTGATCAAAGGTTTCAAGTATATAAGTTAGTGCTAATTCATCTAGGGGTTTGTTCCCTCCTTGTAAGTTGGAGTTCGCTAAAGCTTGGTTGGGTTGGTGCTTCACTAAATTATGATCTTTTAACTTATAAGACTATAGTCTATTTGTAGGGATAGTGGGTTTTATTACCCTTGAGTATTTCCCATATATGTAATTTATTTCATGATATTTTATGGTTTCATATTCTTTTTTATATTTTCATTTTTTTATTAATGATTTATGTATGCCTAAGGAGAATTTAATGAATGTTTTGAAGACACTGATTCACCTCCCTCCACCTCTTAGTGATTGTGCTTCCAACATTTGCAAATTATTTTGACTTCACACATGCCACAGATTTTCTTGTTTATGTTACCTAAAGACTCACCTAGGTCACTCAGATCATCCTAAGGTCAAAAAAATGCACTTGAGGTCTTTTAGAGAGAAATAACATCCATCGAGACAATAAAAGGATTTTAAAGAGGTTTAAGGGTGCTTAGAGTCTTAAAAATGGTTTATAAACATGTGGAATAAAATTCCTTGACCAATTGCATAATTTTTTAGTTAATATATGTCCTTAATTATACTTAAAATATTTTGGTCCCAGACATTTCCTCTTTTAATATCTATGCATAATTTCAGGGTTTCTTGAGTTTCAAACCAGGAAAAAAATAGAATTTTGAGTGGTTTCACCTCTTAAAAATCATTCATAATATATAAGATTATTTAATAACTATAAATGAAAAAATATTAAATTTTTAATACCTATAAAACACCTCCAAACTTATTTTTTCACCATGCATCTCCTTGGTGGAGTTATAAGCCCTGCAAACTAATTTCTCGAGTGACTAGGCTTGCAATAATACACTCAAGGAGAGTTATCTAGAAATAAAATACACCAAATTGTTTTTGTTGGTAAAAAACATTTTATTAGAGTCTTTTATACATATTATGAGATATTCCAATGGTTATATCAATTAATTAACCCACTGATCCACTAGAAACTGCCTTAAGCTCAACAACAGGGTTTATAGTCAATCATACTAAAGTGACCCTAGTAAGTTTATTTTGTATTTTATTATTTATCAGTGGTTAAATTATCATGGAAACATATTTAAACATACCATTTACCTTTCATATATTCCTCAATACTCAATATAGTTTTTAAATATTCAATATTTCTTCAATCTTAATACACAGGCTTGTGTATGACCATTTAGGCCTTTTAGGCCTAATTAGACCACTTAACCTTTTCATTACCTTTATTCACCTTGTGAAAATATATGAATATATTATTAGTATTTTAATGGGTTAACATGTGTTCCTGGTCTTCATCAACTTCATTATTTCAAACCACAACCCTCCTCTTCAATCTTCTTGGACAAGCCTATAGGTCATGATTTGAGTCTCCTAAGTATTGGGTCTTGAAGCTGGGTTCTTGATTAAGTCCTAGTATTCATGTTGTTATTAAATTTAAACTCCTTACTAATCTTCTCTCTTCCATTTTTAAAACCTTTTAACATACCTTAGACACTATATAGTCAGTGTTTTCTTCATTTTTTCCACATAGACATGTGTATGCATACTAGGTCTCTTAAGCCTAATTCTTGACAATATTTGAGATGGGAGTATATTTAACCCAACACTAAGTGAATGAATGAGATTAATTGGATGAAATTTACATGTATATACCAATATGGAAATGATAAACCAATCTCATATTGGTTTCTCTAAGTTGGAAGACCTACTCACCATTGTTCTTATAGACTTCAAAAGCCTAGAATTCTCTTTAATCAAAATGTAGTGTGCTCAATTTACTATATGAATAAAGTATTTTAAAATTAAAATATATATAATTCCACACCATATTCACCCTTTTTAACCTACACGCATTTATTTTTCATGTAAAATTCATGCATTCTTTGTTCATCTTTTGACACAAGCATGTAGATGATCATTACAACCTTAAGCACTCCCTTCTTCCATCTCATAATTGAGATTATATATTTAGATGATAAATTAAATTTTAAATAGGGTTTAAATAATCAAATAATAACACATTATATTTTAAAATCTATTGAAAACCTTTATTTTATCTCCATGACCTCAAAGGGTCTACCTTGAACTATCACCTACAACAATTCCTTTAAATGCATGGTATTCTTTCTTCCCTAAATTTCATGGCTCATATAATGCTTGAAAGTTATATAAGGAATTTTTAAGTAGTTATATGTTTATTTATATTTTTTATATCCATTTTAAAAGTGAGAATATACTCAATCTATCACAAAACTAATTTGTGACCTCATTCTTCTGCCTGCATCTCACCATAAATAGAGCTTTTCTCCCTCTCAAATATTTACACATACCAAAATTAGTGTATAAATGTGTGATAGGGTTTATAATATTTTTTATGTACTATAAAATATATACTTTGACACATTTAGTTCTCACTTTCACTCAAAATGCCCAAAATTGAGCCTTGTGATTTAGTAGGGGTTTTTGATTACTTATCTTATTAGCGATGATTCATATAGATCAACCCTTAAAACCCTAAAATATATTCATGATTATTATTCCCATTAATATTCCCTCCTATTCCTAGGATCATTTGTCCTAATCCATGTGTATGTTCATAAACTAAGCATAAGATTCTAGCCTTCTCGAGTTTGTAAAGAACTCAAATGAGCTTCTGATTAATTTCTTGCATTTAACTTCTCTAATATTTCAAATCTTATTGTTCATTAAATATACCTAATAAATGTTAATAAACACCCCTCCATGCATTTACACCTAAATATGGACCCTTCATGTACGTACAAGTGACTAAAATTTCCTTCTTTAGAGTGATTTATTCTCTTTTATATGTTGAACTGCAAGGATTCATGACTCTAACCCCTCTCTGACCAACTCCTAAAATTATTCACATTTTAAACTCTCTTTATATTATTACCATTTGAAAATCTACATACAATACCTCATATTTCTCTCAATAAATGACTTATTAGACCTTGAAATGCATTGACAAGTGTAAAGGAAACTAATGCATGTTTGATAAATTTATGAGGTGAACATAAAGATTTGTAATACCATCTTTGACTTTAATTTACCTTTTCACCAATGTATTTAAAAAACCATATAATAAAGAGGCTTTGAGAAGGATTTAAATTAACTATAATGAAACCTTGATTTCTCCAAAAATGTTAAAATATGCTAAGTTACTTTAACTCACTCAAACAAGGCTAAGATGCTTCAAACAAGGCAACCAAGTAATGCAAATAATTGAGGTAAAATACATCATCTTGACACATCATGATGTAGACCTAGGACCCTTTAAACTAAATTTAATGACTCTAGAAACACATGAGGAATTCAAGACCTTAAACAATGCTAAACAAGGCTTTAAGTGACCATTTGAAGAACATTACAAAACCAAGATGGCTATCAAAAAAGATTATAAGTCCTATGAACAAATTTTTTAATTATAGGTGTTGAGATTTTTGGCTTAGGGGCAAAAATTAGTCAACAGTTAACTTTTTGGTGACCTAATTTCTTACTATATAATGTACCTCCTTTGTAATTTTTGGCTCATTAATTAATGAATGATGTTTTTTATGCATTTAATGCAATTTATAATGTGTAATTTTTCATCTCACCTACTCCTAGCATTCTCATGCAATCTTGGATGTTTAGAGATCTTGGAGCCAATCCAATATAGTATCAGAACTCTAATCCTATAGTTGCTTTGCCATTTTTAAAATCCTCGATGAGATCTTTCTTGCATGTATTATTTCTAGGTTTCTTGATTTTCATCATTTACAAATGTTTGGTGGGATTTCTTGAAAATCCATGAAAACTATATATCTCTTATACCTCCCCCTAAATCATATCTTAGGTGTGTAATATAATTGGGTCCTAAAAATGAGACATGATGAGGTGCCCAAGCATAATATAACTCCCATAAAATAGAGAAAAGAATAAAACTCATAAGACAAAACTCCTCTCTAAAAAGAGAGAAAATAAGAGAAATTATGCATGATCTAAGGAAGTTAGGCATAGTTGAGAATGCATCCATAAGTGAGAGAAACTAGGGAACATAGAGAGGATAACTAAGAAGTTTGCATGAAATATGCTAAATATACCTATATTAGGGCTCATATAATGATGAATGTCAATGATGAGATCCTCTACCTGAAGCCTGGAGAAGCTCCATTCACATCAATATTTATTCCCTTTCCCAAATAAATAACATGAATGGTGTACTAGAAGTCTACCCATTACATAGTGAAATATGAAGGAGGTAGCAATACAAAGATATTTAAGTAGGGTCCAAAAAATAAGTGTGACATAGGTCTAGAAAGATCATGCAAATAACTAAACGTAATTTTGCTAAATTGAACCTATCATAAGTACATGCAGTGTAGAGTGAATCACCTTGGGATAATAAATGTGTCCATTAAATACCTGATGGATATTCAAATAAGGGTGGTTCCTATACAAGGAATTAATCTCTTCATGCATATTAGATGAGTCAACTACTCTATGTGATGGTGGTGTAATGAAAATAGAGGCTAAAATGGACTACAAAATGTCTTGTACCTATGGAATAGACTATCGGATGGCTGATGAGTCCTAGATCAATATACATGTACACTATAATTTTAGAAGTGGACCAAAGGTCAGTGGATCAAAAACTAACTCCTCAATATCTGGAAGGTGACAAAGAGATGATGCATGTGTGTCCCCATCGCTACAATAGTCATTTATGCTAAAATAAGATTCATTAATCTTAGAGATATACTCATCTTCAAAAGTGTCATAAAGTATAGGTGAGTTTGATGAAGAATAATGGGTTGAGGTATTCATTAAAGGGATGTCCATGTGAAGTGGAGAGCACTGATCAACAACTCTCAAAACTAGAGAAGATACTACAGATGAAGCACATAGATCAATAAACTGAGTATTCATAGGAACATATGAGTCATCAAAACTCTCAAAGGGTGTATTCTCAATGGAAATAGTAGAGTCCTCACAAGTACCAAACTATGATGACTAGAAGAAAAACATAATTCATAGGAATGGAAGTAGAATTTATAATGGGACAACTAAGGTCTGGTAAAATCTCATCTTTTAGTGGTAGGTCAATAGAAAAAAGAGCATTATCCACCATGGATGTGTCATCATAGGAAATAGGAGTAGGATGAGAGAGTACGTTAGTATCTATAGATATGATAGGAAAAGGATGAATAGGAGTGATATAAATCTCACCAAGATCTCCAAAAATAGATTGAAGGATGCTCTAAATAGTGTTAAGACACATAGTGAGTTGTACTAGTGATGTAGATCCCATGAAATGTGTAGCAATAAGATCACATGAAATGTGAAGTAGTAAGATACCATGAATCTTGTCTCAAGTGTTATCCCACTTAATATACTTATAAAAATTAGTAGGAGTAAGAATTTATCCATATAGGAATGGGATATATTTTTTTCCCTTTTTCATGAACAAGTGTTCCGTGTAAGCACACTAAAAGCACAATTTTTATTTCCAAGAAGAACTACTAGTGTAAAATAAACTTTATTCCATAGGTATATCTCAATTGATGTCAACATGACTAAGAGAAGACACAAAAGAAGTGAAAAACTACACAAAACAACTAAAATGACCCTATAGTTACAATAACAATGCACACTCATGAAGAGGATGTGGGGCATAGCTGAGAATGCATCCAAATGATTAGTAAGTGTAGGATTCAACACAATACAAAAAATGAGAATGTGTAAAATAGACATTTAAGAATACACAATGCCACACAATATCTCCCTATACCTATCAATGATGATCCCACACACAATGTTATAAATACAAGCACACTTGTATATATGTCTAGCACAACCGAGAATGCATCTTGAGTAAATTATGTGTATGTATGAAATAACTAGATGGACATCAAGATATACTAAAAATTCATCCAATATGTATAATTTGTGAAGAATAGGTAGATTTAGAGGGCTTTAAAAAGTCACCAATGTGTAGATAATGAAAACATAGTCACTTTTGAAGAGAATGACACTCAAAAAATTGTTGTCGATCAAAATTTATAGCCATTTTAAGATTTGAGCTCACATAAAAAAACTCCACCCAACATGAATTTGAAATATGTTTGGGTTCATTAGTGACACCCAATAAAAATTTAAAAATGTTTAGGTTGATTAGAGATTTGGTTGGGGCTAAGGTTAAGCCCCCACTAATATAAATCAATATTTAAGCCCCCTCGTGTGACCACATAATATTACCAACGGTAAAGACCTTCTATGAGTGCTCACCCTCCCCCTTTGATTGATGTGATCGATTTGAGAGTGACATAACCCAAAAAATGCCTCCATTTTTCAAACTAATAGTGTCACACTTCATGACATTAAATTTTACATCCTCTATACCATCATCATAGTTTTGGAAGTTTTTTGAAAGTATCAAGGATACCAAGAATTCCTATAGTGGAGTTTTGTGTTGAGGATGCATTTTCCTCCCATAGTCATCAAGGTTTTAGACTACACTGGTAGTTAAATTTTATAACATTAGGGTCGAGGTTTTCACTAGTAGTCAAAAGTTTTGATGTTAAGGTTGAGTGTTGCACTAGTAGTTAGAAGTTCCAATGTCAGTGTTACAAGCTACACTAGCGGTCAAAAGTTTTGATGTCATAGGTTTCAAATGTGCCTATAGTCAAAATTTATGCCATCAGAGTTATGGGTTTCACTATTATTCAAAATTTCCATCATCAGAGTTATAGTCTACACCAACCCCCAAACTTCCAATAATTGCAACAAAGCCCTAAAACTCTGATTTATGAATTCAAATTTTAAATTTATACCAAATTCAAAATTTATAGATATGTAAAACTTATTTAAATTCCACCAAATACCCACTAAGGATCTATAAAAACATAGAAAAACCCAAAAAAATATTTTTCTTTGGAGACCCTGATAGTATAGATTTACATGAAATTGCTAAAAAGGTCTTGAAACCCTTCAAACTTGCCAAAATCAATTGCCATGAAACTAGGTTGTGTTTTATTTGATCTTAGGGTTTTGACACTTTATGAATCTAATTATTTTTCTCATTTTTTTATTTAATACTCTATTTGTATATTTTCTACAGATTATCATGAAATCCTACTAAACCTTTGAAAATGCCAAAAATCAAGAAAGAAAGAATCCATGTAAGAAATATCTCACTGAGGATTTCATAAATGGCAAAGAGATTGTAAGATTAGAGCTCTAATAGTATGTTATATTTCTCCAAGATATCTGAATGTCTAAGATTGCATGAAAATATTAGGACTGGGTGAGAGCAAAATTCCTAGAACAAAAGTTGTATCAAATGCATCAAATGCTTCATTCATCAATTGATTAATTGATTGATTAGCCAAAAATTATAAAAGATGTACATTATATAGTGAGAAGTTAGGTCTGTCAAGAAGGTAACCACTCCACTCACTATTATAAAATACATTAAGTATATTTTCCCTTAATGACCTTAATAATCCTAATCAAGCTTACTAACGACTGTGTAGGTCAAACCACAAGCAAGAAAAATATACACCAACACAAAACACATCTTCTATAGCTAGGTAGATAGGTTCACAAGGCTCAATTTAGCTCAAATTGCATCATTGATTACACTATAGACTAATTTTCTCAATCTATGATGAAATTTGGGCCAACTAAGTGCCAAATCACATCTTATATAGTTGAAATTATGTTCATGTGGCTTGAATTGTCCCAAATATCATTTAATATTATACCAATTGACTAATTCACTCAATCTATGAGGCATTAGGGGCAAATTGAACCTAAAATAACAACCTATAGTCATAAAAAGTTTCAAAAGGCTCAAATCAAACCAAATTATGTCTATGACTAACCTAATTAACTAATTGGTTCAATTTTTAAAAAAATTGGGACTAACTGAATCCCAAATCACATCCTATAGTTGTAATTAGGTTGAAGGGACTCAAAGTGTCACAATTTGCATATGTGATTGAACCAATTGACTATTTGGTTCAATTCATGAAGATATTATCACCAATTAATCCCAAATCACATCTTATATAGTCATAATCAAGTTCAAGGTCCTTAATTTGGCCCAAATTATATCATTAATTACACTAATTGACTAATTTTCTCAATTTGTGATGATATTACAAGTAGTTGAGTCCCAACTCACTTCTTATATTTGTAATTAAGCTCATCAGGATCTAATTGTCCCAAAATACATCTTTGATTGAACCAATTAACTAATTGAGTCAATCAATGATTCAATTTTGTCCAATTGAACCCCAAATCACAACATAGAGGCACAATTATGTATTTAAGGATAAAATTGACCCATATTGCATCTCTTATTGAACCAATCGACTAATTGGCTCAATATGTGATAAAATTAGGCTAAATTAAGCTTCAAATTACATCTTAATATTGAAACTATGTTCATATGGCTCATATTGGCACAAATTACATCCCAAATTGAACCAATCAACTAATTAGTTCAATTAATGATGAAATTGGGGAAAATTTTAAACCCAAGTCACATTTTATCAATAAATAACTCCTTATATTGTGCTCAAATATGTGTGATTTCCCTTTAAACTATAAAATAACACTTTATCAATCCATTATTTTATCTTATTTGCATAAATAGAAAAATTTAATAACATAAAAATAATGAATGGTGTGCAAATATTATCAATCTACTCCAAATAAACCCTTATTTATTCAATAACACCCAATTGATGTTTAATGGCATCAAAATAGTCCAAATAACATCTCATCCCCATAAAACAATAATTGGTCCAAATCAATATATTAATGATATATCAAAATTAAACAAATATGAATTTCATTAATATTCATTTCCCCTCAAATCAAAAATATTTCCAATCAAGCACATAATTAGGGGCTTTATCAATAGAAGTGTATTTAATAGGGGAATGAGAACAAATAATAATAATAATAAATCTAATAATTTTTTATGCATGAAAAAGTGCCCACTTAAAACATCTGGGTAAAATTAGATTATCCATGACCATATGTAGACCAAGTCAATACCAAGATAAAGCATGCATGCATAATAGTGCATGTGTTTTCTTAAGCATACACACTTATGCTCTATTAAATTTTATAATCATGCATCTAGGCTCAAAAATGGCTTGGATTCTTGAGTCTAAGGACTAGACCTTAACACACACAAATGAATATATGTTTTACACTAAAAGAGACAAAATTCAACTTTGGCCATGATAAAAACTATGAATTTTATTAAGATATTTTGTGAAAATATGATAATTTTTTTTAACACACTCTCCTCTCTCTCTCTCTCTATATATATATATATATATATATATAAATATATATATATATATATATATATATATATATATAATTTAAGGTTTTTATCTTTATTGATTTGTAAGCATGTTTTCATATGCCACAAATATACAAGTCTATCATTGTTTATATATCTTTTATTTATTTCATCTAAATTTGAAAAAACATATATAGTTAAAAATTAAACATAATTCTATATACATTAAAATAAAGACAATTTCCAAATTTTTAAGGTAGTTAGGGGCACACAAAGGGATATCCATTATGTATCACTTTTATTGTTGCCAACACGACCCCATTTCATGAGAAATGGGGGACCTTGCTTTTTTTTTAAACTCATAACTAGAGTTCTTGGACCCGTTCTCATATTTTTGTGTTGGCTTTGTGAAATGGGAATCCATAGAGGGTATATTATTATATTGTTATTCAATAAAACCAAATTAAAAGTAACACACTCAACACTAACACCTCTAGCCTAGACACTAGGAAGAGTATAGGTAACAAACATACAATGAAAACACAACTATAAAACAAAAAGAAATCATCCTTTTACCTTCCTTGTAGCTCTAAAATGGCTTGTTGAATTGGCTTGCTCAGCTATGTACTCAAGAAATATTTATCAATGAAGCTCTATTTCTCCACCTTTCCTTGGCATCTTGGTAATGTTGGTTGGCTTAGCTTGGCTTGGCTTATGAATTTGACATGGTAACACTACTATGAAGCTTTTTAGAGGTATTTTGGTATAATAACATTGAAATAAGATAGATTTTTAATGTATTTTAGAATAATAATCTTACACCAAAAGATCTTAAAGATCAATAGGTGAGGCCTTATGTTTATAGCCTCCAAAGTTAACTCTCATCCAAGTTGAGTTACGTTAAAATTAAGCATGGAATGAGTTCAAACTAAACCTAGGTGAGTTAATTATAAATCCAATTAAATTAATAAGGTGACATGTAATTATTATTTTAAATTAATAATCATGGCTCACAAATTACATATTTGTTAGATCTTTTGTGAGAACTTGACAACTCACAAAAGCAATGATGAAGAAATTTGATGTTTGGAATTTTTAAATTTTCCATTTTTAGAGATTCATTAATTAAAAATGGATTATTTAGCTAAGAATTTAATCTAGTTTAATTATTTGATTCATTTTGATTAGAATTTTATCCCTTTTAGGAATTGTTCAAGTGCCCCACTTAATGGGTTCATAGGAAAGTCCCAGTTGTCAGGTCATAAGGTGACTAGAGATGAATATGTGAGAGGTTATTGTTACATGAAAATTAGTACTCCAAATAGGGATTCCTCAACATGATTATGAGAACTAATGAATGATGTGTGGAAAAAATTGGGATGTTTAATGATTTTTAGGATTAATTTTCACTATTTGGTAGAAATCAGTCTGAAGGTTGTCAAAATCCAGTTGTGTCGAGAATGAGGTATCTACAATTTGCCCCTATTTAGATAAGATTTATAAGATATAAGCACAATAAGATATTCTAAAATAATGGAAATGTCTTTAATGCCTAATACATCAGCAGGTGATGGATGAGCCCTAGATGCCCCCTTGAGGGATTAGGTGGAAAATAAGGTCAATGACCATTCCCTCAAAAAAAAGGAAATGATGGGACTAAAAGGTGATGGGGGTGGAAAATATTGCTTTGCCCAAAGGAAATTATAATCATCAATAGGGTGAGGTGAAAAATAATGATTTTCCCAAAGGTGATTATAACCATTAGTAGAATGAAAAATGCCCCAATTAGGTAGATAGAGACAATGATTTCCCCAAAGGCAGTTATAATCATTATCATAATGAAAACATGACCTAGTAGGGCAAGATAAGGATAATGATTTTTCCAAAGGCAGTTATAATCATTAACATCCATATAGATTGAAACATAATGATCTACTCAAAGGTGTTTATAATCATTAATATCCAAATAGATTAAAACACAATGATTTTCCCAAAGGTGGTTATATCATTGGCCCTATGATTGGAATAATATGGAAAAATAAAAAAGGGGGGGATTACGTACAAAATCCATACTCACATAGTAAGAATAAGCTATTACAAATGAGAAAGATGAATTTGGGCAACCTGGTAGTATGGAGATGCACATCCTAACTAGCAAGGATTAAAATTAATTCATGATTTAAGTACTCTATTTTTGGGTAATATTTGGATAGATTGGGAACTTTTCAGGTGACCAAGGAGAAGATCAATGACATCATTGCTTGTAAGATTTTTTGAGCTGATTTTTATTGCATCATGTGATGATATGGATCATGATATAAAACACCATGATATCTTAAACAAAATATGCATAAGGACTGACATGTTATCCAATAAACATTTTAAAACAATGCACCAATGATAAAAACCATTATGATAATGTTGACATATGATTATGGATGGACTTAAATATAATGCACAATGAATCACCCAATGAACACATAAAGACTAAGTTAAGGCACAAAAATGAAAGTAAATAAATAGGCAACAAACTAACAAACACTAATAAACAAAAAAATAATAAACACTAAGAAACATAAAAAAAGACAAAACAAAACAAAACAATAAGAATAAAATGAAACAAACACAAAAACTGGTTAATCACAATGTTGGTGCAAACAACAAAAAAACTATGCATGTGTGTGTGTGTGTGTGTGTGTGTGTGTGTGTGTGTGTGTGTGTGTGTGTGTGTGTGTGTGTGTGTGTGTGTAATAGAGGTCTTATTGTTGATGATAAGGTGACCCCTAAGCTAGGCATCAATGACACAAGTATAACAACATAATAAAATTGACACAAGGTTTCCCCGAGGATATAGGGAAGCAATGACATAAATAATATGATAAACATTGCCCCTAGGCCACAGGGGACAATGAAACAAATATAAAAAATGGGGGGAATAGAAGAAAAGGAAGGGGTATTCAAGTTGACTCCAGATTCACTAGGAAATTAGATGTTGCCTACATCGTTCCATGGATGCAAGATCCAAGGTGAACTTCATACCCAATGTAGTTCTCGCAATATATGGGATAAAATAAAATGATGAGAAGGAAACTTGATTATATTATAAAGGAATTATGGGAATGGTCTCAAAAATTAGGGAGAGTGTTGAAACATAAAATATTCACAAAATGCAGAGAGTGTAAAATGAATCTAAGTGGGCATGAACATATCAAAGTTGAATACACATTGTTTACAATATGAGCTCATAAAATAATGAGAGTGTACAACTAATACCAATATAGATGGGGAAATGAAGTAATAAGTGGTTACTTGTGAAATAGTTATGAGTCCTAATATCCTTAAGGAAAATAAATGGTAGAAAAATAAAGGAAGGTATGGCCAAGCTAACCTGAGATACTCTTTGTATCTAAGTACAACCTACATAGTTTGTGTGAACCTCAGGCCAAAGTAATTCTCCTAGAAATGGGAGGAAAAAGACCAAGGTGGTATAGAAATAAAATGAACAAATAAGATGGACCATTCCAGAAAAAAAAATTAATGGATTTATATCTCATGTGGAGATTCTAAGTCATTTTTCATGATTTTGTGATTTTTTGGATTTGGTAGATATTTTTAAAATGATTTTGGACTTTTAGAAGCATCTCAACGTGATTGAGAATTATGATATACTAAATGGTGAGAGAATTCAAAATTTAAATTGATCATAAAATGGTAAGATCATGGGAATGGGGTTTTTTGACTCTTCAAGTCACCTTGGTCCACTATGAAAGTATAACTCTTTGTAAAAAATCAACCTGCTTAGTTTTTTTCAAGACAAGTTTCGCATGACTAAACAATGCTCATTTATACCCAAAACTTGTATGAGGGTATTAAAATGTTAGGAAAACACAATGGTGAAAGTGATTTTATAAAATAATGCTTTACTTTAAAGATACACAGCCATGAAAAATGCCCAGTGCATAGATTTTAGTGTGTTTCCATATTCCAAATCACCCTGCACAACACTTTTCAAACACCATTACGTAGGGCCAAATCAGGTCCAATTACATTAAAATTTAACATGATGGTAACCAAATGTGGGGAGAATATTTAGGTAAAATTTGAGTAGAAAATTCATGTACAAAATTCATAGCTATGAAAATTGGCTTCTAAGCTGATTTTATACTTAGTCAATTTTTTGTGTTTCAAGTTTTCAAATCTTCCTAGTGAACATTTTTTATTCCCATTGGGTAGGAGTAAATGAAGTATAAATTCCATTAAAATTTTCATGATTATACTCTGATGTCATGATAATGTAATGAACTTGGTTTTTCCACTACACGAGTCTCTAGTGAAAAGTTATGATGGTGCAAAGTGTTTTTTGGGAAGATTTATCACTCAACCAACTTTTTACCAAAAAGCCCTCAAAGATCAGGTCGCAAGGGTTATTTTAATCATTTCAAAAAACTAAAAATACCCTTTTGATCATATTTTCAATATATTTCTATAAATATAATATATGATGGGTTTTTCTCATATCTTATGCTATGATTTTCCATTTTTCCATGTTTTGTAGGTGGTGATACAACTGTGTGATTGCGTGTTGGTTTTTTATCCATATATTTTGATTTGTGGATCCATTTTCAATGAATTTTATTATGTTATAAATCTTATTTCTCCCTCTTTAAAATTATATTGATTTTAATTTGAAAAGTGTATAGTTAAATTGGTCAATATTATAGCTGGAGCAGTGTATTGATTTGATAAGTCCATGGACTTCAATGTAAAGATGACTACTGATATCAGGAATCACTTCCAAAAATGTAGATCATGGACATGCCTTCTCTTCTCATAAATATCATAGCTACTTCCACAATCATTATTGAATATTTTAACTACCCCAAAATCTGGTTAGTGTGAGTAATGACCATGAGCTCTCCAATTACCTATATAAGCAGGCAAATTTATCATTGTAAAAGAGGGACTTTTTAGGCATAGAAATGCTATGAAAATTTTCCATCTAGGACCACCCTATTGGCTGAACCTTGCACTTTAATTAAAATTGAGATCACCTCTCTTCATTCTTCTTGTATTCTATGTGTTATTTATGTTTGTCAATCTTTGTCTATAGGTAATGTTTTCCCCTCTCATTGGTGTCCATTCCCAATACCTCTATGTAGAACTTGGAACTCACATGCAGGTCATATTATATGCATACTCAAGTCTATGTAGGCATTATAAATTTATAAACTTCAGAACTCTAAATGTTGCATTATGTTACCATGCCTCCATATGAAATAATTATGTATTTAAAGTATCTTTGGTGGAGTCTATGTGATATTGTCTCATTCTTAAAAAATTGTAGTGTGTTCATTAAGGCAACAAGGGCACTTGATCTATTCTTGGTGCATCACCCTTTTAATTTTATAACTCTATTACCTTCTCCCCCTTTTCCCTCAAAATCTTAGGTTTAGACTAGCGGTAGATTTACCTTTCTAAACTTTAGGCCTACATGTTGGTCTTAAACTAGGTGTGCTTAGGATAGAAGGAATATGGCCTACTCCAGAGGTTCATCCCAAAGAATGCAAGGGTCCCACAACCTTGGGTATGTTCCCATTATCTTACTAAACTAATACTTCCAATTCAACAGGTATAAGGTTCTAGTGATAGTAGTTTTTTGCATGCCCAATGGGACCCAGTTTGATGATCCTTACATCATCCATTGAAGGATTTTGGTCTATTCTTTAGTGCATCTTGCCATTTAGGGTAGTTTATTCAACACCATGGTGAATCTAGAGATCAAATCTACTAGTTTAAGTAGCCCAAGCTCTTAAATATTATCAAAGATCAAGATTTAAGTGATATTCTTGGTCTTTACCATTCTTTTGAATTAATCTAAAAACCTGGTGACTATGTTGGTATGTGTTTATTACTGAAAAGGTAGACTTGATTATCCCTTATTTGAATGATATAATATGTCAAGATATCATGGAAAATATGCCTTTTCCACTCATCCTTATCAAAATGCATTTTTTATGCCTTCCTACCATCCATATCAGATTAAAAATGCTACTAGTTTTATTCCAAATAGCCCTGCCATAGTAGGATATCTTCATTTTCATAATAATTACCTCCCTCCCACCCTAGTTCATCCTTCTTGGAAACCTGTTTACACCTATTACCAGCCTCAAAAAATCTACTTTGCTCCCAACCTACATTATTACCCTCCTAATTAGCCCTAAAAAAGCATCAATGACATACAACTTGATTTTCATAGATAATTGATGGAGATTGAAAGAGAGGAGTATAGTAGGTATTAGGAAGAGCTTGTTTATCAAGATTACACATGGTAGTAGGAGGTTATAGGATAACATATATATTAAGAAGAGTGATTTACTAGGTATATCATAGCTAAGGAAGAGTAGATGCATAAGTTAATTGTACAAATGTAAGAAATTGAATCGCAGCCAACCACCTCCACTCCTCCCTTTCCTAGCTTTAGGTAAGATAAATCCTCTATGATTTAAATTAAATCCCCTAATTTCAAGGTTCCAAGTTTTAGAGTCCCTCCTTCCTTGAAATATATCACCCTCATTCCTCCTTAAAAACCCCAAGTGCAGTCATGGTAGCCTTTTTGGACCTTGCATCCCAACTTCATAATGCCCAACCTTATAGAATCCCCTTCCTCTACATCAGTTTAAACCTCTTGCCCTCCCACCATTTCCATATTTAAAGGATGACCAATTATATTAAAGGAAAGTGGAGGCCATTTGAAATAGGAAGAGGATATTTCAAGTGAGTATGATGAGGAAATCATTGTTTGCAGCCCTCCCTATGCCACTAAATCAAAAATTTAAGAGCTATTAAAAGAAGAGGATGGCCATGATTATCTAGATAATAATGGTAGTATGTAGGGGTGAGATGATGAGGCACTCTCTTGGATAAATGATATTTCATTCATTATAGAAGAAGATGAGGTTGGTCATGAAGCTGTAATGGGGCCTCTCATGCAGAAGAGTGAAGATCAACTAGAAGAAGATTTATTTTAGGATGAGCTAGAGGAATTTTGTTTGAGAATTGACATTACACCATCATATATTAAAGGGTAAAATCATAATTAGTAATAAAAATAGGATGAATAAGATGTGTTCCCAACTCAATCACTTGGGCAAGTGCATCCCAATCAATAAAATGATGGAGAAGAAAAATGCATAAGGGAGGGAAATTCTAATTGCTCATACTTTATCTTGAGAAGAGGATGCCCTTTCAGATACTTAGCTTGGTTGGATGCCATAAATGAGGAACCATAACATGTTTTTCTTAATTTAGAGCACAAAATTGATAATCAAGAAGAGTAGGATCAGCTTGCCTATCCACTCCAAGATAGTTTTATGTTTAGCTAATCGGATTGGGTAAGTGAGTTTATTTATGTTCTTATAATTCAAGAAGTATATCACCAATTTGTTGACTATTAACTCCTCCATATTTTTTTGGTTTCCCTCAATCATGTAAATCATGTTATATTAGTAATAAAGGGTGGCTATTTTGTATAGCTAATTAATGGCTTTGTTTAGATGGCCTTTTCATTGGTTAGTTTAGGGTAGGTTAGATGTTTTCTATTTCCTCCAACTACCTATGTACACATTTTAAATATATTTTAGTAGTTTACACCTTAATCTAAGTTCCTATGGCATAGTTTTTTTTTTCCCCTCATTTTGTGGAGGTGCACTTACAGTTTCAAAAGATTGGCTTAGGTGAAAGGCCAAGCAATTTACATTTGTCTTGCATTTTTAGAATGTGAGGAGTTTTATATGCTTCTATAAATCCATGCCCAATGTATTTATTAAGGATACTATATCTCTACATATAAATCAAGAAACTTGTATAGGTTTCTAATAATGTTGAGTCTTCATGTCATCTTGGTCCATTGTGAAAGTACAACTCTTTGTGCAAAATCAGCCTGTATAGTGCTTTTTGGGATAATTTTATCATGAATAAATCATGATAATTTATCCCCAAAACATGTATTATGGTATTAAAATGTTATGAGAACATAATGGTGAAATTTTTCATAAAAATCATTCTTCACTTGAAAAATACATAGCCATGAAAACTGCCCAGTGCATAGATTTCTATGTGTTTCTAGGTTCCAAATCGGCCTATGTAATGCTTTTCAAACATAATTGCATAGGTAAAAATCAGGTATAATTGCATTAAAATTTAAGATCATGGTAGAAAAATATGGTAAAAATATTTTGGTAAAATTTGTGTGGAAAACTCACTCCCACGTGCAAAATGTGCAGCTACAAAAATTGGCTTCTGAGCTAAATTTTTTATGTTTCCAGTTTTCAAATCTACTCGGTGAACACTTTTGATTCCAATTACATGGGACTAAATGAAGTCCAAATATCATGAAAATTTTAATTATTATACCTTTATGTTATGATAATTTAATTCACTTTTTTTTCCATTTCATGAGTCTTTAGTGAAAAGTTATGATGGTGCGAAGAGACCTTTTTGGGAAGATTTATCGCTCAACCAACTTTTTACCAGAAATCACTCAAAGGGTAGGTCATAGGGGTTATTTTAATCATTTAAAAAAAATAAAAATTCCATTTTAATCATCTTTTCAATATATTTCTATAAATATAATATATGATGGTTTTTACACATATCTTATGCTACGATTTTCCACTTTTTCATGTTCTATAGGTGTTGATGCAACTGTGCGATTACGTGTTGGTATTTTAACCATATATTTTGATCTTTGGCTCCATTTTCAATGTTATTTATTGTTTTGTAAATTTTAATTCTCCCTCTTTACAATTATATTGATTTTAAATTATAAAAGTGTATAGTTAAATTGGTCAATATTATAGCTGGAGTGGTGTATTGATTTTACAAGTCTACGAAATTCAATGCAAAGATGGCTACTGACATCAGGCATCACTTCCAAAAATGTAGAGTATGGGCATGCCTTCTCTTCTTATAAATATCTTATCTACTTCCCTAATCATTATTGAATATTTTAACTACCCCAATAGTGGGTGAGAGTGAGTAATGACCATGAGCTCTGCAATTGCCTATATAAGAAGGCAAATTTATCATTGTAAAGGGGGAATTTTTTAGCACATAAATGCTATGAAAATTTTCCCTCCAAGAGCACCCTTGTTGGCTGAACCTTGCACTTTAATGAAAATTGAGTTCACCTCTCTTCATTATTCTTGTATTCTATGTGTTATTTATTTTTGTTGATCTTTATCTATGGGTAATTTTCACCCCTCTCATTGTTGTCCATTCCCAGTACCTATGTGTAAAACTTGAAACTCACTTATAGGTCATATTATGTGCACACTCAGGTCTACATAGGCATTATCTATGGATAACCTTCATCCCTCTCAACACTACACTATGTTTCCATGACTCTATATGAAATACTTATACATTTAGAGTATCCTTGGTGGATTTTGTGTGATATTATCTCATTATCAAAAATTTATAGTGTGTTTATTAAGGTAGCAAGGGCACTCAATCTATTCTTGGTGCATCACCCTTTTCAATTTATCACTCTCTTACCTTTTCACTTCCTTTTTCTCAAATCTCAGGTTTAGACTAGTGGTAGATTTACCTTTCTACTCTTTAGGCCTGCACACTGGTCTTAAACCATGTGAAATTAGAATATAAGGAATCCAACCTACTCTAAAGGTTCATCCCAAGGAGTGCAAGGGTCCCACAACCTTGAGTATGTTCCCATTTTCTCACTAAACCAATCTTTCAAATTTAACAGGTGCAGGATTCAAGTGATAATAGGGTGATTGAGCTGACCTCAATGGGAATGGTGTACTACCTACATAGTCTCATGATAACCTCAAGTCATTGTAGTTTCACCTTATAGTGGAAGAATCTAACTAGGTAGTAACAAGTTCATGAATTAGGCAAATGGCATAGTATAATGTAGGAATGGTAAGGTGATATTGTAATGCATGGTAAATGTGTGGCTACTAATTTTCCCATAGGTGGTTATAATTAGGAATCAATGGCATGGGTCAACGATATTAATTTGTCCAAAGGTGGTTATAATTAGTAGCATGAAATGGGACACTAATTTTCCCAAAGATAGTTATAATTAGTAACACTCGTAATGAAATGAAGGATGTAACTACCAAACTACTATCATACTGGTCCAAGATACTACCTCTGTCTAGAATATGGAATCAACTATTGAAACATGGTCTAAATCCCCTTGTTGAAGGTGCCCAAATATTGAATGGAATGGAACAAAGGTCAAAGGGGTAGGTAGGGAGGTTAAAAATAATTATGGTCTTTAGTGAAGGTATGGTAGAACAATATACGATCTGGTATAAAGAAGATGGTGATATGATACAATGTAAATGTGCCTCATAGATAATGCTTAAAGTATCTAAAGAAAAATAATGCTTGAGGTGTATGATTTTCATCATCTCATCAAGTTCATATCCATCGAGTGTAGTGAAATCGTATGCTCCAAAGCCATAGTTAGCAACAATGACACATGGGCCTATCCAATTAGGTTTGAACTTGGCCTTCTTCTTATTCTTGACTATGGTGTTCTTTTAGTTTTCTTTAAGAATAAGAAGACCTAAACTCAAACTCTTTATGTTTTAACCACCATATATATTGAACATGGAGTCTATTTTGGTATGTTTGAAGGTTGTTGATTATGGCCATGCATTTTTCATCAACTCTAGCTCTTACAGGCGAGCTACTCTATAATATTCATCATCTAAGATGTGTTTTAATGAGATACCCAGAGAAGGTAACTTAACCTCAATGGGAAGAGTGGCCTTAGTACCATAGACTAGGGAATATGGAATGGCTTTGATTAAATTATGGTAATTAATGTGATATGCTTAGAAGGCACAAAAGATTTGGAGGTGCCAATCATGACCAACATCATTGACAATATTTTTAAGGATGTTGATAATGGTTTTATTAGATGCCTCTACTTGACCATTACCTTGTGGATAATATGAAGTATAAAAATATTGGGTGATATTGTACTCAACATAAATTGTTTTGACATCCTTGTTCTTAAATGGTATATCATTATCATATATAATGTTGGATGGGGTACTATAGGGATAAATGAGATTATTGAAGATGAGTTTGGAAATATGCTTACTAATCACATAAGTGAAGGGTATAACTTCAACCCACTTAGTGAAATATTTAGTAGTTGTAAAGATGTGTTTATGGCTATCAGATGAGGTAGGGTTAATATTCCTAATGAGATCTAGCCCACATGTTGCAAATGACTATGGTGTAAGCATTGGTTTTAGTGTTTTAGCTGGGGCATGAATCAAATTAGAAATCCTTTGACATTTGTCACACCTTTTGACATAAGCAATTGCATCTACTTCTATATTTGACTAATAGTAACTAGTACGTATGATTTTTTGGATAAAATGGCTTCATTAGTGTGGCCTCCACATACTCCATGAAATTCCCTCAATGCTAATGTGTCTTTTATCAAATTTAAACAAAGAATCAAAGTTCCATCAAAGCTATATTAGTAAAGGGTTGGGCCAAATAAGGTATAGTAGGAGGTTTGGTGTGTAAAGGTTTTTTTGTTATTTGCATGATAGGTCTTGCAACATGATATGGTCACAGAGGTAGTTAAAGAGGTCTGAGTACCAAATAGATGTGGGACTAATAATATCATAGATAATTATGATGCTTGAAGGTTCATGACTAGGTACTAAAATATTTTCAATGAGGAATTGATATTCTTTTGTATTATTTATGTGGTAGATCAAAGAACCAATTGTGGCCATGGCATCCATTATCCTGTTATTGGCCCTAAGTATGTGTTCAAATTGTATTTTGGCGATCTATTATTTATAAATGTTAACCATGACCTTGTAAGGTACTATCTTATCATCTTTGATTTGAAAGTGGTCTATAACTTGATTGATGATTAACTTAGAACACCATAAACCATGAATGTTGAATATTACATTTTACTACTTGATGAAGCCCTATAATGAGTGCTTCATATTCAACCATGTTTTTAGTATAAGTAAAGTTGATACAAAATGATTTAGGGATAAGATACCATAGTTTTGTAATAAATAATAGGCCTACCCCTGATCCATATGATGTGAATGATCCATCAAAATATAGCTTCCAGTGTTATTCTTCAAGAGGTGTTTCTATAATGATCATGATAGACTTGTCTAGGAATTGAGGTGTTTAATATTTACAAGGGGAGCTTCAACAAGCTGATATACAAGTAATTGTCCCTTTATATCTTTTTGGTTGATATACTCAATCTCAAACTTGATCATAAGCATGATCCATTTAGCCATGCAACCTTGTAAAGTTGTCTTGGATAGTAGATACTTGAGTGGATCTATTTTGTAAATAACTATGGTCTTGTTGTTAAACATGTAATGCCATAGCTTTTGGCCTATAAAAAACATATCTAAACAAGATTTGTATATTGGTGTATAGTTGTGTTCATACATGACTAGTGTATGACTTAGATAGTACATGGCATGTTCTTTCCCATTATCATCATGTTGAGCTAAAAGTGCCCCCAAGGATTTATCTATGGTAGATAGGTATAGAAGAAATGAATTTCCTTGTATTGGTGGTAACAAAATAGATGGATTGGAAAGATAATTCTTTAGGTGTTGAAAGGATTTCGGCATTCTTCATCCCAATGAAATGTAACATATTTATTCATGAGTGAAGGGATGGAATTTATTGGCAAACTATAAAATGAAATGTCTAATAGACTCAATTTTTCCCTATAAACTATATATTTACTTCAAATATAAGGTGGTGGCATATCTATAATGGTTTTTACCTTGGTAGGATCAACTTTCATACCCAATGAGAGATGATGAAGCCTAATAATTTTATTAAAGTGACACCAAAGATGTACTTCTTGGGATTAAGTTTGACCTTGTATTCATGAAGCCTCTCAAATATTATTCATAATGTAGTTGGATGATCGACAAGGGTATTTGATTTACCCATTATGTCATCAGCATAGTCTTCAATAATATCATGCACCATATCATGAAATATGATGGTCATGGATCTTTGGTATGTGGCCATAGAATTATTGAGGCTGAATGACATAAACTGATAAAAAAACATTCCCCAAAGAGTGGTGAACATTGTTTTGTGTTGGTATTCTATCACAATCCTAATTTGATTTTATCCTAAAAATCCATCCATAAGTGATTACATTTCATACCCCACTGTGGATTTAACTACCATGTTGATATTCGATAGAGTAAAGTCATCCTTGGGGTAGATATTTATTTGGTGAGTGAAGGTATATCATTTATTGGCCAACTATAAAATGAAGCATCTAATAGACTTAATTTTTCCCTACAAATTATGGACCTACTTCAAATTAGAAGGTGTTGGTATCTTGGTAATGGCTTGTACCTTGACAGGATAAACTTCAATACCCTGATGAGAGATGATGAAACCTAAATTTTTTCCTAAAGTGACACCAAAGATGTACTTCTTGGGATTAAGTCTAACCTTGTATTCACAAATACATTCAAATATTCTTCATAATGTAGATTGGATGATTGGCATGGGTCTTTGATTTACCCAATATGTCATCAATAGAGTCTTCAACAATGTCATGCATCATATCATGAAATATGATGGTTATGGATCTTTGGTATGTGGCCCCAACATTCTTGAGGCTGAATGGCATAACTTAATAACAAAATTTTCCCCAAAGAGTGGTTAACATTATCTTGTGTTGGTATTCTGGCATGTTCCTAATCTAATTTTACCTTGAAAATCTATCCATAAGTTAAAGTATTTCATACTCCATTATGGATTCAAATATCATGTCAATATTTGGTAGAGGAAATTCATCTTTGGGGTAGGCTTTGTTTATATCTCTAAAATGTGTGCAAATTTTAATTCCTTTTGGATTCTTACTATCAGGCACAACATTTGAGATCCCCCTTGAATAATTGATAGGTTGGATGCATCTCACTTTCAAGAGTTTTTCCAACTCTTTCTTAACTAATATAACAATATGAGGATACATCTTGCATAATTTATGCTTCATAGGTTTGACATCAGGATGTACAACAGGATGGTGTACAATTGAGGTAGGGTCTAAAATTGGCATGTTTAAATAGGCACATGCAAAAATATCAACAAATTTCCTCAAAAGGGCTATAAAAAGTTCATGTTCCTCCTCAGTGAGGGGCATGCCTAATTTGATCCAATTAGGGTTATCTGGAGTCCTGATGTTGACTTTTATAGTAACTTTTATGAGGATAGTCGAGCCATCTTCTTGAGTGGTTGGTATTGATGTGAATTACCCTAAAACTACAAAGTCATCTAGCTGGACTAGTTCTTTAAGCTCTCTTAAACAAGATGAATCTAAATCTCCTAATGGAAATGATGTCCATGTCACAAATAATGTAGAAAATTCTTGGGAATTTTGATCAAATACATGTCATTATTTATAACTAAACTTAGACCCAAAAGTAAGTTCATCATTGGTGATCTCTTGAGCTTCATTTGAAGAAAGGTGAACACCCCCATTTAATGGTGCTTAAAATAAGTTTTCACCAAAATATTGGCCTTTCTATTTACTTTTACCTTGGTCCAAAAGTGCCTCAAAGAGGTTTTCACTTTAAGACCTCAATGTTTTATTTTATTTTTTTTGGCTAAGGGTTTTCACCCATTTCCCAAAATAGGATTTAGGATTCAGTTTGATAGAAAACCCTTATTTGTTGTCTCCTAACATAACATTGCCTCTTAGGCCTAGAAAATCATGAAAAGCCTCATCTTTCTCAAACTCATCTGTAGGCGCCATGGGTTCTTGTTGGTCCCATTATATAAGTTGAGGATGATAAAGGGGAAGTGGATTATGTTGAATAATTGGGGTAATGATGCAATGGTATGTGGGTCAAATAGGTTGGTACTAGCAAGGTCTTCATAAATGCTATGATCAGATTTTGTTTTGCTATCAGCATCATCATCACTATAAATTAGTGTTAGAACACAAATAAGATTTGTTGCATCACCCCCAAGTGGTTTAAATCCAATATCATAAGTTCCTTTATACTTAGCCATAGAAATTGGCTCAAGAGTACCCTACTGATTTGGCCCTAGGCCACCATCTTTATAGGCTTGGTTCTCTATTATCTTGTTAGGGATGGGATATTTATCATTTTTGTATAAATTGACTAACTCATCATTATACAACTAAGATGTATCATTGTAAAGTGGGTCCACTTCTTGGCCATTGACTAGTGTGAAAATAACAAGAGTTAGACTATGAAGTTTGTGTTTTCCTTTTCATTATCATCTTATGTAAGGTGACTTCGCTTTAGGTCTTCCATAGTACTTTGGGTTCTATGGAAGCTTAGAAATGTGGAATGTTTCATGGGTCAAATACTCTCCTGGACCATAGGCCGAGATGGTAAAATTATTAGACATTTTAAGAGGAAGCATATGTGAAGATGAGTCAAGACTATTTGGGTCTATAAATTTGGCCTCTGGAAATTTGACTAGTATTTTTTGTCTTTATCCTTCTTGGGCACTAGGTTAAGGCCAAAGTGGTATTTTTAACTTGTTTACTCATCCTCCAAAGTTTTATAATGTTTACATGGTTGTAAATCTCCATTGATACTGACCTTCATGCCTGAGTGCAAGAATTTGAGACACTAGTGTAATGTCAAAGGGATTGCATGAATTTCATGTATCCAAGGTCTACCCAAGAGTAAATTGTATAATAAATCTAGGTCTAACACATGTCAAAGTGTATCATGGGTCAAGGTCCCAATGATAATTGGTAAGATTATGGTGCCTTGTGATTCTCACTCTTCATTATTACATTCCTTAATAATGATTGTTTTTTACTATATATCAGATATTGTATATTTGAGATGCTTAATGATCTTCAAAGACAAAATATTTAGACCTGATCCATTGTCTATGAGAACACGTTTGGCTTTGTGTTGTATGATGAAAAATTCAATGTACAAGGGATTATTATGGAGAGGGCCAAGGGATGACATATTGCTTTGGTTGAGGGTTAACTATTGGCATGGGGTTATATGTCTAACCAAAGCTTGGAATTTGTTGGGGGTTATGTCATTAGGAACTTTGGATTAGCCTAGGAATTTTTTTAGGATGTTCCTATGGATATTAGACATACCTAACAAATCCAAAATGGATATTTATGTGGGCATATTTTAAATTTTCTCCATAATGTATTATGGTTTTTCCTTAACTTTTAAAAATGGCTTGTTCTTAGCCAACATAATGGGTTAGATTGGTTCGTTGGGTGTAGGTTGTGGGTATGGGATGGTAGTCTTAGACTATCAAGTTATGATTGCGTAATTGGGTTTGGATATATGACCATTATAACTTGATGATGATGGAGATGGGATAGATAAGTCTCGATTATTGGTACACTTATTTTTGGTCATGGCAAAATGATGAGTTATCAGTATAAGGACCTAAATAGTAATCCTTAGTTATTTTTGTACTTGGTTACAATCCCAAGTCAAGGAAGGATTACTAGCATCAGTAAGATGATTGGTATTTTTTTTCAATAGGCTTGGTCTATTATCACTTGGTGTCAGATTAATGATGATGATTTAAACACAACCTCCCATAATATGACCTACAACTTTATTGTAGTTATGTACAATTGTGTGGTGAGTCAATTAGTTGTTAGAATCATTTTATCCTTGGTTCCTCTCATTTAATTAACATTGATATTATTGCTATTGATATTATTGATGTTATCTTGATATTTATTGATACTATTGTTTTTTTTGTTTTGGTTTCAAAATTTTATGTTGTTGATTATTATTGTTATGTTATAAAAAGGTTTTTGGTAGATACCCAGGTTCTAATTAGATGTAGATGCTTTATTATCCACTGTAATCTCCCCGTTTTACATCATATTTTCAATAAGGTGCTTTAACTACACATAATGGCATATGTTATGTCTATGAACATGATGGTATTCATAGAACTCATGCTTTCTATACCAATCTAGATATGGAATACCCTTAGGATAGTGATTTCAGAATTATCCAACTAATCATATTAGTCACATCTAGCTTGTGAAACATTGGTTCACTAGGTTCACCAAGGTCATTCAATAATATAGGAGTAGGTATTATTCTTGGATTATGGGTTAAAAAGGTGGTGGTTTCTACATTTTTGAAGTTAGTCTAGGTTTCCACATAGGTTGTACTTACTAAATTGGTTGTTAATGAGGATTAAGTTACATTTGCAGCATAGGTTGAGTAGATAGTGTTTTCACCATTTGGACATGACATGAATCCATTACTCTATTTCCAAAAACAATATTATTATGGTTTTATTTCTTGCATTTCTCATAGTTGTTGGACTAAGCTAGTGTAGATGCCTGTGCTTAGACTTAGTTAGCATTTTGACTTAGCCCTGTGCCTTAATTTTGGTTCTAATTTTGGTTCAATGAGGTTAACTTGATAATCCATGTATTAATAAGATATTTTTCAATTTGTAAACCTTTTTCAATATTCTCTTTTAAGGTATGTGCACATTAAAACTCTAGATGATAGGATATCTTGTTTTGAAATTTTTTAGTAAACACAACAGCCAATTATTTCTCTAGTAAGCTACAGGTGAAGTGACTAACAAACACTCTTCATATCTATAGATAGCTTACAAACATTTCACTGACTTTCTACTTGGCCTAATTCAAATCTACTAATGAAATATTATGTTCAATATTATAAGATAAATAATACACAAATTTATCTAAGAGGTCATCAAAATTAGATACAAAATTCTTTGGCAATTTGAGGAACCACTCCAAAGCCTATCCTGCTAGACTTTGAGGAAATAAAAGGAGTAGGTGAATGTCACTATAATCCACTAATAGGAAAGTGGCAAATAAATCTATCAAATGGGCCTTAGTGTCTCCTTTACCCTTATATTTATTAAATTTTAGTGGTTTGTAACCTAGAGGAAATGATATTTGAAGATACTCAATGTTGAATGGGTATGAACAAACATCTAACTTAAATTTCTTAGTCTACTTCCCTACTTGAATGGTGGAAATTGTATCCTTCATTTATTACAATTCTTGTGCCAAGAAACTAGATGGTACATTTGGATAAGGTGGTGGTTGGGTAGTCAAAGGTGGATTACCTTAACTAGGGTATAATGGAGTTATGGTTTGTTATAGAATATTGGTTTGATGGGTGAACTAACTAGAAATATTCATCTATAGATTGGGATGTGATTTTTGAAACTACACATATTATTGGGTTATATTCTAGTTTGGATTTAGTATATAACCTTTGTTTTGAGGGAATTGGGACTATGCTAGAAGGATATGGCTTTGGGTAAAATATTATGCCTACTGAGGTTGAGTAGGGACTTGTTGTCAACTAGTTGAACCAGTTGAATAAAGGGAACTTGTTATGGACCAAGGCCCTACCTTTCAATAAGATCAAGTCTCAGTGTCAAGAGAGCAGACCCAATGAAGTAGGTCTTTATGAGACCTAAAGGGTGAGTAAGACCAATGTTGTTCATTGATTCAAAATGTACCAAGTGAAATAATATTAAATTAAGGTCATATATCTTCTGTAAACATGTTTTTTATATTCTATTTACATGACATGTAGGTGATCAAGCATGAGAAATATCAAATAATGTGTGAGTACATAGGCCTAATGAGACAGTGAGTTGTAAGGAGTGTTTTATGAAGTAGTCAAATCTCTAATGTGTTGTTCATCTCAAAATAGGTTATTTTGCGTATATTTAAAGTTTATTTGAAATAATATAGATATATATATATATATATATATATATATATATATATATATATATATATATATATATATATATATATATATATATATATATATATAATTTTAGTGTGTTATAAGGGATCATATTCAACATGTTACAGGATAGACCTAATGTAATTAGGTCTCCATGAGTCCTAAAGAAGGATTGTAGCCTATTGAGTTGTGATCAACCTAAGATTGTGATTGATTATTGTTATAACTTGTCCTAAGGCATATTATATATAAAATATAAGTGTAAAATTGTGTGTGTCCTACAAAGGTGTGTATGATCATGAGGCTTGTATAAAAGCAAGGTCTAATAGGCCTATTTGAGAGTGTTAGATGAAGAGAATATGCAAGTGAATGAAATAGCACATTGTTGAGAAGTAGGAGGTTTTATAGACCATTATAGTGGTGTAGATAAACTATAATGAATATATAACAGGGTTGATTTACATAAATATCATGTTCATATGACCTAATCTATCATTAAGAGACTTCGATGAGTGAAGAAGCCTAAAAGGTAGTTTGAGAGGGATAGAAGAATGAGAAGAGATTAAAAAGATGATCATCATATATTGTGTGATTAAAAAAAATCATAAAGGTGATCAAAATTTTCAAGTGATTAAGTTAGTGATGATTCATCTAGGGGGTTGGTACCTCCCTTCAAGTTGGTGGTTGCTAAAGCCTAGTTGAGTACGTGTTTGACTAGTTGGGGTTGGTGCTCCATGTGTAGTTGGTGCTTCACTAAAGATTGGTTTTTTGTTTTAAAGGACTCTAGTCCATTTTTTTTATATCAATGATTTTTATTCTCCTTCATTGTTTCCCACATATGTAATGTGTTATCTTGTTTCATGATCTTGTATGGTTGCATATGCTTTGCTAGATGTTCATGTTTATATGAATGGTTCATGTATGATTAAGTGGAATTTAATGAATATTTTGAATAAAATAATTCACCCCAATCCTTAATTATTATGCTTCCAATAATTGGTATTAGATCCTTGACCTTTGAAGCAAGCCTAAAAGCTTGAAGGTGATCCTAAGAAGCACAAGATGTCTAGTGATAAAAAAGAATAAGACAACTTGTATGATGAAGAAGTCTACTATGACAATGATGAAAGAGAAGCTGAAGTAGACCTTGAAGTTGAACTTATAAGTACCCTATATTATTTAAATAATCAATATAAGAGGAGGCATGAGTTGAGATCTATGGTCAAAAATATTAAGGAATAAATTTTTACCTTGAAGAATGATTGGGTCAAAGAAGCCAAAAATAATGAGAATATCATCAAGGATCTCAAGAATCAATTAGAAGTGTTAGGTTGTGGAGCTAAAAGCTTCACTGTATGCAAACATGGAGGAGGTTGCTAAGGTGCAGAGCAACCGACATCGGTCAGGCCAACTGATGTCGGTCATATTCAGAGCACAGGGCTGCCTACATCGGTCAGGGATCAGCTAATGTCGATCACCTCCAGGCAGACAGGGACCAATGTTGGTCACCTGTGTGGTTCCAGAACTACTTGTTGACAAACAGTTAGTTAACAAATCAGTTGTTTACATGTAAAAGGCCAATTTTAGACTTGAAGTTGTAGAGCTAATTATTGTAATTGGATGTCTAATTATTGTTTGCATGGGATCTATATAATAGACTCATGGGTTGTATTGTAAAAGTGTGCTAGAGAGTAAGAGAGCAAAATTAGCTCCTTCATAGTGAAGAGAGCAAGGTGTGTTCCTCCTAGTGCCACAGTGCCAAGTGTGTATGATCAGGTAGAGCTGCAGGTTGTGCAAGTTCTGGTAGAGATTCATAGGGGTGCTGGTTTAGAGAATTAGAAGAGTTCTTCATGTGTGTGTGTGAGGTCAAAGGAGATCTGTAGGGTAGCAAGATCAAAGGTGATAACAACACTTCAAAGAGCTATAGAGGAAGGCAAGGTAGATCCTTCCATGAGTAAGATCATTTGAGTTGCAGGTATTTGTGTGTGCGAGATCTAGGTTTGCAGGTGTTGCAAAACCAAGTTAATTTGCAGGTGGCAGCAAGATCAAGGAGATAAGCAACACAACCGGTGTAGCAAGCTCATGGGAGATCTACTTGGAGTATGGTGTGTACTCAATTGTGGAGTACGTGGAGTACTTGTGTATTGGTAGTAGTGATATTGACTAGTGGTACTGGCAGTAGTGATACTGACTAGTTAGAGGTGAACACCAACTCTATGTTTGAGTTGTGTGTTGGAACCGTAATTGAGAGAGTGAGATCTTGAAGAGATTTACTATTTATGCCCTAGAGGTGTGGGAGCCCTAGAGTTGTGTAAGGAAGAAGACTATGGCATCTTCTTTGTTGTATTTCCTTTTAAAGAGTATTAATACAATTGGGTATTGTCTCTCATATTCTATGTTATTTTTGAATTCTAGTTACTTTTCACTTCTGGTTAAATTCTGCATTTAGTTGCTTATACATGGTAATCAATTGTGCTTCTTAGATCCCAACAAGTGGTATCAGAGCTAAGGTTACAGGGAGCAATTTTGTGTTTAATTACAGGTCACTCTCAGGGGTTTCTGATTGAGTGGGAGTATAGCAATGGCAAAAGGAAGTATGGAGTAATTCAAAAGCAAGAATAGTCAATTACGATGTTATGGAAAGAAAGAGCAGGTAAAGAAAGATTACTGGTTGGTAGAAGATTAGCATGAAGGAATTGAAGAAGCAGATATTGCAGGTGTTGTTGCAAAGGATGCTCTGGGATGTTCCTTGGATAAAGTAGAATCTATTTTTATAGATTCTATTGCCTCTTTCCATGTAGCTCGAAATAGAGTATTTTTCCATGTTAAGGTCTTTGGAGACTTTGGAAAGATTTATTTAGGGGCTGGTGTGCCTTGTCAAAGTATTGGCAAAGGGGAAGTGTGGCTGAAATTGCAGACGGCCAATACAGGGGTGTTGAAGGAGGTCATGCAGGTCCAAGTCTTGGAGATGTGGCTAATTTCTTCAAGAAAGTTGGGTGATGAGAGATGCACAGAAACTCTCACAGTGGATGCACTTGAATTAGCAAGTGGTAAGAAAGTAGGTATCCTTTATCTATCTACTTATATTACTGATTCTTTTTCTATTGCAAAGATGTGGCTTTGTAGGCTTGGTCACATGAGTAAGAAGGAGATGCATGTTCTTAAGAGGAAGTCAGATGTCTTTGACAGACTTAAGAATTGGAAAGCCTTGGTGTTTATGGAGGAGATGATGGACAGAGATTAGCGAATGGGATTGAGTAACTCTGAGCAGAGTAGTTTGGACAGGGTTTTGATCCAAAGAGAGCTCATGGGTAAAAAGTCATCACTCATAGGAGAACACAAGTACCAGCATCAATTAGGAGGAACTGGCATCAAACAGATAGGTACTGATGTCGGTCATGTGTAGACCAGAGCCAGTGATGTCGAGTAGGGTAAGACTGATGTCAGTCAGGGAATCGATGTTGATGATAGGTAGACACCGACGTCAATCTGAAAATCGGCATCGATAGTCAGGACAGTCACATGGAATCGATGCCGGTCGGATGCAGACTGTGTGGTGACTGAGGTCGGTCACTAGAATGGATTTTAGGCAGATAGCAAGTTGTCAATGAGTCTCAAATGCCCATATGGAGGACTAAAAGGGTAAGTAAGCCTCAAATTCATTGTTCCTCTTCTTTATACTCATTGCTCACTATAGAATAGGAAGGATCCAGGAAACAGTGGGAGCATGGCATGAATGAGGAATTTGATTCCTATGATGCAAAACCAAACGAGAGATTTGGTAGGGTTGCCATCCAGAAGAAAGCACTAAAAGATGAATAGATTCCTTGGTTAAAGAATAGAGAGAATGGATACATGAGTTAGAAGGCCAAGTCATATGGTCTTGAGGAAGCTCTAGGACAGTGGTACAAGTTTGATAGGTGGATGACAAAGCATGGCTTTAGTCAATGTCATTGTAACTACTGTGGTTTCTTTACCAGGTGGGTGATGATTGCAACATCATCCTGTTACTGTATGTTGTGTGTTTGTTTGATGCAGGGTTACACATACAGGGTTTTTTTGAGCTAAAGGTAAATTTAGTTCAGAGGTGTGTCATGAAGAATTTGAAAGAGAGAAATTCTTTGGCATAAGTGTGTTCTAGAGACATGAAAGGTCACAGGTTGATTTTGTCTCTGGATGATTGTGTGAAACCAGTCATCACGCCGAGGGTTAAATAGTTCTATGAATAGTGTCCTGATTCACATGATGAGGTTAAGTACATGTGTACTGGACATGGGTTTGCCCACACAGTGAGAGCTGTCAAAAAGTTTGGAGCCAATCTAAGAAAAAAGCACTAGAGGGAAGTTCAGTGGATTCTCAGGTATCTGAGAGGGACCAGCAGTAGGTTGACATGCGATGTAGGGTCAAGTTCTTTTCTATATGGGTTTGTAGATGCGGATGCAACAGGTTACTTGGATGACAGGAGGTGCACCATAGGATTTGTGGTGGTTGGTCTTCAAGATTGATCTTAAAGAGGGATACAAGCCAGGAAATAGATTAGACGATGTAGAGGTATAGGTATAGGTGCAGCTATTTATCTCCAAGTGGGAGATTGTTAGGTTGTGGAGCTAAAAGCTTCATTATATGCAAACACAAAGGAGGTTGTTGAGGTGTAGAGCAATCAACGTCAATCAAGCCAACCAATGTCGGTCATATTCAGAGCATAGGGCTACCGACATCAGTTAGGGATCAATCGATGTCGGTCACCTCTAGGCAGATAAGGACCGACATCGATCGCCTGTGATATTCCAAAACTGCTTGTTGACGAACAATTAGTTAACAAATCAATTGTTTGCATGTAAAAGGCCAATTTTAGAATTGAATCTACAGATCTAATTATTGTAATTGGATGTCTAATTATTGTTTGCATGGGATCTATATAATAGACTCATGGGTTGTATTGTAAAAGTGTGCTAGAGAGTAAGAGAGAAAAATTAGCTCCTTTAGAGTGAAGAGAGCAAGGTGTGTTCCTCTTAGTGCCACAGTGCCAAGTGTGTATGATCAAGTAGAGTTGCAGGTTGTGCAAGTTCTGGTAGAGATCCATAGGGGTGCTAGTTTGGAGAATCAAAAGGGTTCTTCATGTGTGTGTGCGAGGTCAAAGGAGATCTGTGAGGTAGCAAGATCAAAGGTGACAGTAACACTTCAAAGAGCTATAGAGGAAGGTAAGGTAGATCCTTCCATAAGTAAGATCATTTGAGTTGTAGGTATTTGTGTGTGTGAGATCTAGGTTTACAGGTGTTGCAAAACCAAGTTGATTTGTAGGTAGCAGTAAGATCAAGGAGATAAGCAACACAATCGGTGTAGCAAGCTCATGGGAGATCTACTTAGAGTATGGTGTGTACTCGGTCATGGAGTACGTGGAGTACTTGTGTACTGGCAGTAGTGATACTGACTAGTGGTACTGGTAGTAGTGATACTGACTGGTTGGAGGTGAACACCAACTCTGTGTTTGAGTTGTGTGTTGGGACCGTAATTGAGAGAGTGAGCTCTTGAAGAGATTTACTATTTATGCCCTAGAGGTGTGGGAGCCCTAGAGGTGTGTAAGGAAGAAGACTGTGGCATCTTCTTTGTTGTATTTCCTTCTGGAAGAGTATTAATACAATTGGGTATTGTCTCTCATATTCTGTGTTATTTTTGAATTCTAGTTACTTGTCACTTCTGGTTAAATTCTGCATTTAGTTGCTTGTACATGGTAATCAATTGTGCTTCCTAGATCCAAACAAGAAGGTGTCAATACAAAGTTTGGATCATAATAAGTTGAGTATGATTAGTTAAATACAAAGTTCGATTATTTGAAGATTGAGCATGAGAAGCTCATAGACAAGATGAGTAAGTTTGAGAAAGAGCGTGAGAAGCTAGAACAAGTGAAGAGGACCAACATGAAAGTCAACATAAAGAGACCAATTAGGCAACCCAATGCAATGAGGTATTCTAATTCTTCCAATGGTTTTTTTTTCTTGTCATATATTTGGTTATAGATCAAGATATTTTAGAATGGCCTCACGGGATGAGTTATCATGGGACTATGGGAGGAGTGATCAGTCAAGAGGTAATAATAGTAATTTTGTTTGTTATAGCTGTCATAATGTGGGACACACTAAAAAATTATATCCTAATAGAGTTACAATGCCCTCAAAACATAACAAAGTATATGGAGCTCCTATAGTGCACAAGAAGACTCAAATATGTGTATGGAAACCAAAGACATTCATGATCAGTCTACTAGTCAAAATGGACTATTTTCTAAGATAGAGAAAGGATCAAATGTAAGGGAATGTTAAGAAAATGTGTTATCTACATATATTGTTAAAATAGTCAAAGAGAATAATAAGGATGAAAAGGTGGATGAGTCAAATGCTTTAGTCAAGCCTAAATGGATTCTAAAAAGAGACTATCAATCTCATGATTGTAAGATGGATGAGAAGAGTGGATTGAACATATGGGAATATCCTAAGTTCATGGTGTTTTAGTGCCTATGAAAAGAGGTGGATATATTAGGCTTCATGGAGACATAATTTTATCAATAAAAGCATGAGGTTGCAGTCAAAGAAGGTTTCATTTTGAGAAGATTCCATCTTGATCTATGTTAAGAAGGGGTATTGGTGTCAAGATCCTTGAAGGAAGATGAAGATGGTTTAAGAGTCCTATTGACTCATGTGTTGAGATATGAAGACATAGGGGGAGTCCCTAATTCTATAGTTGGTGTCAAGAGTACAGTATCCTAGTGTGTGATTAAGAGTTTGATCTTTTTCAATCATGTTAAGGAAGGTAGGTGATCTTGAATTCCTTGTTCATTTAAAGGATATATTCTTGGTCTAAGGGGGAACTTGGTGGCTCTGAGTTCTTTATCAAGAGACTAGTTTATTTTTATATCAAAATAGAGGCATGTATAAAGTTAAGGGGATAATGTGTTTTAGATGCTTTATAGATTCTATTTGTTGAGTTTTTGATGGACTAGCTAGGAGAATGACCTAAAAAGGGAAGATGGTTCATAATGAGGGATAAGTGACCTGATCAAGAGAAGTTTATGAGAGTGGTTGCCATGGGTGGCTTCCATAGTTTCTAAATATTATGTACCATCTAGTGTCTTTGAGAGGTAATATTAGCTTAGGGGGAGAAAGTGTGATTTTAGTAATTACAGCTTATCTTTTGTCATTAATGTCAAAAGGGGAGAAAGATCATAAAGGAAAAGAGACAAATTTGGGGGATGGTTACCATCAAGAGTGGTTTCTATAGTTTTTTTAGTGTGTTTTCCATCAATGAAAAAGGGGTAGTTTGTTGAGAAGTGTTATCATTAATTTCAAGGTCCAGTTGGTGAAGATGCATGGTGAGTGGTCTTTAAGGTATAAGTTTGTGTGTTTGATGTGACAAAGAAGCCATGTGACAAGAGAAAATTTTAAGACAAGAGATAATTTGAAGGCCTGATAAAATTTGAAGGCAACTAATGTTTCTTTTATTAGTTGATTTCAAGGTTTAGGTTAGCTTGAAGTTATCAGTGTTGTCACAAAGAGGTATGATGGTCAAATGAGCATTAAAGTATGGTTATGAGGCTATAGGTCTACTTGAGGTCATGAGATAATATTGATCAAAATTATATTGTTTCAATGGTTTGATAGTGTTATCTAAAGATTTTTATTGTTTGATAGCATTGAAGTAATCATATTTTATTACTAGTTCTTGAGTTCAAGTGCTTAAGAAGCCTAGTCATGGAACTAGTCATGGCATGTAAAGTCCTTGTGAGAAGGTATGAGTATGGTGACTTGGTAAGATGGATAAATAAAGTTATGGGATGTTGTATGAGGTTTCTTAAGAATGTAGTGAGGTATTTGATCACTCACGAGAGTATCAGGATGAGCCTACAAGGGTGGGACATTCAAACTAAGTCTACAACTAGACCACTTCTAGACCCTATCTAGCCTAATGAAGTATGATAATATATTTTCAAGGAATATGAAGGATGCATAACACTATTTAATTATGAGATAGGTTTCTTAAGTATGTGAGTGAGGTAGAGAGAACATGTAAAGAGGCATGAAGGTCAATTTTAAGACCAAATGTGGTTTGTAGGTCAAGATCTAGAAAGAAAAGAGAGAGAATGTGGCCTAATGAGGGGTCATGATTATATTTTAGAGTATTGGGGATTATATAAACATTTTAAAAGGTGAGTTATATTTTTTCAAGTGTGTTCATGTAGTTTGAGATCATATTTTGAAGGATGAGGCATGCAAATCTATTTGGAGGTATCTCGAGTGCTCAAAATGAAGGGTTTTCAACCCAATAAGGGTTTTCTTATGCTCATCAACTCATCAAACCTTTGCATGTGAACCTAAGTATTTAATGTTATATGGGTAGGGGTCCTACATCAAAATTATAGGCATTAGTTTTTGGATTGAGGGGCTATGCTTTATGAACAATCATTAACAATGAAAGTGTGTTTAAACCCTCTTAAAACCCTAATGAAGACCCGATGTTAGAGATTTTGCTCTGGAGTAATTAGGATAGATTGGTATGGATAGATAAGTGATTGGATGTTTTATTAAATTATCACAGGCACCTATAGGCATTATTGAGTTGTCGGGTGTGTGAGTAGACCCTATCAAAAAGTGATAACTTCTCAAAGATTTATTGTAGTAGTTAGAATTGACCAACTCAAAGTATGAAATTAGATGGAGGATGAATCTTGATACATTTATTTTATGTCCATAAATTTTTTGGATATTTTATAGCCTTTAAATGAGTAAATTTGGTGTTTTAATTTGTCTAATTGCTATAAAGACTAATGAAAAAGAATAATGAAAAACCCAAACAGTGTGAAAAGGTGGTTTTTGATGTGATTTCATGAATCAGTGATGAATTTGAGTGCATGGTTGTGTTTTTTGGGACATTAATGTCCTATCCATGCTTTTTATATGGTTTTATAAGTAGTGAAAGTGGTTGAAAAGTTCAAGCCAAAATGGCTTATCTAATTCTGGTGTGACTGTGAGGAGAAAGGTCAAAAGTTTGGTTTGGAAGACCAATATTTGACATTAGACCATATTTATTTTGTATTTTAAGATGGTTTAAAAATTTTAGAGAATAATTTTCATTTATTTTAAGTCTTTTAAAGTTCTCATATATGTGTTTAAGGTCAATGTTTCATGACTATGTTTTTTGATAGTCTTGCCAGTTCTATGTAAGTAAGTTGCAAGTGATGAAAAGTTGGATTTGATTGTAATATTGGTACAAAAAAGTACATGATTTTTAATTCATGATAATTATTGGTATAATTTTTGTAGGTTTGTGTAAGGGAAGAATCACAAAATGAGTTATATATTCAGGATTGGACTATGAGACTATAAGTCAAGGAATTAGTCTATAAGACCAATATTTTCCATTAGAAATTGTGAGTTTTTAATTTTAGGATGATATAAATAGGTCATAGGATAATTTTAAGTCATAAATATTCAATAAAAGTGTCTACACAAGTTGTTGAAGTCTAATTCCTTATAACTATGTTTTTGAGTATTCTGACAGTTTTGAGTGAGCAAGTTGCAGATTTTCTCTTGAGCCATTATTGTCTAAGGGAAGTTGTTCCAATTAGTTGAGGATTTTAATGAGTTAATTTATTATATGTTTAATTTTTCATGGGATATATTATAAATTAGTGACTTAAATTTATTCTTTCAAGATAGTTTCTGAGGTGTACGGGCCTAATAGGGTAGTATGTCCTAAAGAGGGCTTTAGGGTATGAAAAAAGGATGCATATCTAACCAATCATGTAAGAGGTAAAAATAATTCATTTTAAAAGTTTTTGAGTAGTTTTTTATGGTTGGATAAGTCCATATAGATCCAATAAAATCAAGTCTCAGCATCAAGAGAGCAGACCAAATGAAGTAGGTCTCTATGAGACCTAAAGAGTGAGTAAGACCAATGTTAGTCATTGAGTCAGAATGTACCAAGTCAATGAATATGACCTTAAGGAAATATATATTATATAAACATTTTTTTTATGTTCTATTTATATGACATGTAGATGATCAAGCATTAGAGAGATTAGATAGTGTTTGAGTACACACAAGCCTAATGAGGCAGTGAGCTATAAGGAGTATTTCATGAAGTATTTGAATCTATAGTATGTTTTAAAGCTTAAAATAAGTTATTTTTGATGTATTTAAATTTTATTTAAAATTATATGTGTGTGTGTGTGTGTGTGTGTGTGTGTGTGTGTGTGTGTGTGTGTGTGTGTGTGTGTGTATGTATGTATATATGTATATATATACATATATATATATATGTATATGTATATATATATATGTATATATATATATATATACATATATATATATATATGTATATATATATATATATGTATATATATACATATATATATATATATATACATATACATACATATATATATAGGTGTAATTTGTTCTCAAGGATCATGTTCTACACATTACAAGATAGACCTAAAGCAATTAGGTCTCCATAAGTCCTAAAAAAGGAATGTAGCCTATTAAGTTGTGACCGACCTAAGATTGTGATTGATTATTTTTGTAACATTTTTTAAATCCTATTATCTATAAAATATAAGTGGAAAAGTGTGTTTGGTTTACCAAGGTGTGTATGAGCATAAGGCTTGTATAAAAGCAAAGTCTAATAGGCCTATTTGAGAGTATTAGATAAAGAGAATGTGCAAGCAAATGAAATAACAAATTTTTGAGTAGAAGGAGGTTTTTTAGAACATAATAGGGGTGTATATAAACTATCATGAAGATACAATAGGGTAAATTTAGATGAATATCAAAGTCATATGACCTAATCTATCTTGAAGAGACCTAGATGAGCAAAGAAGCCTAGAAGGCAATTTGAGAGGGATAGAAGAATGAGAAAAGATAAAGAAGATGATCATCATCTCTTATGTGAGAAATAATATTTTATAAAGGTGATCAAAAATTTTAGTTGATTGAATTAGTGTTGATTCATCTAGGGTGTTGGTGCCTCCTTTCAATTTGGTGCTTGTTAAAGCCTAGTTGAGTGGGTGCTTGACTAGTTTATGTAGGTGCTCCATGTGGATTTGGTGATTCACTAAATATTGGTTTTTTTCTTATAATACTCTAGTCTATTTTCAAATATTAGTTGTATTTCTTCCCCTTGAGGGTTTACCACATATGTAATGTTTTATCTTGTTTCATGATCTTGTATGGTTACATATGTTTTTCCAGATGTTCATGTTTGTATGAATGGTTCATGTATGTTTAAGTGGAATTGAATGAATATTTTGAAGAAACTAATTCACCCCCCCCCCCCTCTTAGTTATTTTTATGCCAATAGTACATGGAATAATTTATGAATTTTGGTGGTTTTTGGTCTAGTTTATGCGTTATTGTAGAAAATTATTATGACTTGTAATTTTGACATGAAAATGGTGAAAATTAGATGTCTACAAATATGGCATGATGTAGTTACTTATTAGATATAATTTTATAGATCCATGAAATGAATCTTGTTTCTTTAGTGGACATATATTTTGATGTTGATGCATTAACTTAAGATATTTAATTAACATTATAACGTGTGTGACTTTTACCTAAGTAAAATCAAAGAAACATATTATCACATTTAAAATAAAACATTATTAATAAAACTTGTATTCAAAAGGGAACATGTTACACATAATCAATAGTCATAAATTCACTTTATAATTAGGTCTCTATAATTTAGAGGGGGCACTATATGCACCTAAAAATTACATGGTGTGATAGATCTAGTATAATGTTAAATGATGATGCAATGATCTTTTGATTTATGCTTAAGTGGGTTATTTTTAAAATTTTAGTCCCTATCCTCTCCTTATTTTTAAAATTAGACCATTTATGAATCTTTTTTGACATTTTTGCTTTATTTTTTCTTAATTAAAAATTTTCTCATTAGTGATAGAACCACCCTATTAGGTTACTAAACCACCATATAAGGTTACAAAACTGCTCCATGAGTGACGGGTTCATCAAGGAAGTTGTGTAAACTGCCTTGATGAAACCATTATATAAGGGTAGTCCTATTTTAAATATAGGTTAGTTATGTAATGCAATAGTTTAGTTTTGTCCCAAAGAGTAGTGGTTAGGAAACCACCCCTATAAATAGGGGTAGTTTCATCACTATTGTTTCACCTTTTAAAGTTAACTTCCAAGGCTCATTCCTTGACATGTTTTACATGCTTAATGTCATGTTTATTATTTTTTACACCTTAATTTCACCTCCAATCAGGCTCATCTCACTCCCTCTTATATTTCCAATCATTTTGAGTCCCTCATAGATTTAAATCCTAGTTCAACTGAGTTAAAATCCTTCATGTAAGCTCTATTTCTCTTCTACAAGTAAGCCAAGTTTGGCTTGATTTTAGATCTAAAAATTTACATTAAAACCTAGAGTTTTAAATATTTTTATAGACATAGATTGCTACCATTATTTGGAAACTCTACCTTTATTATTTTTGTATTTGATTGCATAATTTCAAATAAGGGATGTCATTATTTTTATATTCATATCTTTGCATTCAATTCACTAGCCAACCATAGTCAACTATTATTTTATTTGGAGTTGTGTCTTTCTTATCTCCCTACTTTTTTGTTATTGTTATTTGATCATCCTTTTCTTTAGAGAGTTCCTACAATCATTTTTTGAGTAAAGGAGATAACATGTTATGGACCACTTTAAAAATTGTCCTCTTACTTTCAATTGAGTAATTCAAATGTTTTACCATCCATCTAAATAACATAATTTTCCAACTTAATGTTTATATACTAAAAGTACAAAAATAAGCTATACAAAACACATATCATTAATATGACTTGTATTAATCACAAATACTACATGTATAAATGTTCTTTTCAGCCATTAGACACAGTCAAGTTTAGCCTGGATAACAAATACCTTCATGTTCCCTAAATATTTAAATGTATTATTTTAAAACATTAAATGGAATAAGTAAATAGATATATGGCATACATGATTTATAATTTTATTCCATTATCAATTCACATGTATCCTATATATCTATTTAACTATACCATCTTCGACTAAAATATTTAATGTGATTTATAAATAGCCAATATAATATACATTGTCTACATTATACTCTAATTAGACAAATCTTTGTCTATTAACTAGAGTTTCACGTATAAATAAATAATCCACTAATCATTTTCATATATTTTTCTCAATATAAAGAAATTAATAACATAAGTACTTTGACTATATACTATATCATTATACATAGTATTCTTGTTTTGTTTAACACATGTATAAAATCATATACTCAAACTCAACCAATTCTATTATATAATTTTTAATAAATTGACAACATAATTTAATCAATTCACAACCTAACTAAAACTTGTTAAACTCATTTTCATATTACAAACTTAGCTGAATGCATATATATGAGTTTTGTTATAATGATAGATGTATGTATATGAAAGACATATAGACTTATAAAGTTTTGGTTATATAAATTTTTAAATAGATCTCAAAACCATAACAACATTGTTTACATTCATATAAAATCCAAAAGGCAATATGAAGTCATCCTGGGATCTTATAATATAAATAAGATCATCTATATTAGGTTTATTCTTAGAAATGCTTATTTAAAAAGTTCATTTAATTTTCCCTCATACTATAATGGAACCTCTATACTAACCAAGTAAATACTCATCCATATAATAGTCAATGAAATGAATTTTATATGACTTCCAAATAGTATGGAATAAGATTTATTTTTATTTCAAAGAATCTCAAATTATTTCTTAAGCATATAATGATAGGATTTACCCACTATACCTTTCAGTCTCAATATTGATTGAAGGACATATACAAATAAACACCATAATCTTTAGTTGTATATTGTGTGTGTGTGTGTGTGAAATATCAATGAGGTCTTTTAGATTTTATACACATATCTGTATATATGTATATTTTTACAGATAAGTCATATAAAAGAAACAAAACCATGATTGCACTATACTTTCTGAAAGTAGGTTTTATAAGTAAGCTTAATACCAAAAATATTAGGTTTATAAAACAAACATTTGTACCCTAGTCTGGGCTTATCAAACTCTTGATGCTTAAACATAAAAAGAATAAATAAAAACTCATTATTAATTTTGAGTTTAAAACCCCCATATATACAGGCATACCCTACTTAGGTTTAAGACTTAATCCAATGTATTTATGCTTATATTGATCTAATTGGTTCAATATTAAAATACTAAGTATAGACTCTATAGGGTTTAAGTTAATACACACAACTAATAAAATGGTTATACCCTATTAATAACTTTCCTAGGGTTTCATTTCATCCAAGTAGAAACACATAATTCCTACCATTAAAACTCACCTTACTATAGTTTTAACAATGAATTTAAATTGTATGGTCATTTAACCTAGGGTTTTCTAGGTTATATGCTTAGTTCTATGGATGGCCAAGCCATCCACAAGGATGAGATTTTATCCCTTTTAATAATTTCATAATAATGAAACATACTAAAACCCTTAAAAATATTTACTTAAAACCATCAAAAATTCCACATAATATATATATATATATATATATATATATATATATATATATATATATGAATTTTAATACAACACCAACCTGGTAAGTGGAATCAAGTATGTTAGCAATTTGATTTGCTTCTCACTTTAGCTCAAACCCCTTTTTATCTTTTTTTGTCGATCGTGCCCCCCCTTCCAGGCCTTCTCCCATTCCATTTTATTCCCATGCATGATATTTTCTTACCACTATAATCCCTCATTCTCTACCAAAATCCTCATGTTATTTTATGACTCCATCACTAAGTCGTTCATGGGATAACCAACTAAAAAAACTAGCAGTCATAACATATTTCCTCATGAAAAAATCCCTAAAACTAAGTGATTATCTTACATAATAACTTATTTCCAAGTTAATGCATATCTAAAACTTAACCCTGATCTCAAATGCTCTAATGATTAATATTATAATAATAATAATAATAATAATAATAATAATAATAATAATAATAATAATAATAATAATAATAATAATAATAATAATAATAATAATAATAATAATAATAATTCCTTCAAACCTTTATTCATGCAGCATTTACTTTACTTATTAACAATGAAATCGACATTTACAACTAGTTGTTAGCATATTAACTAAACACAATGACTTCACCCTTAGTCATTTAACAATATCACCATTGTTAGCAATATTAATGATATGAATATTATTAATTTCACTTAATACAAGGATCACATCAAAATTTTGACTTCAAGTAATATTCACTTATCACTATTATGCATTAAAATAATATAGATATTATCAATGACTCAACATGATATTAATAGTCAACTAACACAAATAATTAAGTCCCTTTTACCTCTATATCAATGCATTAATAAGAAAAATATTGTTATAAAAACATACACACACACACACACATAAAGGTATCAATAATGACACTCTTTATATTTCTAAGTATGAGTGTAAGTAACATCATCATACATAATAAGATAAGTATGACAACATAATGCAAAACACAACCATATTCAATCACAGTAAGCATTATTATAATTTAAAGAAAATATTAGCTATCAAATCATGTAATGAATATAAAAGCATGTTAAACTATCATGGTGTGTGTGGGTTCCTATTTTCAATATGTCATTCCCCCAACACCTCCATCTACACCACCCTCTTTGATGATGTCCTCCCTCCATCAAATTGTAAGGTATGGATCTATCATGAATCCACTTCAAAAAAATAAAGGTATTTATCCTAAAACAATTTAAAAACCATAATATATTATTGTAATAAGATAAATAAATACTATCATCATGTACATAGTATGCAAGTATAGCTAACTCCTTAGTTAAAAATCATGTAAATTAAGCAACATATAATTGTCCATACATCATTATATGATATTCAGCTTAACTAAAATAGTAATTAACCAAAAAATAACTATAAAAATCCAAAAATCAATAGGTTATTAGGTCTAGAGAAAAATTGGGATGTGACATCCTTCTCCCATAAATCTGGTCATCATCCTAATGACATTTATTCAAACATAGGTTCTAAAATTAATCATTATTTAATAGAAAATAAAATAATATCTAGTAACATATCAAGTAAACAAATGTAGAAACAACCTATAAAATTCACCATAATCCTCCCAAGTGGCACTATCTCTATAATATTAGTCATATTAGATGTTGTATTATGACAGTTCTCTATTACCAATTATTTTGATTGGTTCTACTGTGACCACCCTGGGATCTAGAACCTGTAAAACATTCTAAATCAAAACATGTGAAGGATCAACAACATACTTTTTAGCAGAGGACACATGGAAAAAAATATGAAAAAGAGTTATAAATGGTGTCAATGCAAGCCTATACACTACAAGATTGATCACTTCCATAACCTCAAATAATCCCACATATCAAGGTGAAAGTTTCACTAACTTCCTGAACTTAATCAATATTTTTAGAGGCTTAACCTATAGGATACTTTGTTACCCATAGAAAACTACCTTGTTGTTCTCTTCAAATCAACATAAATTTTTTGTCTATCATTGGCCTCATCCAACTTCTACCTGATTGTTCTAACTTGGTCTTCTATTTCCACAAGCATATCAATTCCAAAAACTACCCTATTCTCTAACCTATCTTAGTTGATTGGTGTTTTACACCTCATTTCATATAATGACTTAAATAGATCCATTTTTAATGCTTATTAGTATCAGTTATTGTAAGAAAAATAAACAAATGGAAGGTACTCCCACTTATATTGTTGATCCATGTAATACATTCAAAGGAGTTCTTCTAAAACTTGATTAACTCTCTCTCTATGTCCATCTATTTTCAAGTGATCTACAGTGCTAAAATTCAACTTCATACCCAAAGCTAAATTCAAAGTCAAAAAAAATCTAGAAGTCATTCTTGAATCTCAATCTAAATTTATCTTTTATAAAATCCATGCAATTAGTACACCTCTTTTACGAATCTCTTTGCAAGCATAGGTGCATCATATTTCAAGTTGCATGGTATGAAGTGAGGTACCTTGGTTAGTTTATCAACTATAACCAAGATCATATCATGTCAATTTTTTGATAATGGTAACCCTTGGATAAATTCCATACTAATCACCTACCACTTCCATTTTAGTATATCATGAGGATATAGCAATCCTGCTAGATGCACATGTTCAAATTTTACACACTAACATTACAAACAATGAGACACAAAATCTATTAAATACTTTTTTATCCTTTTCCAAAAATAAAGAGGTATTAGCTCAACCATTAGCTTGGTTACACTTGGATATCCAAAATATGTGGCATTATGTAATTCCTTTAGCACCATGCTCATCAGATTCTCTCTATCATGGACATACATCCTACCATTGTACCACAAAATACCATCACTCTCTAACTTTAAACCTTTATACCTAGGATTTTGAGCATTCTCTAATAATGCTTTCTTAACCTGATCATGTAATTCATCTCCTGGAAAGACTTTGATTACCTAATCATGGAAAGTACTCCTAATAGTATCCAAGGCTATTATATACCTTCTACAACTTAGGGCATCTGCAACTATTTTCTATTTTCCCTTGATATTATAATCAAATAATAATTATAACCCATGCCTCTGATATGTAATCAGGATCAGTTGGGTGAAGATGTACTTGAGTCCCAAGTTTTCAATCTTTAGCTCAAATGGTTTTCCAATAGATAATTCCTCTAAACTTACAACACATTCACTATTAGAACAAGTTCCATATCATGAGGGGCATAATTCACTTCATAAGGCTTTAATTTGATGGATTCATATGCTACAACTAAACCATCCTACATAAGAACTCCTCCAAGTCCATCTCTAGATACATCAATGATCACTAAGAATTGACCATTAGGATCAAGAAATCTTTGCACATGCATTACTATAATCCTCCTTTTCATCTCCTAAAAGGCTTTCTCATACTTGTCTGACTAGATAAAAATTTGATTCTTTTACTAAAGAGAGGTAATTTGATTAGCTATCTTTGAGAAATTTAGAAAAAAAATTCTTGTAATATCCTACTAATCTCATAAAACTCCTTACCTCATGCACATTCTTAGGTGATGGTCATTCCATTATGGCTTTTATCTTTGACATATCGACTGAAATTCCATCCATAAAGATAATGTGTCCCAGGAATTGCACTTTCTTTTGGAAAAATGCACACTTGGATAACTTCTCATACAATTTGTGCTTTTACAAATGTTGTAAAACTAGTTCTAGATGTTGAGTATGTTATTCCTCATCCTTAGAATATATGAGGATGTCATATAGAAAAAACAACAAAAAAGGGTCCAAATAATCCTTGAACACACTATTCATGAGATTCATAAATGTTGTCAGAGCATTTGTCAACTTGAAAAGTAACAATGTGAACTCATAGTGCCCATACGGAGTTCTAAACATTTTTTTTAGAATATCCTCATCTCATATGATGAGCTTATAATATAAGATCAATCTTATAAAATATGGTTTCTCCTCACATCTGATCAAGGAGATCATCAATTCAAGGTAGCAGATATCTATTCTTTATTGTCACCTTGTTCAACATCTTTTAATAAATACATGGGTGAAGAGTACCATACTTATTCTTGATGAACACCATTGGTGTACCCCATAGTGACACACTTGGTTGAATCAACCTTTTCAATAACAACTCCTTTAGTTGGGCTTTTAACTCAACCAATTTAGTATTTATCATTCTATATAGTGTCTTAGATTGTAGTTCAGATCTAGGTATGATGTCAATCAAGAAATCAAACTCTCATTTGGGTGGTAATCTAGGCAATTATTCTAGAAACACATATCAAACATTCCTTAGAAAAGGATAATCCTTGATGGACAATTGTTTTGATTCTTCCAACTCATTTATTTTAACAATAAATGTTTGGCATCCCTTCCTCTGAGCCTTTTTGAGTTATATTGTAGAAATTTTCCTAAGCTTTAACTCTCTTTTCTCATGCTAAAGTTGTGTCTGATTTCTAAAATCATCTTGAGACTCAACCTTAGCTTTGTGCTCCAAAAGACATTAAATCCTAAGATCACATAATATGACCCCAATAGTGTAACATACATATCTACTATTATAGTGAATTTAGACAACCTAATCTTAGTTTCTACTAAATAGTTATCAACCTTAACCTCTGACTCGTTACCATACTGTATTGACCATGCATTTGCCATAAATCTAGCTTTTATTCACAAATTATTAATCATTCTAAGATAAATAAAACATTTTGTATCCCCGATGTCAATTAAAATAGAAACTAGATGATCAAACAAAATACCTGACAGTTCAATATGTGAAGCTTAAAACTCAGCTTGATGATTATCAATAGCTATATGAATCTCCTGTTAAAAAGTTCCCTATTAAGAAGTAGAACCCTTATTCTTTTCATTTAATTTTCCTTGAGTACACTCTCAAGCGTAATGGTCACATTCAAAAATGAAGTAACCTTTAGGTGGTCCTTTCCTATCAGATTGTTGGTTTGCCTTAAAACCTCCCTTAAAAACCTTTTTTTAGGTTTCCTATTCCCTAAGCTACTATTAAACTTAGCATTCTAGTTCTTGAGCTAGCTCTTGGAGTCTCTACTCCTTTGCTTCCATTCTTATTTTTGAAAATTGGTTTATAAATTCTCATCTTTTTCTTCAAACTATCTCTTACTTGGGTAAGATATTTTAGTTTATGCTCCTGCTTGACTATCTTCTCAAACTCATAATCCATGGTAGATGGCCCATATACATCCACCTCACAACCAATTTTGGGTTTTAATCCCATAATGAATTTATTGATTATGAACCTCTTATCCACCTAATATTGAGGTACATACTTTATGAGCTTGGTGAATTGCTCCCAATATTCATTCACCAAAATGTATCCTTAATTAAGGTTCTAAAAATTTATTAGCTTCTGATCAAAATATAGTTGAGGAAGCCACCATGACCTAAAAAATGACATAAACTATTCCCAAGTGGTGGTGGTAGAGTCAAGGTTCATCTTGAGCTTCTTGTTATCCCACCAAATTATTGCTTCACCAACAAGATGACATACTCCCCAAACTACTTTGGTGATTTCAAAGTAATTTTGAATGTCAAAATATTTCTCCATCTCTATAAGCCATTATTCATCTCTATCTACAAAAATTATTCTATCGAACTTGGGTGGATTCATATTTTTCATATCTCATGCCAACTCTATAGATAATCAATCTCTTGTATCTTCTAGCACTTCCTCATTCCTTTGCTCTTGATAATTTTCCTACTCAACAAGATGCTCTTCAAGTCCCTCCTAAGCATTCTTCTCAACATGCCCATGCACTTCCTGCTCTAAGTCCATGATTCAATCCCTAATTTTTTGCATAGATACAAGGATTTGATCCAACTTTTTAGCTTGTTCAATGACAAAATAATTTAGATCCACTGGATGATTGGTATTTGAGGTACCCTCATCTCTAGGTCTAATGCACACCATTATTTTTCCTTCTTAATAGGAGAATACATTTACATTATCAAACATATTAAGTCCCATATTTTGAGCCTCAACTTTGATACCACAATGTAACAACCCCACTGAGTTTTAATACAATAGGGTAAAAATTTTAAATTACTTACACAAATTCAATTAATAGATTCCATCATGATGAAACCTATAAGATTGATCTTTCACTAAATACATTAGTTTTAATTAATTGTATAAAGGTTTATATCTAATCTATTTAGCTAATGATCACAATCATAAGATCAATGTCAAGAACAAGTACCATGTTAATTTTAGAAGTAAAGACTACATTTATTTCATAAAAGTATTGTTACAAATTTAGCCAGCACTAATACAATATTACAACCAACTATTGTATGTTACATATGAAATAAAAGTACATTTTTAGTAATATAAATATCTTAATAATAATAATATATAATGACACAAATCTCCACAGGCATATGAGTCTTAATGAACTCATAATATCCATAAGTAATCTCAAGTGTAGTCTCTAGTATAGTACTGCTACGGAGAAGGAGAGCATCATTTGAGTGGTTTTCCACACCAACCACAGACCATCGATCCTCTACATAATATCCCAACTAGGGAATGGCCCTTCCTTCACATATCGGCAAATATAGATAGTGTGGGAATCGGAAGTGAGAAACTAGAACCCATGTGCTATAAAATAAGTAATACAATAAATTTAATTTGTTTCTCACTTTAGCTCAAACCCTTTTTCTCTTTTCTTCTTATTGTTCCCCCTTCCAAGACTTTTCCCATTACCTTTTATTGTCATGCATGATATTTTCTTGCCACTAGAATTCTTCATTCTTTGTCAAACTCCTTATGTTATTTTATGACTATATGACTAAGTTGATACATGGAATAACCAACTAATAGAACTAGCATTCACAACATATTTCCTCTTGAAAAAATCCCTAAAACTAAGTGATTATCTTGCACAATAGCCTATTCACAAGTGAATGCATAGATAAAAATTAAACCTAATCTTGAATGTTCTAATGATTAATAATGTAATAATAATAATTCCTTCAAATATTTATTCATGCAATATCAACTTCATTTATTAATAATGAAATCAACCTTTACAACTAGTTGTTATCATATTAACTAAACCTAATGACTTCATCATTAGCCACTAGACAATATCACCATTTTTAGCAATATGAATGTTATGAATATTATTACCTTGCTTTAACACAAGGTTCATATCAAAATTTCAACTTTGAGTAATATTGGCTTATCACTATTAGACATTAAAATAAGATAGATGTTATCAATGACTCAACATCAATTAATAGTCAACTAACACAAAAAATTAAGTTTTTTTTACCTCTATAGCCATGCATTAATAAGAAAGATACTATTATAAAAGAATAGACACACATATAAAGGAATTAGTAAGGACATTCTTCAAATTTCTAAGTACATATATAAGTAACATCATCATGTGTAATAAGTTAAATACAACAACATAATGCAACACACAACCATATTCAATCACAACAAGTATGATTATAATTGAAAGCAATTATTATCTATCAAATCAAGAAATTAATATAAAAGCATGTTAAACTATTATGGTTTGTGTTGGTTCTTATTTTCATTCTGTCATTCCCCATTGCCTACATCTACACCACCCTTTCTGATGATGTCCTCCCTATATTACACTCTGAGAGATGGATCTATCTTATGTCTAAATCCCAAAAATGAAGGTAGTTTATCCCAAAATAATATACTATTGTAACAAAAAATCAAAAATTATCATCATGTATATAGTATGTAAGTACAAATAACTCCTAAATTAACAATCATGTAAATTAAGCAACATATAGTTGTCCATACATCAACATATGAAATCCAGCCTAACTAAAATAATAATTAACCAAATAATAACCATAAAAATCTAAAAATGAATAGGTTATTAGGTCTAGAGAGAAATAAGGATGTGACATTTGCTCTTGATTCTCTTTATTTTAATAAATCAAAAATTCTATTTTTATCTTACTAATTAAAAAAATCAGAATTCAAATATTTAATTTATTTAGAACAAATCATTTAAACCTAGTGTGCATCCACCTAGAAATAACAAAACTCAATCTAGATTGCATTTACAAAGAGAACTCATAAATACTTTATAGTATTTTTTCTTAGGATCTATATTTGATTTTACATTTTATTTCATGTTATAAAACCTTAGTTTACATAATATATCCTTTCATCTATAATATAAAATTCAAAAACAACTTCATTTAGTTTTTACCTAGAAAAGTTTGAGTTTAATACTTGCATTTGTTAGGCTAGATTTCATTTAAAATATTGCATGCATCCTGATAAACTCCACAAAAGGATAAAAATAATCACATTTTTATCTATTTTATTTTAGTAATTTGTTAGTTATTTTAATTTTGTACTTTCATTTCAACAATCAATTTAATTTCTTTTTTTTTTAAACTTTCCAGAATGCGCATAAGTACAAAAATAATCAACAATAAAAACCTTGCCAAGATGAGTGAAAATAAAATATTTGCTCACACATTACCAAAAAACAAGACACTTACTTTACAACACATTCAATATAATCTATACACTTATTTGTTACCAATCAATCTTTCTCTCCCATTGGATGACACTCATTGAGCCTCTTTATCCTCATAGTGCTAGTTTATATCCTAGAGTGCTTTCTCTCATTCTAGCAAGTACACTTTAGAGTGATATCAATTCCTATCTTAGGATTTAAGTCTTTTTTTCCACCCACAATTTAGATCTTATCCTTAGCTAGATTGAGGCCTTAGATGAATAAGCTAGACCTACAGTCCCTTTAATAGGACCCCGCTATATTCAACCCCACCAAGTAAATAACATTCAAATCTAAGCCTTTCATATTCCATTTATTTTATCCTCAGGTCTAGCCTCTTCCTATTTCATTTAGACTAGCCATCATCTTCCATTACATCAATTGTCTCAACCAAACCTAGAGAATTTGAGTACATAGTTTAACATGTGCTATTTGCATGCATACAAATTGGTAAAGCTAACGTGAAAGGCATATCCATATATTTATCCCCCTTTTCTCTCTTCTCTCCAATTTTTATTTTCATTCATATTTCAAGAGTATTATATACTCCCTAAATATGTCTAGTCAATATGTTTTGAGAGAATTATAGAGTTTTAAAATTAAAGGAGGTTTCTTCACCCTAATGGTGAAACCTCCGTTCATAGTTAAAATAACAACACTCTTTCAAAAAATATATAATCCCACTATCAAAATCATCTTTCAAATTCACAAACTAAATCATAGGTAGTGATCCATGAGCTACCAAATCCATCTAAAATTTATAACAATTATCCTGACCCTAACATATCCTTTATTGGTAGAAGTAAGACAAACACTCACATTGTAATCTGGCCATTCCTTAGCCTAAAACTACTAGATGCCCAAATTAAAACAAAAGATGATCAATATATTGATATAATCTATAATTTAGAAGATAGGCTAAGTAGACTACAAACACCTTTGCATCCTTTTACCAACAACCAAAATATCCCCAACCCATAGAAACAATAACCAATAGCTCCTCTATAATACTTTAAGCCCAATAAATCTATTGGTGGTTATTAAATCATACCTCCTATGGTCACTACCAAAGAGGTCACTAAAACCACCATTCCTTCTTCCCAAAATGAACTTATCTCATCTTTGGTGGGTCGTATTCGATATTTATAGAGTAACCAAGATTATCTAAATAAAGGGATGGCCACTAACCCCTCTAAGTAATGCCATTCCTCTCATTTTCCTACCGTAGTTTTAATTCACCAAACACTGATGTATCCATTTAACCCATTTCTTGTCAATCATGCCTCAAACTAATATCCATGGGGCATCCTTACACACGACATCTCCAATCTCCTACTTTTAAGATTCCTACATCCTACCAACTCCTTGTTTATAATCCTATGGGAAGTGTTTACACCTATGCTCCTCCCATAATCTATTAGAAACCAATATACCAACTTACACCCCTCTAAGTTAAGTGTCACCCACATATATTTCGCCTTCACAAGCTAATCATCTACTACCTCATACACTTCCAAGTTATGGGCTACTCATGTATACTCATTTGTAATAAACAACTAGCCCATATTCATCTAAAATATATCCTCCTTACTATTATATGTTCTCAAAAACCACTCAACTAGATAACTAATTTCTAGTGTACTCTACACCACCCTATCAAACACCTTATTTTCCCACCAATGGTTACATATTTCACCCTATCTAAGATGCTTCATTCAATATTATTCTACCATGCCTTTAATATACTTAAATGACATGTGAAAATACATTAAGTACTTGAAATAACCCCATTATCACAATATACAAGGAGTTATTCTACCACATCCCCTACTTGACCTTCCCAAATTCAAGGGAGAAGGAGATCTTAACTCACATGTCAAGGCATATGCTACTTCTATTCAAGAAATTTTACCTTAGGATGGGGTGGTTGTAAAAAATTTCCCAAATACCCTTGAAGGTATATCCCTCAATTAGTTTTATCACCTCCCTAGGGGGTCTATACATTATTTTCACCAACTCATGGTTAAGTTTGTCAAAGCCTTGGATATGGAAAAAATCTTAAAGATTGGCATACAAGAGTTATTGCATATCAAGTAAGATCATGACAAATTAGCTACCCCTTTCATTACAAGATGGATAAAAGTCTTATACTCATCTCTCAGTGTGCCACACATGGATAAAATTGAACCATGTGATCTCTTCTTGCACTCCCTAAATAAGGATATAAGAGAATATGTGTGAAAATTTCCATATAGATCATATTAAGAACTGGTCTAAAGTGTTTTCAGAATTGATCAAGTGGCCATTGATTGTGGCCACATAACCTATAAGATTAATTTAAGGATAGTCATCCCAAACAAAAATAATGGAGGATATAAAAACTCTAACCAAAATAACTCCAATAATCAAGGTCCTAAGGTTCCTAATAAGAACCCTAATACTACCATATATCAAAACAACAAGGTGAATTTCATTAGCAATTAACTACCTCATCTTGTGAAGTATAATAAAAATGCCAAAAATAATAACATGGGTTTGAGGAATCAAAATCCTACAGCTGTCGTTCATGTTATTGAATTAAATCACCCTTCTCCTCATCATACCTAATGGAAAAACCACAACTAAAAACAATTTCAAAATCAGTTCCAAAACACTAACCTTAATTAGGATTGATGTTTTTATTATAACAACAACCAGTAAGGGTTTAATCAACGTGGCCAACATCAAAAGCCTCAAGACTATGATCCTCATGTCTACTACATTTTTCATAGAGTGATTAAACATGATAATTGAGCCTATAGGGAATAAAATAAAATCATTTAAAAACTCACTAAGGACTAATAAAAAACATCTATAGACATGTTAATCAATAATTCCAATGCAAACCCTCAAGACAAATCAACTGGTCCCATAACACCTCATAATATTAACTTGGGTATCTACCAAAACCCATTTCTAGACCATTATTAATGTGCCATCCTAAACCATCCACATGTTAATCAAGCTAACTAACCCCCATCAATTGGTACTCATGACATCGAGGTCTCTACCTCTAATATATTCAACCCCGATATGGCTCACCAAATAGTACCAAAAGGAAAAGGGCACATGATAGTAATTATGGAACTTGAAACCAAGGATGATTTAAGCATTGTTACTCATACAAGAGAGTATCATCCCACAAATCCTTACATGAAAAATGTCTTAGATACTAACACCAACCATAAACCCATGAGGAATTATGATTTAATTTTAAATCCCACAAAGGCATTTTCCCACATCTCTATCATATACCTACTCAAGACCTCTCCAACCCATTATTCAACATTACTTGATGCCATAGGATTGGAACATCTAGCTAGTATCATGCCTCTGCTACTAGATCAAATCAACCATATTGATTTGGATATGTTCCCACATAGACAAAATTTGAGAGATGTTGGTTACTTCTTTAACCTAAGGAATCTAGCTTAAGACATAAAAATGGCTAAAGAGGAAAGATCTAACCTTTTATCTAAAAGGTATGTATCTATATCAATTATGTAAAGTGAGCTATGGTCGATGATGGGATAAATGTCAACATAGTCCCTTTTTCATTTCTTTAGAAACTTGGGTATAGATAATTTAATTGATCTACTAATAGGAACACTTTGTGAGGTTATGATAGCCTCAATTTTACCTCAATATGGACCATTGTGTTTTCAGTCACTTTGTGACCCAAGATCATGTTGACATAATTTTATGTTATTGATAGAGATAAAAATTACAACATAATATTGGGTAGACCTTGGATCTATATGATGAAGGCAATCCCTTCAACCATGTTCCAACAAATCAAGTTCCTCTACTCAGGTAAAGACTTCATCACTCAAGGAGATCCTAAACACTTTGATGTAATTTAAATTACCATGCACAAATAACTAGGGCTACACATTTATTATCACTTTCCTATCGATGATGTGGTAAAGCCCCCATAATTGGTTGAAGATAAAGACCCCTTAATAGCGAAAGTAGTTTTATTAAAGAGGGGTACCAAAGCTCCTAAGCTTCCATCAAATTAAAAATCTAGAACAAATGGAGTTAAAACAACATAAATAGTAAGTGAATAAAACTCCCATGATAGTGCCAACCATCTAGACCAAATCTATGACTGATATTATTGATACTCTCAAAAGAGATGAAACAATCTAGATTTTATTTGATCCTAATAGGGTCAAAACTTATAATCCTCACATGCCTCTTGGATTAGAAGCTCTTAACCCTAGTACTAAAAATAACCATGTGGAATAATATAAATATTGGGGCATGAAGATAAACCCTTAAAAGAGCCTGATGATCCACATCATCAGCATAACCACCCAACCCCTTATCATACAGGGGCAGTAGTAGTTTAAAATTTAGAATAGATAAATAAATTATTCATCCTCCCCCAGACATTTCATCTCTTGAGGGAAGTATTAATACATTAACAATAGGCACCATTTAAATTAATAGTGATTCTAATGATTACCCAAACATCCCCAATGTTGGATCTTCTCTCCCTCTTGAAAAGGAAGAAGACCATAGAAAGCCACTAAACTCTCTAAAAATTTCCTAAGCATGATAATGAGAAAAATAATTTCAAACATGTCTCATCAATAATATTTTGAGTTTCACCAATATGACCACAAACCTATTGTACAAGAAAAAAGGGTATGAAAAATAACCCATTGAATGCTCACAAACATTGGCCTTCCTTTATCCACACATTCCAATAAGAAAAATAGAGTTAATCATGCCCGATTATCAGTATCATGAGATTCATAATTATGATTTAAAATGTACTATACATGTATGATACCTTGTCCTTAGACTTGAAAATCCAATTGATAAAAAGAAAAGATAAGGTCACAAGTTCAGACCTAACTAGTTAGGCCATAACCTAGTGATAAAAAACTTTAAAAATGGAGCGTATCGATTGTGCACTCTAGAGGAAAAATATTTTGGTGAGTTTGTGAACTATTTTCACCTAAAACACCTCTATATATATCACTTTATTGTGACATTATTCTCATTTTCATCACATTTTCATAGTATGCATGTCCGTCTGCATATCAAATGTGTTGATTGGTGATTATTTGATTGCTAGTTGACATAGTGTAAAGATTTTATAATGTATCATAACATGTCATTATATTCTCACATTACCCTATTATCCCATATAAAATATTCTCAAAATTATCATTACATTGTTTCTCGCCTTAGTTCTTATGAGTAGAGTACACCTCTTTTTCATACATCTTCTTACACAATTTAGAAAGTGCTAGCCTACAGTGTAATCTAGAGGCTTGTCCATGGCAGAGTCTCCCCTTACGGTGACTTCTAAATTATAACATTAACATGATAAAAAATAAGTAAACTTTACTTACCTATTTTGGTCTTTGATGATGAGGCCTTACATCTTACTAATTGTATAGGGCTAAGATTTGGTGGTAAAGGCATTGTAGATAAAAATTAGACACCTATATGAAAATTAAAAGCCTATGCAAATAAAAAATTCAAATTCCATATCTCTCTCCCTCTAATAACTTTTGGTGTTGATCCCTCACATCTTACTAGTTGTGTGGGGTTAGTATTAGGAAGAGATGCCCTTACTCACCTACATCTAGCCTTTGGTGATGAGTCCATGTGTCTTCCTAGTCACATGAGACTAAGTGTAGGGGGTCATAAAAATAATTAAAAGTCAAATGTAGAATAAATATTAAACTATAAAGTGTACAAGTAAAAATATTTTCAAAAAAGCTTATTTATATGCCTATGTTGAAAAAGGTAATTTTATCACATTTACCAATTCTATCAGTACTAGTTATCTCTAGATTAAACTAATAAAGTTAGTGTTTTATAAGTCTATCTAGAATTAAATTCCCCTTTACTCTTAAGGATTAGTTCATCCTTCTTTTTCCTACAAAATTTTGATTTATGGTTTTCATTGTTTATCATCTGACATTTATCCTATTATCCTTCTCATTCCTTGATACAAAATGAAAGTCATATGTTGTGTAAACAAAACAAATGGGTCATCACCTGCAAAAAAACTATTAGCACATTCATAATTTCATACATGTTCTAAAAGAATTTTTCATTTTCATACATCTTGTTCTCACATATATAAGTATATTCGATAATAGTTTATCAAAAATATATGGATACATGGTATATCATCACATGTCTAGTCATCTAGAGTGCATAAATTGATAATCAAACCTATAAATTCAATCCATAACACATGAATGATAATTCAATATGATAAACCATAATATCTCCATATGTATATATTATATAACTATCAAGTTTGTACAATAATGTCTCAATACAATTCACCTCTATAGAGGGAAAGTGTGTCAAACATCTCAAAAATAAAAAATAAAATAAAAAATGTGTATACATGTTTAATAGTGTCCCTAAGATCTTGACCTCTTCCTACTTCAGTCATCTCCTCTAAGGTCTTCATCCAAGACCCTAATCTATCTATATACTTATATGGGTGAGTGATCTCCACAAACATCTTATGCCTACCTATCTCAACATGTAGTCCTGCATCAACCAATAGCTCTTTCCTAACCTACCTGACCCTTAAATCCATCCATGCAATAAATCTAAATTCAGTGTAAATTTACACATTTTTAAACAAAAGGTTAAAATTGGGATAAAAATACAAAACAAATAAAAACCTGTATGTCCTTTCCTAGTTTTGCCTCCGATTGGTAAATTAACCATCCTCATCTTGTGACCTACCCATTGACCACTTGTCCATTCAAGTCTGTCACAAGTAGCCTGGAGCTAAAAAACTCACAAATCAATTGGCATAAATTAATATATTTTTGGAAAGCTTTTTAATAAATAGGCCACCAAATTAGCTTCTTTATTTTAAAAAGTTTCAAAATTTGGCATGTTCTTTCTGAATTTTTTTTTGATATTGTTTCCTTCTTTATACTTCATTCAAAAACCTCTAATTAGTGACATAACGACCATATTAGGTGATGAAACTTCCCTATGGGGTTAAATAACCACCTCATGAGTGACAAGTTCTTCAAGGCAGTTGTGTAAACTACCTTGACAAATTTGTTATATAAGGGTGGTTATGTTTTAAATATATGGTGATTGTGTAATCAAATAATGTGGTTTTATCCCCAGGATCATCAATTACAAAATTGTCCTAACAAATAGGGGTGGTTCCATCATTATTGTTTTACCTTTTAATTTTAGCTTCTCAGACTCAATCCTTGATTCATTTTGCATTCTTATTATCATGTTTCTTTTTTTCTACCTTAAGTTTACCTCTAATCAGTCTCAACTCACTCCCTCTTCTATTTTCAATCAATTTTAGTCCCTCCTAGGTTCAAATCTAATTTTAACTTATTTAAACTCTTTCATGCAAGCTCCATTGCTCTTCTACAAGTAAACCAATTTTGACTTGATTTTAGATCTAAAACTTTGTAGTAATACTTAGATTTTTTAATCTTTTTATAACCAAAAACTGATACCATTGTTTTTAAGCTCTACCTTTATTATTTTCATGTTCAAATACATAATTTCAAATAAGGGAAGTTATTATTTGTACAATTAAATCTTTGCATTTAGTGTACTAGCCAACCATGGTCAACTACTCTTTTTTTTAAAGCTATGGCTCTCTTATCTTCCCCCTTTTTTGTTATTTTTATTTTATCATCATTTTATTTAGAGAGTTCTTATAATCATTTGTTAAGTGAAGAAACTAGCACATTCAGGACCACATTAAAAATACTACTCTTACATTCAATTGATCTACACCTTAAATAGGTTCAAAGTTTCTATCTTAGATTTATTTATTTTGCTCAGTAGAATAGGGTAGATTAGTTTCCTTTATTTTATTAGTTTAAATGTTTAATTTTAAAAATACAAATTTGATAGGAAAAATAATTCTTCTCTCTCTCATCTTTACACAAAAATATTAGTTAATTTTCCTTATTATTTGTAGCCTTTCAATAGATTCTTTTAGAGCATATACATTTGATTCCAAACCCTAGGTAGATATTAGAAAACAAATCAAACACTTTCAACTGTAATCACAATCAATTGTTAGTTTCAAACAAACTCTTATTCACAAACAAATAAGCACACTAGCAAGTAGAAAAGCCTAGTCAAACCTAGGTAATCAACAGGGGTTGTTTTTATCTTGATTCTATTTGTTTTAATAAATTTAAAATGTTGTTTTCAGCTTACTAAGAAAATTAGAAATCAAATATTTATTTTATTCAGAACAAATCATTCAAACCTAGTGTGTTTCAACCTAAAAATAGTAAAACTCATTCTAGCTTCACTCATAAAGAGAACTCCTAAATATTTTTTAGTATTGCTACTTATGATCTACATTTGATTTTGAATTTACTTAAATGTTAGAAAAACTTAGTTTTCATAATATATCCATTCATCTACAATATAAAAATAATAATTTCATTTAGTTTGCACATAGAAAAGTTAGAAATCAATACTTACATTTGTTAGGCTAGTTTTCATTTTCAATATTACATGCATCCAAAAAAACTCAATAGAAAGATAAAAATAATAACCTCTCTCTCTCTCTCTCTCTCTCTCTCTCTCTCTCTCTCTCTCTCTCTCTCTCTCTCTCTCTCTCTCTCTCTCTCTCTCTCTCTCTCTCTCTCTCTCTCTCTCTCTCTCTCTCTCTCTCACTCTCTCTCTCTCTATCATTTTCATATTTTTTGTTATTTTCTTTATGTAATTTCATTTTAGTAATCAATTTAGATTCAGTTTATTTACAAAAACCTTGTCAGAATGTGTACATGTACAAAAATAATCAATAATCAAAACCTTGTCAAGATGAGTGAAATTTAAAAAAACATTCATAAATAAAATCCTTGACAATATGAGTGCAAACAAAATCCTTTCTCACAATGTATGCATATAAATTCACTCTCTCTAATTATTCTCGCTAATTTATCCTATAACCATAATCCTAGTCAATTAACTAAAATCCTATTTCCTATTAAAAATTCCATACATACTATTAACCTGTATACACCCCCATGACCAATTAATCATCTCATTATCCTACTAACATTCCACTTAACTACTAATCCTACTTTATTAACTAGCCACTATCCCACTTGCAAATTAAAAAATCATATTTTCTAACTATGACAATAGCCAACCTAACATCCTATCCTTTCCTAAATCCCTATGAACCTTAACTCTCATTTAATCCCCATCTAATCCATATTATCCCTTAATATATCATGTAAGTCTCTAGATCTAGAGAACCCTCTCTAAAATTCTAGAAATATCCAAACTAGATGCTTCTAAATAATTAAAAATTCCTCTAAAACTCCCTCCACCAACCTATAAATAGCCATATTTAGATCATGGCTAATCTAATTTATAAAATCCTATAAGCCTTCTTTATATCTTCATACCAGCTATCTAAAGCACCCACACACTCTTGCAATCCATTCAAGCATCTAAAGAATCCATTAAAGTAATCTTGAAACCATTATCAAGCAATCCACATACAAGTCAAATAAAATTAAAACCAGTTGGAAAATCTTGGAAAGAAGCTACTAAGAGAAAGGTGATGGTAAGGATTTATTCATAAATTGTTGATGGTTCCTACATTTCTCTCTTTTTGGTGTTATTATGATTTTAGGTTAAACTTGATATTTATAGTAGTTTTGATTCATAAATCAAAAATACAATCATACATTAGTGACCATAGTGATAGAACCCCTTTAAATTAACCATTTTGCTTGTTAGAAGTGTTAGATTAGCTTGCAATACTTGTGGGACAAAGAGAAAGCTCTATATTTTATCAAATGTTCATGTCTAAGTAAAAGGCAGTTTTGATTTGCAAATTTTGATATTACATTAGCGGTATTGAAGATTGTAGATGCACTTTTTCCTAAACCGTACCATCTAACCACTAGCAGATAACATTTTTGGCAATCTTTTCACCCTTTGTAATACTGCATCTCACAAAAGGAAAATTTACTGATTAGTTGTGGTTTTGTTTCCCAAAGTGTAATTTTGAAAAAATATAGTATTAGAATAAAAATTTAGTCCTATACACTCATTTAGCTTTCTATAGAATTATATTGACTCTATTTGTCTTGTAGTGGTAGGTTTTAGAGTTGTTATAATTAACATTAGAAGTTAATTCATATTAATCAAAAATGCATTTGTATAGCCATGTTATTGACTTAGAATTGCAATATTACCTTTCAAAGAGGTGATTTTGACTTAAAATTAAAGGTAATTAGTTTAAACTACTAATATTGTCTCTTTAATAGTTTGTATGTCTCTATTTAATTGTCATTTATTCATAGGAAGGGGAGGTGTTGCTCATGTTGATATAAAACATCCTTAGACACCCCTTTGACTACTTGGTGCAATATCACACATTTTCATAAGCGATATTGACAACTAACTACAATTTTGTAGGTGCTAGTATCAATTTTGTAAGGAGAATTATAATAGTTATTAGTTGGTTTTTTCATTTTATCCATACACATCAAGTTTATTTAGATAAATATCAGTTTCTAATTCTTAAATATCCCTATATTTTTTCTAATTCTATTTATCTAACCAGGTTTTTACACTTTGTGAGAAGTATTTTTATTTTCCATAGGCCACTTTGCATAATAATAAGTAGTTTTTACTAAGAGTAATTAGGCAAAACATTATCTTGTAAATACTACATTTTGATCTCTTTTAGCCTCTAGAAAATATTCTAAAAATCCTTTTAAAACTTTAGCATCTTTCATCCTATGTGAATATTGTGTATATTCTATAAATAGATTAGAATCTATTATCTTTTTTTATTCAATACCACATTTTGAAAAAAAGTGATATTGATGCTTATAGTCAATTTTGCAAAATAATAATTAGTTCTGAGTAAAAATAAATCAAACAATATAATTGTCTAAGTATATTTTAGTCTTAGTCATTTTATTGTTAAATAATCTGTAAATAATTTAACTTCTATATATATTATTCTATCTCTTGTTAAACTTAGTGTGTTTTTCTCAAAATTACAAAACCACATATCGCAATCTATAATTTTACCATCGACCTATGGTATTTCTATAAAAACATGTGGCTTTGATTAATCACATGTTTAAGGCTAATAAACTACCATCAAAACTATCGATTATCAAGTTTTGTTATTGCCTAAGATTTATGGTTTTATGATTTCTAGAATCAATTTTACATTAATTAACTATGTAAGTGAAATTTTGTAGGTTCAAAGGTAGTTTTGATCATTCTGAAACTGTTGATCTTTTTTGTAGGAAACCTTAGTGGGAGAACCTAGATCAACTTACTGAAGTGTTTTCTTTCAAGATTTATACTTCATCTATAATTTTAATTTTGAATTTGTATGTACCTTCTATTTGTTTGCTTTTTTTCTTAATACTCTCACATAGCTAATTATTTGGGTAAATAAACCTTTTATTTTCCTATTTACCCACACATTTTTATTTTTAAGAGTGCACGTGATGTGGTATCCATCCCTAAGCATTACCTAGTCACTAGAGGTTGGTGATGTAGATTTTGCATTCAACCAAACTTCATTTTCTAGTGGAGTATAAATATCAAGGACAACTATCATTAAGCTAAGTAGTTGTCCCTATATGGGTCATATGCAAAGGGGAAGATTTAATTCTCTGAACCAAGCATTAGACAACACCCTATAAAAATTTGGGCCTCACATACCTTATGTATTTTGAGGATGCCCCTAGACACCTTTGTGTATACCTAGTATAAGACCCTATTTGGTTGTAATATGAAACTTGATGTCAGAGTCATTATCATCTCCCAAGTGAATATCAAGTACAAACAAGGTTGATAGGGTTTAATATATTCCATAATGGGTCACCATCCTATATCTTCACTCATAAAACCATTAGACAGTGCAATCATCAAGTTACACACACTTTTGGTTGACTAATAATAGGGCTTGAGATTAGGCATGCTTTTGTGTGTTGTGATAAGGCCCATACTATTTGTGAACTGAGTCAACCTATCCCTTTAACACCAAAACACATATAAAAACTTTTAGGACACACCCCATCTTGGGACTAAACCAAACCATTTCATCTTCATATCACCATCCACACCATTTGAATATTAAGTTTTGTCTAAAAATCAAAACTATAGTGGTCACCCATCATTCATAGTCTTAATTATCAAGCTCATCCTTGATTAAACATTATCAAAGACTAAAACCTTATTAGGTTTTGTCTAACACCCTATCATCTCATCATCTTACCTATTCATACCTAGTACCCATCCAATCATTGTTTTAATGGTGTGAAAGGACATTTAATCATCTCACCCCTTAGTCTCCTTTCTAGATCGAACCTCTATAGGGTTGTTACCTTGATAATATTTGGTTTTTTTAATCTTCACACTCTAAATCCAAATCTAAATCACATTCGTATCACATCTCTTGACCACTTTGGTCTAGGATCTAAGACAAAATTAGTATCCAAAGTTACTTTCTCTCTTGTCTTATATCAAAATATCACCTAATCACTACTCTCACATCACCTTCACTATCCACCATGATTATTAGAACCCATTCCAAAATCTTAAGAATGGGACAAGTATCAAGCCAAAAAAACAATATCTTTAGGCCTCTAGGTGAGCAAAGTCATTATAATGAAGAAACATGAAGCAATATGCACACTCCTAGAGAAGAAGAATGGTTCATAATGAATTTTTTAGTAGTGATGAGGCTAGAGCGTAGTTTGACCAATACATGTATGAGAATCATGACCAAATTATCACCCAAGTCATTAGAATGGGTGCCACACTCCTCCTATATTTGATCTAAGTCTCCTACAATACTTCATCCAACCATTGTCTATACCTAATACCCCTCTTTTTCAAGATAACACTAACCAAGAATAGGGGGAATAAGACCTTGTAGATCATGAATAAGAATTGAAATAAGAACAAGAACCCCCATAAAAATTTTCATTGAGGCTGAAAGGATGAGATTTGCCTTAGAGAATTTCCTAGACCAATTAACTCAACAAATTAATTCCCTCACTTGGTAATTTCATGCTCAAAACCAAATACCCTCTTCACCAATATAGATTTCTAGAAACAAAAATCCCAACTCATCAATACCAAGAACAAGCAAGCACAAAACTATAATCCCTTAATGGACTCCTCATTTTCCTAAGAGTGGAGGATAATTAAAGAGACTCTTCAATAGAGTGACCCTCACACTCAGTTCATGTGATATAAGTATGAAGACTTTGATATGTCTCTATTTGATATGAGAATCTTGAAATTATCCTTCTTGGCACACTTTGAGATTATAAAGCTTGACAAATATAAAATAAAATGGGACCCATGTGACCATGTTCATGAATTCTATATGGCATGCCTTGAGGTTGTGTATGATGATGCTTACCTTCTTAGCCTTTTCCCCAAAATTTTCATAGGACCCACACTAGAATGGTTCATGCATCTACCTAAAGGGTCCATCTCTAGTTTTGGAGAGCTAACAAATTAATTTGTGTGACACTTCTCCTTTATATTAAACATTATATTTCCATTATAGATCTTTACAACACCAAGAAGAGAAATTGGGAAAGCTTAACATCATTCCTACAATGATGGATAAGCCTCACTAACCAATTCTATTGTACAGTCCCTGAAAAAGAGTTGGTCAAAATATTTATTGATTATCTCAATGCTGAATTAAAATATCAATTAAAACTAGAGTATGCCAAATCTTTTGATGAGATTATAGAGAAGGGTATTGAGATTGAAAAATCACTCATTGAAAAGGGGAAAATTAAGTTATATACCTAAAATAAATGAGGTCATAACCAGGATAATAATTTTTTTGGTAAACCTAAGGTCTTAAATAAGAATCAAAATGTGTTAGCGGATGGTGTCACAGATTCAAAACATGTATAGGAAGTGCAGAAAATTCCCCCTATTATTAATAAGTAAAATATATCCAATATAAGGGTAGAAAGGGGGAAACCAAAGCCAAGAATGGAAAAGAGGCATATAATTATCCTTTGTGTGCCTATATAAATGTTCCTAAAATAACTAATTTCTACTAATATGATCACTCTCCCTAAAATTTGACCTTGGATGATAATAAGAGACTAACAAACTAGTATTGAGAAGATGAATTTTTCCAATATCATACAGTCAAGGGGCATGATATTGATATATGTATACAATTATGATACTTTATCCAATATGTAATAGAGGAAGGAGATATAGAAGTTGAAGGGGAAATCCTAACAAGTCAATCCAAGAATTAACAACTGGGTATATATCAAGACCCATTACCTAAGCATGATTAGAGGTAAACAAAACCATCGAAGGATCAAGATCAAGCCTCCACTTCCAATAGAACTGACTATCACTCCATTCCATACCATTACATTAAAACCATCAAAATTCAAGGCCCATAAGAGCTTGTACATCCACCATCTACCTTCTTCAAAATTAATAGTGCAACAACTAATTATGTAATCATAACAGAACATGGCAAGATCACAATTCCTGGAGTAGATCCAAAGGACCCATCCACATCCTCATATAAAAAATTCATTATCCATAATAAATTATTGAGTTATTCCAATAAACCATATGATATCATTCATAAACTAGAGAAGAATCTAGCCTAAATCGCTCTCATGGATCTTTTCAAGACATTGTTTATGCATCAAGAGATACTCAATCAAGTCTTGAATGAACTAAAAGTACCTAGAGATATTGACACGACAATTTTATGATTTTTTGGGTCATTTATACCCTTTATAATAAATTCCCTTAAATACCTAGGATATACCACCTATAGGCCCTCACCATAGTTATCCATTATTCATTGAGATTTTCATCACTAATCACAAGATCCCACAAGTACTTATAGAGAGATGATCAACCCTAAATTTGTGTAGTCTAGATTTTATTAAGAACTTGGGGTACTTTAAATCTTCATTATGGTCCACTTTATTAATGATTAAATCATACAATGATAATGAGAATCTATTTGTGGGAATAATCTATCTTCTTATAGATTTGGGACCCATAGTCCACCAAACCCTAATTCATATAGTGGACATTTATGTCCCATATAATTTACTCTTGGGTTGCCCTTGGATCCACATGATGATAGTGGTACCCTTTACCCTCCACTAATGCCTAAAATTCTCACATTATAAAATAAAGGTCACAATCCCAAGGGAAATTAAACATTTTCATAGCTGCCAAATAGACTAATCAAATCCTACTTGATACTATCCCATCACCCATGGTTCCTCTTATAATCTAAAAGATATGAAACATATCCACCCTAATTATATATCACCCTCTTCATCTAAATCCATAGACATCATTTTCCTTAAAATCACATCCAAGGGTTTGGGGAGTATGAATACAAAACTCTCCACATCATAAATTTACCACTATCCCCACACAACTACAGGTCACCTACTATGAGGCAAGATAAACTTGTTACCTATTAGTTCAGGTCCATGACCTTCACAAATGTAGTCATGTTATTGGATGAATATTTTGATGAAACTTATTATTTGTGGCTTATTCCTAAAGATGAGGCCCTAGAATTTCATAAGCAGAAATATCCCCCAGCTTCAGAATATAAACTATAAGGGAAAAAGACTAGATAAAGAATAAAAAGGCAAGATAGAACCTATCAAGGTTCAAAAACATCTAAAACATCTTGGCTTAGGGTAAAAACCACTATGCATTAACCTAAACACTATCATTATGGATATTTTCTTAGTTCTTAAAGAGCCTACTTCTGATGAAGAAGTTGAGACAAGTTTTTTTATAGTCTCTATGAAGAATTGGCTACCACAAACCTCTTCCCTAACACTCCCATTTCTGCCATGAACATCTCCCTCTACTATCCCACACTCATATAATGGGATCAAAATAATGAATCAGATTTGTATGTCTTCCAAAATGATGAGGCCATTATTTAATATATGGGAGCCTATGATTTTATGCCATCTAGAGACCATAATAAAAGATTCTCTATCAATCTAAATAAATCCACACACTTTGGAGAGTAACAATATTCACTAAATAAAATAATAGAATATGAATATGAATAAAATTATCCTTCTCCAAAAATGGAAGAAATTCAATCAACTCATGATAGACAAGAGTCTTATCTAGAATTAGATGGAGAGCTTCCAGAAGAATTACCACTGCCTCCAACATGTCTTCAAGATCAATCACCTTATCTCATTGAGGAGGTCATAGAAGTAAAAATTAGGATAGATGAAAATCCTAACATGGTTAAACTGGGGGTAATTCTCACATCTGATGAGCAACAAATCCTCATTGAGATTATCAAGGAATATGTGTGTGTGTGTGTGTGTGTGTGTGTGTGTGTGTGTGTGTGTGTGTGTGTGTGTGTGTGTGTGTGTGTGTGTGTGTGTGTGTGTGTGTGTGTCTATATATATATATATATATATATATATATATATATATATATATATATATATATATATATATATATATATATATATATATATATATATATATATATATATATATATATATATATATATATATATATATATATATATATATATATATATATATATATATGTATGTATATGTCAATGTGTGTGTGTGTATTCACATGGAGTTATTCTAACATTCCTGGGTTGGATCCTACCTTGGTGGTACATCACTTAGTAGTTTATTCAAATGCAAAACCCTTTAAATAGAAACTCTATAAAATGCACTCTAAGGTAGCACCATTGGTCAAATAAGAACTACAAAAATTCTTGGAAGTCAGATTTATTCAACCAATTTATTACTCTAAGTGGATATCTAATATTGTACCTATTGATAAACCATAAGGAAGAATAAGAATATGTATTGAATTATGGGACATAAACAAGGCATGTCCTAAAGATGATTTTCCCTTACCTAATATTGACATGATTGTAGATTGTACCGTAGGGTATGACATGCTTTCATAATGGATGGGTTTTTTGTCTATAATAAAATTAAAATTACTCTCAAGGATTAACATAAAACTACATTTATCACTCTATGGGGGAACTTCTACTACCAATTAATGCCCTTTGGTCTAAAAAATGTGGGATCCATTTACCAAAGGGCCATGACTATAATATTCAATGATATGATGCATGATATTTTAGATGATTACATGAATGACATACAGGGGAAGTCTAAGTTTTGATTAGAACATTTGAGGTCTTAAGAAGAATTTTTTAGAGGCTCAAGTAATACAAGGCTAGGATGAACCCTAATAAATGTGTATTTAGAGTCATCTTAAGCAAACTTTTTGGGTTCATAGTCTTTAGATGAGGCATTGAAGTATATCCTAATAAAGTGAAATCTATTGTTGAAATCCCTCCCCCTATGAAACTGAAGCAATTAAGAAGCCTTTAAGGAAAATTATAGGCCATCCATCGATTCATATCACAATTAGCAGATAAATTTTTTCCCTTCACCCATCTCTTAAATAAGGGAGCTCATTTTGATTGAAACTTAGAATGTTAAAAGGAATTTGATAATCTAAAGTAGTATCTAGTGAAGCCTCCAGTCTTATCACCACCTATCGCAGGAATTTCATTCCTTTTATTTATCTCTACTACACCTAGTGATATAGGGGATCTAATAGCTTAGAATAATGATGAAGGCAAAGAAAGAGATATTTATTATCTAATCAAAAATTTAATTTCATATGAACTCAATTGCACCTCTATTGATAAATCTTCTTTGGTTGTGGTCTTTGCCTAAAAAAAATCAGGCACTATATGTTGAATAATCAAGTGAAGCTCATAGCTAAGGTTAACCCACTTAAATATATGCTATCTAAATCAGCCCTAACTAGTAGAATGTTTAAATGTATCATGTTACTAGGAGAATTTGATATGAAGTATGTAAATGAAAAGTCCATTAAGGGGCAAGTCATTACCGATTAACTAGCAGTAATACCCATTGTAGTCACCAAGCCATTAATCACGACCTTTCCAGATGAATCTATACTAATAACTGAGGAATCAACTAGATAAAAATTATATTTTTATGGATCTTTTTCCATGCATTGGTTTAAAAAGGAATCCTTTTGGTGATCCCACAAGGAGACCTAATCCATAAGGCCTTTCTAATCACTTTCCCATGAATAAATAACATTGTTTAATATGAGGCCTTAGTTTCCATACTTCAACTTGCCATCCAATGGAATATCCAACACCTTCAGGTCTTTGGAAATTCTCAATTGAATATAAAATAGGTAAATGAAGAGTTATAGATAAAAAATGAGAAATTACTTCCTTATAAACAAGTAGTGGATCAATGGAAGCAAAAAATTTAGTCAATATCTTTTGAGCAAGTTCTTAGAGGAAGTAACAAAGATGCTAGCTCAATGGCCACTATTGGTTCTTTGATAGATCTTCTAGAAAATATACTTGAAGGAAATTTTCTATTTAAACAATTATTATTACCATCTCATCAGGCAATGGCTCAATTTCAAATTTGTGTTATAATTGATCCCAATTTCCCCTAGTACCATGACATTTACACTTACCTCCATGATAACATACTACCACTAGACCTTAATCACCACAAGCATAAATCCTTCATCCATTACACATCCTATTATACCATCCTAGACAACATGCTCTATCAATGAGATGATGATGGGACCTTGTTGAGATGCCTAACATTAGAAGAGGCTATTCTCATAATCAAGGAGGTCTACTATGGTCTCTGTGGTGGTCATATCAATGGGATGACTATGGCCAATAAGTTACTCTAGACTGCATACTATTGACCCATAATATATCATGATACTTACCAATATCTACACAAAAATTTATCCTACTAGAAGCATGGTAATCTCATCCATGCCCTTGTACAAGAATTACAGCCTATAATAATCCTATGGCCATTTTAATATGGGGACTAGATCTTATTAGCAAGATTAATCCTACATCATCTGATGGACATAAGTTTATAATCATAGCTACAGATTATTTTACCAAATGGGTTGAAGTAATGATACCAATTTATATCATAGGTTTACAAATATCAAAATTCATTCTAAATTAGATTATTTACCACTTTAGAATCCCAACTAAAATAATATCAGATAATGAAAAATATTTCAAAAATCAAGAAGTAGAAGACATGTGTAATAGTTATCATATTAAACAACATTTCTCTACAACATAATATCACTAGGGCAATGGTCAAGTAGAAGCAACCAATAAAACACTTCTCAAGATTCTTAAGAAAATTGTTAATGATGTTGGTAGAAATTGGCACTTACAATTATATCCAACTCTTTGGTCTTATAGGACCAGCATCAGAACTCCTACTGAGGCTACTCCATATTCTTTGGTTTATGGAGTAAAATCAATCTTGCCCATTGAATTTTATCTCCCCTCCTTACAAATATCTTTGTGGGGCATGATCACTGATAATAACTATAAAAAAGAAAGGCTAAAAGAACTTGAGATATTAGATGAAAAGTATCAAAATAAGCTTAAGGGCCAATATCATAAAAATATCCAGTCTAGAGAATTTGAAGTTGGTGACCTAGTCCTATAAGAGAATTAGAAAAATAACAACATTGAGCAAGAAAAAAGGGTAAATTTGTGGCTTTGGGCCTATGTCATTATTACCAAATTTAGATTCAAAACTTATAAATTAGCCTAACTTCCATATCTCTCTATATGGGATACTACTAAATTATATCTCACTCATAGCCAGATAGATGGGAACCAACTCTATCTATCTAGTTAGATAGAGGGACCCTCTATCTAAACTAAACTAAACATTAGATGGTGATGAGCTTGATGAGCCCATGAATATTATGTATATGAAGCATTTTTATATTTAGAGGGATCCAAATATCCTCTGTCTATAAGTCCCCACTCTTGGGGGCACAACCATACATCACCACTCCACTTTTCTCACATTTCCATCCATCCAGTCATTTCCCATATGACCCTGATCTTAATAGTGGGTATAAAATATATGATTGGTAAAAATCAAGATACATGAATTTTGAAATGGGGAAAATCATTGATTCATGTGCAAAGGGGAATATTTTTGAAGAGTTATATAAAACATTTATTCCACTTTTACAACTGCTAATTCCATTTTAAACACTCAATCCAAAACTAAATTGCATCTTCCTAGATGACTCTTCTTCCTATCAACCTCAATCATTCCCAATTTGTTCATCCTTATTCACCCCCTAAGCATAAATCTACATAAACCCACTAACCTCATCACTAAAAGAGGGTCATATAGTATTTCTACTCTAGGATCTAAAGTATGTTTTATAACTGAATCCTAACCATTCAATCTAGATCCTAAGATTGTCATTATAACTATTTTTTATCCTTCTCTTGATTGTCAAAAAGATTATTGAGTATAATTTGCCATTATGAATAGTTGTCTAGTCGTGCCCTTAAAGTCATTCCCTTTAGTTTGAGACAAATGGGGCCATCCTATATATACTTATCATTATTATCCTTTTATTCTACATTCTTAGTTTCCATTTAGTTTGTGTTGAAACAAAAAAAAATCACTTTTTAGGTCATTTTAGGGTTTAGGCCATCTTGTAAATAATACCATCATTATCCTTTTATTTACAATGATTGGTTATCCTTGTAAATTATGTTTTGAAATCATTTAAGTACTTTATTAGAATATCTTTTTAATAGTTAAAGAATATATTTAGTCTTCATTAAGTTGTCCTAATTTTTTCATAAGTCTTGTTATATTATCTTTTCAACTATTAGTCTTTTATCTTGTCTTTTTATTTCAATATATGTTATCTTGTTAAAATTTAATATGTGTAATTAGTATTTTAATTCACATGTAAATATTTTCATAATTTTGAATTGTAATCTTTTTTAAATAATAATTTTTTTGTGTTTTGTCTAGTTATGTTATCTTTTTAAGTGATAGTTTTTTTCCTTTTTAACAAATCAAATGGGGATGGCCTTAAATGACTACCAATATGGAAATTGGAAATGTCATTAATGGATTTCCCATTCTAAGTCCCCCATGCACTTTGAGTCAAATGTGACCATGACTATCCTCAGTTCACAGGTATAATTATAATATAAGTACAAAAGAAACATAGGATTGCCTACATATCTAATGACTTAAAGTCCCCAAAACTCCATATCCATCCCCCCTAACCATAATATTATATTATTTAACTATCCTAGACTACTAATCAAAACCCCTCACATCCTTGGTGTAGGAAGATTTCACCCAAAATTAATTTGTGAGACATATGATTAAATAAATGTATTATTTATCTATCTCCCAGCACATGTCATTAGTTATCACATTTTCTATTTCATTATACCATCACATTATCACATGAGAAATAAACATCTATCTCTAAGACTATATATATATATATATATATATATATATATATATATATATATATCACATAATAAATATAATCATCCACATCATTATAAATAAAGAATGTCCATAATCACATTTAATCTTAGTCCATATATCATCATCATATATCTAATCCGATATAATCATAAACATCCAACAATGTAATCTAAATATATACATCAACATCATATAATAAAAATATGTAATCCATACATCCATGACTAATCATCACATGTAAGTAAACTAATACATACATCATCATATAAAACATACTCACAATAACATATAAATAGTCCCATAATGTCCATAAGAGTCCATGACAAAATATATAAGTACAAAATGGGCCTCATGGACATAAACGTGCTAAAATAATACATGTCCATAATATACACCATGTCTCATAAATACAAGTATAGATCAATTATATCTAGGGGCCCTCCTAGTAGGCTAATGCACAAACTAGGAAGATGTATTATCTCTACAAGATAGGGCATGTTGATCTAGTGGCATTGCTCCCTTGTATAAATCCCTATAATAGTGGGCCTCATGTGTCAGTTGAGATATATGCCTCATCATAGCCCCCATACCTTGCTACCTTAATAAAACATCATCCTCCTCCTTGACTTTATTATACACCTACAACTCTGACTCTCTTTATCTCAACCTATACTAAAGTTGTGCAATCTTCCCCCAAAATGACATTATCTATGCATCTCAAGCCCAGATTTACCTATGTAATATCATAATCTAGCCATTTTGATACTGGATCTAACTCAATTTTCACTAAAATGATGTAACTTATCCTTGTAAGGATGAAATCTATGTATCTTGAGATCTAATTTGTCTTAATAAACCTATAACTTGCCCCAATACACCCACCATATGACTGTATCATTATATAATCTAGTGTTGTAGGTTTACCACCATCCTATCCCTTTTAGTAGTGATCCCCACTAATTGTGCCACCTAGGTCTGTACCTCTCACCTCAGTCTATCTAGTAATGCCTATTCATAAGCATTCAAAGGTGGCCTAGATGGCCTTACATCATCTAAACCCACTATCCTAGTAACCTGATCTCCTTCCCTAACCTCCTAATATCCATTATCAATAACCATAATTGTTATCCCATCCCCATGCTACGTATCTAACCCCACATACTCCTATCCATCACTCCCATCTTATGTAGAGGTTTATGACCTTTCATCCCACCTCCTCCTCAAACATTCCTATGCTTGTAGAAACACCTATATAACCCCTCTCTTTCATGCTCCTACTAGCTACCTCAATAATCTTTGGGGCCATCTCTAGGCCCACCATCTTGTATATGTAATTGTCACTCTAGGGTATGTCATGGGAGTATTATAATCCCATAAAATTTGGGTAATACTCACATATTTTGATCTTGATAACACACTATACATTGTAGGTCCCCACTGAAGTCTCTCTCTATCACCGCATTTAAAAAGATGTTCCTCTCTTGGTACATCCTGTTATCAATCAAACTACCATTGAACTCTATCTAGCCTTAATCTCTTGATGATATAATCACAATGACCAGTCAAATAACAATCCATAATTATAAACCATGTAACATTTACATCCTTAGAGCATCCCCACTGGACTTGTCTATAAGGGATCCAATTAATTTAGTCAACGCTCAAACTATCAAAAACCTACCTATAAAACTACATGTCTCTAGTATGGGCTCTCTAAACTCCTAAAATAATATACCACCCAAACACCAAAGGTTGGTCAAGCTCCCTATCCCCCTAAGTACCTAGTGGTCTCTCTATGGATATATGCTCCTAACTCCAAATTTGCAATAGTAAAGATGGACCTAGGCTAGTTACCCTTTTATGTACACCCATGTGTATCTCCTTATATAAATGTGCCAGCATCATGGGACCTCAAGAAAAAACATGATAATATTACACTATGTTTTCCACCATATCTCCTCTCCTAAGGTGAAACCACTATCTACTCTTATCTATTAAAAGTATGTCAATGATAAAAGACATCACAACTAGTGTCAACCTATCAATCATCTCCTTTATAAATGTTCTCTCGATATCTATTTATGTTTCATGTAATCTAATTTGTAAATTACCACATAGTATCTACACAGTCACACTAAGGGTCTAATATCACCAATATATCTAATTGCCTCTCATAAGTAGCCAAAAAATCTATAGCACATCCTCTAAAGTCACCATCATCTCCCTAGTCATAAAATGAAATGTACTGGTCTCTAATTGCCACCACTGCATTAAGGATATAATCAATGCTCTGTCAATCAAAACCACTGGCATCATCAAAATATAATAAAGGCTGACCATATTTGACACTTTGTAGTCTATAAGAATCAATTGATGCATCTCATGAAGAACTAATGAGTGGAATACTCTAGATACCAATATTCCTAAGTCCTCCTATACCAATAAGCATCTTATCAATCTATGGCCCCTATTACTATATCACATTCTATCCATCCAACCCATAATAGATAATCTATCTATCTAATCATGATTATTTATCCTACCCATCCCATGCAATTAGTGCATACATATCTAATCACCCATTTAATCCCATTTCATTGATTACCCCTCATTCTACTATACCTAATCACCCATCTAACTAACGTATCTAACTAATCTAATCAATCACTTAACCTTTCCTATCTAAAAATATACCTATCTAATGAACCTAATCCCCTACCCCCTTATCCATTTAACACCTTCATCTACCCTATCCATCCCCTACATTCTCTTCTTAACCCTTAACTAACCTTAACATCAATATTGCACATTCATTTTTACCCTAATTTGTGGCTTTAATAATACTACATCTCAAAATTTGTGGTTTTTCAAAATTACAAGTCACCATTAGAAATTTTAAAAATTAATTCTCCCCTCTCATGATATTAAAATCTTACACATCACTTAATGTGATATTAAAAAACTGCAGGTCATCCCTTATAATTTTTCAAGATTGCATCTTGTGATTACAATACCATAGTTTTTATTAGTAATACCAATGGTCCTAAATGAATAAAATAAATGATACAAATGACTAGTTAGGCTTTGAGTACTCACCAATGGTCCTACATCAGTTGTCCTTTGGTACTCTCAAACTATCTCTCCACAGTGTGATGAGTGAGGAAGGTGGTTCATCTTTTTCTCTCTAGATCTCAAATTCATTATAACTAAGAGTTAAAATGACTCTTTTTACCCCATTTTTAACCCCCTTTATCTCATTTAATCCCCACTAAATATACCATCTTACTCAATCATCTAAATCCATTTATACATCTCGTTAACACACTTACTCATATTATAGTCATCCCTAAGTCATTCTAAATCATTTTTTGGGGCATATCCTCCTATTCCCCACTCTATGTCTAACATCCTGAGTTAGAATTGCATCAGCCTAAGGTCTCTTATGATTATGTAGGCAACACTTGGCCACTTTTTAGTTCCTAATGGTAACTTGGCCACTAGTAATGATTGATGCCATCCCATCCCTTATGGGTCACTTGAATATATTAAATCATATTGAGATATGGACTTTATATTAAATTTTTTTATCATTAGCCTATAGGTATCCCTTACATCTTTGTTAGGTAATTGTCACCAGCGAGTGGCCTATCTCATCTCTTCATTTCCTAAACATTTGTTGACATTTCAAAAAAAATCATCTTATCATCTCAGTCAGATTGCCTCTCTCCTTGTCATTAATCATTGCCTAAGACTTATTTTTTGAGGTTGAATAACCTTATCCCATTACGATTCTACTTGGGGCATCTCATTGTAGCTAAACTAGCACTCAGGATATCTTAACCCCTCATCATCCTAGTCTTATCCCACCCCAAGGATTTCTTTTCAAGTGGTCATTTGGCTCATCCCCCCCCCACATGTCCCCTTTAGGGAACATCATGTCCACTAACATCATTTGCTAATTTATACATGAAATGATTCTTCTTTGAAAGACCATTACTCCTTCCAATTCATCTGGTTGTAATTCCCTTTCAAAGAGGGGGAAAATGTATACATCTAAATTTTTTATCTCTATTTATTCTAGTAATGATTCTTGTTAATGTATCTTATAACCATAATCTTAGTCAATTAATTAAAATATTTATTATCATTTTTCATAACTCCTAGCTCTAATTGAAGCATTTTTCATGCGTATTATCATGTTTCTTGATTTTTTCCCTTAATTTTGCCTCTATTTAGGCCCAACTCACTCCCTCTTCTATTTACAATCATTATGATTCCCTCCTAGGTTCAACTCCAATTTTATCTTAGTTAAAATCCTTTATGAAAACTCTATTTCTCTTCTACAAGTAAGCCAATTTTGGCTTGATTTTAGATCTAAAAATTTGCATTGGAGCCTATATTTTTGAATCTTTTCATAACTTAAAATTGATACCATTATTTTGAAGCTCTACCTTTATTGTTGACATGTTCAAATTCATAATTTCAAACAACATAAGTCATTATTTTTACAACCAAATCTTTGTATTTAGTGCACTAGAAAACTACAATAAAATTACTCTTTTTTGGAGTTATGTCTCTCTTATCTTCACCCCTTTGTTTATTGTTATTTGATCATCATTCTAGTTAGAGGGTTCCTACAATCATTTGTTGAGTGAAGGAACTAGCATGCTTAGGGCCACATTACAAATAATACACTTACTCTAACTTAGATTTATTTATTTTTATCAATAGAATAGATTAGATTAGTTTCCTTTCTTTTATTAGTTTAAATAATTAATTTGAAAAAGACAAATTTGATAGGAAAAAAAATCTTCTCTCCCATCTTTGCATAGAAATACTAGTTAATTTTTATTGTTATTTACAGTCTTTCAATAGATTCTTTTAGAGAATATATATTTGATTCCAAACCCTAGGTATGTATTAGAAAAAAAATAAAACACTTTCATCTGTAATCACAATAAATTTTTAGTTTCAAAAAAAACTCTTATTCACACACAAATAAACACACTAGCAAGTAAAAAAGCCTAGTCAAACCTAGGTAATCAATAGGGGTTCTTTTTCTCTTGATTCTATTTATTTTAGTAAATTTAAAATGTTGTTTTTAGATTACTAATTCGTAAAATTAGAAGTCAAATATTTATTTTATTGAGAACAATTCATTCAAACCTAGTGTGCATCTCCCTAGAAATAGCAAAACTCAGTCTAACTTGCTTTCACAAAGAGAACTCCTAGATACTTTGTAATATTGATAATTAGGATATACATTTGATTTTGAACTTACTTACATGTTATAAAACCTTAGTTTTCACAATATATCAATTTATTTACAATCTAAAATAAAATCAATTTCATTTAGATTGCACCTATAAAAGTTAGAAATCAACACTTGCATTTGTTAAGCCAGATTTCATTTTCATTATTGCATGCATCCAAAAAAACTCAATAGAAAGATAAAAATAATCACCTCTCTCTCTCTCTCTCTCTCTCTCTCTCTCTCTCTCTCTCTCTCTCTCTCTCTCTCTCTCTCTCTCTCTCTCTCTCTCTCTCTCTCTCTCTCTCTCTCTCTCTCTCTCTCTCTCTCTCTCTCTCTCTCTCTCTCTCTCTCTCTCATTTTCATATTTTTTGGTTATTTTCTTTTCGTAATTTCATTTTAACAATTAATTCAATTCAATTTATTTGCAAAAACCTTATCAAAATGTGTGTTAGAGTATTTCATGTGTTTACTCATGTTTACTAGGTGCACTATTTATGGTTTTATCCCACATTGGTTAGATTATCTAAGTTTCTTTTTTGCCTTGCCTATATAAGCAAGTGTTTTGTATTATCTTATTAATTGATTCTCATAGTCTAAATTTACATTTGGTTTTGCTTTTTTATGCATTCCATTTGTTTGTATATATTGTGATGTTTTTGTTGAGAACTCTTCTGATCTTGGCCTCATGGAATGTTTTTATCATTCCTAAAATGGGACTAGAGCCTTGAAGAAGTTACAACCATCCTTAGCTTGTAATTTAGAGAGAAAATCTTGGTGCCTCTCTTAGATTTTTCAATGTTTTTTTAGTTTTGTGTTTCTTTTAAAGATTTTGTTGCTTCTAAGGCACTAAACTAACATTGATATCTCTTTTTTTGGGCATTCAAGTTTAAGATATTATTTTATCCATCTCTAAGTTTTGTTTTATCATATTTTTTTCTCTAAGGCATTAAACACTCTTGGATCTAATAAACTAAAGGAGTTTTGTTTTTGACATCTCTTGTAAGTTTTGTTGTTGTTTTCTTCTTTTAGATTTACAAGATCTGCCTACAAGAAGAGATTTATTTTTTGACATTGAAACATTTAGTTTTAGAGTTGAAAGCTTGGAATTTGGCATTGAATTGTTGAAGTGTGGTGTTGAATGAAAAAAAAATAAGTTTTTTGTCTTTTTTTTGTAAATCCATCTTTGGCATCATTTTTCATGTTGTATTTGCTTCTTCTCTTTGCAAGAGGCCTTGGCTAGATCTATTATATTTGTAATACAATAAAAATAAATCATTCTCTTGGGACGTCAAAGCATTAAGGAGTTCCTGCTCTATATTATTCTCATGCTTGATCTTGGTGAGCTCCAATAGCATGTGCAAGTACTGGAGAGGCATTGAAGCTCAAGAGATTGACATTGAAGTTTGTTGAGTTTGATTTTTACTTACTTGGCATCCTTATTCTACCTGATGATAATTTTTTGGTCTAAAATATACTTTGTGGCATCTTGTTGGATAGATCTATAATTGTCATTAGATCTACTTAATCCTACATTGAAAATTGGATTGTTTTGTTGAAATTTTCTAGCTAAGTGTCCAATCATTCTTTATTTCAGCTCTATTTTTTTCTCTCCATATTACATGGGAGAAGTCAAATATTGGTTATCTTTTCTTTGTTGATCTTCTGTGTTGAAAACCAGATCAAATTATCTAATAGCTCAAGGGGAGTGGTTGACATAAAAAGGATGAAGAGTGTGTCTACTTAATATTTTCTAAGTATCCCTTTCTAAATCTTTTCCTCTACATTTTTATATAGTATGGAAGTATTAGGTACCACATTCCAAATGCCTGATATTGAGTTATATTTATGAGAGACTCACTAGGGAGGAATCCAAATTGTCTCACCTTGAGTCTTCCACCTCTCAGAAAGCATTAGTGGCCTTATATTCTAAGTCTAAGGGAAAATTTAAGATTAAAAATGAAAACACTCCTCCTCCACCTAAAAATGCATATAAGACCCCCAACCCTAATTCACCTAAGCCCAACAACACTTCTACATTTAAACCCAAACCATTTTCCAAACCCACTTATAAGTCTAACCTATCTTACTCATATTGTGGGGGGGTTAATCATGAAGAGTCTAGGTATTTCAAGAATATGTAAGCCTTAGAGGATGTCGTTAGGAAACACAAGATCTATATCTTCTCTCCTCTATCTCATGAGCATGGGAAATCACTTAATGTTATTAGGAGATCGTAATTACCTTTTTTTGGTAGTTAGGTTATAGATTATGGTGTTTCACATCATATGACTTCTTTCAAGGAGTCCTTTGTATCTCTTGGTTTGAGTTCCACTTCCAACATTGAGGTTGGAGGATCTTCCTTCATTTTTATTAAGGGTAAGGGTGACATACAACTAGATGGTGGCTACATTAATGATGCACTATATGTTCTATACATCACCACCAATCTACTTTTAGTGTATCAAATTTGTCATTCTGGTCAAGGTAAGATAGTGACTTTCATACCATATGGTGCTAAATTTTGAACTTTATTAGAGCCACATACACTCATTTCATAAGGTGTTATTGATCATAGTTCTTGACTTTACTATTTTGAGGGTTTAACGATACTCTTCCTCTAGGGATATGTTTAGTTTCTCATGCAGATTCTAAGAGTTAGCTTTGGCATGAGACATTTGGACACCTAAACTATAGATATTTGAAGGACTTGAGCACTCGTAGCATAGTAGAGGGACTTCCTATAGTTTCATGTCTTGATGGAGTTTTCCCCAGTTATGCATTAGGGAAAAAACACTAGGATTCATTTCCTAAGGGGATGTACAAGAGAGATTTTTCACCATTTGAGCTTATGCATAGTGATTTGATGGTCTTTCCTACTCCTTTCAATGGAGCTAAGTATGCACGTACCTTCATTGATAATTTCTTAAGGTGTACTTGGGTTTACTTTCTCAAGTACAAGAGTGATTTTTTTGCTCACTTCAAAGTCTTTAAGGCTTTGGTCAAGAAATAGTCATTGAGTTACATCAAGAAGCTTCATACAAATAATGGGGGGAGTACTTCAATCAAGAGTTCACTAATTTTTTATCATCTCATGGTATTGTTCACCAAAATTATCTTACTCATACTCCACATCAGAATGGATTAACAGGGAGGAAGAACCAAACTTTGAAGGAGATGGATAATTGCATGATACATTCATAGGATTTACCTCCTATCTATTGGGTAGAGGCAGTTAATTGTGTGAATTACATTCAAAATCACACACCACATTGAAAACTTGAGCATATAACTCTAGAGGAGGTTTAGTTTGGATCAAATCCTGATGTCTCATTTTTTTTAGTCTTTGGGAGCCTTACTTGGGCATTCGTACCAAAGAAGAAAATAAAAGCATTGGATAAGAAGAGAAAACCTTTGGTCTTTGTCAGGTATTGTGAGGACATGAGAGCTTATCATATTTTAGACCCTGATACTCATGATGTTCATTTTCACACACATGTTCAATTTTATTAGTGTTTCACATCTCATGACTCTTCATCTTCTTCCATACCTTCTTCTTCTTTCCATGATTCACATCCTCTTGAGGATTCATTCATCGAGGAGCTAGTTTAGGAGATTCCGAAGAAGGTTATAAAGGATGAGGATAATGATAACATTGATGTTGCCACTATGCTTAAGTGGGATCATACTATAGTTGATGAGGTGACACCATTCATATAAGATCTTCCACCTACTCAACATCATCATGCACATTCTACAAGTATTAGACTTTTTTGTCACATATTCTCTGGGGATCCATAGTCTTTTTCATAGGCTCATGGGATATAGGAGTGGGATGATGTGATGACAGATGAATATTCTTCATTGATAAATAATCACACTTAGGATTTGGTCACTCTTCCTAAGGGAAGGAAGTTGGTCAAGTGTAAATTGATTTACCAACCAAGTATGCAGTTGATGGGTCCATTGACAAGTATAAGGGATGTCTTATTGCAAAGGGATTCCCATAATCTAAAGGTATTGACTACTCTAAGAATTTTGCACCTGTTACCAAGATGGATTATGTTTGCCTTGTACTTTCTCTTATTATATCATAGGGTTGGCCAGTATATCAAATGGATGTGAAGAGTGTTTTCTTGCATGGAAAATTACATGAGGAAATCTATATGGAGTAGCTTATTTGGTTTTTTCACAATTCTTCTCTTGTTTATCTACTTACGAGGTCTCTTTACAGTCTTAAATAGGCCCCTCAAGCTTGGTATGTTAAGATGGATTTATTTCTTATCACTACTAGCTTTGTTCATTGTCGCTCTGATCCCACAATGTATATTCGATGTATTAAAGAGGACATTATTATTCTAGTCTTGTATGTTGATGATCTGCTTCACATAGGTAGCTCCTCATCTTAGATTCAAACTATTCAACAAGCACTTTTAGCCTAATTTAACATGATAGGTCTTGGTCTTTTACACTTCTTAGTTTACATATTTTACAGTCAGATACATAGATTAATGTGAGTCAATAGAATTAAACCCTTGATCTTCTTCAACATTTTGGCATGGCTGATTGTAAGCCAAGTCCTACTCCTTTTCAGTCTAGAGTGACTCTCACTTCCTCTTGTACTACTCCATTTTGTGATTCTACATTATATAGGTAGATGGTTGAGAGTCTTATGTATTTGACCTATACTAGCCCCAACATTTCATTTATAGTGGGGCTTATATCTAGGTTTGTACATGACCCTTATGATAGTCATTAGCAAGCTATCAAGAGGATTTTGAGATATCTATGAGGCACTACTCATTTTGGATGACATTACACTAGGGGTTTTACTCAGTTGGTTGCATACAATGACTCAGATTAGGTAGGTTCTCTTAATGATAGGCATTCCACTTTTGGCTACATAATTTGTCTTAGTTCTTCACCTATTACTTGGTTGTGTAAGAAGTAGTAGGCTATTACACTATCATCTATAGAGGTTTAGTACAGGGTATAAGTTACAACAAGTTAGCAAGTTTTTTGGCTTCATTACTTGTTAACAGAGTTTGGCTTCATGTAGAATTCACCCACTGTACTTTGGTGTGACAACCAGAGTGTAATTTATATATCTTGCAACCCAGTTGAGCATCAATAGACCAAGAACATTGAGGTATATATGCAATTCATTCATAGCACATTTAAGATGATATTCTTATCTTGGAGTACATTTGACTCAACAACAAGTTGTAGACATATTCACAAAGCCTTTTATATCACTTCATTTCCTTGAGTTACATAGCATGCTTGGGGTTTCATAAGGTTTCCTTGGTGGGTGTTCATGAGGACATCTTTCTTCCATCTTCATTTCTTGGATACATATTGTGCATAAGTACCTTATCAGGCCTAGTTGTCAGGACTCATTCTATGGATATGCCTCTTTTTTGGCTTTTGTTAGCCCTTATCTTCACTTGAGGGGGGGTGTTAGAGTATTTCATATGTTTATTCATGTTTGTTAGGTGCACTAGTTGTGGTTTTATCCCACATTGGTTAGATTAGTTAGGTTTCCTATATAAGAAAGTGTTTTATATTAGCTTATTAATTTATTTTCATAGTCTGAATATACATTTGGTTTTGATTTCTAATGCATTCCATTTGTCTGTATCTATTATCATTTTCTTGTTGAGAACTCTTTTGATCTTGGTGTCATGGAATGTTTTTATCATTCCTAAAAATATGTATATGTACAAAAAAAATCAAAAATCAAAACCTTTCCAAGATGAGTGCAAGTTCCAAAACCATTCATAAATAAAAACCTTTTCAAGATGAGTGCAAAACAAATTCTTGCTCACACTATATGCATCTAAATTTGTTTGCTCTAATTATTCTTGCTAATTTATCCTACAACCATAATCCTAGTCAATTAATTAAAATACTATTTCTTGTTAATCATTCCCTACATCATATTAACCTTTCTATACCCCCATAACTAATTAATTATCTCATTATCCTACTAACATCCAACTTAACTACTAATTCTACTTCATTGACTATCCACTAGCTCACTTGTAAATCAAAAATTCATATTTTCTAACTACCACCCTAGCCAACCTACCACCATAGCCTTTTTATACATCCCTATGATCCTTAAATCTCATTTTATCCCCTTCTTATCCCTATTATTTCTTATTTTAACCTATAAATCTCTACATCTAGAGAACCGTTTCTAAAATTCTAATATTTATAGTAGTTTTTATTCATAACTCAAAATTACAATCATACATAGTATTGATACTTAGTATTTACATTTGATTTTGAATTTACTTACATTTTAGAAAACCTTAGTTTTCACAATAGATCCATTCATCTACAATCTTAAAAAAAACAAGTTCATTTAGTTTGTACCTAGAAAAGTTAGAAATTAACACTTGCATTTATTAGGCTAGATTTCATTTTTAATATTGCATGCATCTAGAAAAACTAAATAAAAAGATAAAAATAATCACCTCTCTCTCTCTCTCTCTCTCTCTCTCTCTCTCTCTCTCTCTCTCTCTCTCTCTCTCTCTCTCTCTCTCTCTCTCTCTCTCTCTCTCTCTCTCTCTCTCTCTCTCTCTCTCTCTCTCTCTCTCTCTCTCTCTCTCTTTGATTTTCATTTTTTTTGGTTATTTTATTTCTATACATTCATTTCAGAAATAAATTTAGTTTCAATTTATTTTTAAAAACCTTATATAAATGCATACATGTACAAAAACAATCAATAATAAAAACCTTGCTAAAACAAGTGCAAGTTCCAAAACTATTCATAAATAAAAGCCTCACCAAGATGAGTGAAAAAAAAATCCTTTCTCACACATTACCAAATACTAAGCACTTACCTTAAAACACATTCAATATAGGCTATAAGATAATTTATTACCATTCAATCTTTCTCTCTCATTAGATGACACTCACTGAGCCTCTTTATCCTCATAGTGCTAGTTCATTTCATAGAGTGTCTGCTCCCATTATGACAAGTACAATTTAGAGTGATATAATTTATGATCTTAGGCTTTAGATATTTTTCTCCACTCATATTTCAGATCTTATCCTTAGTCAACTTGAACCCTTAGATAAATAATCTAGACCCATAATCCCTTTAGTAGGATCCCTTTGTATTTAGCCCCACAAGATAAATAAACTTCAAATATGAATCTTTTATATTCCATTTTTTTTCCCTTGGTTCTAGCCTTGTCCTATTTCATGTAGGCTACCCATCATCTTCCATTATGTTATTTATCTTGGCCAAACCTCAAGAATTAAAATGTATAATTTAGTCCATTTTATTCATGTGAATATAGTCATATGGTGGTCCCATAGACTCACAGATTAACAAAGGCCACAAAAAGTTTTTTTTTTTTTTTAAATACAAAGGGGGCCTCCATATAATCATTAAAATATAATATTCACTTTATATTTTGGATGAGTATGTGGTTTAAAATATCTCAAGTGATAAAACTATAGTGACTCTTTGGGCTTAGGTTATATTAAAGTGGTTACATAATGATTTATATATTTATGTATAAATGGGGTAGTGATAGACTTAATATTTTTTCAAACAATTATTTGTGAACCCACTTAAATAAATTACAACCTAAAGGGATCCTCATGTGACTTGGCCTTGAGATGCATTTATGACCTTGAAATTTGTATATCTATTCAAGAAGAAAGAGGGTCCTTATTTCTTGTAAATAAATGGGGTGTGTTGGTCACAATAAGATTTTCATAGGATAAACATGCTTTGTATAAGTAATCTCACAAGATAATTAGGCACATAATGTACAACCTATCTATCTTCTATAGATTCTTTTCCACATCCCTAAAACTGTGTCATCTAAATAATTAGGTATCTCTTTTAGATAAAATTATAGTAGAGTTTTATTAAAAAAATATAAAGGAACTTCTGGTTGTTATATGATGTGTGATCAAATACCATATACCATTGGTCCCCGAAAATATTTTTTATCTCATCATGGTGGTACTAGTGGATTGAGATTTTTTTTTGTGATAATGGAAGTGGTTCATTGGTTTTTAGATCAATGAATAATTCACATGTTTTATTTTTTGTTATTTTCTTGTGTCTCACATCAGTAGATGAAAATAGGTTTTTATACTAGAACCTGCATGTCTACCTATATGATTCACACCTATCATTTTCACCTGTCACCAAGTCAATTTCATCTATTAATGATTCAAAGGTATTCACCAAAGAATCATGATAGGGGTTAGTAGAATAAGAAGAGTACCTCAAAGTCCTAATCAATTATTCAATCTATATTTTATTTTCAACTATATATGTGATCCAATACTCTTAACTACATGGAGAGTCTTGTGGAATTGTAGGAGGGTTATGAGGGATTGGTGGGTTTTTCTCTACATCTTAACTTGCCATATTAGTTTTAGATAATATATAAGGTGGAGGGGTTTGACTAGATGTAGAAACCAAAGAATGGAGTGTTTTTTAAAAAAACAATGAAAATAAAAAATACATTATGAAATTTGATTCAAATTGGAAAAATTGAAAGGTCCTTACCTATTCTATTACATGGCATTTTTAATTATTTCATTCATGATAAATATTAGGCAAATTAATAACAACAAATAAAAATTTGGATAAATGTGAATGAAATAAATTATATGAAAATCACAATTTTGTAAATAATAAGAAACAATGAGGGGTTTATATTTTTTTCTTATAAGATGGGAACACACATACGCTAGAATACATACACATTATAGTATTCACATGCAATAGGTTTGGTAATTTACAAGCCTATAATTAAATATCCCATTTGTGTTATTTTAAATCCCATACACATTTAGATATCAATAATATTTTGATATAAAAATGTCTTGTTTTTGGCCCCAAACTTACTACATTTTCCTGACATAGCATTCTCCAAACGAGTTCAACGAAAATAAGCTTAGTTCACATACCCTTAGTTTTAATTGTTCCATGGATTTTAATTTTTAAGTAGTACAATTATCTATATTATTTCATATTTTTTTTATCATGAGTGGACATTCATCTATACATGTTTCCTTGTAGGTTTTGCATGAAGCAAACAAGATATTTGGGGCATAATTGTCAACACCAAGTGTAGTTTTATTAGGTACCAAATTTATTTCTTTTAACCTTTTAATCTATAATTTTCAATATTATAATAAAATGGGGGAATTTTTAGACACATTAAATTGGAATTAGACACTTGGAAACATCAATTTTGACTTGATGTACTTTGACTTGTGGTACACTTTTGATTCTTATGATCACTTTCCTTTATTTATTTACTCACTTATTATCTTGGCCAACCTAATTTATCAATGTACATTTTTAGGATCACCCTAATGTATGTAATAACATTCCATAATCCTAATAAAATTATTTCCATATTCTAGATCACCGATTTTCCTTATCAGGACACTATCGACAATAGTCAGATAGTTATAGTCTGCCACATGTCTACCTCTACTAGTAACATTTGAGAATATCTAATGAATAATGTTCAAATTTAAAATTTGTATTTACGTTATCCTAGACAAGTTTCACATTCAAGTTATTTGAGTGAATATTAAAGATCCATCTATAAATACAAATCAAACGTAAGCCCATACCTATCTATCACTAATCTTGGAAAGTCCCATCATGCTTGAGATATTAATTGGAATTCCCTTGAGAAATTACCAAAAAAATAATAAAATACAAAACTTTCAAAGGATAATTCATAGATCCAATTCTAAATATAAAACTTAGGTTAAAGTTTCATGTTATCAAGTGTCGAAGCCAACCATTGCATCACAATCTAGCATGATCATGCTAATACACATATAGACACTTAGGTGGGAGAACTGCATGCATTTTAAGTTCTCTTAGAAGTATTGGAATGTATGAAATCATCCATCACATAGATAGGACTAGATGGGGTTGTCAATCCCATATTTTTAACCCCTTTATCTAAGTCAATCTTGTGTCAAAATTTAAATTAGGGTTTCACAGTAAAGAGAGACAAATTATGGATTTGTGCATAGAATTGAAGACAATAAAATATATAGAAATCATATACATGTGCAAAAATAATGATCTGAGGTGGAATAAACTTGAAAAATATGTAGGGATTATACTACTAGAGATTGGTGTTAGCAGAGGTTCTTAGAAAACCCATTAGAACTTATTATTATAAGGATAGTTGTGAGTATTATAAATATAGTTATAATAAAATCAAAATCACTAGAAGAACAAAGGTATTATTTACTTGAAAAAGGAGAATTTATGAAATAGAATTGGTCTAATGGATACATAACGTACATGATTACTTTATCGGAATAAATATATCTAGACAAATAGAGCATCCATTTCTCATAGAACAATGATTAAATACATTCAAAGGACTTTTTTGAATAGTTTATACCCACTAAAGTGCAGTGGAGAAAATTTTGTCTAAAAATAATTTTTCAATATTCTACATAAATCGAACCATTTCAAACCATTTTGGCATAGATCATTTTGAATAAATTAGACTATTTAGAATAATTTGGACTTACACCCTCTAAAGTGGAGTGTAGAAATATTTCTCCAAAAATATTTTTTATATATTCCAAATAAATTAGAATATTTCAAACCATTTTGGAACACATCATTTTGAATACACTAGACTGTTGTGAATAATTTAGAATTATACACACTAAATTAGAGTGGAGAAATTTTTCTCCAAGAATAATTTTTAGATATTCCAAATAAATTGCACTGTTTCAAATCATTTGGGCATAGATCATTTCAAATCATTTGGACTATTGTGAATAATATGGACTTATACCCACTAAATTAGAGTGGAGAAAATTTTATCTAATAATATTTTTTATATATTCCAAATAAATTGAACTATTCCAAACCATTTGGGCACTAATCATTTCAAATAATTTGGACTTATACCCACTCAAGTGGAATGGAGAAATCTTTTTCCAAAAATCTTTTTCTATATTCCAAATAAATTGGACTATTTCAAACCATTTGGGCACAAATAATTTTGAATAAATTGGACTATAAGTATATGATATGATGTTAATTATCATAATTATGATATCGACGTCCAAAATTCAAGTCCCAAAAGGGAGAAAAATAAAACCTGATGGATAACCTCAGAGACAAAATAAAAATAAGCATTATACATAACAAAGAGTAATCTTGTTAAACATTACATATCAAGGATAATTTTGGACCATGTTACTTTACATGTAGGTCCACGATTACCATTCACTAATCCATTACATTTGTCAAGTCCATGTACACTACCCAACTCGACAGAGTCCAACATAGATTGAAGATGATTTTGAATCAGTTGAGAAGTTATGTAGTGACCACCACTATGTGCCTTAGCATTTTTTATCTAAAGAATCTACCACACCCCAAATTGAATATAAGTTGACCAAATAATGGGCTATTGATATGAGAGCATCCAATTCAATTTTTTTAATGAAGGGGAGTAAAGATGGTATCAGTTTTAGCCAATAATGCGCAAAAAGGGTAGCATCATGTGCACCCTCCACCATATCCATGTAATGATGATGTAAATGAACATAATGAGCTTCTATCTCTCAAAAGACACTTAGAAGGACTGAACCATGATAGTGTGAACCATAAAAGGTAGCGTAGACCCAGTTACCACCTCAAAGGTAGTTAGCTAACTAATGAGGCCACCCTAAAAGTCCTTCCAAATAAAGGAATCTATTACTAGATAAGATTCTTCCCTATTTTGGACCACCTAAAGTAGGTTACTATGAAAACACGATGTCATGCCAACATTGATTTTATTATGCCAGATAGAATGAAGATAATTCTTTCCAATAATAGATTGAATTGATTCCAAAACCTCTACATTTAAAAGCCAAAAGATCAGATGGAGTATACAATCTAAGACACTATATCATAAATCCATTTCATGAATCTCTAATCAAAATAATAAAATAGGGGTGGTAATGACCACACAATATAATACATCTTCACACTAGAGGCAATTCAAACAAGGGAGAAAATCAAGAATGAATGAAATAATGACAAATAAATGTTAGTAGTTAATCACTCTGAGTGAGTTTCTACCTATCATGATAAATCACTTTTCACCCAAGGGATCAATGTGCAACCAAAAAGTGAAAATCCATTTACACATGTTGAATCTCTAGTATTCCCAAAATTGAATGCAATAGTTCTAACTTAATATTAGAAAGTCCCATCAATCATAGGTGGTATCATAGGTCTACCAAACCAAGTCATATCCATCAATCATATACATTATCTATCACTAAATCAGTCACTAGGTTCATGCCCCAATTTGAAAGGAAAGTAAATTTTTTATTAGCTTCCCTAAATTAATGTGAAGCTCACCAATATTCTATTTCATATAAGAGGGGTCAAATCAAGTGGAGGATGTTGTTGATTCACCAAGCCTTATCAAGTTGATTATGAATTGCCTCCACTATAAGATTGGAATCTCTTTCAATTATCAAGTATTTGATTCTGCATTGTCTTGCAAGTTATATTCCTAAGATAACTACTTGGAATTCATCTTAATTGTTGGTTCTATCTGGGATGTTCACTAAGGTGGTACAAATGAGAGAACCAGAGCAGTCTTGATTACTGCATCCCACTCCTAAGGCTCCTAGATTTCTTTATGCTAATCCATCAAAATTTAATTTAAATAAATCATTAGGGGGAAATCTAAGGAGACCTAGCACATGGATGAGATAAACCATTATATAACCTTGGCCCATTAATGAGGCATAAATAAACAAATTTAATGAGAGAGAGAATTGAAAATTGCTTGTTGTTCATTGGGAAGATCTTCATGAGTAGGTGTCAATATATTAATGGATCAAGTTGGTTAATTTAAAGATAAAATGATGGAGTATCCACTTCCAAAGGGATTAGCTTTCAAACTTGGACTTGATTCTATACTTTTAAGGTATTTCTAACTATAATCAAATTTCATGAAATGAGACCAAAGTATTGCTAAATTAAAATCCATAAATTTGAAAAAGATTGAATTACATTTGAAATAGTTTACAATTTATTTGTATGAACTTAATGATAATTTTACTAAAATTATAGTCTATAATCAATAAATACACTTGAAAGAATCATATGGTGAAGTTACGTCCTTATAAATAATGTTTCACAGTTGTTGGCATAGATTTTATGGTTTCTCCCAAGAATGTGATGATAGACATCATTTTTATTATCTCATCATTTTCATCTTTTCAACATCCATTTCCAATATATCTACTTGTCATAACATAACTCATTTACAATGTTTGTTTTGTAACACAATTTCAAGAATTAAAATCAATGAACATTGTGTTGACAATTTAAAAATCATCTCCAAATGTCCTTTTAAAAATAACTTTGTCCAATTTATTTATATTTATATGAAGGGCTTAGAATATTTTTTCCCCTAAACAAACATGAAATTTGAACTTGTGTAATCTATCACTTGAAGGAGTAGCCTCAAATTATTGCCATCTATCATTGACCAAAGGCCAATGTGAGAAACAAACTGTAATGCCACCTTCAAAATTTAATGAAATGATCTCAAATATAGTATGACATTTTCTATTATATAATGTTATTTTATTCTCATAACATTGATTTTCATTTATTTTATTTTATGCACAACAAATAATAAGTCATCTAACCCCAAAATCAATAGTTTTTAGAAGTTGATTTTAACTCCTCCTTTGAAATGTCTGCAATTTGTTATAAAAGAAAGAAATCATTTATTAACAATATCATATTATAAGAAATATAACATGAAATTTTTATAAGAAAATGTTTTACATGTTATATTAATCATTGATGCACTTTTGATTTGCATTTCATATTGTAACATATAAACATATTGTATTTCATTTGATGCATTTTTTATTTGCATTTCCTTACATATTATAAATATTCATATAAATATATACATGCTCAAGCACATGTAACTATACTCATTATACATGGGTGTGCCATTTCTATTACTAGTTTTGTAATAAACATATCCATATACATGTTTATAATTAATCCTTATAACTTGACCATAACATAAACTTATTATGCATTCGTTAAAATAGATGTAACTCATCACATTCTAAAATTATATATATATATATATATATATTATATATATATATATATATATATATATATATATATATATATATATATATATATATAATTTCAGAATACGATGAGTTACATCTATTTTAACGAATGCATAATATATGTATGATTACTTATGCAATCTATTTATGCTATGTATCATATGCGCACATGCACGCACACACACACACACACACACACACACACACACACACACACACACACACACACACACACACACACACACATGATTACTTATGCAATCTATTTATGCCATGTATCATATGCACACACACTTATATATACATATACATGCATGCATACACATATGCCCTTTTTCATCAAAATATTCTTAATAAAAAATCTATTCTTAATCAAATTTATCACAATCACAATAATTATGTCCATTCAAACTAACTATTTTTATATTGATAAATATCATGTATACTTAGCATCAAATTTTATTATCTTCAAAACATAATATAACACATATTGAGTTATTTTAAACTGGGTAAATACAACATTTAAACAAAATTTAAATGGGTAAATACAACATTCAAGTTGTCACAATAATAAAATGAACCCACACTTCCAAATCCCAAGTTGATGCATTATATTTTATCTTCTACACTCTCTTATCGACAAATGAAAATTCAATTGTAAAATGTTTAAATAAATAAAGATAGTTTATATATTTTAGTATTTGAAATTGTATAATTACACATTCATTGAATGGGGTTTTCACTTTTTTCACCTTTTTGCAGTTTGTACAGTTGCACACTTTCATTGAAACTTTTATTCTTTATTCCCTACAAGGTATTATATAATATAGTAACTAAAAAACTTCATCATCATTTGATTTGATATTTATATTTTAAAAAGTGTCTTGTTATAGAGTTTTACCTTGTGTTGTTTTTGTGGAGGCATCAAGTTATAGAGCTATGTCTTGGGTTGTTTTGTTAGAGACATAAAGTTGTAGAGCTATGTTGTGAATTGTTTTAATTGAGACATAAATAAACAAAGAAATATTTTGTCATTATTATAAATAATTGATAAATAAAAAATATATAATTTCAAAAATATGCATGACCTTATCTTACCTTCTTCAACTTATAAGTTGTCATGTTCATTGATTTGATTTTCCATTATTATTTATTCACTTGCATCTAATGCCATTAGTGATATACACCAAAAAATTACTAGGTTGTTAGGTTTGAAACTAAAACATACACACCAAAAAAATTAGATGTTTTATTCTAAAAATAATGCATGATATAAAATACATTAAAATCTCTCAAAGGACTTTGTTCTTACCTAGAATAAGAAAACAATCATAATGAAGGGTCTAAGAATTATTGTCTCAAAGGAAAGTATTAGTTAAGTGATGGACATGACCTATAATGAGATGAAATCTTTCAAAGACATCATTTAGAAGCTGAAACTAATGCAAAAATTCTTTAAAACTGATGAGGATATGAAGACAGACAAAAAAGGGTTACCCAAGCTTAACCTTCCCAAGTGATGGTATAAAATATGTCTGCAAGTGATGAAATATCTTACATTGGAAGGTAATTTCACTATAATTTTATCTCAAGACTTCCTTCTCCTTAACCATTTCAAAGTTTATAAAATAAGCTTGTCTTTCTATTTGCTAAAATCCCTATAAAGTATAGCCCTAGCTTACTAGGTGAGAAATAAAAATGACATTATTCACCATGTTCTAATTTATCTGTTGGTCCAAAAAGGTGAGCCTTTTCTAATTAAATCCATCTCCCTTACTTAATACCCTCTTGTTGATACCCTTGAGCCCTCTAATGATGAGGATGCTTCCCCCACCCCCAGTTCCTTTACCCCCTCAATGAGCCTTTATCATACACCCCTTAATTTCTTGTTATCCCCTTCACTGACCTCCACCAAAAAATTCAAAATCATCTCCACTCCTACCAAGGAGGCAACCATCCTAAAGGTCACCCTAAACCTCTCCCTGGAGGAATCTATGGAATAGTGTAGTAGAGAACTTGGCATTTTTTTGGACAATCTTGAGAATGTTGGGATGGCCATGTTGTATCTTATTATTAAATAGAATTATTTGAAATCCAAAACTATGAGACCCAATAAATACTTGGATGAGGTGTTGAAGATGGAATACATTCTATTTTAAAATACAATTGAACTAGTGGTGATATCTAAAGAATTCCCTATCAACTAGACCACTTCTCATCATAAATGGAACCCAAGTTCAATTCAAGAAAAGACCATCGTCACCTCTACTAAAGGACCCTCAAAACATGTTAGGGGTAGAATTAAAAAGTTTTTGTTGAAAGAAACTAGTCAAGAGACTAAGCAAGAGACTACACATGATAATACTAGCTCGAAAGAGTTATCTAGTTCTAGATAAGACTCTGGTTATTGTTTTTTGTTATTGGTTATCATTCTAGTCATCTGTCTATTTGTTTTAGGTTTTTAGTATGTTTATGCTCAACTGAAGGCCTTATCTAAACTATTATCTATCTTCTACTTTTATTTCATTATGTAATTCTTTTATTTGGACTAGTGGTTGTAGGATCCCTATAAAACCTAATTTATTCATCTTATCTAATAAAAAATAAAATAAAATAAAAAAAATATGCACCAGGGACTGATCAAAGTAGTTGTTCTAGTAGTGATGGCTCTAAATTTTTCAAATAATTTTAAAATTAAAAATTATTTTTCTTCAATTTTTGTAATGCAAGATAAATTCTTTTACATTTGTGTATAAGCATGTAACCATCCAAATCCTATATATACCCCTAGCACATCACATGTATCTAAATTATTGAAAGTAGAGATAAGTCTCTACCAAAATAAGTTATCTAATTTATTTTTGAATGGCCTTCTTGTTTTGTGTGAACCAATCACTTGAAATGTTGGTACATTTTCACTAATGTCAATACCTTCCTTTAATTTAATTTGTTGTGAATAGAGAATGAAATTTTCAAGCTAAAAATTAGTGGAATCTTGAGAAAAAATGATACCTATAACATGAGTCCAATTTAATCCATCAGTATTTGGACAGTATGACACCCATATTTTTCATATAATGGAAATGACGAATACACAACTTTTTGAGCAAGTTCTAAATGCCAAGAAAATGGTCAAGTTTATGAATGATGAATACATTGAAAGCCCTAATAATAATTTTATCAATCAATGCCTAAATAAATAGGTGAATGTGTTCTTCCTTAAAATCTTTAATGGCATTTAAAAGATCAATAATTATCAAATCAACATTCGCACCAACAATGAACATTGCATTTAAATCTTCTAAAATGGATAGCCAAAGACATGGAGGGTCATAATGGAAGTTAACATTCTATATATGTGTCCTAGGAAGTTGATCTCCATCACTATCTAGATATTTTCTCAATATGCTTATTGAATCTATAGGTAATGCTTCCCAAAAAATTTGATTTTTTTAAATACTTTCATTTAGGACACACAGATCATCAAACCTTTTCATAGAAATTGTATAATGATCCATTACTTATTCAGGTGTGATTATTTTTCTATTGGAAGTTTCAAATCATGATTGGTGAAATAATCTATAATTCTTTATAATACATTACTTTCTATCTTCAATTTTTGCACCAAGTGTCCATGTTATTTCACCCAGGGTTTTGAAGAAGGAAATAGACCCTTTTTCCAATAAATTTGTTAGTTCTATTTTTTGTTTGTCTAAAATCCCTTGAATATTTATAAGTATTATTATACCAATCAGATTTAAATATTGTTTATCTAAACTAGGTAAAGTATCACTTTTAAATAAATCAAATGCCTTATCAAAATAATCCCAAATGGGTTGTTCCATGAAAAGAAAGTATTTTCTCTCCTATAGTTGTTGTGTTGAGCAGTTCATTTATGAGAATAAGTGTTAATCTTGTTCATATATTTCTTCTATCATTTTTTCCTTATTTTAAAATTCTTCCAATCTCTCAGTTGGATAAGTTCATGTGTAGATTGAACTCTTTTTACAAATTAAACCTTATAAATTAATACATTGTATTTATTCTATTGGTTACATATTTTGCGAACAATATGGAATAGAGTAACTATTTTCAAAAATCTTGCCCTTATAATAAAACATTTTTTTCTCAATGATAGTGAATTATATTCCTTTGTCTGAAATAATTCTTTGTTGTGTCGTAATTGTGTGTTGGCCATCTATAATTTTAAACCTTATGATTTTTTTTCCATCATATCTTTAAGGACTTCTTTTGATTTGATAATAATTGGGATTTATTTGGATCAAAAGGAATAAACAAAACATCATTCATTAGAACCTCATTATTTTTTATGAATGAATGAATTATAATATTCACCCCTTTCATTCAAATTTCTTATATTGATATTAGCATCCTCCAATTCACATAGCTCTATAGGAATATTCAAGGTGTAATTGCTAGAAAAAATATACCATGTAGAGAATATACTATGTTTGATCAGAATTTTATGCCAATAAAAGTGTATCAAGCTTTTGTTCGATCTTTTTTTCTTCACTGGTGTGAGTAATTGTATAGCCTTTTTAAAAATTGTTTATAAATATTTTTCCCTTGATTATCTTATTTTCTTCAATGTTTTTCTAGTCATTATTGCAAGGTATCTTAAATGCATATTTACATAGTGGCAAGTAGAAGAAATTGTTTCCCCTTGTTCATGTTTTTATTTCAACTTATTTTTTATTGTAAGGACCAAATTATCTCTATCTATTAACCTAGACATTACAAGGTTGTCATAGAGTTTTAAATGAAACCCAAATGTTTCACAAGAAGGAGAAATATTCATTTTTATCAATTTCATTTTACTAGATGTAAATTTATTTAAATTATTTGTAGCACAATGGAGAATTCCCTCTACTCCATTCCATACTTATAGTTGGAATTGAATGGCATATTCAAGTTCATCCTTATCATAGGCAAGGATTATTCCAATCCAAGAAAATTATTTTCAAGATATAGTGCTAAAAAAATATTTAAATGCATATTTGTTAGAATAAACAACACAAAATACCAATCAACAAGAGGAATTTTATTTCCTCCATAAAATAGAAGATGTTGATGTGGATTTAATTTTAGTTTCGGTAGTTTAACTAGTACTATATACAAAAATTCTTCAATTGAGGCCTTATGCCTTTTAAGTGTGGGAATTTCTTTCTCACCTGAAGACATTCTACAAAATAATTGAAATGAAAAAAATATTGATCTTTTATAAAATCTAAGTTGCATATTATATCACTTACAAAATTATTTATGATTAATTAGTGATTAATTGTATATCAACAAATGTGAATTCTAATCTGCAATATAAAATACATATTACATCTTCATAATGTATACACTAACTCAGATATAAAAAAAAAATGTATGACCAAATTGAAAATAAATTATATAAAGAGATGTAAAACTCATTTAAAGAAGATTACATAAAAGTTGATTGTTTATTTCCAACATATCTAGCACTTACTAAGCATATCATAAAAGTATAACACCATACTTACTTAGGGTTCTAACTCATTGATTTATATTTATGTTTACAAAATAGTCACTACTGAGCTATCCTTTTCACTGATAAGCATGTTGAAAGTATCTCCTAGGAGATACCTTAAATGTCCCATTGAATTTATGACAATGCCCACAAAGTAATATCATATCCAAATTAGGACTAACTTGAGGAAAGTAGAGGACATTTTAAATAAATGTATAAAATATGTCAAGTATTATAAGTAAATAAAAACATAAGCCAATATAAACTGATAGGCAAAAGAATCTAGAAACATCTATTTCAAAGGAGAAATAAGAGGGGGAGTATGTTTCAAATATTCAAATTAAGGGGTCTAAGGTGAGGTGTTAAAACATTGGACAAATGTGGATGATCTCTCATCTAAGGATTCATCATTATTTAAAAAATATAATACCTCTCTCATGTGTGGATGAGGCATCAACACTCCTCATGACCAATGATATGATGTATAGATCTTGAATTATGATGCATATCAATAAACACTAAAGTATTGCCCATGATGTGAACCATGGGAAGCTTCAGGATATTTTATTCAATAAATGTCCAAATATTGACAATAAGGGCACCCCTGTTAAGATCAAAATGGTTATTTTTTTCCGAACTCAAAAATTCACATCTAGAATCAATATGGGAAGTGAGAGAGATAGGATAAAATCAATATCCTTCACAGAGGTAAAGGAGGACCTAGTTGTTTGGTAAAAGCTAGTCAAAGGTGGGATTTCCAACTTCATGTAAATAATTATGGGACATGAATTTTACATATCTATGGATTTTTCTAAAGGCTAAGATAATCATATAGTTAGGATGAGAGGGATGAGCATAACAATCATGGAGGAGATTATCGGTGAAGTAAATGACATGAGATGTGATGGATTAAAAACCTATAAGGAAAAAAAAGGAAGGAAGAGGTAATGAGAATTTTACTTCAATCTGATATTCCTATTATCTTATCTAAAATAAAATTGAGCTGATTTACATAGGAAATAGACTAACATTTTCCTTTAAATCATGAAGTATATCACCTTTGAGGGAAAACACACTACCTTGTTCTCACAACATTTTATGTTGATAAACCATTTCAAGGGTCATAGGATTAGTCTTCCCTTTTTCTTATTGAATTCCCTCAAAGCTTATGTGACTTATTTTAAGGATAATCCCTTATCTAAGCCCATTCACAAGGGACTTATTATCCTTATCATCCATAGAGGTGAACCCCTCTAGGGTAAATATGTTAATGGGATGATTAATGTCCATAGTGGATGGGAGTAATCTATTGATGATTCTAAGGAGAATCAGGAAGTTGAGAATGGAAAGTATTCACCTTAAAGAGGGTGTAATGAAATTACTTAGATATTTACATAGAATGTTTTTATATTGCATTGAATAAGCAAATAAGAGAGATCACATAGTGATAATTGATAGCAAAACAAACTACTAGATAATATAGCAAAGCCACTTCAAGGGGGCAACCTCCACATCAATGCACTAATAACATAATTCTTAATATAATAAATAAAGACTAACCACTACTTTATATATATAGTCTACTTAGCCAAGGTTATTCCATAGGTTGACCTATCTAAGAACATAGAGAAATGTAATATGTAAATAAAAGAGGTAGTTAAGCCACAAGTCATCCACACATATCCCTAGACACACCAATGGTCAAGGGTATAAAAAGCCCCTCCCCTTTAAAACAACATTGTCCTCAACATTGTGGCAAATTTGGATGATGTTGTACAAATGTTTCATCCTCCCAAGTGGCATTTTCACATGGTAGATTCTTCCATTTAATTAGGTAATTTGTAATTGCTCTAGAATGCAAGTGCTTAGTGTACCTTTGAAGGATCGCTTATGGATAAGAATAACTCTACCTTCCTCATCCAATTTTGGTAATCCTATTTTAATGGAAACTCTGTGTCCAACGACTTTCTTTAGGCATGATACATAAAATATTGGATGTATGTGAGTGGATGAAGGAAACTCTAACTTGTAGGCCACACTACCAATTTTCTACAAGATCTTCTAAAGCCCATAATACTTAGCGGATAACTTGTTATCCTTTTTTTGTTGCTTCAATGACATCTATTTATATGGATGCAATAAAACTAAGACCCAATCACCAATGTCAAAATTCCTCTCACTTTTGTGTTGATCTACCTATTGCTTCATGTGATTTTAGGCCATAGCTAAATTTTCACATAAATTTTCAAGCACCTCCTATTGATGGTGAATGTGTTCTTTAACTGCATGAACCTTAGGATGGACCTTCAAGGTTGAAGTGATGGATGGAGGTTAGTATCCATATAGTGCCACAAAAGGAGACATTTTTGAAGAACTATGAATAGAATTATTATACCACCATTCAGCAAGTGGTGACCAATGAACCCATCTATCTTGTTTATCAAAAATAAAACAATGGAGATATCCTTCCAAACATTTGTTGACTACCTCACTTTATCCATTAGATTGAGGATGATAGGATAAACTATGATCCAATTGGGTGCCCAAAAATGTAAATAGCTTAGTCCAAAAATTACTAGTAAAAATGGGATCTCTATCACTGACAATGATCTTAGGGGTCCTATGCAATTTCTGAACTATATTGAGAAAAGTAGTAGTTATTGTACTAGAAACAAATGGTTGGGATAATGAACAAAAATGAGCATACTTACTGAGATGATCTACAACAACCATGATAACATTTAAACCATTATATCTTGGTAACCCTATAATGAAATCCATAGATACATCTTCCCAATGTTGGCTAAGGATGGATAAAGGTTGTAAAACACCTGGGGTTTTGATGGTTTTGATGGTTTTGCCTTTGTTTTATTGACAGATCATACATTTAGTCATATATTTTTGGACATCCCCCTAGAGACCTTCCCAAAAAAAATCATGCTTGATTTTGTGATAGGTTTTCAAAAATCCTAAATGACCCCCAATTGGAGTTGCATGAAGTTCTTGAAGGATTTTTTATTTAAGAAGAGAATTTTTACATAGGTATAATTTATCTTTATACCATAATGCATTACCTTTCCATGTGAATTTTTCAAATCCACCTAAACCTTTTTGAAGATTTTGAATTAAATCATGGGCAGCACTAACATGTTCCTATTCTAATCATGTTTCTTCTAGCTAATCTACATGTAAAATGGTTATGACACATAGCAATGCCTCAACTGATTCATCTTTTCTGGATAGTGCATTTGCCACCACATTATCCTTGCCCTTTTTGTAGACTATTTCAAAATCATAGCCTAACATCTTAGTTACCCAATTATGTTGTTCTTCATATGACAACCTTTGTTTTAAAAAATATTTGAGACTATCATGATTAGTATTTACCTAAAAGTGATGACCCATCAAAAAAGGTCTCTATTATTTGACTGCATGAAAAATGGCCATCATTTCCTTCTCATAGATGGGCTTGTGCTTATTTTTACCCTTTATTTGATGATTTTCAAATGCAAGTGGTCTACCTTCTTACATGACTATAGCACCCATACCATACCCAGATGCATCACATTCAACCACAAAAATCTTAGAAAAATTAGGAGTGGCCAATACTATTGTAGTGCACATAGCTAATTTCAATTTTTCAAATACTTGAGTAGCTACATCAGTCCACTAAAAGGAGCCTTTATTTAACAAAGATGTGAGTGGGGCTGCAATACTACCGTATTTTTTGGCAAACCTATGATAGTAACTAGTAAGCCCCAAAAATCCTTAGAGTTGCTTGAGTGTCTTAGGAATTAGCTAGTCCACCATTGCTTGGATTTTTTTAGGATCCACTTTCACTCCTTCATAAGACACCAGATGACCCAAATATTGAACCTCACTAGCCCCAAAAGTACATTTGGAAGGTTTGGCATACAATTGATTTTGCTCTAAAATGGAGAGTACCTGTTTCACATATTACAAATGGTCTTCCCAATTTTTAATATAAATAAGGATATCATCAAAGAATACCAGAACAAATTTCCTCAAAAATGGCTTAAAAACAATATGCATCAAACTCTGAAGAGTATATGGTGCATTTTTAAGACCAAAAGGCATAACCAAAAACTCAATATGGCCCTTATGAGTCCTGAAAGCAGTTTTGGGTATGTCTTCAACACAGATCTAGATTTGATGATACCCAAAATGTAGATCTAACTTGGTAAAATAAATAGCACCATTCAATTCATTTAGAAAATCATCATTGATAGGAATAAAAAACTTATCTTTGATAGTGTACTTGTTGAGTTCTCTATAGTCAGGGCACATCTTCCAAGTGTTATATTTATTTCTCACCATGACAACTAGTGAAGAGTATTCACTTTAGCTATGGAAAATAATTCTTGCATACAACATCTCTTGTACCATCTTTTTAATTTCACTTTTTTTGGCATAGGGATACCTGTATAGCCTAATGTTGGGTGGTGTAATACCAAGAATAAGTGTGATAGCATGATCATGCATGTAGCTAGGTGAAAGTCCTTTTGGCATTTATCCAAAAATAATAGAATGAGCATCAATTATTTGTTACAGATCAAGAGGGAGAGATGGCTAAGTTGGTCTTACTTCCATAGAAAATAAGTGAGCTAAAAATTCCTCAGCACCCTTATGGATAATCTTTGTCATTTTATGGGAGATAACAAGTTGTGTAGATTTAGCCTTTAATCCCCTTATCTCAAATGTCCTATCTTTAGATTGAAAATACATGAATAATTCATGAAAAATCATCTCAATAGTGCCCAAAGTGGTGAGCCACTAGACTCCCAGAATAATATCAACTCCACTCATGGGAATAGCAAACATAAGAGAATACAATAAGTAGTCTCCCATGGCCAACTTAATAATATGACATTTTATTGAATAGATGATAGTACCACCATTACAATCATAACCTAAAATTTTGGGGCTGGATAAATGAAATGGTTCAAATGAGTAGCCAACTTACTATGGACGAAGTTGTGTGTGCTCCCAAAATCAATCAAGATAGTGACCTTCTATTTCTTAAGGAAACCCATCACCTTATGATATTAGGGAGTACTAATACCTAAAAGGGCATGACAATAAATAGTAGGTTGATAGTCTTCAGATTCTTCCTCAAGAACTTTTACATCCTCATCATGTACTTCTACATCATCTTCATCTTCATTGGCACCCTCAATGTAAACTAGCTTCTTTTTAGCATAATGATGGTCGTTGCTCCATTTTTGTCACAACCATAACACAACCCTTTGGCTTACTTCTCAATTTTTCATTGTGTTAATCTGGTGGGTTATGGAAATGATGGTGCTGGAAAGTTGAGATCATGACCAATAGTGAAAGTTTTCCTTTTTACCATATCTTTTTATTCTATCATGCATGCCTTCGGGATAGCTTCTGCTATAGATGTTGGGTTAAACATTTGAACCTTGAATTGGATGCTATCTTTGAGGCCACCCAAAATAGATCAGTCAATTTTTTCTTAGTGATATCTTTCACTCGTAAAGAGAGATTCTGAAACTGATGAATATAATCCCTCATAGTTCCTATTTATTGTAGCTTGGCTAATTGGTTGAAATAGTTCTTAGAGACATTATTCTAATAATGATCTAACAAATCCTTAGTCAAAATAGTCAATGTACCATGAACACCATTCTTTTTCTTTTGAGCACATAACTAATGATACCAAATGAATTGCTTAGGTTCTAGCTACAAGGGCACCACTATCACCCTCTGAGAACTAGGCGTTTGATGTAGCTCAAATAAATTCTCAATTTAGGTAATCTAAGTGTGATGACCTACTTAATCCTTTAGATGAAATAGCCACCTGGTGCAATACCATGCGCGTTCTCACAATACAGGCCCATCTTGACCAAGCTGGCAGCACTTGCTTTGCAGTAAAATTTTTATGGGGAATTACTAATCTCTGGTGGGATGCTATCCCAGAAGCTCAGCAATACGAGCATGTACATAATTAGCCAAATTCTCTAAATGCATTGTTTAGATTATTGATTGATGAGTTTGCCCCTCCTGTCGGCAATCGACAACTTGAATCTAAGAAATGGTTGCTAAAAATGGAGCTTTGTGATCTCAAGTAATTTGAGGCCTTTGCCAAACAATTTAGAAAGCTTGCATATGAAAGCCGTTGTTCTACTTCTACTGAAGTCAAACTAAAATTCCTGCATGCTATGCCTTATAATCTGATTGACAGAGTTCTTTCCTATATCGATCTAAAAGGCCTAATGATCAAAGAACTTGCTCTCTCAGATGTCATTGATTTTACACAACAAAATATTATGACTCTAGTCTCTGAGACTAAGTCCATGCAGAAATTAAGCAAGCACCAAGCCTCTCAAATCGCTCCAGTTTTCCCTAAAATAGCCCCATTTGGCTGCTTCCCTTATGTGCAATCTCGTCGACACTAGAAGCAACGACGCTGGCACCTTTCCTATAAGCGTCGCTCCTTCCCTAAGAAGCATTCCTATGCACCTCCTCATCATTTCTTGAAGAAATGCCATACAACACGACCTCCTTCCAACAAGCCCATTTGCTATATTTGTCGCAAGCCTGGCCATATTGCTCCTAACTGCTCCTGCAAAAATCCTATAGTTAAAGCTATTTTTTCCTCCACCACAGTAGCGTGGTGGGATATAGTTGATGCTGATGAAGATCTTTATCTCCAAGAAGATATTTATGAACAAATGTTTGAAGATCTTCCAGATGAAGTATCCGATGATGAATAAGATGCAGCCGAGCTAGAATCTCTTGCTGATGAACTTGAGCAACCAATGATGAATATGCAAAGAGGATCCCGTCCATACAGGCCAAGCAGACATAATCCATCATATGAAGCATATGGACCCTGGTCACGAAATCATCATGAAGTCCCAGAGAGACTAGAGAAGCCTAGAGGAAGAGGATTTTCTAGAGGAGAATCATCCAGAGGGAGACAGCCCTCACAGCTGAGACAACCACCGATGATGCACAGACCACCACATCCTCCTGTGCATTATCCGAGTCAATTCAAGCCCAGTGACTCCTGGATCAAGAACAAGTTCACCAACAGAGAGCCGTCGAAAGAAATCAGAGAGCCCATTTGGGAACAAATCATGCCTGCAGAAGAACCTGTTTTAGCAGCAGACCCACGATGGGATGATGGCTACGAAGAGGATGAAGTCGGTAGTATATTCTACTCCGACCAAGATTACTATCCTGGTGAATGCAATAATCAACAAGAAGAAGCAGAACCTGAACTTGAAGAAGAAGTCTACATAGAACCTATCATTGTGTAAGACCCAGGAAGACAAAAGTTGGTATGTACCTGCATTCCTTCTCTGGAACTACACAACCTGCCTATTTGAACCATTTAATTCATGGTAGATTTGCTCAGTTTTTCACTCTAGAAATAAATGGCAGATTAGTTGATGCACAAGTAGACACATGAGCTTCTTTATCCTTTGCTAAACCTCAACTCATCAGTGATTGGAAGACACTAGATGAGAATCTTGCTTATAAGAGTATAGACATCCAGGGGAATAGTTTTACCTGCAATAAGTATAAACATCAGCAGCCCCTGCATATCCAAAATAAAATCTTCCATTGTGATTTCTTTGCTTTAGAGAAGATGCCCATTGATATCCTTCTAGGAGGATCTTTCATAGATAGATATACACCCTATGGTGCTACTGCGAAGAGTATTATGTTCACCATAGAGAATGAAAGGCTTAGAATACCCAGGCTCATTTATGCCACAGAGCAATTTCCAAGTGCCATGACTCAAAGCCCTGAGATAATCCCTGTTGAGATTCTAGAAATAGGTGAAAGGATCAAGTCCTCTATCTGTTCGGAGAACCCCCAACAGTTTTGGTCCAAAGCTATGCCCGAGATGGAAATAAAAATCTTGGAAGGCAAGCACATGAAGATTGGGAAACGGATTCCCATTCCAGCATAGGATTACAATGATATGGAAGCACAGATCAAAGATCTGGAAACTAATGGTTTATTAGAAAAATCTACTTCTCCCTATTGCTGTTATGCTTTTATGGTGAGCAAGCACTCAGAACAGAAAAGGGGAAAGCAAAGAATGGTCATCAATTATCGACCATTGAATGCAATCACAGAACCATATCCATATCCTATACCTGATAAAATCTATTTGATAGAAAAGGTTGCAGCTTGTAAATATTTCTCACAATTTGACTGCAAATCAGGTTTTTATCAAATACGAGTCAAAGAAGAAGATAGAGCCAAGACAGCTTTCAGTTGCCCCTTTGGCCACTTCCAATGGACTGTCATGCCTTTCGGCTTAATGAATGCGCCCGCATATTACCAGGCGCACATGGATAAAATTTTTGAAGGCACTTCTCAATTTTTGTGTGTATATATAGATGATATTCTTATTTTCAGTAATTCTTTAGATGAGCATGCTACTCATCTCTCCACATTCTTTCAGTTGGCTTCAAATGCAGGAATAGTTCTCTCAGATACAAAGATTCAGTTATGTACAACTGAATGCAACTTCCTCAGAATGGTGATCTGAGATTCCAAACTACAAATCCAGCCTCACATTAAGGAAAAGGTTATCGATTTCCCTGAGCAACTTGATAAACCAAAGTTGCAAGCATTTTTGGGATTATTGAATTATTTAAATAGTTTTTATCCTAACACTGGTGAAGACAGATTTTTGTTACAAGAACTTCTCCAGAAGAAGAATGCATTCCGTTGGGAAAAATGACACACAGATGCAGTCCAGAAGATCAAAGCTAAGGTTGCTGCCTTGCCAGAACTACACATCCCAAAATCTCAAGAGATGAAAGTTTATACCGATGCCTCAGACCTCTCATGGGGAGGAGTACTTATTTGCCTTGTAAATAATATTGAATATGTGTGTGAGTTTGCTAGTGGAGTTTTTAGCTCAGATGTATTGAAATGGATCTCCTCTGACAAAGAGATATATGCTGTTAAAAAATGCTTAGAGAAGTTTATGCTTAAACTTCTGCATTTGCCACATTTCATTGTTGTAACCGATTGCACTAGATTTCTGACCTTTCGAGAAAAGGATCATGGTCGAAAAGATGGTCGCAGGAAGTATGTTCAATGGCAAGCATTTTTCAATCAGTTCAAATTTTTAGTAGAGCATATTATAGGTAAAAATAATGTAGTCACAGATTGGCTCAGCCGAAATCCTCCAGCTACTCTAATGCATCAGCCTGCACCTGGATTCAATCTTACCAGGATACTAAATCAAGCATTTGATTCTCTGAATGTCTTGGTCCAAGAACAAATCTTGAGAGAAGGTATGCATCCCTACTTTACGAGGATTTCTTATGCAGCAGCCCAAGATCTCCAAATGTCTGCAGTAGTGACGATTCAAGCAAACCGTAGAACAAATTCTGGAGTCATCATAATAGAAAGGCTGAACAGTGAATTCCTTTACAACCAATTCACTGAGTTGCTAAAACGACCACTTTGGACGTGGCGTATTCAAATCAGATCGGCATTTAATGAACACCTATACCACTAGATAGCAAGACATGGCCCGCACCGCATTCATGAAGAACAAAATCATGACCAAGATACGGTAGTGCATACAATAATTCACCGACAACTTGAGTGGGAATCTCATTTCCATTGCACTCCACGCCATATGCCATGTGACATAAGAAATTGCCGACATTGGTACCTACAAAGCACATTCCAGATAAGGTGCCTTTTCCAGCCTATATCCGAAGATGACTTATTCGACGAAGCGAAAGACATGTTGGGCCCACAACCCATGATTCCTTCATCACCATCATCATCATGCGGGTCTAATGTGTCTAATAGTATCTCACTGTAGCTATGAGCTGTAAAGCATGATGAGACAGACACCGCCTTGCTAGCGAGCAAGCGGGACCTCTCTAATGCTATAAATAAACCTCTCCGCCTTAGTAGTTTCATCAAAAAAATTTCATTGTGAAAATCTAGTAGCCTTGTAAAAGAGTATGCTCTTCACTTGCCCTTTTCGAAGGATCCTGTGAATCAGAAATTGAAACAAGGATATTGTAATAAGTTTGTAATAGTTTTTGAGTGAAATAGTGAAGTCGTAGCCATTCGGCCCCTGCCTACTATCACAGGTTTCTGTCAAAGATATTGAAAGAAGATTGGACAAGGAGCCGTCTACTGACGCGATAAAAAGATTGGTATCAGAGCCATATAGATCTCGAATCAGTTGCAAATTTACTACTATAAGTTGTGATTTATTTTCCTATTTCGTGGATCAGATCTTTTGAGTTCGCTACTTTGAAAATTTCTTTGGGAAGTTATTGCATCAAGTCACAGGCCATTCACCCATTTGTCATAGGCCGCTTTATCTCTGCATCTCCTTTTTCCCTGACCAAAAATTTCTCGCTTACCCGAACCCAAATCTCCCCACAATGGAATTTGGAAAAGCACCATCCACATCTACCATAGAACTTGTAAATGAATTTGAATTTGAAGGCATGTATGAGTTACCTCCATTTGTCCCAGATCAACTGTCAGAATGTCCTGACATTGAAGTTACAGAAGAAGATCTTGAAAAAGAAACCAGTATGTTCAAGCCTCCGGCTATTAAGGCTTCTAGTGTGTATACAAAATCTGAGTTAGTTAAGTCTAAGTTTTTATATACATCCACCTATCTCTCATTTGTAAAACCCAGAATCAAGTCTGTAGAGCTTACACTCTGTTATAAACCCAAAAAGACTTATCAAACAAATTTACTCTCCCTATTGCCTGAGAAAGAAATTAATTATATCAGGTCTCATGAAGATGTAAAATTTGTTCATTTCGATTTAATCAGAGTACATATTAGACCTTTGATTCCTGGTAATATAAAGCCAATATTGTATTTAGCTTTGTGTGATCATCACCAAGTCAGTTTCAAACACTCCTGTTAATTATCTAGCCTTGGTCGACTCAATGATGATACTATTTGTTTTGAGTTTTGTCCTAACCTTTCTGTTGCAGTCCATGATAGAGGTTGTAAAGAAGTTAAGCATGGATCTTTAGATTGTTGGGGTCTATTTACTTCCTTATATGGTCTTGAAATGTTTGGAGAATTCCAGTATGCATCTATAAACATTTCTGTTTTATATAGTATGACCAATACTAACCACCCCAAAATCTTAGAAAATCTGCCATATGCAAGAAGGTTGAGTGGTACAGTCCAGTTACAAAAGGGACACATTGAGACAGTCGAAGTTCCATCAGAGTGGAAACTTGATTGGCTTAAGCATGTCTCTCCCAGAATGAAAAGTCAAGCCACTCTACATCAAAGTGATGGTAGATCTGTTAATATTCTCCCCAGATCCTTGTCTGTAAATTCCTGTCTTTCTCCTTCCAGACCATCTACGTCCTCATCTCATAGATCTGTAAAGACTGGTCATATCCTAATAGAAGATGAAGAGGTAAATCCTGACAATGATTTACCCCCGACATTAATGAGTCTTCCTAGAGAAGATAGCCTTGAGTTCTACACAGAAGATACAGTTACTTTATACAGAGGTGGAAGATGGCCGCCACCAAAAGGTGTCCACAAACAACCAGCAGGTACGATGCAGTACTTTTCAGCTGCATACGATAATCCCTCTAATGAGTTTCGATAGAGAAACTATGTATCTAGATTTAATTCTCATTTCTCTGAAAATTTTGATGATCTATGTAGAGATGTCTTATCCATTAAGGATACTGTACAGAAGATACAGAAACAAGTAGATAGTATAGATTCAAAGCTTGATAGCTTAGATGATAGTCTTAGCTGGCTATCCAAAGAAGACCAAAAGGCCGAATCCTCGTCTAAACCTCTTTGTTCAGTATCTTTTGGCCCTTCTTTCAAAACAATCAAAAAGTCACGTAGTCATTCCCTTATGCAACGCACCTACCATTGAACTTACACATGTCCACGTTTGGCAACATCAGTTTCATACCAGCATGGGAGTTGTTGAGAGGAGGATTTGAATGTTGAAGTGGAGGGTTGTTGGGCTAAAACTAAGATGTAAGGGTAGCTAATTATGTAGTTATATGCTAAAATTCATTGTGAACCCCATTAATCTCTATGTGTATCTCTAAAATGTTAATTTGGATTGCAACAAAGTCATCATGCCTCACCAAGTTCTTTATGTCTACTTGAAGCTAAGAAATAACCAGATCTAAAGTTTTAGAATCCATGTCATTGATAGGAGTCTTAGGAGTTTTTTTTTCCTTTTATTCCTTGAGTACTTGTACTTACCATATATAGACCTTGGGAGGGTTTTGACCTCAAAAAAATTGTACTAGGAAATGGTACCATTGTGATTACCTTGTCAAGATGAATCCAATGATTGTATTTACATACTAGGGTAAAAATTTTGTTACTAAAAAAGTGTACTAACAAAATATATCATTACGATCATCTTGCCAAGATGAATCCAATGACGGTAATTGTGCAAGGGAAAAAAAATTCCAAACTTTTTTTTAATTATTTTTTTCAAAAAAGCATTTTGGGCAATACTACACTGACAGAAAAAATTAATTCTTCCTATATTTCAAGTTATGTTTTTTCTCTCTCATTGCTCCTAGAAGCCATGCCTCATCAGATCCAAATAAAATAATGTAGGAAACTTATCCAAATTGAAGCTTTGATACCACTTGTAATGAAATTACTTAGATATTTGCATAGAATGATTTTATATTATGTAGAATAATTAAATATGAGAGATCACATAGTGATAATTGATAGCAGAATAGAATACTAGATAATATATAAAAGTCACTTTGAGGGAGAAACCTCCACATCAATGCACTAATAGCAGAATACTTAACATAATGAATAAATACTAACCACTACTTCTTATATATAATCTACTTAGCCAAGGTTATTCCATAGAATGACCTATCTAATAACATAGAGAAATGTAACAAGTAAATAAAAAAGGTTTGTAAGCTACAAGTCAGACACACATATCCCTAAACACACCAATGGTTAAAGGGCACAATAAAGGGAAGTATAATTATAGAAAAAACCATATGGAAAATAGCTTATAAGATAGCTTTAAGGAGGTGAATCCCATAGTTAGCATCCATCCTACCAACCCCCAAGAAACAAATAGTTTGATATGGAAAGGAAATTGGAGAAAATCTAGAGTAAGGCGATAATGCAACACTTACTATACACAGAGCTAGTAAAGGAAATTAACAACTTTAAAGAGATGTTTATTTTAGAGGAGGTCAAAACTGAGAGTGACAGAGGTTTGGTAGTAGGAGATGAAGATAGTATGGATATTGGTATCACTCTTACTAGTAGGAAGAAGAAATAGAGCAAGGAGAAGAAGATAGAGTTGAATAAGTGACCATTAGACAAGGAGGTGGAGTGGATGTTTCTCTAGAAAAGAAAGAGTTTGAATGAAGAAACCTACCAGTGCCTGATTAAAAGGACTAGAGGTAAAGATAAATAAAAAACTAAAATTGGAAGTAACAATCTAGTTGTTTACTCTAAATCTAAGGAGTCTAAATAGTTACTTCAACTTTTCCCCTCTTAGTCTCTTTGTAGAATCATTTTATATAATTTTTTATTCACTTTTGGTTGGTGAATGTATTCTAATAGTGGTTTACATTACCATAATTTTATGTTTGTCCTATATTTTTTTATTTTTAATATATCTCACTAGTTTTTGAAAGGTCACAGGACTCTTTTCCAAGTTATTAACCTCATTTAATAAAAAATATGCAACTTAAAAAAATATTTTGGATTTTTATGGGGAAGTGTGTTGTAAAGGTAATATGTTGTTATAATATCCAAAAGGTTGATTGTATTACAGATTTTTTTGACTTGGATAAGTTTATAAAAATTGTCACAGCCACCACCAAGACCTAGGAACACAAACACCAAAAAATAAAGAAAATTACAACTATTCTAGTATCATAATTTTAGAGAATTTGGTGTTGGCCTTAAACCTAAAGAATTATCTTCCTCTAAAGGATTCTTACTCAAATCTATGTGCACTACCAATACATAATAACTATTGAAGTACCTTCAATTCAAACTAGTAAAGGCCCCTTGTATAGAATGGTCTCAATGAGCCAGTGAGTGAGGTTCAATGTACCTAGAGTAGTGAAATAAACCTTTGGGGAGGTACCTATTTTCATTTGGATTTTCACCCTTTGAGGAGATGTATTATCTCTCCTCATCCAAGTGCCATAATTGAAACACCTCTAGGCTTGTGGGTAACCAATGAATGAGGTGAATCTTTAGATAGGGCTAGCTCCCTTCATGTACCACTTTGGATCACTACTACACCTAGACTTTATGAGGGAAAATAGAGAGATAAAACTGAAATCAAACTATCCTAAGGGAGGTGATATACCAAATAATTTGATGACTTCCAACCAGTTGCATGTTACAAATGAGAACAAAGGACCAACCAAACATACACCTTTCCAATATGAATCTTCTAACATCAATGTTTCATTATGAGGTTATATATGAATGTTTAGGCTAGGAGGGATAGATAAGAGGCCTTGAATTTCACTAGTGAATAGGCTAACTCACTTAATCTTGACACTTCCTAGAATACTTCACATGACCTACAAGATGAAGCTATAAATAGATGAGAGAATGAGATAACATGCTAAGGAATCCTTAGTCTTCACTAAGCAAGATCCATCATTCAAGTAAAAAAAATATGAATAGTTATATAAGAGTTAAAAATTAGTAGTATTATTGATCAAATGGTATGCAAATGAGCAGGGCTTCACCATAATCAAGTGGAGCACAAGTTACAAAGGCCAAAATGGTTAGATCTTATAGAACTTGAGAGAGAGAGGAGGAGGAGAATTCCAAAGTTCTTAAGGAAACTTTTCAAGCTAATAAAATGAGTTGTATATGCATGAAGATAATATGTAAAATGAACCATGTAAGTTTAGGAAGTACAGGTGTCCATCCAAGTCATGAAACTCATGAAAAGTGGCATGAAATTCCCTTTACTAGCTCAAAAACACTACCCTCATTATTCACCTCTATTTGAACAATCCAAAAATAACTAGGGATAGGTATAATTATTGGAATAATATGGAAGGATTTTAGACATGAATTTTGATGCATTGGTTGTAGACTTGGTCATCTAGAATCATCTGGGAATGAGCCATCACCATCTACAGTCTAAGAAAACTCCTCTTCCACACACCATGCACACTTGGCTTCTAAAAAGCATAAATTTTCAATGAAATTTTATAAAATGGAGTGGATGACACTTTTCAATACCATTCATGGCCTTATATGCATTAGGCACACCTTAAAATCAGCTCACTTGAAGTTTTCTACACTTCTCACTAGCTTGGTCACTATGTTATTTTTGACTGGCTAATATGAAGTAGTTAGTTAAGGAGCCTAGGAGTTGTTCCAAGGAATTAAATTGACATTTGGAGTTATCTTAAGTCTTAATCTTTCCTTACATATGATTGCCATATCTTAAAACCTCTTGGAACTTTTACAACACATAAAATAGTAAAAAAGAACATATTTTGTACTCCATTTGTATAGTTTCATACAACTTAAAAGGATGTGAAGGAGACTAAAAGAGTCTTATGAAATGTTCAATCACTTTCATGGTCAAACTAGGCCATTATATTAGATTTCCATTTCCATCTCCTTCATTAGATCCTTATCCAAGGGTTTACAAGGGTTTAGGCAACATTGGGACATTTCTAGATTTAGGCAACATAGGAGAAGAGAGTGTTCAATCCTCTTCTATATTTAGGCAACATTGGGACACTTATAGGCATGTGGATATACCTATATAGGAAATGAACCTCTAGATTTAAAGGGCTAGCTCCCTGAATGTATCTCTACAAAATAACCTCTATCTAAACCAGTTTGATTGAAGGGAAAAGAGTTAGAAATTACATAAAGAAACCTATTCTAAGAATGGTGATGCACCAAGATTATATTCCACATGAATACCATACCCTAGTACATGATACAACAAAATGCATAGACTATTTTCAAGCTCTAAAGATTCTAACACATGTATTTTACTATAGAGGCAAGATTTATGAAATGACACAAGGCAAATGAATTGAAAGACAACCTGTATATTCCAAGAATAGTTATACACATGCATAAATTCAACACACTTAGATGCACTCTATATAACCTGTTAGACCCAAAACTCTTGCTCAAACATGAAGGATAAAGGACAGAAGGATGAAAACCTTCACTTATTGTCACTATATGTTACTTATACACTCAAGAAATTACTCAGAACTTCAAAGAAAAAGACTTTTATCAATGCTTAAAGGTAAAACATGACATTAATTCAGTAGGGATTCACCATATATTGCATGGTTATGTTTACACTAGCATAAGGGTTGTATACATAGTAGAGAGGAAGTGAGAGGGGGAGGCCTTTGGGCACCAAAGAGAGGAATCAGTCTATTAGGAGTCTCCATCTCCAATTACAACTGTATTTGCCAATGATGCTCATTCAAGCCATCTAATTGATCCATGTCACCTCTCTTGAACACTCTTGGCCTTCTCTCTCAAAGATGCTTCTCCAATAGTTTCCTAGTGGAATCAAGATATTTTGAGTAATGGCATCAATGTGGTTATTACAAGAGAGTCCACCTATTGTAGATTTTTCCTAATGCTAGAATCTTTCCACCAAATTCATTGAGGTGTTCAATGGTGTAGGAGAGAGTCATTTTCATTCTATTAGCCTTGTCTTCTTCCTTTTATGAGTCATCAAAAATGATTTGGATCCTAATCTAATCAATGGTGAGATGATCCCTCTGATACTTCAATGGATGGAGAATGTGAGCCCTTGGATTTACTTTTAATCCTCTTATTTGAACACCAATGGCTATTCCATCATCTTGAAGTTGATGTCCATATAATTTTCATTCTTCTTAGACAATTTATTTAGAGGCATTTCTTTCAGGTCTTTTACAGTCTCCTCGAAAATATTGTTTCAGACAAAATGTTTGAAATAATTCTTTTGGGATTTCTTCAAGCATCACTTCAAAAAAAATTTAAGGACACTTTTACTGAGAATAAATTTTGGCATTTTCATTTTGTCTCTCTTGAAAGCCTAAACATGCCATTCAACATTCTTGAAATGTCCCTTTGGAAAGCTTAAAAAGGACACTTTCCTGAGAAAAGACCCTTTAGGGAAAGCATGTAGAGCACTTTGCATAGAAAAAGACCCTTCGAACTTTTATTAGTGACCACTTTTTTCTAAGGAGAGAACCTTTGGAATAATTGTGAGTCTCCCTTTCTTGAGGAAAAGGCGCTTCAGACTTTTTATAAGTGTCCCTTCATATTTTTTTGGACACTTTCAGACGTTCTTTAGGGCATTTGCATGAGGAAAATTTTCTTTTAGAAAGCTTGAAGTGTCCAATTCCTTTAGACTTTTCAAATGACTCTTCCAAATAATTTTTTTGTATAAAATTTCCACAACAATTCCTTCAAAAAAAATTTAAGGATTAATTCTTTCGAATAAATTGAAAGTAAATTTCATAATTTTGCAAGTGACCACTTTTTTGAGAAAAAGACCCTTTGGAAAAGTACAAAGTGTCCCTATAGAAAACTTGAAGCGGACCAATTCTTCAAAAGAATAAACCCTTCAAAAACATTATTTCAGACAAAAAATCTAAAATAAATCCTTTGAAAATCCTATAGATGCCTTTCATAAACTTGAAATGTGCCCTTTGGAAAAGTTGAAAATGTCCCTTCGTAAGAGAAAAAGACCCTTCAAAAATATTGTTTCAGACAAAAGGTCTAAAAAAAATCCTTTAAAAAGAGACAATTCTTTAAAAAAATGTAAGGGACATTTCTTTCAAAAATCTCACAAACTACCCTTCAAAAAACCTATTTAGGACACTTTCATGAGAAAAAGACCCTTCGTTAGAATGAAAATGTCCCTTAAAAAATATCGAAATGTCCCTTCACTTTAGAAATGATCCTTCAAAAATCTTGAAATTTACCCTTTGAAAAACCTAAAAAGGACCAATTCCTTCAGATCTTTTTGTTTTGGAAAAAAATCCAAAACAATTCCTTTAAGACTTGCACAAAAAACCTAAAACAAAGGCTTTTGAAGGAAATAACACTTGGTCTTTTTTGATGTAGAGATAAACCAATAAGTATGCTACACTTAACCAAAATAATGATGCAAAACATGGGTGTAAAAATTGACTAACATTCTTGGTGATTCCTAAGGGAGGCATGCCTGCTATGTCTAAGACCAGTTGCCTAAATCCTTCCATTGGGCATGGAGTCATGCATGTAGGCACCCCAAAATGACTTGAATAGACCTTTGGCCCAAAAAAAACACAAGATGGATTGATTCATATGCACAAAGGTAGAGAATCACATCAAACAAAAGGAAGGAAACACACTTGTGCTACAAAGCACTTAGGGAACACAACAAAAAACCAAAGGAAACACACCTAAACTACTATTTACAATAGACTTGTAAAGACTAATAGTAGAACTTCAAATGTATCCCATTCACAGTGATAGGCAATTCTTCTCCATTCATCTTGGTTAGCTTAAAAATAATTATTCTACTTACACTTGCTAATGATGTAAGGGCCACTCCACAAAGTGTCAAACTTTGTATGTCTACCTCGTTTTACTCTATCCTCATCCCATTTCAAAACCAAGTCACCCTCCTTAAACACTCTTGCACTCGCTATTTTGTCAAAATACTTATTCATGAGTACTTGGTGGTGTTCCATGGTCTTGTGTGCATTATCTCTTACTTCCTGCAACTGCATTAGTTCTATCAATCTGACTTCTAATAGAGTATTTTCAAGTAGTTCCATCTAATGTGCAAGTTTTAGAGTAGGGAGTTCTTGAGATACGGAAAATCTAGCCTCTCTCCCATAAATAAGCACAAAGGGAGAATTACCAATTGATTTCTTAGGAGTAATCATGTCAGGCCATAAGGATATCTCCAACTTGTTCTGTCATGCTCTTTGATTGTTCTCCAACATCCTCTTGATGATATTGATGAGATTCTCATTAGTAGACTTAGCCAACCCATTACCTTGAGGGTAATAGTTGGATGAGGTACTCAATTAAACTCCATTCCTATTTTCCCAATCAAAAGTCTTAGCATTTTTGAAAGTAAGTGCATTATCAGAAATAATAACATGGGGAACTCCAAACCTTGTTATAATACTCTCATAGAACTCCAAGATAACATTTTCACTTTCCTCCTTCAATGCAATAGCCTCTCACCACCTTGTGAAGTAGTCAGTAGCAATCAACATCCATTTGTGTCTAGCACTTGATTGAGGGTTGATCATACCAATGAAATCAAGGCCCCATTGTATGAAAGGTTGGTCTACTTAGATAGGATTCAATGGAAGGGCTGCAAGTTTCTATTTGCCTACAAAGAAGGCACATTGAGGACAATTTTATCCCATTGGTAATAGTCCTTAAAAATACTAGGCCAATAGTAACTATCCCTAATTATATTTGTAATTGTTATCCTAAGAGAGAAATAACCTCAATTTGTACCATTATGAAACTTTTCCAATAGCATATCAAATTGATCACTATTAACACACCTCAATAGCACACCATTCACATATTTCCTAAAGAGAACATGATCTATAAGATAGTAGGGAATGGTTTGCAATCTAAAATAACTCCTTTGATACTTGTTCAAGCCATTGGGGTACTCACCATTTTGAAGAAAACTAATGATCTCTTGTGTCCAACTTTGAACATGTATGTGATCAGTTGGTTGGGGTTGAGCTTAGTTGATCAAGACTTCCCCTTTTGGCTCTTGGAAATCTGAAGATAAATGCTCACATAATCCTTTTCCCCTTACCAAGTTTGTAACCTTAATATCCTCATCATACTCCATCAACTTTGTAATCCACCCAACTCTCTTTTCATTGAGGTATTTGCTTAAGAGAAACTCCTTGGTGCTAGGATGAGAAATCATGATATGTATATTATTGTTTGAAACCATGTGTCTAAATTTTTCCAATCCTCTTATCACTGTTAGAGCTTGCTTCTCAATAAATGTATACTTGACCTCATAATCTTCCAATCCTTGGCTAAAGAATGCAATTGGTTTCTCTACCTCTTCATGATTCTTTTAAATAAGCATAGTTGATATTGTATTTAGGTTAGCAAAGGTATATAGTATGAAATCTTTAGCAAAGTTTAGGTTCAAGAGAGTAGGAGATTTTTCAATTGCTTGCTTGATTGCCTCAAAATTACCCTTACCTTCTTTTGTCCAAGTAAAAGCTTAGTTCTTATTGAGCATGGCTATGATAGGCTTTACCATAGTTGCAAAGCAAAGAATAAACCTTATTAAAAAGTTTATTTTCCACAAGAAGCTTTGAATTCCTATCTTGTGTTGAGGTAAAGATAAGCCTAAAATAGCCTCAATCTTCTTGAGGTCAATATACAAGCCTTATTTTGAAACAATATGACCCAATAGCTTACCTCCATGGATAGCAAAGACGCACTTTTTTGGATTAAGGAATATTATGTACTCCCTACACTTCTCAAACATCTACCTAGATGTTCCATATGATTAGTATCACCATTTTAAAAAATAGTTATATCATCAAGGTACACAAGCAAAAACTTATTGTTCAAACCTTCAAAAGCCATGTCCACTACCCTTTGAAATGTACCTCCAGAATTGGATAAAATAAATGGCATCTTCCTATAGGCAAAGGTTCCCCATTTTATAGTGAAGGTTGTCCAAAACTGATCCTCTTCATTCACTAGTATTTGATTGTAACTTGAATAACCATCAAGAAGTGAGAAGTGTTGAGAACCTGAAACAACTTGCAAAATTTATTCTATGGAAGGTAGTGGATAATATACCTTGAGAGACACTCTATTAAGATCTTGAAATCCACACAAAGTCTAATCTCTCCATTCTTATTCTAGATAGGTACAAGATTAGCCACCCAAGTTGAGTGTTTAATAGGATAGATAATCCTAGACTCAATTAACTTGGTCAACTCTTTTTTCATGAGTTCCTCTATCTTGGGATTGATAGGCCTTTACTTTTGCTTGACTGGTTTAGCTCCAAGTTCTAACTCAATGGTGTGATGAGATAGACTTAGATAAAACCCTTTTAAATATTTATATTCCCAATCAAAGATGTCATGGAACTCTTTTCATAATTCAATAAAGGCCTACCTCTCAGTCAAAGAACATACCTTAACAATTTTCAAGAGCTTGTCCTTGTAAATCATGACTCTCTTATAGTTCTCTTCTTTTGTTGACATGTTCACTCTTTCTTTCTTATTTTGATCATCTTCATTGAGAACACTCTCCAAAGTTATCAGCCCCTTAGGTACCTTGTTTGTCTTTAGCTTAATAACTTGTTCTTCATATTAATCATGCAATCTCTTTTGGTTCCTTAAGGATAATCCTACCTCATTTTTTAATAAGTGTGAAATGTGTTCATCACTTTCAAATACTTGCCATGACATTTCATTATCTAGAATAGAAGGCCTCACAATGACCTTGATATGATATTGATCCTTCTCCTTTCCTACATCAGCAACTGCATCAAATTGTGCTCCTATGACATCCAATCTATCAGAATGTTTATTTGAATCCCTTGGTATGGGTTGTATGTTGAAGAAATCAAAGTCTTAAAGTATGTCCCATACCCTATGTTTATAGGATTTAATTAAGGGATTATTAGATGTATCTTGATTTCTTACTTGATGGATAACCAATTCACTATCTCGATAAACTTTTAAATTCTTGATCCCTCTCTTTTTTGCCCATTGGAGGCCATGAACTAGGCCTTCATATTCTACCACATTACAAGAACAGCTGAAGTGGAATCTATATGAGGAGTAGTATTGATTCTTTGATGGATAAACTAACATAACACCAACTCCTACACCTACTTTTCTTTTTGAGCCATCAAAAAACATCTCCCATATTCCTTCAAGTTCATGGTCTTCATTAGTGAGTGAAGGGATTGAAACATCTTTTTTGTGCATATAATAAACTCCCAAATCAGTCTCTTCTATGAAATTATATGGATCAAGTCCATGTTTTTTAGTGTTTTACTTATCAAGAAAAATATCATAAATACCTTCAAGGGGGGAGGATGCTTCACCATCCATGACACCTTCTTCTTTAATAATTAGACAATTCTAATTTGAACTTATCTCTATGTATGGATTAATATGAAACCTTGCTAAGGGATAAGTCCTTATAGTCATCTTGGTTCCATATCTTGTTTTAAAGGATATAAAATACCAATCAGTAGAAATGTACCCTCCTATCTTAGCCATAAAGTCTCTTGACAAGCAGATAGAAAAATGATTTAGAAGGTCTACTACCACAACATCTTGTAAAATGGGGAAAATTAGGCAATCGTGTAGAAAGACTTTAAAACCTCTAAATGATCCCACTATCTTGGTTGGATTCCCATCAAGCTATAACACACCTTTACTATGTGGTTCATAATTCAATCCCAACTTATAAACCACCACCTTAGGCATGACAGTGTTATTAGCTCCATTATGTACAATATAATTGTGAACCAACTTGTCCCCCATAATGAGTGTGAGGTAGAAGGGTGGAGGCTTTTCAGATTTGTTAGAGGGATCTAAGACATGATTTGGATAATTGGTAAAGGCCACACTATTATGTTTTGAAGTTTAAGGGGCTACATGAATGTTTGTAAGTTGTTCTTGTAAGAGCTCCTTTTGACCAGGCATATGAAAGACTTCCCAAAGAGATATGCTTGTCTTGGTATTATTCAAAGAATCAAAAATGTTTAGAATGGAAGTATTCATATTGTCTTGCATTATTGAATGTAATGAGGGAGTCTGAACTTGCTACATTGTAGGCTTGACAACCTTACTTGCATTTTGACTTTGTTGAGGAACATGACTGATAATAGGTAGTGTACTAGGATTCACACTTTGTGGCCTTGGAGAGGCATCAATTAGAGTCACATGTACTCCTAAAACATCTCCTAGATCTCTCTTCTTAGATCTTGTGTTAGTTTTAACTGACGTGCTTTGATTTAACTCATAATCATCTTTCACTTGAAAGTTCATCATACCTACACTTTGGCTAATAATCTCTCCATGAATATCCCTTTACATTGGATTTGCTTCTTCTGATGTCATGTAAGAAGTAGTCTCTTCTTTTTCCATCAAAGATTGGCTAGATTCTCTATCATCATGCATAAATTGACCTTGAAGTTATCCCCATTGGTCCAAATGATCTTCTCCTTAGACTAGGTTGGCATGCACTAAAATAATAGCCTTCATGGAAGGATTGGAATTAGGATTATAGGCATTGGGTTACCTGTTGAAACCTTATTGACCTTGTCCCCTTCCTTGGTAGTTGTATTGGGGTGGAGCTCTATAGCCTTATTGAGGATAGTATTAAGGGTTAGGTGGAGCACTTGCCTAAAATTGAGCTTGTTTGAGCTGAGCTTGTAATGACCAGATCTATTCATCTTTATCCATAATATTATCGATCTTATTAGGAAAGGTTCTCATCTTGACATTGGTGTTAGTAAATTGTGCTATGCTTGGAGCTTCAACTAAACTATGAGATAGCAAAGGCATGGAAACTCTTGGAGGTAGATTTCCAACCTATATTAAGTTATTATTAGCTTCAATAGCCATCCCATATGTGTTTGGTAGAGTGAATCCTCCCATTAACTATAACATCACTACCACATCAATACCAATACCCTTGAGATAAGTAGGGAACACAAAGCTCAGAGGTCTTATGATAGGTGACAACCTATGCCATGTCCTTTGAAATCTATCACTAAAATCTCCCATGGATTTTTTAGGACCTCTCTTTATCATGTTCAGCTGATGGATCAATGAAGTATGGTCACTTTTATTCTCAAATCTAGTTACCAATAATTCCCTAAATCTATCTTAGCTTGTAATGCAACCACCTTCCAAAGTCATATACCATTCAAGTGTCTTGCCTTCTATAGACATAGCAAGCAATCTAATGACTATGTTGGCTCAGGTGACATTAAGGAAAATATATAAATTTGAGATGTCCCTAATATGTTCAAATTGGGTAATAGGACCCTCTCCATTGAAACAAAGGAAACTATTCATAGCATTGGGAGGAATAGGGTCATATGCAGGAAGGTCAATTGGATTTTGGGTGTTAAAGGCTAAGAAAGGTTGTTTCCTATTCATTTTTATTCTTTCTTCTTGATCTCTTGTTTCTCCAACTTCCTCAACTTCTTCTTCTTCTTCTCTAAAACCTCCTTGCCCTAAGTGTTGGGAATGGTTCAGGTAATTTTTCTTCAAGAATACCTTCAACTAGAGGGGTTTGATTGAAAGTCCTAGATGACCTAGTGAGGACCATGAAGTATAATGTGGGAAACTTGATATAAAACTAGAGATTCTCACCTTTTAGAGTCACCAAATGATGGATTAAGAATATTTATACAACCTTAGTCTTGTCAAGACCAGCATTCACCTTGACATGTCAATAATTTATCCCATCGGATATGCCATAATTGTTGTCTCCAAATCTTGAACCCTAGAAGAGAGCGTTCAATCCTCTTTTAGATTTGGGAAATGTTGGGACATTTCTAGGCATGTGGGTATACCTATAGAGGAAATGAACCTCTAGATTTAAAGGGCTAGTTCCTTGAATGTATCTCTACAAAACAACCTTTGTTTAAACCAATTTGATTGAAGGGAAAAGAGTTATAAATTGCATAAAGAAACCTATTATAATAATGGTGATGTACCAAGCTTACCTTCCACATTAATACCATACCCTAGTGCACAATATAGCAAAATACATAAACTATTTTCAAGCTCTAAAGATTCTAACACAAGTATTTTAGTATAGAGGCAAGACGTATGAAATGACACAAGGAAAATGAACTAAAAGACAACATATACATTTCAATAATAGTTATACACATGCATAAATTCAACACACTTAAATGCACTCTATATAACCTATTAGAACTAGAAATCTTGCTCAGGCATGAAGGACAAAGGATAGAATGATGAAAACCATCACTTGTTGTCACTATATGTCACTTACACACTCAAGCAATTACTCAGAACTTCAAATAAAAAGACTTGTATCAATACTTAAAGGAAAAACATGACATAAATTCAGTAGGGTTTCACCATACACCATGTGGTTGTTTTTACACTAGTATAAGGGCTATATCTATAGCAGAGAGGAAGTGAAAAGGGGAGGCTTTTGGGCACCAAAGAGAGGAATCAATTTGTTAGGAGTCTCTATCTCCAGCTATAACTACCTTTTCCAATGATGCTCATTCAGGCCATCTAATTAATCCATGTCACCTCCCTTGACCACTCTTGATTTGCTCTCTCAAATATGCTTCTCCAATAGTTGCTCAGTGGAATCAAGATATTTTGAGTAATGGCATCAATGTGGTAATTACAAGATATTTCACCTATTATAGATTTGTCTTGATGCTAGTAGCTTCCCACCAACTCACTGAGGTGTTCAACGGTGTAGGGGAGAGTCATTTTCGTTATGTTGGACTTGTCTTCTTCCTTTGATTGGTCATCAAAAATGACTTCGATCCTTATCTGATCAATGGTGAGATGAGCCCTCTGATCCTTCGATAGATGGAGAATGTGAGCCCTTGGATTTACTTTAAATCCTCTTATTTGAACATCAATGACTATTCAATCATACTAAAGTTGGCATCCATATAACCATCATTCTTCTTGGATAATTTATTTGGAGGTATTTCTTTTAGGCCTTTTGGAGTGTCTCCTCAAAAAGATTATTTCAAAAAAAAATGTTCAAAACAATTCTTTTGGGCTTTCTACAAGTGTCCCTTCAAAAACATTCTGAAGGATAATTTTTTCAAGAATAACCCTTCAACATTTTCAATTTGCCTCTCTTGAAAACCTAAACATGCCCTTCAGCATTCTTGAAATGTCCCTTTGGAAATCCTAAAAAGGACAGACCCTTTGGGGAAAGTGTGTAGGGCACTTTACATAGAAAAGTACCCTTCAGAGTTTTTCAAGTGACCACTTTTTTCAAAGGAGAGAGCCTTAGGAATAATTACGAGTATCCCTTTCTTGAGTAAAATACCCTTTGGACTTTTTTCAAGTGTCCCTTTGAATTTTTTCAAATGGCACTTTCAAACTTTTTGAAGGGCATTTTCATGAGGAACAATTTCTTTCAGAAAGCTTGAAGTCTTCAATTCATTCATAATTTTACAAATGACTCTTCTGAAGAATTGTTTCAGACAAAATATTTGTAACAATTCCTTCAAAAAAAATTGTAAGGATCAATTCTTTCAGAGAAATCGAAAGTACCTTTCAAAAAAATTCAAGTGACCATTTTTTTGAGAAAAAGACCCTTTAAAAAAGTGTAAAGTGTCCCTTCAAAAAACTTGAAGCAAACCAATTCTTTGAAATAACAAACCCTTCAGAAAGATTAATTTAGACAAAAGGTTTGAAATAAATCCTTTGAAAATCTTGTAGATGCCTTTCAGAAACTTGAAATGTACCCTTCAAAAATTTTGAAGACATCCCTTTGCAAGAGAAAAAGACACTTCAAAAAGATTGTTTTAGATAAAATGTCCAAAACAAATCCTTCAAAAAAGTTGCAAGAGACAATTCTTTCAAAAAAAATGTAAGGGACATTTATTTAGAAATATCGTGAAGTACCCTTCGAGAAACCTATTTAAGACACTTTCATGAAAAATAGACCCTTTGATAGAATGAAAATATCCCTTCATAAATATGGAAATGTCCCTTTTCTTTAGAAATGATCCTTCAAAAATCCTAAAATGTACCCTTCAAAAAACCTGAAAAGGACCAATTCCTTCAGACCTTTTTGTTTTGTTGGGTGAATATTTTGTCAATAAGCTAACTAATGAGCAAAATAGGTCTCTTCAACCACAGCATAGGGAAATTAGTCAGCTAGATGTATAGGTTTACTACATAAAAAGGGGTTAAATCTCTCCTCTCATCAAGGGGAGGTTCCCTGTAAATATGCAGGAGCTATATAATATATATAAGTAGAAAATAACATTTAGGGGTAGGATAAACCATCCATCTCTCTTTTTTCAGAGATGATGTTCACAAATCAAAGGAGAAATCCTGATGAAATGATAGAAGACACTCCTCCTCTTTTAGAAGTGGTGTTCAATAGACAAAAGGAACCTTTCATGTGGTGACAGGTAACTGTAACAGGGTGTAGTAACCAGCAGACTGAGATGTAGCACAAAGTCTCCACCTCAACTACTCAAGAGTGAGATACAAAGGACAAAGAGGGCACAAAGTCATCCTAAGGTCCTTTACATAGAAATAGAATATGAAGGATAATGAGGGCACAAATTCATCCTAAGATCCTTTACATAGGAATAGAAAGAAAACATACTAAAGCCAATTATGGGGGCACAGAGTCTCTCCACAGTTGGCTTAGGACACCTTCCTGATTATTTTCACTAATTCTACTTATTCAATTAAATGGACAAAAAATGTATTAAAGAAATAAACATAAGAACAATTTTCCTAACAACTAGCTATTCCAGCACAAAGTCTAAAAAGTCACTTGTTTTCTTATTCAAATAACAAAATATGATCAACAATCTAAGCTCAAAGTCTCAGTAATGCCTTTCAATTTGGGCAGAGTTTTTTTTCTAATAACAGAGAGAGATCTCCAAAACAATAAGAGAGAGTCCAATATATAGTGCTCTGAGAAAGACTTGGGTGCTTTGTTTCACAAAAATGGCTTACAATGCATTCAATGCCTTTAATGCATTTTAAATTCTATCCATGGGCTATGCTAGAATTGAGCATCAATTTTTAATATGGGCTGCTTGATGTGTTTCCTTATGTGTGCACAGTTGTTCACTCTATTCAATGCAAAAAAAAGGCCGTTCCATTGAATGTTTGCACTCTCTGATGTCCACCTGATGGACTGCTTCACCTTCCAAAAACATATCTCATGCACAAATATTTATGATCCTTCTTCATCGTTCCCCCTTTCCTGGCTGTATTTTGCCCTTTTTTGTGTGATGTGAGCCCTCAGGTTATCTCTTTAACCGGTCACTAAATTTTTTCATAGGGTCTATGTTTAAGTCTACAAGGATCAACATTTATTTCATTGCCACAAATTTGATGTATTTGAGTCCATCATCATTTGAAAGCCAACAGCTACTTGGTTTGTCTAAATTTGACGGCTTTGGGCCCATCATCCTCCTTAGCCATTCCTTCATGTCTTTCCTGCTTGCTCTAGCCACTTTCCATTGATCTCAACAAGTGACAAGTGGTGCCTTCCACTATGAAATAGGTGAGGACATGTGGCAGCATTTGCTTAACTTATAGAGGCTTTGGGTGCCTTTTGAGAGTCCTGCAAAAGATGACACATGGCGGCTTCCACCGAGCTCATAAAAATACTGTAGAAACATTTGAGACTCTTTTAGATTCATGCAGATGATGACACATGGCACATTATGTTCAAGTTTATCCACTCACCCAGGACCCACCATAATCCTTACTCAATAAAAGGAAGAAGTTGTGGATGTTGCCACTTAGCGGCCTCCACCGAGATTTATAGATGACACATGGCACAATTCATTGCTTTGAAAGTTACTAAAAACTATATCCCAGTAGACAACACTTGGTAGCTTCTAATTTAAATTAATAAGGGACACATGGTAGCTTCCACTGTACTTTGAGGTTTGATCTTTCTCAAATGGAACTTGCCCTTCAAGGTCTTGAGAAATGGTCCACTTTCCTTGGCGAGAGGCTCCCACAAGGGTACCTACCCTTTGAGATCTTTCAGGTGGCCTTCAGGCTTTTATTTCTTTGACAAATTTTTCCTTTTTTGACAGACTTTTCCTTCAGACAAAAAGTCTGAAGGAATTCTTTCAGATAATTTGTCTGAAGGAAATATTCCTTCACTTTGCCTTGGTCAATTTTCCGTCTGGTTCTTGCTTTCAGGCTTTCTTCCCAGGTGAATTCCTTCGGACAAAAAGTTTGAAGGAATTTTGCCTTAACAATTTTGTCACATTCTTTTCCTAAAAGAGAATTGTGCCCTCCATAAGGACTTGTTCAATCCTGGAACTATCCTTTGGGATTTTTTAACGGTCCATATGTTCCTCGCCTACCCTCCGCAAGGGCTATTTATCCTTGGTTCACTTTTTAAAAGGAATTCTCTTTGTCCGCTTTTGCTCACTGCCCTCCACAAGGGCACTTAGCTTGGTCTATTTCCCTCCACAAGGAAACTCAACTTGGTTCAATGCCTTCCACAAGGACACTCAGCTTGGTTCAATGCGCTTCGTAAGGACACTTTTTCCTTTGGCTTTGGGGTAGCCCCTTGAACCTGCCGATTGAACCAACTGATTGAACCAACTTTGGTTCAAATGTTCAATGGTTCATTCTTGCATTTGAAGCCATCTTTTTGTCTAAGTCTTTTGATCATTTTGAACTGATTAAACTCATTGAACCTTTGAACCAAAGTGGTTCAATGGTTCAATGGTTCAATCACTTTCTTGTGTTCCACTCATTCACTTGACCACTTGAACCAAATGCTTTGAACCAAACCGCGTTGAACCATACGCTTTTAACATTTTAAACCATTGAACCCATTAAACCTTTGAACCAAAGTGGTTCAATGGTTCAATGTTTCAATGGTTTAAGCCTTCTTCTCTTTGATAAGTGTTTTGAAGCCATTGAACCTAGAAGTGGCTGAACTTGTTGAACCTTTGTCAGAGCGCTTAACTCTTGCCAATGACATTGAACCTTTGAATCCATTGAACCCGCTGAACCAAAATGGTTCAAGGTTCAATGGGTCAATGGTTCAAACATTGCATAGAATCTTGTTGATGAACTCTTTTGGTTGAACTAAGGCATTGAACTAATCCTAAAAATGACTAAGTGTTGGAAACTTGTTCCTTTGATTAAACTCGCTTGTAAAAGCCTTTGAACCAATTGAACCTACTGATTTAAAGAATTTTGAGTCCATAGAAACATATCTACAAAGTTCATAGATTTAAGTCTGTAGAGTCCATAAAAACATATCTGTAGAGTTCATAGATTTAAGCCTACAGAGTCCATAGAAATGAGTCAATAAAACTGGCAGAGTTCATAGAAATGAGTCAGTAGATTCTTTCCTGCAAAGTCCATAGAAATGAGTCCGTAGTTTCAAGCCTGTAGAGTCCATAGAATGAGTCCGTAGAACTGTGAAAAAGCTTGAGAAATGGAGAATTTGAATGCCCAGAACAATTTTTGAGAAGGAGAGAGAGGATTTTGGTCTGTTGGATCAAAATAATTCAAATGTTCTCCCAAAAATGAGTGATGTTTTTTTTTGGGGACAATAGCTGGCTCTAGTTGGGGAACTTCCTTTAGTTGAAAACTTGGAACAGCTGAGGGGAGTAGAAACCAAAATCTCTAGTGCCTTGAAGTGTGCCATTGGGTTATGGAGTCATGCTACCCAAAACAAAAGGCAACAAAAAAAAATGAAAGCACAAAAATAGAACTAAAGACTATACAAATATACATATGTACAAGTTGATCTTATCTGATACTTCAAGAGCTGAAGTGTTTCAGATGTTGCCCATTATAAGGCAGAGAAAAGAGCATGCCATCTTGATATTTCAATAGGAATTTGTTCTTACCATTAAGTTGATGGATAATAAATGGGCCTCTCCAAAGAGAATCAAACTTCCCATGCATCCCCTTTGGTTCTCTTCTCTTGTCCCACAACAAGACTTGATCTCTAACCTAGAAATCATGGTTTTTTGCTTTCTAGTCAAAGAGTTTCTTCACCAGACTTTGATGGGCAGCAATTCAGTCCACCACCATAGTTCACTACTCATCCAACTTAGTCAAGCACATGATCCTCTTATCAAGGGGGATTTCATATGTCTGATCTTCAATTGCCTTAGCCAATTTTAATGCTGGCAATTTTAGGGTGATTTGTATCTCAGCATTGAGCCCATAAAGAAGTTGGAAAGGAGACATACCAATTGCCTTTTTTGGTGTAATTATATCTACCCACAAAGCATCAACCAATGCTTTTATGCCATGTCCTTTGGTTGTCATCCACCAGCTTCTTAATGATAGTCATTAGGTTCTTGTTACTTGATTCAACTTGCCCATTCCCTTGTGAAAAGTAATCAGAAGAGTGAGAGAGAGTGATCCCATAGTAAAAACAAAACTGAGTAATCTCTTGGGAAGTGAAACAAGCTACGTTGTCTGTGACAATCTTGGTTGGGACTCCAAACCTGGAAATGATATTATCCTTGAGGAAATTGCACACTACTTCTAAAGTAGCATGCTTGGTTGGGATAAATTCCACCCACTCGGTGAAGTAGTCAGTTTTTGTAAGGAAATAGTCATGTCCAGCACTTAAAGATGGGTTTAAAACTCTAATAAAATCAATTCCCCATTATTGGAATGGTTCCTCTATGACCACTGGCTTGAGAGGTAGGGCAGCTAACTTGGGTCTCCCAACAAACTAATGGCACAGTTCATATTTTCTTACCCAATTATATGCATCTTAGAAAAGAGTTAGCCAATAATACCTGGCTTAGAGAATTTTTTTGTAGTCACAAGCAGCAGAAAAATGTCCTCCACAGGCTAGATTATGGAAGGATTCCAAAAGTTGGCTTTGTTGCTCCTTGTCCACACAGCGAAGGAACACTCCATCAAGGCTCCTCTTGTACAGGCCGTTGTCCCAAAGGACAAAATTGGTAGATTTCAATTTAATAGTCCTCCTTTCTTTATCATTTAGGTGAGCAGGACACTCACCATAAGGAAATGAGTAGTACCTGAATACCACTCATTCATGGTGGAGACAAAGAGGACTGTTGGCGTGTCTTCATCCTCTGCTTCTTCTTATTCTATTTCTTTTGGTTTATTATCAGCAATTAATTGGCATAGACTTTTTCCCCATACCAGATTTGTTGGCTTGACGACTAGATCAAACTCTTGGATCTTTGCAATCCAATTACCTCTTTTCATCCCAAACTCTTGCTAAGTTTGTATGGATTTGACTGTGATATCAGGAACCAAGGAAGTAGTGTGAGAATTCAAGATGTAGAAATAGAAATGCTTGACTACCTTCACCACTACATAAGCATGCTTCTCCATGTTTGATTACTTTAGCTCATGAGCTTTGAGATGGCAGCTCATGAAAGAAATGGGAGATTCTATACCTTCTTTATTCTGTTGAACCAAAATTGTTGAAAGCATGTTTTCAAAAGCATAACTATATATGGTGAACTCTTTGTTGTAGTCTAGACAAACTAGAATTGGGGCATGGGTAATGGTAGTCTTGATATCCTCAAATGTTGACTTGCCTTCTTCAGTCTAGCTGAAGGTGGCCTTTCCCTTCATCGTGTTCACAATGTGTCAAGTCTTCTCATCAAATTTGGGGATGAATCTTCTATAAAAAATTCACCTTTCTAAAGAAAGAATTTCTGAAGAAAGAATGAACAACAGTCTTACTTGTAGGCAAGGTAAGCTCTTGGATAGACTTGACTCTGTCTGAGTCAATCTTTATGCCTCCTTTAGATACAATGTGTCTGAGAAGTTTCCCATCTATTAATCCAAAAATTGACTTCTTGGGGTTCAAAGAAATGCCATTCTAGTGGTAGTGCTCCAGCACTTGTTACAAGTGGCGTATATGATATGGGTGATACTTAGAAAAGACAGTCAAGTTATCAAGATAAACTACAATGAACTTACCCATCTCATCCTTGAAATCAAGGTCCATTGCTCTTTGAAAGATGGTGCCAAAATTATCAAGCCAAATGGCATTCTTTGATAAGAAAACGTGCCCCAAGGTGTGGTGAAGGTAGTCTTGTGTTGGTCTGCTTCACTAACTTCAACTTGATTGTATCCTGAGAAGCTGTCTAGCATTGATGGCATCTCTGATCTGATCACTGTCTAAAGCAATTGATCCATGATGGGCAAAGGATAGTTATCCTTTAAAGATGACTGATTCAGATTCCTAAAATCCACACAAATGTGAATTTCACCATTCTTCTTCCTCAAAGGGACTATGTTGGCAATCCATGTGGAATGATGGATTGAGAAAATTATCTTAGCATTCAGCATTTTTCATATCTCAAATAGAATAGTACCTGATATCTTTGGATTATACTTCCAATATTTCTACTTATAAGGGATTGAATCATCCTTGAGTGAATTTCATGGTGAATTTCCTTAGGCCTGAGCGACTTCAGATCATCATAAGAGTATGCTAAAACATTTATGTAATGGTGAAGCAGTTTAGTAAATTTGAGTTTCTCCTCTGGAGTACAACACTTCCTAATGTTCACCATCTTGGGATTTTCCTTGGTACCCAAATTTACCTGATCAAACCCCTAGGAGGAGTTTGAATCCATTTGTTGTTGTTTGATGAACATGTCGTGCTTGTCAAACAATTTTTCAAGAGAAACTATTCCTTTGGGAATTTTATTCCCTTTTAGCTGCAAGAATTCTTCACCTGCATCTGAATTGATTTCCAGAGCTGATTCAAGTTTTTAGAGCTTACTACCTTCGATGTGAAGCTATTCAAAGCTATCTTTTTGTTCCAAAAAGGTGATGATTTGGTTGTCACCATTGAACACTTACCTTGACATTATCAGGCACACTTGGTCTAAAGACCAATTCGATAGTGTACATGTTTCCTTTGAAGTTTAGGTGAGGAATTAAGAGAGTCGTTGAAATGGCCAGTGCATCAGCCCGATCATTGAATTCTCTAGGAATGGTAGAAATGTTGAAAGCATCAAAGCTTTCAAGTTGGTCCCAGACCAGATTGCGGTAGTGGCGTAATCTCTCATTTTTGGTTTGATACAAGTTCCTTACCTAATAAACCACCAGTTCAGCATCTCCTTTGGCATGAAGGAGTTTGATTCCTTTATCTTGAGCAGCCTTCAATCCAAGCAATAGAGATTCATACTAAACTATGTTATTTTTGTTGCTAAACTGCAACTTGTATGAAGAAGGAAAAATATCTCCTTAAGAAGATATCAACACAATCTTAGCCCCTGAGCTAGAAGAAGAATTGCTGCCATTAAATTCTAGGATCTAAACATCATCAGAAACTGACCTTTCCTTAGATTTCTCCTTGCTTAGAAGGGTGTATTTTTTTGTGCTTACACTGTGATCTCTCACATCTTCTATTGTTCTATCTAAACCAATTGTTAGACTATCATTTTGAGAGGTTTTATCAGCTAAAACATGAGTATCCTCTATGGTCAAGAAATAATTACCCATGTTTGAAGATTCAAATAGAATTTGAGCTTCAGGGGCTGATGTTTGAGTGACAACATATTTTGATTCCTTTTCAAGAAGCAGCCTCTGCATGGTGACTTTGACAAGGATCCTTGCTTTAGATAGGTCCATGCTCAACTCACCACCAAAATCCTTATAGAAATTTTTCCCTAGAAGAATGCCATATGAGGCTGGAACGTCAACCACCAGGACTATCATCTTGATTCTTTTGTCTGGGAATGTTGCAAATGCAAACTGGGCATCCTTGATTTGTCCCAATAGAGGTACTTATTTGTTTTCCATGGAGAAACATCTACCAAATGTCTTGGTCAATGTGAGACCAAGGGATTCTGCCACTTTAACGAGCATGACATTGTCTAAAGCTCCTAAGTCTATGATGTAATTGCTCAGTTTGTGACTATTAATCAATAGGGAAACATAAAAAGGCTCTATTTTCTTAGGGGTAATAGGAGGAGTAATGACAAGATTATTTTGGATGCGTGTGTTCTTTGGGGGATCATGAGTTACCTTTCTAATCTCTTATCCTGCAAGGATAGCTTTACTCTTCACACACTCCACCAACCTGTCCAACTGCTTAGGATTGGATTGAAAGAATTCAAATTTAGACATTTAAATTTGCCTCTTCTTGACATGATCAATTATGTCAAATGACTGAAATGGACTAGTAACAAAGGAAGGTAGTTCATTTTTCTAGTTTTTAGGAGGGGGAGGACTGGTCTGTGGAATTGAAGTTAGAGATGGAGGAATGTTTGATTACTGAACTTTTTATTACTCATTGGGTCTTTGGCTGGAAAGGCAGAGTGGTTCCATGCTTAGCAATTGAAATTGTTGGTTGAGGTTGCTCCTCTATCTTCTCTTTATCATCTTTCTAGACTGACTAATTCTTGGATCAGGTGAACACAGCATATGATCCCTCATCTACTTTACCTTCACTTTTGGGTTCATCCTGGTAATTTAGGAAACCAATGTTGGATTCACCAGCTAATTCTTCTTCTTCCTTAGTGAAGATATTAGCATCATTTTCTTGATTCAATTTAGGCTAGAAAGAGAAATTAGATTCTATTTCGAGATATCCAACTACTGAATTGGTTGGGGTTGCTTCAATGGCAAGTTTCCCTTGTGGGGGAGGAAGATAATTTTGATATCCTTGATTACTAGTAGCATTTCCTTGGTATGACTGATTGGGGAATGTCCTCCTTGGCATATCTCTGTATGAAGGAGCTGAAAATATCCCTTGCACCATTTGCTTCCTGAGAGCTAACAACTCATTTGCCAGCTTTTACACCATTGGATCAGTGGTATTTGTAGATGGATATTCAAAAGATGAAGAAGATTTACCTCTGTTAGGATCTCCCCTTATCTTTCCTACCAAGACAAGGTCATCTTCCACCTCAGTGGCCAAATCTTGAGCTACAGCAAGGTCTATTTAGCTAGCACATCTCAACAAAAAACTTAATTTAGGCAGCTGAGAGTTGATGAAGAAACATTTGAGATTTCAGGTGTAGGTTGAGCAATTACAAGAATCTTGTTCCTCAGCTTGTCAAACTTGGCTATGAAATCCCTCATTGGTTCATGAGGCTCCTTCTTCATTTGTGTGAGTTGAGCCAACAGGTCATGTGCATCTTTGGTAGGCTTGAATCTGGCTTCAAATTTGGCTTTGAGAGTATTCCAGTCAATCACAATCTAGGCCTATAGATGGTAGAAACTAAACTGTAATAGCACATTGTAAAGTTTTTAAAAATATCCTGACTGCTACATCCTCATATTCCACACCTATTATGCCATAGGCTATGCTGAAGGCTACAATATGTTGATCAGGATGAACTTTTCCATCACCATAGAGTTTAGGGAAATTTTTCCTTGAACTACGTGGTAGCTCATGTAGAGGTGGAATTAAATTGAGTGGGCCAAAAGAGTTACCCCAAGGACCTTGAACTGCCATTTTATGACTATGGAAAGGTGTAATAACAAATCTCAAAGGGGTAAGTATTGATAAAGCTTTATTAATACTAGAAATGGAGGCTTTGCCTGGTAATGGAGACCTGACTTTAGTAGGAGGAAAACTCTTGGTTCATTAGAGGTGAGATGGTGAAGGAAATGGATCAAAATTAATTTTTTGTACCAATTCAAATACAGGGTCAACAATACCTTTAGCCCTTTGGCTTCATGTATACCATGGATCTACCAAATTGTAGAACAAAAATGGAAAAGAACTGGCACTGCTTCAACTTGAAGCTTGAGGCTTTAAATTGTGCATTCTATCCTAGTTGGCATGGAGATGGAGGAAGATGGATAAGGATATAATGATAATGGGTAAGACACAGGTGATGTTTCAATTTGAATCTTGAGGCTTCAAACTGCACAAAATTACTGTGTCCCTAGTGGAGTCGCCAAAAACTATTGGGTGAATATTTTTTCAATCGGCTAACTGATGAGAAAAATATGTCTCTTCAACCATAGCATAGGGAAATTTGTCAGCTAGATGTATAGGTTTACTACATCAAAAGGGGATAAATCTCTCCTCTCATCAAGGGGAGGTTCCCTATAAATATGCAGGAGCTATATACTATATATATAAGAAAAAAATAACACTTAGGGGTAGGATAAACCATCCATCTCTCTTTTTTTAGAGATGATGTTCACAAATCAAAGGAGAAATCCTGATGAAATGATAGAAGACACTCCTCTTCTTTCAAAAGTGTTGTTCAACAAACAAAAGGAACCTTTTGGGTGGTGACAAGTAACTGTAATAAGGCATAGTAACTAGTAGACTGAGATGTAGCACAAAGTCTCCACCTCAACTGCTCAAGAGTGAGATACGAAGGATAATGAGGGCACAAAGTCATCCCAAGTTCCTTTACATAGAAATAGAATACGAAGGATAATGAGGGCACAAAGTCATCCCAAGATCCTTTACATAGGAATAGAAAGAAAACACACTAAAGGCAATTATGGGGGCACAAAGTCTCTCCACAGTTGGCTTCAGGACACCTCCCTAATTATTTTCACTAATTATACTTATTCAATTAAATGGAAAAAAAATGTATTAATGAAATAGACATAAGAACAATTTCCCCAACAACCAAGCTATTCCAGCAAAAAGTCTGAAAAGTCATTTGTTTTCTTATTAAAATAACAAAATATGATCAACAATCTAAGCTCAAAGTCTCAGTAATGTCTTTCAATTTGGGCAAAGTTTTGTTTCTGATAACAGAGAGAGATCTCCAAAATAATAAGAGAGAGTCTAATATATAGTGCTCCAAGAAAGACTTGGGTGCTTTGTTTCACAAAAATGGCTTACGATGCATTCAATGCCTTTAATGCATTTTAAATTCTATCCATGGGCTATGCTGGAATCAAGCATCACTTTTTAATATGGGTTGCTTGGTGTGTTTTCTTATGTGTGCATAGCTATTCACTTTATTTAATGTAGAAAAATAGGCTACATCATTGAATGTTTGAGCTCTCTGATGTCTACCTGATGGACTGCTTCACCTTCTAGAAACATATCTCATGCATGGATATTTTTTATCCTTCTTCATTGTTCCCCCTTTCCTAGCTGTATTTTGCCCTTTTCTGTGTGATCTAAGCCCTCACGGTATCTCTTTGGCTGGTCACTAAATTTGTTCACAGGGTCTGTGTTTAAGTCTGCAAGGATCAACAATTATTTCATTGCCAAAATTTTGACATCTTAGGGTCCGTCATCATTTGAAAGCCAACAGCTACTTGGTTGCTCTAAATTTGACAGCTTTGGGCCCGTCATCCTCCTTTAGCCATTCCTTCATGTCTTTCCCACTTGCTCTGGCCGCTTTCCACTGATCTCAACAAGTGACATGTGGTACCTTTCACTATGAAATAGGTGAGGACACATGGTGGCATCCGCTTAACTTATAGAGGCTTTGGGTGGCTTTTGAGAGTCTTACGGAAGATGACACATGGGGGCTTCTACTGAGCTCATAGAAATACTGTAGAAACATTCAAGACTCTTTTGGATTCACGTAGATGATGACATATGGCATGTTCCATTCGAGTTTATCCACTCACCTGGGACCCACCACAGTCCTTACTCAATAAAAGGAAGAAGCTATAGATGTTGCCACTTGGTGGCCTCTATCGAGCTTTGTAGATGACAACGTGGCACATTCTGCTACTTTAAAAGTTACTAGAAATTGTGTCCCAGTAGACGACACTTATTAGCTTTTGCTTCGAATTTATAAGGGACATGTGGTAGCTTCCACTACACTTTGAGGTTTAATCTTTCTTGGAGGGAACTTGCCCTTTGGGGTCTTGAGAAATAGTCCACTTTCCTTGGCAAAAGCCTCCCGCAAGGGTACCTACCCTTCGGGATCTTTTGGGCAGCCTTCAGGTTTTTATTTCTTCGGTGGGTTTTTCCTTTTTCGGTGGACTTTTCCTTCGGATAAAAATTCTAAAGGAAATCTTCCTTCACTTTACCTTAGTCAATTTTCTGCACTAGGTTCTTGCTTTTGAGCTTTCTTCCCAGGTGAATTCCTTCAGACAAAAAGTTTGAAGGAATTTTGCCTGAACCATTTTTCCACATTCTTTTCATAAAAGAGAACTATGCCCTCTGCAAGGACTTGTTCAAGCCTAGAACTATCCTTCAGGCTTTTGCAACGGTCCATCTGTTCCTTGCCTGCCCTCCGTAAGGACTATTTATCCTTGGTTCACTTTTTTGAAGGAATTCTCTTTGTCTGCTTTTGATCACTACCCTTCCACAAGGGCACTTGGCTTGGTTCATTGCCCTCTACAAGGACACTCGGCTTGGTTCAATGCCCTCTACAAGGACACTTTTTCCTTTGGCTTTGGGGCAGCCCCTTGAACTTGTCGATTGAACCGACCGATTAAACCAACTTTGGTTCAATGATTTAATGGTTCATTCTTGTGTTTGAAGCCATCTTTTTGTCTAAGTCTTTTGATAATTTTAAACCAATTGAACCCATTGAAACTTTGAACCAAAGTGGTTCAATGGTTTAACGGTTCAATCACTTTCTTGTGTTCCACTCATTCACTTGACCGCTTGAACCAAACCGCATTGAACCATATGCTTTAAACCTTTTAAACCATTAAACCTATTGAACCTTTGAACCAAAGTGGTTCAATGGTTCAAGCCTTCTTCTCTTTGATAAGTGTTTTGAAGCCATTGAACCTAGAAGCAGCTGAACTTGTTGAACCTTTGCTGGAGCGCTTAACTCTTGCCGATGATGTTGAACCTTTGAATCTGTTGAACCTATTGAACCAAAATGGTTCAAGGTTCAATGGTTTAATGGTTCAATGGTCCAAACACTTGCATAAAATCTTGTCGATGAACTCTTTTAGTTGAACCAAGGCATTGAACCAATCCTAAAAATGACTAAGTGTTGGAAACTTGTTCTTTTGATTGAACTCACCTGTATAAGCCTTTGAACCTATTGAACCTGCTGATTTCAAGCATTTTGAGTCCATAGAAACATATCTATAGAGTTAATAGATTTAAGTCTGTAGAGTCTGTAAAAACATATCTATAGAGTTCATAGGTTTAAGCCTATAGATTCTGTAGAAATGAGTCAGTAGAATTGGCAGAGTCTGTAGAAATGAGTTCGTAGATTCCTTCCTGCAAAGTCCATAGAACTGAGTCCGTAGTTTCAAGCCTGCAGAGTCCATAGTTTCAAGCCTACAGAGTCCATAGAACTGTGAAAAAACTTGAAAAATGGAGAATTTGAATGCCAAGAACAATTTTTGAGAAAGAGAGAGAGGATTTTGGTCTGTTAGATCAAAATAGTTCAAATGTTCTCCCAAAAATGAGTGATATTTTTTTTGGGGGACAACATGTTTCAAAAAAAATCCAAAACAATTCCTTTGAGACTTGGATAAAAAACCCAAAACAAAGGCTTCCAAAGGAAATAACACTTGGTATTTTTTGTTATGGGTACAAATCAATAAGGATGCTACACTTGTCCAAAAGAAAGATGAAAACTTGGGTGTAAAAATTGGCTAACATTTACCCTCTTAAGTTTTGTTCATGTAGGTTGGACATTAGAGATTTAAACAAATTCTAGAATAATGATCTTTAGTACCCATGTTAACACCTCTAAACCTCTTATATCTCCATGCAAAGCATTAAAAGAGATATGAGCTTCCAAACCTCTCCTATCGAGCTTGTTCTTCCACTTTACATAAGTCTAATGTAGCTTTGAGCCAAAAGTGACTTTATCAAGGGTTTCTCTACATTCCAAAAGCTTAGACATGTCTATTATGACTGCATAATCATAATCCAATCCATTAAAAATCTTTCCTAATGTTAGAAATGAATGTGACCTATCATTTGAAATCTAGGCCTAACCATGCCTACTAGGCCTAAGTTGCCTTTGACCCAAAATATGACCTCCTTATGCTTCCTCTATATTCTAGTAGCTTAGACACATCCAAATTCATCTTATAAACATGTTCCAACTAGTTATAAATCTTATCTCATAGTAGAAGTAAAAGTGGTTCTCCATTTGGCTTTAGGCCTCAAATAGACTTATATGCATACTTGAGGTTTTGGAATACCCTAGTCAGTTCTCTCCTGTGAGATGTTTTTCACATTTTACTAGGTGTGTTTCAAATTTATGAACCTCTTTTCAAAGTTTAAATAGATTCTAACTCGTTCTTTTTTCTTCCTTCTCCAAAACTGTCAGGGTTTCTAAATAAGAGAAGTTCCCTCTATCTAAAATAAATAGAGGGCACTTCCATTATTTGTCTAGGAAAACCAAATATTGGAGTCCTCCCAAGTGGTGAGGACCTTATATACCAAAATTCAGCTTTTGATCATGTCATCTAACCAGGTAATACTTACAAAAACCAAATAAACTTTTGTGAATATAGATTGTGTAGCATTTACAATGGACTGTATACATGCAGTGATTATGAGACAATCAATATACCTCATAAGGACATGCCTTGATAACCAACTGATATCTTGTCATGATGTTTAAATGAAACCTAAAAATGTTTAAAAGCTTAAAAAAAGCTTTCACATTTCCTATCCAATGTTAAACCCTTCCTTCATAGCACCTGTACATGTTCATTAATGGTGGAAGATTATATCTATTGCATATAACTATAAAATCATGGAAACTACTTTTAATAATTAAGTTGAAGGGTATAAGTAATTAATATAACATTTAAAACATGTAAATTAACCTAACACAACCCCCTAAATCCATTATCAAAACATCGAGATTTGAAAATGGTGGAAAACTGGCCTATCATCCCAAATGAGAGTAGTCTACAAACTTGAGATAATTTTCTCATAAAAACACCTTAGAACATCAAAATAGTCATGGAAAACATTATAGGAGGTAATAAAAATCCTATTTAATCAAAATTAGCAACTATATTATACAAAATCATCCAAACAAGAACAAAACCTACAGGGTGCATAGATTGCTAAGCAAAGAACATAGTCAACTTCTTAAGAATGGTTCATAAATCATAGGACACCATTCCTCTACAACCAAACATAAAATGGAATTTAATTGAGTTTAAAATATATCCCCAAGATCAATTTATTTGAAACTTCCCTTGTTGGCCATATCAAGTACAAACCTGAAGACCATTTCTGCTTACCAAACCTAGTGGAAGGAGAGACAAGTGGTTTTATTCATTTATTAGAGCTTATGATCAAATTTATTATTGGAACAAGTGTTTAGAAGACCAATGGAAACTCTTGAGACATCCTTAGCTATAGGAGGTCATACAAGTCTGTATACCTCATTAAATTCTCATGTTTTTCAATAAAACTGCCCATTCTTCTTAAGAACCTACCACTTTTTAGTTATGAACACTTGATTAAGGCATAATAGGACACATTGCATGTTACATCACCCTTATTACACTTTCACACTTTCCAATGAGGTTGTATAACTCATTTAATGCTCTATTTATGACCCCTAAATGACTCAAAATGATGTATTGGCTAATATGACTAATGACCAAGGCTAATATGATATGGAATAACATCAGAAGACATATATTACCCCCTATGACATAATATTATATTCTTAAAACACTTAAAACTCAATTTTTTTACCTATATGGGTATCAATTTGACCTATAGGGTCAAATTTGGTCAACAAATTGGTGACTCATAGGGGTAGTATGTTTGTTATACTAACTATACCAATAGCCTTATCAGTCTATTGGGATTAGGATTCATCTGAAGTCTAAAAAAAAAGGATGCCTTTGACCATTAACCAAAATATTTGATCAAGACAAGACCACAAATTACCTTAACCACACAAAACAAAGGACACACACAAGCAAAGCAAACACACATATGCTCAAAGCACCTAGGAAAAATAGAAATAAAACAACTATGTACAACTAAAAACTAAGCATACCTCTATCTTGGATCAAATGGTAAGTTTTAAACCTTCCTTTCTTCATTATGTGAAGGATTTAATGAGACATATAGCCTTTTGAACTTTAGCATTGATGCCCTCATCTTCTTCATGGTCTTCAATGAGAACCAAGTGGCTCCATAAAGGTTCACTATGGAAATGAACTCTTCTTTCATCCAAATGGTCTCAACCTTCATATGTACTTGGCCTTTGATGTGTAAGTTTTAAAATATGATAGTCTTCTCAGCCTTGCTCTCCTCCTTAACATAATGTGATTTATGTTTTGAAGCACCAAGGTTTCCTTCATCATGTTCCCACATCCCTAAATATGGTTTCATTTTATATGGATCTCTTGACTCTCTTTTAGGTATAACAAGATTTGCCTTGCCATCATTATCCATGTCTACAACTTTTTGTACACTAGCATCATGATAGCAGGTTCATTAGCAAAATGAGCTTCATCTTTATGTTTGATTAAACACTCAATATCATGTTTATTATACTCATCAACAAACTTGTCATCATATGTGCAATCTTTTGGAGAATAAAAATATTTACCCAACTTATCAAATTCTTTGCATATGGCATTGAAATTTTTCCACAAATTTTCTTCCTCATAAATATCATCTTTAAGAGTTATTCCCTCTACCTTGGTCTCATAAAACTCTCTTAGGACTACCACATCTTGAAGAGTGACTTGACCTTCATCCTTCATAGTACACTCCACTTCATGCTTGAGATGGTCATCCACAACTTCATGATTAGACATGGAGTCTTCTTCAAATACCTCTCTCTTCAAGTCATGGACACATTCCTCAAGGATACATATCCCCTCAAAAATGGAGGCATTAAAGTCTTCTTCATAAACACACATCCCTTCAAATATGGAGGCATCAACTAGTAAATTATCTTTTTTTTCACCAAGGGGAGTCCTTATGGTGATTTCCTCCTCATAGTCACTCATGAGATATTCTTAATCATCCATGAATTGAGTTTGTTCTTCTTCACTTGCTTCTCTCAAGATAGGATCCTCCTCAAGAAGGGGTGAGATGAAAGTTTGGTGGATGGGTTCATGGGTTTGAGGTGAAGAAGCTATAATATGAGATGTAGTGAAAGGTGAAGGAGTTGGAGATGAATTATGGGATGAAAGAGAAGGATTATGAGTGGATTTAGGAAAGAGAAAATCACTAGCAAGCTCATAGGGAAGTGAATTATTGGGTTGATTAGAAGGAGAAACACATACATAGTAGGAGTTTCATCTTGTTAATAATATATTTGTGTACAATCAATGGAATCATCTTATTTCATATGGCAAGACTCATAGGAATAATCTTGAGGATGATAAACATCATGGTATGAATGATATGGCTCATATTGGGACTAATAGAGAGGTGTCTCTTGATGATTTTATTAGTAACCTTCCTCATAGGGTTATCTAACAACATAGTTTCCATATGGATAGGGAAATGAAGGGATATAGGGCTACCATGGCTCATAGGATTGATATCTATTTTGATAGAACTATTGAGGGGTAAAAATTGATTCATAGCAAGGTTGATAAGAAGGTTCATGATACGATTATTGGCCATGGTTATCCATATCAACCTCATATGTCAAAGGAAACATAAAAACTGATCAAAATTTTAAAATAAATATACTTAAGCTACTTACAAATAGAATTTATCTTTCGAAGTCGCCATTGGTGTAACCTTGCTTGCTTACAAAAGTTGACTGGAGGAAAGACACACCAACAATCTTCTCACCCTCTTGCACCTTGATCCCATAGGGGTTGTAAAAAACTCTTGCCACTTAGATTTTCACTCTTTGAGAAGATGTCTTATCTCTCCTCATCCAAGTGGCACAATTTAAACACCTCTAGGATTATGGGTAGCCTATGAATGAGGTGAATCTCTAAATAGGGCTAGATCCCTTGATGTACCACTTTTGATCACTACTACACCTAAACTTTATGAGGGAAAATGGGGAGACAAAACTGAAATCAAATGACCCTAAGGGAGGTGATACACCAAATAAGTTGATGACTTCCAACTAGCTACATGTTACACATGAGAATAAAGGACTAACTAAACATACACTTTTCCAATTTGAATCTTCTCACATCAATGTTTCATTATGAGGTTATGGATGAATGTTTAGGACAGGAGGGATAGACAAGAGTCCTTTAATGGAACTATTGAATAGGATAACTCACTTATCCTTGACACTTCCTATAACACTTCACATGACCTACAAGAAGAAGATGCAAATATGTGAGATAATAAGACAACATGCTAAGGAATCCTTAGTCTTTACTAAGCAATATCCATCATTCAAGTAAACACACTATGATTAGTTATGTAATAGGTAAAAAATATTATTCTTATTGATCAAATGGTATGCAAATGAGTAGGGCTTTACCATACTTAGGTGGATCATAAGTTACAAAGGCCAAAATGGCTAGATCTTATAGAACTTGAGAGAGAGAGGAGAAGGAGTCCAAGGGTCACAAAGACAATTGTCAAGATGATAAAATAAGTTACATATACATGAGTATAATATGTGAAATAAACCATGTAATTTTAAGAAGTACAAGTGTCCATCCAAGTCATGAAACTCATGAAAAGTGGCATGAAATTCCCTTTATTAGCTCTGAAACATGCCTTCATTATTCACCTCTATTTGAATATCCCAAAATTGACCAAGGATAGGTATGATGATTGGAATTGTATTTAAGGATTTTATACATGCCTCTCCATGAATTGGTTGTAGTTCTAGTCATCTAAAACCATCTAGGAATGAGCCATCACCATCTGTAGTCTAAGAAAACTCCTCTTTCACAAACCTTGCACACTTAGATTCCAAAAATCATCAATTTTCCATATAAATTCATAAAATATAGTGTATGACACTTTTAAATACCCTCCATTTCCTTAGAGGCATCAATCACACCTTAAAATCAACTCACTTGAAGTTTTCCACCCTTCTCACTAGCTTGGTCACTATACTAGTTTTGATTGGCTAAGATGAATCAGCTATTTGAGGCACTTAGGAGTTGTTTCAAAGAATAAAATTTACATGAAAATCTATCTTAAGTATTAATATTCCCTTCCATGTGATTGGAATCTCTTGGAACCTTCAAAACACACAAAATAGTCAAAAATACCCTATTTTGTACTCCATCCATACAATTATATACAACTCAGAAGGTTGGGAAGGATCCTAAAAGAGTCCTTTATAATTTTAAATAATTTTCATGATCAAACTAGTCCATTATATTATATTTCCTTCATCGAGTCTTTATCTAAGGGTTTAGGTCTGTTTACCCTATTAAGCTTTGTTCATGCAGGTTGGATGTTGGAGTTTCAAAAAAATCCCACAATAATGATCTTCAATACCCCTTATAACACCTCTAAACCTCTTTGATCTCCATAGAGAGCATTAAAAGAGATATCATCTTCTAAACCTCTCCTATCAAGCTTGTTATTCCACTTTGCATAGGTCTAATATATCTGTGGGCCAAAAGTGACTTTCTCATGTGATTCTCTACATTAGAAAAGCTTTAAAATGTCTATTATAACCCCATAATCATTCTCCAATCCATTATAAATCTTTCCTAAGGTTATAAATAAAAGTGATCTATCATTTGAAATCTAGGCCTAACCATGCCTAATAGGCCTGAGTTGTCTTTGACCCAAAATATGAACTCCTTGTGATTAAATTGAATTATAATAGCTATAAACATCCAAATTCATCTTATAAACATGTTCCAATTGGTTATAAATATTACTTCATGATATAAGTAAAAGTTTTTCTCCATTTGGCTTTAGGCCTCAAACAAACTTGTCTGCATACTTAAGGTTTTGGAATACCCTAGTCAGTGATCTCCTTCTATGAAATTTTTTTCATATTTTTAAAGTTGTTTTTCAAATTTATAATCCTATTTGTAAATTTTAAATAGGTTCTAACTCATCTTTTTGTCCTCCTCCAAAACTGTCAGGGTTTGTACATAAGAGAAGTGCCCTTTATCTTAGACAAAATAGAGGGTAATTACCCATTTGTCTAGGAAAACCAAATAGGTGGAGGAGTCTTATAAAAAATTTATTACATTAGAGACCAAAATTTATCTTTTTATCATGTCATTTTACCCTTTAATACTTGTAAAAACCAAAACAAACTTCTGTGAAAGTAGACTTGCAAGGTTTAGAAAGGACTGTGTAATGCATGTTTAGAGTCCTTTATTTGATTTTTATCTACTTGAGAGTGATATGATAATATTATTACTATGAAATATATTTTTAAATCTTCATTTACTTCTCTAACCACTCACATATTCCTCCATATTCTCTTTATACTCCTACCTAGTCCAAACTATATGTGCAAATTCCTTTGACTGTGTTTTGCTTATTTAGAGCTCCTATAGGTGTTATTTACATGAATTAGGCCTTGGGTATTTTTCATGGGTTCTATTAAAACCTTAAAATATCCTTTACCAATGATAAATTTTTCACTCATGTTTGGATTATATACACTTCAAGAATCTCAATCCATTTACTCATTGCCCCTCACAGTCAACTACAATTGATTATGTGGGGTCATGTAGGTGCCTTTTACCTTGGTAAAGACTTCAAATTAACTTGAGATCCTTTTATACATTTAAATAATCCCCTAATATCTAATAGTTATATCTATTCCATGTTTAATACCTTGTCATAACCTTGAAAATTCATCAATTGGGTCACTGTCTGCTTACTTGGTTTTAGGTGCACATTCAAAGGAATGGACACCTATAGGTTTTCATGAGGTTTGAAACACTACATATGAACCTTATACTAATGATATTCATTCTTATTTTTATACCCTTAAATCAATTATTATATTCAAAATAAAATATTATACCTTAAATCAATTTGAAATATCAAGGTCACTTTATATCTCCAAACCCTATAGATTTTACTAAGAAATAGTGGTTTAAGGGGCATCTTTGGGCCTCTTTACAGTTATCTTATATTTGTCCTCTATCCTCTATATTTTTAAAATTTTCCTTCCTATTATATGGATATATAATTAGTGCATTATGAGTGCTCAAGACTCTCATAACATTGTCATAAAGCAAGTTCCCAAAAGGCTAGGTGCTTTGTTTTGTACTTTTGGGGATTATATCCTCGAAATAGTCATTGAGTCTTTAAACATGATCTCCCAGTTCCATTTGTCAATCTCACACCTCAAATAGGTCTAAAATTTTCTCCTAATGTGGTATTAATTCAATAATAGTTTCAACACATGCTTCATCATTCCATATGACTCCTTAGCTCTCTGTTAAGGTCACTTGTAGGTGGACACTCCACTATGCAGGCAATGAGGATGAAAATTGTAGGCAATTAACAGGCTATAAATGTTTTTGATTAATCTTACACCTTTTCAAGCTTTCCAAATTTACTCTTATAATTCCCAAGGGATTAGGATCAACTATCAAAGCTTTTATTCCAATATGACATCATCCTGAATACCTACAAATGCATGGTGAGTTGCATACAAGCAGTGAGTATGAGATAGTCAATATACCTCAAAAATACATGCCTTGATAACCAACTAATATTTCCTCATGATGTTCAAAATAAACCTTAAGATGTTTGAAAACTCAAAACAAGCTTTCACACTTCCCTTCCAATGTTGAACCCTTCCTTCATAGCACCTGTACATGTTCATTAATGGTAGAAGACTATATATGTTGCATATGAGTGAAAAATCATGGAAATTACTTTTAATAATGAATTTGGAAGGTAGAGGGAATAAATAGAGAATTGAAAACATGTAAATTAACCTAACACAACCCCCTGAAGCCATTGTCAAAGCATGAAGATCTAAAAATGGTGGAAAATTAGCATGTTATCCCAAATGAGAGCAGTCTACAAACTTGAGATGATTTGATATTAAAACTACCTTAGAACATGAAACCAGGAATGGAAAACATTATAATATGCAATCAACAACCTATGGAATCAAACTTAGCAACTAAATTGTATGGAATCTTCCAAACAAGATCAAAACCTATAGGGTACATAGATTGAAAATCAAAAAAACATAGTCAACTTCTTAGGAATGGTTCATAAAGCACAGGCCACTATTCCTATGTAACCAAACATAAAATATAATTTGATTGAGTTTAAAATATACCTCCAAGATTAATTTGTCTAAAACCTCCTTTGCTGGTCATACCAAGTGCAAACCTGAAGACTATTTTTGTTTTCCAAGCCTAGTAGAAGGAGAGAGAAGTGGTTTTCTTCTATTCTTGGAGATTATAATAAAATTGGTCACTACAAAAAGAGTTTATAATACCAAGGTAAACTCCTAAAAAATCCTCAATTGTATGAGGTTGTACAAGTCTGTACACCTCATTAAATACTCATGTTTTTCAAGAAAACTACCCATTCTTCTAAATAACCTACCACTTTTCAATTATAAATAGTTTATTAAGGCATAATAAGACACATGGAAGGTGAAACCACGTTTCTTACACCTTCACACTTCCTAATGAGGCCAAACAACTCATTTAATACTCTATTTATGACCCCCAAATGACTCAAAATGATATATTGGCTAATATAACTAATGATCAAGGCTAATGTGATATGGAATAACATCAAAATACATATAATACCCCATATGACATAATATTAGACTTGTAAAACACCTAAAACTTAAGTTTTTACCTATAGGGGTCACAATTTGACTTGTGGGGTCAAATTTGGTCAATAGTGCCCTCACCCCTTCTTTGTAAAAGTGGGTGGGAAATCATTCTTTCAAGAGAGGCTTTTAATGGACTAAAACTCTCAAACCTAGCCTATAGTTTATTTTTGTGTCAAAACACCCATAAACAGGTACTTTCAAGGTATCTCTTACAATATGCCTTTCAAACATGTTATCGTCATATAAAAATCCAAAATTGGTAACTTGAGTATGGCTTATGACTCTCAATCTATATATCCTTTTTTCTTTCTCTCATGACCCTCATAGGCTTACTTTAATTGATTCCTAGTCATCCATAGCCTTCAAAACTTGATCTTGGCTGAGCCAAGACCCTCTTTTCATGACCAATCCATCCCCCCTGATCCCATCTACCCAGGTCAATAGTGCCACACTAAGATTATAGTGTTAGTGCCACTCTTATCCATTTTTAGAACTATTATTCAAGGTCATTTTTTGCCCCAATGATCAATTTCCTCTAGTTCCCCATCCTTCTCCTTGTCGACCTAATGTGAGCACATTCAAACCATGACCAATAGATCCCTATAAAATCCCATTCAAAGATCATTTGGAAAGGGTTGGTAAATATCACAAAGCAAGAAAGAATATAAACAATACTACTCGAACACATTTCCCTATTCTCTATATATAGCCATCCAATACTATTTCTAGCTTATTCAAATCTTTACACCAGTCCCTAGTCATCTCAAGCACACCAAGTTTAGCATTTCCTTGCATTTTTATATCACAATTGTACCAATCACTTTCAAAGGAAGAACTACATATGGCTTCATCCCTCTTCAAAGTATTAGTATGTAAGAAGTGTGCCCACACAACGGGTGTGGATCCACATCCAGTGATTCTTACACACACTAACCTCCCCCCTCTTGTTAGAAATTGATCAAAGCATAGTCAAAGATAGGGTTTGAAGAGAAAATATGCTCTATAGGGAGCTCTTTAGACTTTTGGGTACTAAAACTTTAGAAATAGGGTCACACAAACCTACTGAATAAAACCCAAAAAGCTTAGATCCTTAGGACAATAGCATCAGATAAGGACTACAGTTCCAGTGCCACTCTTATCCACTTTTGGTGCTCCTATCCAATCAAAAAATGAAAGTTAGAATCTTATTTGTGGCAGTGTCCCAAGCCTGCATAGAGAATATCAGATCTTGTCTCAATCAAATCAATATAGTTTAAGCTAAGTATTATTTTCTCCCTCTTATTACTATTTTTAGAAAATCTCTAATTACCAATAAATTTCACAAATTAGTAGCTTATTTACCACATATTATTTACTAATTTATCAATCTAGACCCTTTAACTAAACTAAGAATAAAACCCCAATTATTCCCAAAAATATTAAATCATTTGGTGAACCTGACTTACTTCATTTACACACAAAAACCCTAGAAACCCTAGGCTAAAATTCTTACTGATTTTTCTTATAATTTTTTGAATTTTAACTTGAATATTTCAATTAGAAATTCATTTCAAATTTTAAAATTTAGTAGTAAATTTCAAAATAATTTTCTTTAAAACCCTAGTTGCCCATACTATGTTTCAATATTTTTTCCAGTAATTTTCCAACAATTTTTTGAATTTTTTATTAGCATATTAAAATCAAAAATTAACTTCAAATTTCAAAATTCAATAGTAATTTTCATAAATAGTTATTTTTCAAAACCCTAGTTGCATCTTCTAGGTCATGTTAAATCACAAATTTTTCAATAAAATTTTGATTTTTTACTAGCATATTTCAATAATAAATTCACTTTAAATCTCAAATTTTCATAGTAGTTTTCAAAATAATCATTTTTCAAACCCTAGTTTCATACACTAGGTCTTATTGCTTTTGAGATATCACCTTACATTCTAAAATCAGATTTTAAAAATTGATCTCACTTATTTACAAATTTCTTTTACATTTCTTGCAAATAATAAGGAGACTATCATTGGTCCTATCATATACATGAATGACGAAGTTTATCATATGTTAGTACAAAGCTTCAGTGTTTGCATTTCATGCTTACTCTTTATAATAAAGGATGATATTACAACATTTATTGTTAAAAATGCACAAGATTTCAATATTTCTTTTGCATACTCTTTCTCTCTCATGAGGACTAATGTCCAACTCTATTTTGCTAAACATGTTAAAAGTATTATGTCACAAGTCAAAATATCTTTATGCATCCATGCACAATTTCATGTTACTTTCCCTTCCTCTCTATCTCTCATATGGAAAAAATTTCAAGTTTATCTTTCTACACATATTAGACATATCATAACACATGTCAAAGTTCTTGATGCATCAATACACAGTTCCATACTCTCTATCCCTTATTTTCTATCTCTCACGTGGAATTTTCTCTATAATCATAATGATATACAACTTATAACTCCACTTACATGTATTTTATCCCACATACATGGTTTATACCTAGATGTATATGCCTCCTTGGCTACTCTTGTTTCAATGTCATACTTCATGTAGAGGAAGGTAATCCCTTCTCCTCCTCTCCCTCAAGAGGGTGATAGCTACTTTCATTATAAATAGGTCTATGATATCACCCCTCCAAAAGGTGAGGTAGCCTATACTATTTTTTATAATGTAAACATTCAACCTATAGTTTATTCCAACCCTCTTCAACGTATATGCTTACATGCTCAATCAAAAGTAACTAGGATTTGCACTTGTGAGACTCTAAGGGATTATATCACAAGTATGAGCAAGTTAATTTCAAATTTAAAAACATAGAATCAGATATTACATGACAAGATCACAACAATGGAAAATTAGATTATAATACAAAAGCTTCAAAGGCATCCTAGTGCCAATCATGTATATGCACTTTCACCTAGTCAATTGGTTTCAAGTAATGTTACATACCAAAACAATAAATCATAAAAAATTAACTCTCCAACTAGTGATTCAAAAAGCATTCAAAGATAAAATAAAATTTCAAGTGAGGTACTAAGATAAATGATTAAACTACCTCCTCTACATCTAAGTTGATCAAACTACCTCCTCTACATCCAGTGAGAAGATCTAGATATTATTATGCATATCATAAAATACATGGTCATCACACAGATTTATGTTTGGCATTGAAAAACATAGACAATAGACAATTACTAATAAGGACCCTATACAAGTCAAATAAAACAATAAATCCATAATGACACAGGAACACATTCACAAAGGGTCAAATTTAAAAATAGTACAAAAGTGGTTACCAAAGCATTACTCAGAACAACAAAAGGATAAAAAATCAAAATGAGAGAAACAAACAGTACCTCAAGCATAGGTAAAACATAGAAAAAATACAAATCTACCTCTCCAAAATGAGGCTCAACTTTCAAAGCAGTATGGGTTCAGTGAAAAATATTTACATCAATTTGATTATCAAGGTCAAGGGTTGGGCAAGCATGCTTAGGGCATCACTACTCCTATTCTCACAATCAATAATGTATGTCACCAAAGTTTGGGATTTATTGAACTTTCCAAGGCAAATCATTCACAAACATAATTTATCAAAGAAAAAGATCCAAATACAAAAAATTCAACATGAGCAATTCATTGGTTCAAAATCAAGATGATAATGATGAGTGGAACAATATAGGTTATTATGATTTCCAAGATATCGACACTAAATACGAATATTTAGAATCATATTTACAGTCATTCCCTCATGATTCACAATCACACATGATTATAATTTTCATATATGACACCATGATAGGGAGTCTCCCATGAGACTCATTGATTAGTATCATTCCTTCCTAGCTTACTTGTATATAATTTCCTTTCAAATTACTTATACATAGGTTCTCAAATTACTTATACATAGTTTATACAGATTCCTTATGATTTATTGTACATAACTTATTCCAAAATACCAAAAACATTCAAACATTTCAAATACAAAAACATTCAAATATATCAAGATACCAAAAACATTTCAATTGTATGCATTATCCATGCTTTACATTTTACCATCATGCTAGACTTACATTTATTGTTCTATGTTATTATTTGTCAATTTATCTACATTTCCATGCTACACTTGATCTTCTTTGAGTGTGTGTAGTGACATACAAATCCTTGATTACTTCACTCTACCCATTCAGGGGGCATCCTACTTCTACATTTGAGACATACTTTGATATACATACCCACTAGGGGCATCTTCTATATGACTACACCATCTAGGTTATATCATTCCTACACCACACACTATAGTTATCATGATGATGTACATTCTTTACTAGGTTACTTAGATTACTCTATCAAAATTACACTAGTATAAAGAATTTATGTATATCTTATCATATACCTAGTCTTGTACTAAAATGTATTGCATACTTTCCTTCTTGCTTTGATTAGTTAGATGCGACTATATTTCTAGTTATTACTTTCTTTGCATAGTTAGATTTTTTGCATTACTCAATTTCTATTTTGTCTCTTGTATGTGCCTTAGGACATTTGCCAATGTCCTTTTCTTCTATGTCTTGTATGTGCCTTAGAACATTTGCCAATGTCCATTGTCTATACTCTTTTATGTGATTGTGGCTTCCACACCAATGTTGTTTGTTTCAATTGTATGTATATGTAGCATTTGGGCATCCCTTGTATGCTTGATTTATAGATTGAGTGACATGTGCCCATGTCCCTTGTTTATTTGGCCCGTTGGCCATATTTTGCATGCTTCTTACCTTGTGTAATTGTTTCTTGATTGCTTTCTAATTATTTACAATTCCATGATCCTACTCATGCATTATCTTACTTTGTTGGATGTCATGATGGACATCATGTTCCATCCCTCCAACTAAAAACAACCAACTATCTAGACTTTCACTTCTATTTCTATACATTTCACATGCTATTACATTGATATATCTATCTAGGTATACCCCTGTTGATCAAACAATCTCTCAATACAAATCACTTTATATCTTGAAATATCTTGTCATTTATCATTGCTATACCATGTATCTTTGTAGCATAACACACTTGTAGGGCTCTTTCTTTTGAGGGTAGTCATTGTAGGGTATTCATTCCTACCCTCAAAAGAGGGGGAAACAAAAAGGGGTTTTCTTTCAAATATTAGAGCTCATTATCGTCAAAATAGTAGTATTTAGCACACCCAAAATAGCAACTAAACATCAAAATAATCAAAATAGACTAGGCAGATGGTCAAGAATATAGAATAGTCATCAGATTTAGCCATAAAAAATAATTCCCAACTTGGAAAATATCACCAATACCACTAGTTTCCACTTTTAGCACTCCTATCCAAATAGTAAAAAACTAGTTTTTTTAGAAATAGATAGAAAGGTAAGTTTAGTTACACTTTTATCAACTACAGTTCAAAACAAAATTAGTAGTTTCAATACATTTTTTCTTCGAGAATCCAGATATAGGGACATCATACAAGGCACGATGCTCTCACTTCCAATTTTAGATATGATAATTTATATGACTTCCAAATCAGAATCCATGTTTCAAAAACCAATGATTAGGGGCATTGTGCACAGCACATTTGATTTTTTCTTTTTGAGTTTAGCATTACCTAGGCATTCTCAGTAGTTTCATGCCTTATTCCATTTATAGGTGGTTGGCATCATTTTGGAATGGATTTCATAAAGCCTAACTTCCTTAGTTCTCAAGTTTTTGAGTGGCTTTCTTACAAGCCTAGTGCACTACTTTGGAGTGGCTTTTATACAACCCTAATCTCCATCTTTTAGAATGGCCAAGAGTGACCTAGTTTCCAACATACATTCAACTATCCATGCCAACATTATTAGATCATAGTAAATTCATGGGATTCAGGAGCCATCTCATATAACATACACTTCATACTGTTATCACTTCATAGCTTCACTTCACAAGGCAATAATGGAGCCAAAGGTCTAGCTAGCCTTTGTATTATTGAGCCACCTATTCAAAGGGATTAGACACATAATCCAAACATAAATCAACACACACATGACCACCTAGATTCAATTAGTAGGCAATTATTGTCATCAAATTTTTCACCCTAAGATGCTCTATGAAGCTCTTTTACTTTGATGCAACACAAAATCATCTCTCAAGTTTGTGGGAAATTATAAGAGAGATGAATCTCTATATTATGAGGGCTAGCCCCTAGATTCATCTTTAAGTGTTTATCACCTAATATAATTCTTGTTTATGGGAAAAGGGTTAGGAGTTTGCATGAAAAGGAAAATACACTAAAGAGGTGATACACCAAGACATATCCCATAGACTATCACATTCTTACTAAATAATAAGGCTTTCCAAGACCAATTCTATGCATTGAAGGATCCTAACATAGTGTTTCAATGTGAAGGTAGGCATACATTCAATGTGAAGGTAGGCATACATAGGATAATAAAAAATATAACTTATCTAGGGGTAGATTTAACACCATAGAAACAATTTTATGCTTTAAAAATATCCTAGTACATTCATACACTTCACATGACCTGTACCTATTAAAATTAGAACCCTTGCTTAAACATGAAGGATAAAGAGGAGTAAGGATGACACCATCACTTAGATCCACTATACATCACTCACACACTTATAAAAAATGATATTAATTCATAATAAGACTTGTATTCAATGTTGAAATACAAAATTCAATGTCATACCAATAGGGTCTCACCATACTAGCTGTGGTCTCCTTTACAATAGCCAAAATGCCTCATACTTATAGAATTTAGAATAAGAGAGAGAGAAGAGAAGTTGAAGAGGAAAAAAGACAAGTATAAAAATGTGAAGATCAATTAAAATAATATAAATGATGTGTAAAATGAGTTATGAAACTTATTTTCACATCATTCTATTTTAAATTAGCCTTTTCTCCAAGTGTGGCGTAGCAATCTTCTTAATCATTCCCTTTTGTCAAACTGCCTTCATGATGGGATTTCAAGAGCACTTAAAAGTAGGTTAGGGACAAGTGTTCCATGGAAATGAGGTAGAGGAGAGATAAAGTAACTTATTTTTACATGTGTCTATCCCAAACTGAGCACCTTCCTCACATGTGGTGTTGAAACTCTTCACAAGCATCTTTAAGTCTTGAAACTCCTTGACAAGTGGCAAAAGGAAAGAGTTTGATAATGAGATCTCTTGTATAGTTATATTTACATCCCAAGGACACTTTTAAATCATATTTAATCATCTCAATCAGTTTCATCACCTGAAATCATCAATTCCTCTCTTAGGTGTCACAAGGCCTCCGTGTCTCTTTAAGCCCAATTTGGCCAAAATAGCTAAAATTTGGATTTATCTCAAGTTATGAAATATTTATTCATGTAAGGAATATTTTAATCATATTTTACCAGATAAAAATCCATTTATAATCATAAATATCTCACCAAAACCCCATTTTGCCTATAGAGTCTTCACTAGGCTTAGTCCTCTTATAACCCTATTTTTGCACAAATCCACTAGTGCAAGAGAATGTACAGACTTATAGGACTAATTGACACAATTTTTTAGTACCCTTTTCCCTAAATTTTATCTTTTATAATTTTCATTTATCTATACTCAAGGTAAGTGTACTTTATTGATCAATTAGTCCTTCTATTTAGGCCTAATTAAGCCTTTTTAGCCTAAAAGACCAAAAATGCTCAAAATGGCTCCCACACATGTGAAAGATATTGTAAATGTTTTATTAACTTTAAAATTACCCATAAAATTCTACATATCAAATTTTATTCTATAGTTCATTTTGGAAGTATGAAAACTCTGAAATGGCCAAAAGACTAGTCTAGGTCTTTTTGCATGCTAGATAAGGAAAATGGATGTTGGGTGAGTATTGAGCTTCAAATTGATTTTAAAGTGATATAAAAATGTATGTAAAATATTTTAAAAGAATAATCCACCTCATTATAACCTTAAAATAACCTATTTACCTTGCAAGCAACTTCCAATTCACCTTTTCTTCATTTCTCCACTAGTAACAAACTTCATGGTGATTGCAACTTTTATGGTATGGGGTACCCTATTTTCCCTTAGACCTATTATCAAGGATTACTAGGTTTTTTTAGGTCCCCTAAATATTATTAAACATTAAATTTATCTTTTATTTCCTTTTGGTTCATCACTTCACCATTTTTCCCAAAATTGTCGCCTTCATACATGCTAAAATAGCCCCTACTCTGAGACAAAACAAAGAGATTTTGCACTATTGTATCATAAAATATGATTATTTTAGAGTTTATTATGGGTAATAATGGTAACATTTACCAAATTTTATCTTTCAACTCCTCCATTAGACCATTCAACTCTCCAAATTTGCAAGGCAGACTTTTGAGTAGGCAACCTATGAAGGTGGGCAGGTGATGGTCTGTGTTTGGAGGTCTAATCATTTCCTTGAGATTTATTAGGATATTTAAGGATCATAATTACTGAAAAAACCTACTCCAAACATTTTATCTATTCTTATTTCTCCCTTCAACACCTCTCATGCTCTTGGAAAACATGGACTAGGCTCATGACTGCTTAGAAAAGAGAATTCTTGTTTATGCTTGGCTGTAGGTTTTATTGGCTTAGTTTGGGATTTTGGACACCATAAAAACCTTTTTTTATGTTATAAATATCATAAATTTTGATACTCCGCAGTATTTATAATCTAATATCACTCTTTTGCATTTATACATCCCTTACTTCTCAAGATTAGGACATTGCTTGTGTGGACTAAGACAGGCCTGTAGGTACTTATTTAGAATCTCTACTATTTGGTTTTGATGTGTATGGAATTTTTTCCATGATTATTATGTAATAATACCCTCCTCATTAATTTAATTTCCTTATAATCCTTAAAACCAACATTACTTCATATTTGGGTCCTCAACTAGGATGCTCTGTCTTGACTAGACTAAGACTATTTGTCATGCCTGTAGGTTGTCATGGCTTGGTCTAGGCTCTATTTGGTGCTTGTGAAATTTTTAGAATATTATTTTGAAAAATTAATATCCATTTATTAATTTAATCTATCATATCATATCATTTCAAAGGTTGAATACTCTTACAACATCAAAATGTTCAAGGTTTGCTCCTGTCTAGCTGTAAGTTCACTTTTTCTTGCCTAAGTAGGTATTTTAGAGATGCTTGGATTTATAATTGATGGTTTTTTATTATCATTTTAAGGTTTTGGAATCAATAATACCCATTTATTCTCATATTTCACCTTAAAACTTCAATATAATTTCAAAACTTTGAACTTTCAACTCACTACCAACATGCCTCACATGACTGTGTGTTAGGCCACCTGTAGGTGAGTTTGAGTTTCATTACGTCATGTGGCTAATGTAATCATCTCTTAACTTTATTTATATTTTACTTCAAGTAATAAATTCACTCTAAACCTCAAAATTTGTTATTATATGCTCAATTGAGACAATATCTTACCCAAGCCTACTGTAGATGACCTTTCCCAAGCCTGTACGGATTGAGGGTTTGCATTGGGGGATTCAAACATCAAATTCACCTCTCCATTTTGTCATCAATATCTTAGGAATGTTATTTAGACCATTTTTTATGATTTTAATTTTATTTAATATTTTAAAAATTCCATATGAGGTGCAAAATCAACTTTTCACTAACACCCCTGTAGAATTCACTGCCAACATTTAGTGGTTTTTTGGCAACTTCAAGGTGTTGAAAATCCCATCTCCACTTATTACTTTGACCTCAAAAATGGAAAAGTTATTATTTGTGGATATGGATATAATAAAAAATAAACAAGGGTGTTTAAATCTATTTTTATCATGGAAAATTTTATTCCACAAAAACTCTAGGATCTCTATTTTGGTCCTTTGGGGACTAAGAACCCAATACAATCTACTCATCTTTTGAAGGGGAAAATTTTAATTGTGTGGCATCATAACCTCTATGGCATGAAATATAAGATCATTTGGTCATGTTATATCTTAAAAAATTAACTCCACCATGTGTTCCATTCTTTCATAACTTTGTACAGCTTCATAAAGCTCTTAGAGAAGTTGATTGTAAATGCACTTTGCAAATAAGGCAATGAGCAAGTAGACTACAAAAATTAGATTTAAAGGAGGATGTTGGTATAAATTATCATAATAAAATATAATTAATCACTTTAAAACATTAATCCATACATATTAACACACTCCATGAAGCTCCTTTCCATGTTGTGAAACTCAGGTTACACACCCATGACTGCAAACTTGGAAAACAAGCACAATTTGGAATCCTCCTCCAAAGGCATTGAAAGTGAAGGAATTGTATGATGAAACATAATTATATATTTAATTATTTCCACATTGAAACACCTCATAAAACTCACATATCCCCTTAGATTCCTAAAAACAAGAAATAGATGCAAACTTACACCCCTCTTGAATGCAATTCCATAAAAAGCTTCCTAGAGTGTAAATGATTGTTCATAAATGAGTAGGCACAAAATTTAAACTTATTATTATGAAAATTTATTTCAATCAGATTAAAATCCACCGCCATAATCACTCTTTCTAATTCCACTTGTAGCTTCCATAGTGAGTGTTTAAACTTGCCCTTCCTTGGTTTGCCAATGGAAAATGAAGGAAAAGAGGTTGGAAATGGATATTGTATGAAATTTTCTATAAAAAAACATTAATATGACCTATGGGGGGGTTTAATAGACACTCCACCATGTTTTCACTTTATGGTGGACTTGAGAAGTCTGTACAAGTGCCCAAAGGGGCCTATTTTTGAGGAAAAACTACCATTTCATGATCATAACATACGTTTAACTACCATATAACATGATTATAACATCATTTGACCTTAACCACATTCTCATCCACCTTAGGGACAAATATTTTAATTTTAAAGTCCTCAAAATTCATTTAATTAAGTTTAAAAAAATGGTGAAATGACCCTTTTAGCCCCTGAAACCTAGCAAGTGATCAATTTGTGACTTGTAAACACATTGAAACCTATCAAAGAAAATTTTAAGACATTTAAAAAATAAATTGATATTTTAACTAATTTTGACCATAGTTTACCAATGTTGACTTTTGGTTGACAGAGCCAGTACAAGGAGGATGGATTTTAGCAAGGACTAGGGAAAGGAAAAACAAGATTTATAAGATAATAGGGGATCCCATAGGACACATGAAACTTTATTAAAAAGTTTAAAATAGTATGGGTTGACCCAAATTTGAATTGGGATCAAATTTTATCATCATTCTTAGTGATTCCTAGGGGTGGCATGCCTATTATGCCTAAGATCAATCGCCTAATCCTTCCATTGGGCATGGAGTCACACATATGAGCACTCTAATTGACCTGAATAGACCTTTGGCTCAAGGGAAAAAATATGGTTCACACAAACACACACACATACACACACACACACACACACACACACACACACACACACACACACACACACACACACACACACACACACACACACACACACACAAATAAAGACACACATCAATAAAAGGAAAAGAAACACACTTGTGCTCTGAAGCACTTAAGAAACACAAGGCAAACACATTCTATAATAGACAAACTAGATAGATAGAAATGATCTTCTTGTATCAAAAGGAAATATTTTCATACCATCTACTTGAAGTGGAATATAAGAGTGTTCAAGCAACCACTTAGGTCTTGTCCTTATTTTTTTAACACCTTGTTTACTTCCCATGGTGCTTGCATTGACTTCATTTGATTTCACAAGCAAGAACATGTATCCAATTAAAACATACTCCTCTTAATTTGTTTGAATGGAAACCATAGCCCTTAGTTCAAGTGTTTTTCCATTGATAATAGACTCATTTTTATATTCACATTCAACCTCAACCTCAAGTGGCTTTTCATCATCAAGGTTGTATTCATTTTGAAAAAGAATTTCTCCATCAAGCTTTGGTGTTCCTAGAAACTGAATGCATGGGAGAGGTTCTTCAAAACTTACTACCTCTCTTGGCACCTTGTATTATCCATCCGTATTATTCATTTAAACTTCTTGAGATGAGTCATGCTTACCTTTCTCTTCTTGTGGAGGTGTTTCATGATCATCAATAGGTTCAGTTGCAACATCTGCTTCAAAACACTTCTCAAGCTCTTCATGAAGTGGAGATGCATCATCCAAGCTTAAGAAAAAAAATTAAGATCATCCCAAAATTCCAAATCTTCATGGTCAATATAAAGGGATTGAATTTCATCAACACTCTTCCCAGCTTCTTGTGTAGCTTAATGTTAGCTATTTTGGCATCTCTTCTTCACCTTGTGTTATAGGTTGATTATCATCATCCTTCATATCATCAACTTCTTTTTCAAGCTCAAAGATTGATCCATTAGGGTGAAGAGGTGTACTAATGACAATGTATTCATCATAACTACTTGACGCATCATCTTTAATATGTTCAAGGGACTCATCTATGATATTATCCTCCCCTAACTCTTGTAGAATCTTTAGAACAATCAGTTAATGTGAAGGCAATAGAGAAGAGGTACTAAATGGCAATCCTTTAGGTGCTTTATCAACCTTGTTCACATAGTTTTCTTCCCTTTGAAAGTTCACAAGAATGGTACCTTTTTTGCTACTTTCTCTATGAGTATCCCTTTGCATGAGGTTTTGTTCTTCTAATCTGAAGTAAGAAATAACTCTTTCTTGTGCCACTAAGGCTTGATAACCTCCTTCGCCCTCATACACAAACTGACCTTGAGGTTGTCCTCAGTGATCCAAATGGTCCTCTTCTTGAAACAAGTTGGTATAGATTGGAACAATAGCCTTTGTGGATGGAATGGAATTAGGATTATAGCTAGTAGGCTACCTATAGAAAACTTGATGACCTTGGTGATTGTATTAGGGATTGGGTGGAGTACTAACTTGCAATTGAGCTTGTTTGAGTTGAGCTTGTAATGACCTTATCATTTCATCTTTTTCTATAGCCTTATCCACATTCTTTGGAGTGATTATATACTTGCACATTGCCATTGGGAACTTTATCTACACTTGGGGTTTCAAATGAACTATGAGATAATAAAGGCATAACAACTCTTGGGGATAATTTCCCAGCTAGTATCAACTATTCTCAGCTTCAATAGCTAGCTCATATGCATCAGGTAGAGTAAATCCTCCCATTTATTGTAACATTACCACCTCATTAGTGCCCATGGCCTTGAGATAAGTGGGGAACACAAATCTTGGAGGGGGTCTTATGATAGGTGGTAACATATGCCATGTCCTTTGAAATCTCTCATTGAAATCTCCTATGGATTCATTAGTACCTCTCCTTATCACATTCAGCTGATGGATTAGTGAAATGTGATCACTTTCATTTTAAAAACTATGAAGGGTCATATACAAGAAGATTGATTAAATTTTCGGTGTTGAAGGCTGGGAAATCATGTTGCCTAGCCATCTTTTCTTCTTCTTCCTAACCATGAAATATAATGTGGAAAACTTGATCTATAACTAGATATTCTCACCTTTTTGAGTTGCCAAATGCTAGATTAGAAACACTTATGTAACCTTGGGCTTGTCAAGACCAACATTCACCTTGACATGGAAGTAATTAAGACTAGCTACCCCATCGAGTGTGTCAGAACTATTGTCATCAAATTGTGTACCCTAGGAACTTTGTGAATCTCCTTTAATTTGATGTAACATGGAATCATTTCTCAAGTTTGTGGGAACTTATAAGAGAGATGAATCTCTAGATTATGAGGGCTAGCTCCCTAGATTCATATTTAAGTGCTTATCACATAATCTAATGGTGATTTCTGGGAAAAAGGTTAGGAGTTTACATGAAAGGAAACTACACTAAAGATGTGATACACCAAGACATATCTGACAGACTATCACATTCCTACTAAATAACAAGGCTATCCAAGACTAATTCTATGCATTGAAGGATCTTAACATAGTGTTTCAATGTGAAGGTAGGCTTACATAGGATAACCAACAATATAACTAATATAGGGTCAGATTACACACCATAGAAACAATTTCATTCTTGAAAATGAGCCTAGTACATTCATACACTTCACATGACCTATTAAAATTAGAACTCTTGCTTAAACATGAAGGATAAAGAGGAGTAAGGATGACACCATCACGTAGCTCCACTATACATCACTCATACACTTAGAAAAAATGTTCTTAACTCATAATCAAACTTGTGTTCAATGTTGAAAGACAAAATTCAATTTCACACTAGCAGGGTCTTGCCATACTAGCTGTGGTCTCCTTTACAATAGCCAAAATGTCTCATACTTATAGAATTTGGAAGAAGAGAGAGAGAGAAGAGAAGTTAAAGAGGCACAAGGACAAGTGTAAAAATTTGAGGATTAGTCATAATCATATAATTGATGTGTAAAATGAGTTATGAAACTGATTTTTACATCATTCTATTCCAAATTAGCCTTTTCTCCAAGTGTGGCATAGCAATCTTCTCAATCATTCCCTCTTGTGAAATTGCTTTCATGATCAAATTTAAATATCACTTCAAAGAAATTTAGGGATAAGTGTTTCATGGAAATTATTTGGAGTAGAGATAAAGTAACTTATGTGGGCATGTGTCTGTCCCAAACTGAGCACCTTCCTCACATGTGGCATTGAAACTCTTCACAAGCATCTTTAAGTCTTGAAACTCCTTCTTGACAAGTGGCAAAAAGAAAGAGTTTGATTATGAGATCTCTTAGACATTTATATTTTCATCCCAATGACACTTGGAAGTCATCTTAATGAATCTCAACCAGTTACATCACCTGTAATCATCAATTCCTCTCGTAGGTGTCACAAGGCCTCCCTATCTCATTAGGCCCAATTTGGCATAAATAGTTAAAATTTGGATTTAGCTCAAGTTATGAAATATTTATTCATGGAAGTCCTATTTTCATCATATTTTACTTAAAAAAATCCATTTATAACCATCAAGCTCTCACCAAAACCCCATTTTGCCTATAGAGCCTTCATTAGGCTTAGTCCTCTTGTAGCCCTATTTTTGCACAAATACAATTCTGCAAGATAATGTATGGAATTAAAGGAATAAGTTAGAACATTTTTTAGTACCATTTTCCATAATTTTTCACTGTACCAAGTTTCATGTCTCTATACTTAAAGCAAGTGTACTTTTTTGATCAATTAGTCCTCTTTAGCCTAGAAGACCAAAAATGCTCAAAATGGCTCCTGCACATGTGAAATATATTGGAAATTTTTTATTCACTTTAACATGACCCATAACATTATCCATATCAAACTTGAGCCTTTTTTTTCATTGTGGAAGTATGAAAACTCTGAAATGACCAAAAGACTAGTCTAGGTCTTTTTGCATGCTAGATAAAGAAAATGGATATTGGGTGAGTATTGAGCTTCAAATTGATTTTAAAATGATATATTAAGGTATATAACATATTATAAAATAAAAATAAACCTCATTAAAACCTTAAAACAACCTATTTACCTTGAAATAAACTTTCAATTCACCTTTTCTTCATTTCTCCACTAGTAACAAACATCATGGTGACTGCAACTTTTGTGGTATGGGGTACCCTATTTACCCTTAGAAATTTTATCAAGGTTTATTAGGTTTATTTATTTCAAATATATCTTATAAAACCTTCAATTTATCTTTTATTTCCTTCTGGTTCATCACTTCACCATTTTTCCCAAAGTTATCACCTTCGTGCATGCTAAAATAGCCCCTACTCTAAGACAAAATAGAGATGGTTTTCACTATTAGATCATCAAATATGATTGTTTGAGAGTGTATTATTGAACCTAAGGGTACTATTTACCAAATTTTATCTTTAAACTCTTGCATTAGACCATTCAACTCTCCAAATTTACAAGGCAGACTTTTGAGTAGGCAGCCTGTGAAGGTGGGCAGGGGATGGTCTATGTTTGGAGGTATAATGGGTTGCCTTGTGATTGATTAGGATATGTAAGGATCATAAATTCCTGAAAAAACATATTCCAATTATTTTATTTTATCCTTATTTCCCCCTTTAACACCTCTCATACTCTTGGAAACATGGACTAGGCTCATGACTGCTTAGAAAAGAGAATTCTTGTTTATGCTTGGCTGTAGGTTTTATTTGCTTAGTTTGGGATTTTTGACACCATAAAAACCCTAATTTTATGTTCTCAAGCTCATAAAAATTTATCATCCACCATTTTTATAATCAAATCTCACTCTTTTGCATTTATACATCCCTTACTTCTCAAGATTAGGCCATTGCTTGTGTGGACTGAGACAGGCCTGCAGGTGCTTATCTGAAATCTCTAGCATTTGGTTTTGATGTGTATGTAATTTTTTCCATTATTATTAGGTAAAAATACCATAATAATTATTTTAATTTCCTTATAATCCTTCAAACCAACATTACTTCATGTTTGGGTCCTCAACTAGGATGCTCTGTCTTAACTGGACTTAGACCATTTGTCATGGTAATAGGTTGTCATGGCTTGGTCTAGGCTCTATTTGGTGCTTGTGAAATATTTAGCATATTATTTTGAAACATTAAGATCCATTTATTACTTTAACATATCCTCTTATATCATTTTAAATTTTTAATAATCTTGCAACATCAAAATGTTTAAGGTCTACCCCTATCTAGCTATAGGTTCACTTTTTCTTGCCTGAGTAGGTATTTTGGAGATGCTTGGATTTAGAATTAGTGGTGTTTGATTATCCTTTGAATTTTTTATAATCATAAATATGCATTTATTCTCCTATTTCACCTTTAAACTTCAGTATAAGGTCAAAACTTTGAACTTTCAATTCACTGCCAACATGTGTCACATCACTGTGTGTTAGGTTGCTTGTAGGTGAGTTTGAGTTCCATTAGGTCATGTGGTTAATGGAATCATCTCTTCACTTTAGGTATAGTGTCCTTCAAGTACTAAATTCACTTTAAACCTCCAAATTGGTTAGTATATGCTCAATTAAGACAAGATCTTACCCAAGCCTGTTGTAGATGACCCTTCCCAGCCCTGTACGGACAGATGGTTTGCATTAAGGGTTTCAAACATCAAATTCACCTCTCCTTTTGTCATCACTAGCTTACGAATGCTATTTATACCAGTTTTGATGATTTCAATTTTATGTCACATTTTAAAATTTCCATATGAGGTGAAAAATCAACTTTGCACTAACACCCCTGTAGAATTCACTACCAACATTCAATGGTTTTTTGGCAACTTCAAGGTGTTGAAAATCCCATCTCCACTTATCACTTTGACCTCAAAAATGGTAGGGTTATTCTTGGTGGATAGGGATACAAGAAAAAATAAATAAGGGTGTTTAAAAATCTTTTTTCCATGGCAAATTTTATTCCACAAAATCTCTAGGATCTCTGTTTTGGTCCTTTAGGGACTAAGAACCCAATACAATATGCTCATCTTTTGAAGTGGAAACTTTCACTTGTGTGGCATCATAACCTATATGGCATGAAATATAAGATCCTTTTGTCATATTGTATCTTCAAACATGAACTCCACCATGTGTTTCATTTTTTCACAACTCTGTATAGCTTCATAAAGCTCTTGGAGAAGCTGACTATAAATGCACTTTGCAGACAAGGCAATGAGCAAGGAGACTAGGCAAATTAGATTTGAAGGAGGATGTTGGTCTAAATTATCACAATAACATAAAATGAATCACTTTAAAACATGAATCCATACATATTAACACACTCCATGGATCTCCTTTCTACATTGTGAAACTCAGGTTACCCACCCATGACTGCAAACTTTAAAAATAAGCATAATTTGGAATCCTCCTCAAAGGGCATTGAGATTGAACGAATTAGATGATGAAACACAATTATATATGGCCTTATTCCCACCTAAAAACACTCATGAAACTCACATAGTTCCCTAGATTCCTAAAAATAAGAAACATATGCAAACTTACACCCCTCTTGAATGCAATTCCATAAAAAGTTGCCTAGAGTGTAAATGATTGTTCATAAAGGAGGAGGAACCAAATTGAAACTTATTATTATAAAAATTAATTTCACTTAGATTAAAATCCACCCCCATAAACACTCATTCCAATTCCACCTATAGCTTCCATAGTGAGTGTTTGAACTTGCCCTTCCTTGGCTTGCCAATGGAAAATGAAGGAAAAGAAGTTGTAAATGGATGTTTCATGAATTTTTTTGAAAAAAAAAATGTTAAAATTATTTTTTTTGAGGTTAAGAGACACTCCACCATGTTTTCACTTGATGGTGGATTTGAGAAGTCCATACAAGTGCCCAAAGGGGCTTATTTTTGAGGAAAAACTACCATTTCATGATCATAACAGACTTTTAACTACCACCTGACATTATTATGACATTATTTTACCTTATATACATTATCATCCACATTAGGGAAAAATATTTTAATTTTAAAGTCCTCAAAATTCATTTAATTAAACTAAAAGGTGGCCAAATGACCCTTTAGCACCTAAAACCTAGAAAGTGGTCAATTTATGACTTGTAAACACATTGAAACCTATTGAATAAAATTTTAAGACATTTAAAAAATAATTGAGCCTTTGAATAATTTTGACCATAGTTAACCAATGTTGACTTTTGGTTGACTGGGCTAGTACGAAGAGGATGGGTTTCAACAAGGACTATGGAAATAGAAAATGAGATGTATAGGACAATAGCAGACCCCATAAGACACATGAAACTTTATTAAAATGTTTAAAATAGTAGGGTTTAACCCAAATTTTACTTGGGGTCAATTTGGTTAATAGGAATGATAGAGCCAAAGGGCCAGCCTTTGCATTCTTGAGCCACTTTCTAGGGAATTGAGCACTCAGCTCTGTTCATGATATTACTCTTGGTACAACATCATCTAGAATTAATCAGCATCATGATAGGTTTTGTATTGGTCCATGTACTCATTTTATTGTATTCATAACTTTCTCTTCCTCTCTCTTATCCAACTTTATATATTCTTATTTAGATATAGCGTATCTAGTAAGAACTGATCTACTCTTGTTTTTCTCGAAAACTCACACTTCATAGTGTGTTATTTCTATGCACAACCCAATAGCACAATAGCATCATGAGCTTCACCCTTATAGGTAAGTTTAGGTACACTTTCTATTTTTCCTTTATCTTAGTATTTGTCTTTGTTGCATCACTAAAAGAAAGGGGGGGCAAATGTAGTCATATAAAAATGCAAAATTGATAACTTGAGTGTGGATTATGACTCCCAATCCATATATCCCTTTTTCATCCTCTCATGACCCTCATAGTCTTACTTTCATTGATTCCCAATCATCTGTAGCCTTCCAGACTTGATCCCAACTAAGCCAAGACCCTCTTTTCATGACTAATCCATCCTCCCAGGTCCTATCTTCCCAGGATGATAACACCACACTAGGACTATAACACCATACCACTCCTATCTGATTTTGATGTTGTTATCCAAGCTCATTTCTATCCCCAATAGTCAATTTATTCTAGTTTTCCATCCTTTTCCTTGTCAACCTAATGTGAGCACATTCAACCCATGACCAATAGATCCTTATAAAAGCCCATTCAAAGATCATTTGGAAAGGATTGGCAAATATCACAAAGTAAGCAAGAATATAAGCAAGACTACTTAAGAAAATTTACCTATTCTCTACATACATGCGTATAATACTATTTATAGTCTTATTTGAATCCTTACACCAGTCCTTAGTCATCTTAAGCACACCCAATTTAGCATTTCCTTACATTCTCAAATCACAACTGCACCAAGCACTTTCAAAGGGAGAACTACATATTTCTTGATCCCTCTTTGGAGTATTGATATGTAGGTAGTGTGCCCACACAAGGGGTGTGGATCCACGTCCATTGAATATTACACACACTAACCCCCCCCCCTCTTATTCAAAATTGATATAAGTATAATGGAAGATAGGGTTTGAAGAGAAAATCTACTCTACAAAGATCTCTATAGACTGCTGACTACCTAAACTTTAGAGATAGGGTCACATAGACCTACCAAACAAAACCCAAAAAGCTCATATCCTTAGGACAATAGCACTAGATAAGGACTACAACACTGGTGCCACTCCTGTCCACTTTCAAAACTCTTGTCAAATCAGAAAATGAAAGTTAGAATCTTATTTATGATAGTGTCCTAGTCTAACATAGTGAATATCAGATCTTGTCTTAATCAGCTCAATATAGTTTAAGCTAAGTCTTATTTTCTCCCTCTTATTGCTATTTTTAGAAAAGCTCTAATTACCAAAAAAAATCATAAATCAATAGCTTATTTACCACATATTATTTACTAATTTGTCAATCCAAACCTTTTAACTAAATTAAGAATAAAACCCCAATTATTCTCAAAATTATTAAATCACATGCACAAAAGTGAATTTTTCTTTCAAGGTATCTCCTAAGAGATACCTTCGAGTTACCCATGAAGGTATTACAAGGGTATTTCAAGGTCTTTAAAGGAATCTCCTATGAGATACCTCAAAGGGCATTGTATATGGTCATAAATTCAAGCAAACATTGAATATATCTCCCAGTCATTACCCTCAACATACACATGAGTAAAATTTTCCTTCACCTTGAAGGCATTACTTGAAGGGAATTGTAATACCTTCAAGGTATCTTGTAGGAGATCCCTTAAAGTTACCCATGAAGGTATTATGGAGGTTTCAAACATTATTTGATAAAGCTAAAGGCTTTGCATCCCATATTTTGATACTCTTGGATCCCTAAAAGTATGACACTTGGCATCTCTTCATTAAAATGGGCTCACAAAAGATAACTCGAAGGGCATTGTCATACATTGAAGAGGATGTTGAATGTATATCTTATGAGATACCTTCAACATGAAAAGGAGTAAAAATTTCCTTTACCTTGAAGGCACTACTAGGTGATACCTTAAAAGGCCTTGTAATACCTTAAAGGGTACCTTCAAGGTATCTCTTAGGAAATATCTTTCAAACATGCACAATAGTATATTTTTTCTTCAAGGTATCTTCTAAGAGATATGTTCAATTTATCCATAAAGGTATTACAAGACCATTGAAGGCATATCCTAGGAGATACCTTGGAAGGTGTTTTCATACATTTAAGGGGATGTTAAAGGTATCTCCTAGGAGATACCTTCGACTTGCACATGAGTGTTATTTTTATTCACCTTGAAGGCATTACTAATTTGGTTGGAAATCAAGGGGTTCTCAAAATAGAACTTTTGATATGAATCATAAGTTTTAAGTTTTCTATTCTTCTACGCTATGTGGACCTACCAGATGGCACTCCCTTGATGAAATAGAGACACAAAAACTTTATTACTTCATCAATAAGGTGTAAAGTTAAAAGGATTTATACCCCATATTTTGGTACTCTCAGATCCCCAAAAGTATGACAATTAGAATCCCTTCATTAAAATAGGCTTATTAAGATTAAATAGTTATTTGGTCTATGGTAAAAATTCCTCAAGCTTTTGTTATCTACAGACCTTCGAGATCTCACCATGTGACATGATATTAATAATCCATGATTACAGAAGTTTAAGCATAGTGAAAGATATGAAGCCATAAATTAACGAGTTAACACCCATCATCATATAGAGGAACTAACCCTGAGTATGTGGTAATCATCATTGATAAATATATTAAAGTTAATGATTGAACATCCATAGTTAATGAAGGTTTGGCATATGGTAGGTAATTAAACCCACTAAATCTTGACTAGAATGTTCATAATGAAATAGTCATTTAAACCAAAAGTTTGTTATCTTCTGTTAATGGTGCATGAATACATTCAATGTTTGAATCATGTGAATGATATATGTAAAATATACATTTAAGGGGAATTCACTTAGCCATTACTTAGAACTAGACACATACATCTAGTTCACCAATGGCATCAACTTCTAAACAATTCAATGTCCCTTATCTATATGATTTCACTGGTGTGACTTAGTACACTGATATAATGTTTGAGAAAAGTGCTTTTGATTTCAAATTCCACCATTATTATTCACTATGGGATGAGATATAATTATTAATGTCTTACTTAGATTAAGATAGAATTGTTCCAACCCACAAGCAGTACATTTATGATTTATTACCCATCAAGGTTTAGGGTATTCATTAGGTAGATTTGAAACCATAGGTAATGCCATGCATAGACCTTCTCTGAGATTTGTTTTTAAAAGGCACTTTTGCTAGTGATTGCTTATATATTAAGAAAAATAATAAAGTGACTACATACAATTTGGGTAGGGATTTCAAGAGGTATATTAGGTTACCTCACCTTTAAATAGCCTACAATCAAAACTTGGTTAATGTCTAGCTTGAACAAAACACAGTATTGGGGAAATTGAAAGAGTGGTTTGTCAAAGGATAGAAATTGAATCTCAAATGGGGAATTACACATAATTACATCATTAAATTTAGGCCCAAGGTTAGGATAATAATGGTTCTATTGAATATACTATATGGATTTCTGAGTATTGCATATATTCACATTTAGTGGGTTTCATTGTTGGTAATTTTGTTAACCTCTAATCAATTGATTATACTAGGAGAAATTAGCTATGCCAGACTAAAGTCCCAAATGTTTTGTCTAGACCAAAGGCCATCAGATGGTAGTTTTTAAATTATGTCTTATTTTCTATATGGTGTTATAGGAACTATTTACAAAATCTATAGTGAGTTGTGGTAACCCTCAAAAGAATATGTGGCTAACAGAATTAGTGAAGATCATTATTTTATGTTACTTCACAGATATAGGTATGAAATTGAAACAATTTGTAGTGAATTTTACCCTTATATATATCACTAAATCCATGAAAAATCTATGCCCAGGTTGTCCAAGAACATTTTGAAGACACTCCACAAATGGGGAGACTACTAGTTGTATTAAGATGTCATTGTCATTAAGATTGAAGGGACAAAGACTTTTCCCTTATTGTTACCACACCATGTTTTGGATAAGATTGATGAAGGAAAAATAACTTTTTAGATTTATAATAGTATTAATGAAGGAACAATTCAAAGTCATCTTATTTATTATTTTAACACTCCCATGAGTATCATCCAAATGTAGTATGTGGTCAGATCACATTTCAACTAGGCCAACAAAATCAAGGTTAACTACAATTTGAAATTGTCACCAATCAAAGAATGGGATCCAAATAAAAGGGTTATATGAAACCTTCAATAGATTAAGGAGAATAATAAGGTGTATGCTTCTTATGAGAATGATGATTATGACCATGATTCCATCTTACAGAATGCCCCTGATGATTCAGTGGTATGGAAGAATATGAAGGATAAATCAATGGCTATAGTCTAGGCTCAAGCATTACAATATAATCCTCAAGCCATTGAGGAAGAATTTGAGAGGGTATGGAATCACTAGTGGCCACCATCTCAACCTCATTTCTCTTATCAATAGGATTAGACTCCTTATACTCTATAAAATCCTATAGATGAGCAACCATCTGGTTATGGTGTCCAAAAGGGATCTAATCCTTAGCTTATAAGGGATATTTTAAGGGTCTTCTAAGTCCCCAAGTCCTTTATTCAATAATAAATTCTAACACCTAAGTTTTGGGCATAAAAACTACAAAAGATAGGTTGGCATCTTCTCCAATCAAAGAAAGGAAGAGAAGTTTTGTGATGACTCCTTTGCCTCCCTTAACAAATATTATCGAGGTGAGTCTTTTGGATTTCTTGCAAGCTTATTTATCTTCCATTCCAATTGTTCCTTATTCTCCCCAATATCCTATGGTTATCCCTTCATCACATAAATCCATTATTGAGGATACCTTTACTCAAATTAAATCTACCATTTTAAATCTAAACACCTTTCAACCCACCTCCAAATAATTGTTACCATGCCTTCACCACCATATCTTATGATGCCTCCCACCACTGTTATTCCTTTAGTTATGTCACCTTCAATTCCACCTTCCACTCCCCCCATCTTGACCTACTAGAGGAAGCCCAAGGATTCTCTTACTCCTACTGAGAGAAATTCATTAGAAGAAATATCATCTATAGGTCTATATACTATTGAGGATTCTCTTGAGAGGGAAAAATTAGATGAAGTTGAGAAAGAAAATGAAGGAGAAATTCAAGTAGATTTACTTTTGGAAGAAGAAATAGAACCAGTATCATTGATTAATAACTCAGATGATGAAGATGAAGAATTTGCTTCTGAGGAAACAAAAAAATCAAATTAAGTAAATATTGAAGATACTCACCTAGATGATGAAGAGGTGGAATTAGATAACGCCAAAGCCTTGAGTCTAGTAGAGAAATAAGCTCGCAAAACATCCAGGCCAAAGGATTTGATGAGGTAGTCTCTTCTTCTATTTATTTATATATCAATGTCAAAATCCTATTTTTAAGCCTGCTTTTTGTTATATCTCAAGGTTTTGTATTTATTCCTCCTAAGGATTCATAAATTATTTCCCTTTGATTAATAAAAACCCTAGAAAAGAGGGTCCATTTTGAAGACCAACTATGTCTATTTTTAATGCTCAAAGCCCACCCATTTAAAAAATAAAGTTAGATAAAACAGGCTTTCCCATTCCATAGGTCTCACTATTATTCTTATCTATAATAACAATGGATATAACCCCTAGTTTGGTTAGGTATATAGCTGAGGTCATGCCAAGAAGAGATCTATCTCTAGGGGAGAGAAATATCCACCAGCATTTCCTATTTCCCACTTAAATTAATACTTCAATAGTACCTCCATTAATTACACTTCATCTTATGACTCCTCCACATTCTTCATCTCAAGGCCCAAATCCAATTTAAGAAATAGGGGTTTTCATAGTTCCCTAATAGGCGAAAGTGATGCAAGAATCTAGGGATGAAAGACAAAATCTAGTTTTAACTAAATTGCCCGCAGTCTCCACCAGGTTTGATATGAAGAGTGGGATAATTCAGAGGGTGAAGAAGAGTAATGAATTTCACCTTGGTACAAGTAAGGAGATGGATTTTGAGTAGAGATATAATCTTTTTCCTCTTGCAAAAAAATTGGAGAAGAACCCAGGGGACCCTACTGAATATATTGAAAACTTCAACAATTTCATTTATTCCATAGCGGTAGCCTTAAATGAAATGCACAAGAGTAGTAAGGAGGAATTGATAAGGTGGAAAAAAATGAAAATCAACTAGGCCCCTTAGGAAATTATTTTTGTTGTGTAAATTACAACCAATAAGTTGTATGATATTTTGTATAGTATGCGAGCCTTTAGAGCATCTGTCTAATCTAACCAAGTAAACGTCACTAAGCTATGGCACCAAATGAAAGAATTGGAAAAGAGGTTGAATTTATTTATTTTGTGTTCAAGGAATAATTCTTTTAACCATTTGAATTTAATTTCTTATATGGATGTGACCTTTTTCTTTAATTATGTCATTGTTAAAATATATGCATCTCTCGATTGGCATAATCAGATGAAGGCATTGTTGAGACTCTTTACCAAATATGAGAGTGAGGCCTTAGAAATTTTAGTATATATGAGGGTCACCTAGGTGACTACTCCTACTGGTGATTTTTTCAACATGTTTAATTTTGATAACCTCCTTCATGTAGTAACAAATATTTTTAATAAGGAGATGGAGGAAACCATCTATAGGAGGTTCTGCATTTGGTCAGTTTTGCTAACAGAGTAACTAAGGTTGAAGCCTTAGTATCTAGATTTTAGTATATATGAGGGTAACTTAGGTGATTACTCCTACTGGTGAGTTATTCAACATTTTTAATTTTGATAACCTCCATGTAGTAACAAATAGTTTTAAGAAGGAGATGGAGGAAACCATCTACAGGAGGTTCTACATTTGGTCAATTTTGCTAATAATAGAGTAATGAAGGTTGAAGATTGGTATCTAGATTTAAGAGCCTAGATGAAGATAAAGGTAGGTTAATGACTAAAACACATATAATTCTTAATCTTTCTTACTCAATTTTGATACTCTAAATAAATAATTTGAGGCAAGGGGTGCATTATTGGAACAACTTAAAGAAAAAGAGAGTCTAAGTCTAGTGTTCATTTTACCCATGGTTACTCTTATGGAAACTTCAAATTTTTCTTCAAATCCTCCATCTATCAGTACCACATCAACACTATGATTTTAAATTATTATATATGTGCATGTATATTTAAGGTGGAATTCTAGTTCCCGATCTATTTATTATATATACATATTGTATTTTAGTTGGAGAGTCTAAATTTAGACACTTCCATTGTGTATGTATCTTTTGCATGATATTGAGCTTGTGTCTCTATTTTTGGACTTGTAGTTCTATACAAAATTTAAATATATGAGGCATTTCCATCCCAAGCTTATAAATACATGTAACCTCCTAGTCCTAAAGAGAAGATAATTTTGGTTGTTCAAACCAATAAGAAATTTGAAAGAGTTCTAATTGACTTTGTCTTTATGTTTAAATCTTGATTATTCACAAAATATGTAGATTACTTGAGACATTATATTGTTATAGTAACATAGTTCTTAGATTTATGTATGATTTATCCATTTTAAATATAGTCATTCATTTTAAGATATACTTGATTTTAATATCTTTTGCATGCTAATCATAATCCTTTTTGAAGATGTGAAATAGCAATCTAACAATTGTACAACCTTTGAATTTGCATGTATGAGTACAATGTGTTATCTATCCTTTGAACCATCAGTGCTACAACATTTTTAAATAAATATTCATTTAAATTCTTTGTCATACCTAAGATCAAGTGCTAGTTTTGAAGGGTTTCATCCTGGGCTATCCATAGGCCTTCTTTTCTATCTTACTCTTCCTTTATTTTTTGAGTTTTTTTCTAAGATCCTAACCAACTTAGTTAGAATCATCATCTTAAAACCCAATAAAATTATATCTAGTTTCATTCATAATTAGTCCATTTATTGTAAAAAATATGTATCACTCACCACTACTCCACCAACAGGTTGTTATAAAACTGAATACCTTAAAACTCATGTGTTTGAGTGATTTACTTCAATGATACTAAAAAATTAGAGGCTACCTCATAAAAGGATCTGGGGCTATGTGTAAAAAACACATAAAATAATCCATAATTATAACTTTTAGTTTGTTATTTAATAGTAGGTAGGTAAGATCTATGAATTTTTGGTGTATCACCTCATGTTATTTTTAGTTTATTTTCTCTCCCTTTTCCCAAATAAAGAGCATAGTTTAACTATAGGTAGTTTTACTCCATGTAGTGTAGGTCTTCATGGAATTTTTAAACATGATGAAGTGATTTTATAAGAGACACTAGCCCATCTTTGGAGGTTTAGCTCAAATGTCCTTAGCTCCGACCCTTTGGAACTAATCTCATTGTGTCTACAAATTAACTTTATTGTTGTGGGTGCACTATTTAAGAGATAAGAGTATCTCTTAGGAGATACCTCAAAGGGAGCTTTCATAAATTCAAGGGTATTTTTTAGTTATCTTATAGGATATACCTATAACATGCACATGAGTGGAATTTTCCTTCACCTTGAAATCATTATTGTGGCCTTAATTTGCACCTTCGGGGAGAGTTCTTCAGGCTCTCTCCAACCAAGACATAAAATGGGAATAAGCTTAGGCTATGGGTATTCTATAGTGAGTTTGAACCTCTAGATAGGGTTGGTTCCCTTAGATCTATCACGTAAACTAATCTCTTGCTTGGAAAAGGGAAAGAAATAGAAAATAATTCATGAAAACATATAAAAGGAGGCGACGTACCAATGTTTTAGACACTTACAATTGTACATAACACACTATCAGACAAATTTAGACCTAAAAATATCACTTCATTCATTCTTTGATCAACTTTCACATAAGTATTTCACAAAAAGGCATGAACTAGTTATCAATCTAGCATGGGAAGGCAGTTGTCCACTTCCAAACTAGCCAATAAACTATGGCACTTAGAATGACTTGTGAGAGCTAAAAAACACTTCATGAAGGTGAGAAAACTTAGACAAAGGCAAAGAAAAGCATGAATTCATTTAACCACATTAATGAGTTCATAGGACACACTTTAATTTAGCTTGTGAATAGAAGAATTCAATTTTTTATTACATCAAATAGGTGTTGTAATATAAATCTTGGCATAACTTGGGCATGCCAAAAGTGTCAGAGTCTCTTTTTGCTTGGGGAGAAATGGGAGATATACAAGAAAGGGGAAGAGAGAGAGGCGGGAGTGAGTAAGCATAAATTAATAAATGAGGCCCAACCACTCTTTTATTGATTAACATTAATTCTACCTTAACAAATTAGCCTTCATTAGATCTAAACTCTTTCAAGCCCTCCTATGGGATTAGAAACACACCTAGAAGATAAGAACCTACTTAGGATGATGAGTCATGATCCATCCAAATTAAATAGTTTCCAAAGACTTCTAAAATTTCATTAAATGCTCTATTGTTCCTTCTCAACCTCTAAACTCTTCATCTTCTTAATGAGCTTACAACACCATGTTTCATTTTGATATGTTCTTTATGTTATCAAACATCCACTCAAACTCATTCACTAGTGTCCCTTATGACATTCCTTTCATAATTACCATTTTACCATTACTCCAAACCTTGAAAATAGGTCAACTATAAATGAAAACCAATCACCTTATTAGTTTTCATATAGTCATAATTTCAAATGAAGATCCATAGGCTAGGGTTTCTTGATAATGAACAACAATTAAAACTTATGCTTGAGGGATTTTTATAGGTTTGGTTGAGTTTTAATGGCATCCTATGATTTTGCAGTGTTTGCTCTGGTAACCTAGATCATATTGGATCTCACATATATACATTTATTTTTTTGGGTGGTAAAATCCTTTGATCTGATGTGTCTACCTATGTGGCCTTTTCTTGGGCTGCTTATTTCATTTTAAAACCTAACCACTATCACCTTAGACATGTGTCTTTATCTCATCCCCCTGGGATCTAATCAAATTTTCTCCATCAATTTCCTCAAGAGTCTCCTAGCTTTGACCTTCATCATTGGTTATTCATCTTTGATCACTCTCTAGATTGTGACACTTGGTATCCCTAAATTGATGCTTGATCTATATTTTCAAAAATTTGACACTTGGCAAACATACATGCCTCTTGTGGACCCTGCTATCAAATTATATGATCAAATGTACTTACACCATGTGCTAGCCTCACATGAAATATGAGCTCATTGACTTTTTGAATTTTTTCCACACCATCAACTTGCTCTTGCATGATTGAACATTGTTGGGTGAATATTTTGTCCTCAACTAACTGATGACAAAATGGGTATATCAACCACAGCACAGGGGGATTTACACCACGAGAAGTGTGGGTTTACCAGATCTCAATGAGGTAAATCTCTCCTCTCATCAAGGGGAGGTTCCCTATAAATACTTACGCACTAGCTTGATGTATATAATTAAGCAGAAAATAACACATGGGGTGGTATCACAGCATCTACTTCTCTTTTTTCAGAAGTAATGTATAAAGAACAAAAGAGGGAAATCTTAGTCCGCAGCTAACAACCTTCCTCTTCTTTCAGGAATGGTATCAAATGTGGAGCAAAAAATCATCTGAAGTGATGAAATTTACGAGAACACTCACATAAGCACAAAGTCTTGCGTAGTCTCCTTTACCGATTCAGAACAAGTACAACCGTAGAGTGAAGTGAAGCACAAAGTCTTCACCTAAAACTACAAAGATAACTGAATCTCAAAGATAAAAGTAGCACAAAGTCTATATTCTACCTTCCAAAAATATCCTTAGATAATACTAACACACCCACTTTGCTTATTAAATTAGATAAATAAGATATTACTAGGAAAAAGGACATAAGAACTATTTCCTAAATAACACAGACAATCTCAACACAAAGTCTGAAACAACATGCTTCTCATTTATTCAACAAAATATGATTTACAAATTTGAGCACAAAGTCTCAAAAGTTGCTTCAATTTCAGTAGAGTGTTTGCTATTAATTTTTCCAAGCCCCCTTTACAAAATGATGTCTCCACTATATATAGGGAGAAATCCTCAAAAACTAGAAAATAATAAAATATACAAAATATCTTGGTCAAAGATGACTCGTCTTTGACTTGGAGATATTTTTTTGAAATATTTACATGTAATTACATATTTCAAAATTGCATTCACTTTGCACAAAATAGAAGTGCGTAAGGAGAGAAGAAGAAAGAAGGGGAGAGATTCAGTTCTTGCTACTAGATTTCTTCATATGTGCATCAAACATAGTGATGGATGCCTAAATTCCTAAGTTGTCTGGCGCAACTGTGTTCTTAGAGATGATTCTGGCTTTGATCAATGCATTCTTCAATGATGTGATAGCTTTAGCGTGGCTAGTTAACCTGGATTTTAGATTCTCCAAAGTTAACTGAGCATCTAGAATGTTGTCCACAATAGAAATTGAGAAGGTTTTTTCTTCAAAATCTCTCTGAATCATCTCTTTGAAATTTTGAATCATTTTTTCTGTAAGAAAGAACTGATTGTCCTTAGAGGTTGAGTTGCATGGCAGCTCTTCTAATTTATTCAGCAGGCTCAAGTCACTCTTCTCACTAGCCTCCTTGAAAGCTTTAAGATCATCAATCAGATCTTTGAGTACCTAGATCCTGAAGATCAATGACTCCTTGATTTCAACATAGGAGTCCTTGCTGGAGATGGCACTAATAGTTATCAATTTGCTTTTCTTAAGATCCTTCATCTCCTTCCATTTTCTAAGGACCTTTTCTGAGTTGTCAATCTCTTGATAGATAAGGGAGACGAAGTCATCTACCTCTGCTCTTAACTTTCTCATCTTTCCTGTCCCTTTTGCAACTTTTGTAAGCAAACAAACTCCCTGAGTATGCATCTTTTCAATATAGTCCTCTAAGACTTTTCCCTTCAAATAAGTCTTTTCTGCTTTTTGAATGACTGAGTCATCCATGGAGAAGGCCTCTGAAGTTGCTGCTTCAGGAGGAAGAGTGAACCTTTTTATTACTGTCATTAGCTGCTCTACCTTGGCCTTGTAATAATCCTTCATTTCCTTCTCTCGATCAAATTTCTGGACCATGATGTCCATAGCTGACTGAAGATCACTTTTTGCACCTTCGTGGGTAACTTTGCCAAGTTTAACACGAGAGATGGAATAGTTGCTCATCTCAAAACCCTCAAGGGTTGCATCCTGTGGAGGCTTGGCAATTTCCAAAAAAATTGTCCTTTTTCTTCGACCAATTTAGAGAGGATTCTTGGCCTCTTAGGAGACTTTGCTTTCACCGGCACTATTTTGCCAAAGTCAAATTCATCTAGGGAGATGGCCATCTTCTTTCTTTTTGGCATGAAAGCAGACATCCAAGGTGGGAGGGAAGAGGTATCTATTGTGATGACAGTTCCCACAGTTGGTGTTATGGTAGTGACTTCTACGCTACTAGTGGTAACAGTGGTCACAGTTGGAGTAACCAATGAAACTTTACCAGCCATTGATTCAGGTTCTTGCACAAAGCTTATTGTCAGGTTGAAAGAAGGAGATGATAAACTAGGGATGGACCCAGAAGAGCGAGGAGAACCTCTAAAAGTGCCCTGAGGATCACTGAATGCGACTCTGGAAGGAGAGGTGGCTCTAGAAGAGGCAACACTGATCAAAGAGACAAGAGAAGAGGGTACCATGGGAGACTGAGGAGGAGAAGGAGAGACATTCTTGAGTGGCTGCGCTTGTTCTTGCGAGGGCGGAGATCTAGTGCATAGTTGCCTTGATGGCTGATCATCTGTCTCCATGGGCTGGGTAGCTTGTGCCTGAGAGCTTTGTTCTACAATCTCTTTAACTACCACTTCTGGCCCTTGTGCAGTCTTTGATTTCTTAGATACAAAGATGATCCTAGGCTTGTGAGGCCTAGATGGAGAAGGCACATCACCTTTGTTTTTAGTTCTGTTCTCTGCTTTCCTCTTCAATTCTGCCTAGTATTCAGCCTCTGATCCCATAACAAATTCCTTTAGGGTGATCCCTTTGGCTGCTAACCAATCATTGGTGTTAGCCAATATTGGTTCGAATCTTTTTCTCAGAGAAGTCAGCTCCTTTTGAAACCACTAAATTAGAGGAAGAGGGGAACCAGTAACCTTCTCTGCCAGATACCTATTATTAATGATGTTTCCATCATTAACCAGATGAGAGGGGATCTCTGCAAGCCCTAGGTATTCAATTTGCTCTAAGGTCAGCCTGCAATAGTCCATTTTTCTAATCTCCTCAGTCGTCCTTAGGTTTATCTAGATATCCTCAATCATTGGTTCATGGAATTGAGTTTTCCTTCTGATCTTGTCCTTGACTCCCCTGTAGTCAAATTTTTCTCATCTCTTGAATGGTCTTAGAGTGACCATCTACATTTTGGTTTCCATGATCTTGGCTTTGGCCGATGTTGTAACGGAATACCTGCCAATCTCGATTGGAAACTTGAAACCTGGTATCTTCAATTCCATCTATCTGGTATGCACGACAATCAGTTGTCGACAAAGTTCCATTAGCACTAGCTTATCTGAAGGGAACTTGGGAAGCATGTAGGAGTAGCCTTGGTAAAAGCCGAACCAAAGATAGTAGAATGTGGGGAATTGAAGGAACATGCAGCCGTAATCATTGACCACTATCCAGGCCTCATCTAATATTCTCTTCTGCTCAAGTTGTGGGTCGAAGACACATTAAAACATGACAAAGAAAGCATCAGTTACTCTTTTAAAAAGGTTGACCCTTGAAGCATCAGTTGAGGGTAGTATGAGTAGACTAGGGTCGTCTTTCTATCCCCCTCCATGGTCAAGCCTGGAAAAGTCTGTATTGCGATAGCTATATACACAAGGTATGAAGTCATGTATAACTTGTGAGAGGTCTACACCTTGGTCAGCTACTCATGGAGGGCATTGCTAATTTGGTCTCCCCAAAATATGGCTTGTTTGCCTTGGAGGATGATCTTGATGAATAGATACATCCATTCATGGAACTGTGAAGAAGACGGGAGGCCCCGTACTCTGCTAAGAAGGGTGATCAAATCACCAACTTCTTCAACGAAGTCACTCCTTGGAAAGTTTCATGGCCATCTTAATAAGCTTGTCCAGGGGGACTTTAAGCACTTATGGTTCATAACTTTCTTCACCCTCTTAGGGTCTTTGTCATACTCCTTCTGAGCATTCCCAAAGTTAATTTGGGTTACTTCGGTGGCTGGAGGGTACATCAAAACTTTATCGATGAATTCAGGGTCCAACCGAATCACCATGTTGTCACTGGTGTCTGAGACCGACTTGGTCTCTTTGTTGTAGAAGTGAGTGCATTGGAGGATGAATTCAGTATGATGCACTACTACCAGAAAGGCAGCCACCAAGTGAATGTTGCTATTGACAATCCTCTTCATCTTGGTGCTTGGATTTATTGCCTTCGTCTGCGCTAAGAATTTGGCCATGTCCATGTGGCCGATCTCGATATCCCAAATGTCATCGACATTCGAAGAGACTGACGTGAGTGAGAAGATGCCTTGATACTTGTATTTTATTATTTTTGCCTTTTTGGGAGACGCTTCTATCATGGGGAATGATCTTGACTGGATGGGAGCAGATGTATAGGAGTTCACTGATTGAATAGCAGTCATGATCACAACAATTAGGGGAGAGATGATGAATGGGGAAAATGCATTTTGAGTGATCATGACCACGGAGGTCACTTAAATAGGCCAGGTCAGGAGAAGGAGTGAAAAATGAGGAATAAAGGGAAAGAAAGGCACAAGTGGGAAATTCCTTCAGAGTTAGAAAAATTTGGAGGAAAAAATGCATGGACGGCAAAAATCACTGCCCTTACAAAAAGCTAGAAAAATAGGTAAGAGCAGCAAAAATTGCCACCCCTACAGAAAAACCTACACGAGCGGTGAAAATCACCGCCCTTGCAAATGGGGAGAAAAGACGTGCAAAGGTGGTGATTTTCACCGCTCCTGCAGATAGGGAAGAAAAACATGCAGAGGCAGTGATTTTTGTCACTCCTGCACTCTGGGTATGCATAGGCAGTGAAATTCGCCACCTCTATGGGATGGATTTGGAGGCCGAAGCATGGGCAACTAAAAATGTCGCTCGCATGAGTTTCTGGGAGAAAATCATGGGTGAGGGAAAAACAATGCCCGCGGCAAGGTGGAGAAGAAACATGCGAAGGAGAGAAAGATAAAGAATAAAACAAAAATAACAACAAAAACAACTAACACTAAGTAAAAACAAGAATAGAAAATAAAACAAAAGCTAAAAATGAGACCTACCTGAGAAACCGCGTATGCCACGAGGTTGAATCTACCAAAATGCACTTCGACTCTTTAGCTGGGTCGCTCAGACGCAAGAGGCAAGAGGAGAGGAGGAAGCAATGAGAATAAATAGGCTCAAATCAGTTTATATGGGGTGAAAAACCCACCCCAACAACCCTTCATACATGGTAATAAATGCCATGCATGGTTATCGAGACGTGTAGGGGTAGCAAAATTTGTCGCCCTTGCATGTTCCGTTTAATCTGAGTGTAGGGGCGACAAAATTTGCCACCCTTGTAGGGAAAAAGTGCATAGGCGGCAAATTTTGCCACCCTTGCACAAAAACAAGGAAAATGTAGAGGTGGCAAAATTTACCACTCTTACATGAAATAGAAGAAAAGACTAACTCTAGAAGAGGTAGTCTGAAGAAGGGACTTGGTTCCCAGAATGCTTCGAGACCGTATCAGCCTTCACTTTTTGTGAAGACGTGTTTCATGATTTTTGAAAGGTTCAGGTAGACCAAGATGAGAATGAGAAAAACCTACCTCGAAAACAAACTTAGAGAGATGAAAGGCGAAATGGGTAAGTTTCGTAGGGGGTTGTTCCCAAAAATGAGCTAAGCTAATTTTAAAAACAACAGCTAGCTCCTGTTGGAGAACTTTCGTTGATCAATTTGATTAGCGGGAGTAGAAACCAGTCTCTAAGTGCCTTTATCCAAGCCATTGGGCTATGAAGTCAAGATAAAAATGAAAGAAAGAAAACAAATAAAACATAAAAATTATACATATATACAAATGAACTCATCTAAGCTTCAAGGATTGAATAGCTTCAGATGTTGCCCGTTGTGAGGTAGTGCAAATGGTGTTCCATCTTGGCACTGTAGTAAGAAGCTAGCCTCACCATAGAGCTGTCGAATGGTAAACGGGCCTCTCCACAGGGAGTCAAATTTGCCATGCATCCCTTTTGGTTCCCGCCTCTTATCCCACAACAAGACTTGATCTCTGACTTGGAATTCATGCACTCTAGCTCTCTTATCAAAAAGTGCCTTCACCCGATTCTGATGCTCCATAATTCAGTCCACTACCATAACTCGTTGTTCATTCAGCTCGGTCAGACACATAATCCTTTTATCGACTGAGCTTTCGAAGGTTGAGTCTTCGATTACTTTAGTTAGCTTGAGCGTTGGTAGTTCAAGGGTGATGGGGATTTTTGCATTTAATCCATATAGAAGTTGGAAAGGTGACATACCTATAGCCCTTTTAGGTGTTATCCTGTTGGCCTACAAAGCTTTGTGCCATGTTTTCTGATTGGCGTCTACCAACTTCCTGATAATGGTGACCAGGTTCTTGTTACTTGATTCTGCTTGTCCATTTCCCTGAGGGAAATAATCTGAAGTGTGAGATAAGGTAATCCCATAACCAAAACAAAATTGAGTAATTCTATATGAGAAAAAATAGGTTGCATTATCTATTATAATTTTGAGTGGAACCCCAAACTGAGAGATGATATTTTCTTTGAGAAAATTACACACTACTTCAGACGTAGCGTGCTTGGTTGGGATGGCCTCCACCCATTTGGTAAAGTAATTAGTTGCGGTGAGGACATAATCATGCCTAGCACTTGAAGATGGGTTAACCGCACCAATGAAATCAATACCCCACTATTGGAAAGGTTCTTTAATTATAACCAGCTTGAGGGGCAAAGCAGGCAGCTTAGGCTTCCCAACAAATTGTTGGCACAATTCGCACCTACGTACCCATTTGTAGGCATCCTGGAACAACATGGGCCAATAATACCTTGCTCATAGAATTTTGTGTGCCATCACCGGTGCAGAGAAATGTCCTCCACAGGCCAAATTGTGGAAAGATTCTAAGAGTCTTTCTTGTTGAGCTTTGTCAACGCAATGAAGAAATGCCCCATCCAGGTTTCTCTTGTAAAGACCATTGTCCCACAGGACATAACCAACCACTTTCAATTTAACATTCCATTTTTCTTTATAAGAAAGATGAGTGGGACATTCACCATATGTCAGAAAGTGAGCAATATCTGAATACCACTCATTGGTGGTTGCAACAAAGAGGACTGTAGACACATCCTCAGTCTCCACTTCATTTTTTGCTTTATCCAGAATGTTGTTGGCGATCAACTGGCAAAGACCCTTTCCCTGTACAAGCTTTGTAGGTTTGATATCCAGATCAAACTCCTGAGTCTTGGCAATCTAATTACCTCACTTCATACCAAACTCTTGCTGAGTCAAAATAGATTTTATTGTTGTGTCAGGTATGAGAACTTCAATGTGCGAGTTCAGGATATAAAACCTAAAATGCTTGACTGCTTTGACCACTGCATATGCATGTTTCTCCATGTTAGAATATTTCAACTCATGGACCTTGAGTGGGCAACTCATGAAGGAGATAGGAGATTCTACACCTTCCTGATTTGGTTGAACTAAAATGGCTGATAGTGTATGCTCAGAAGAATAACTATATATTTTGAAACTTTTAGTATAGTCAGGACAAACCAAGATTGGTGCGTGAGCAATCGCCTCTTTGATTTCATTGAACACTGATTTGCCTTCAGTGGTCCACCTAAATATAGCATTGCCTTTCATCATGTCGACAATGTGATGAGTTTTCTCAGCAAACTTAGGGATGAAACTTTGAAGAAAATTCACCTTTCCAAAGAAAGAGTGAACTGCGGTCTTGCTGGTAGGTAGAACAAGTTCTTGGATGGACTTGACTCTCTCTGAATCAATTTTAATACCTTCTCAAGACACGATGTGTCTGAGAAGTTTCCCCTCAGTAACTTTGAAGACAGACTTCTTTGGGTTTAAAGAAATACCATTCTGGTGACAGCGTTCTAGTATCCTTTGCAAATGATGAACATGCTCATAGCGATGCTTTGAAAACACTGTCAGATCATCCAAGTATACTACAATGAATTTTCCCATTTCATCCTTGAAAGTGAGATCCATCACTCTTTGAAATGTGGTGCTTGCATTTATCAAACCAAAAGGCATTCTTTGGTAAGCGAACTTGCCCCAAGGTGTGGTGAACGTTGTCTTGTGTTGATCTTCTTTCCTGAATTTGACTTGATTGTACCCAAAAAAATTGTCTAGCATTGATAACATTTCTGAACCTGTTACCATCTGCAGGACCTGATCCATGATAGGAAGGGGGTAGTTATCTTCTAAAGACAACTGGCTTAAGTTCTTGAAATCCACACAGATTCAAATTTTGCCATTCTTCTTCCTGACGGGTACTATGTTGGCAATCCATGTTGAGTGATAGATTGGAAAAATTATCCAGGCATCCAGCATCTTTTGTATCTCAGTTAAAATAGTACCTGAGATTTTTGGATTATACTGCCTAGATTTTTGCTTGTAAGGTATAGAGTTTGCCTTCAGAGGAATGTCATGGTGAACATCATTAGGCCTTAGTAATTTCAGATCATCATAGGAATAGGCCAACACACCCATATATTGCCAAAGTAAATCAGCAAGCTTAAACCTTTCCTCAGGAGTGCAGCATTTCCTAATGTTTACCATTTTAGGATCTTGTTTGGTTCTTAGGTTAATTTGATAAAAATTTGGAGAGGAGTTTGAATTTTTTCACTATTGCTTAATAAACCTGTCATGCTTATCAAACAACTTCTCTAGGGAAACCAGGCCTTTGGGAATCTCGTTCCCCTTTAGTTGTAGGAAATCTTCACTTGCGTTCGTATTTGATTCAAGAACTGCTTCACTACCTTCAAAATGCAGTTGTTTAAAATTGTCCTTTTGTTCCAAAAAGGCGATGATTTGATCATCATTATTGAGTACTTGCCAATGATCAATGTTATTGGGTACACTTGGTCGAAAGACCAGTTTAATAGTGTACTTATCTCCTGTAAAGTCTAGATGAGGAACTAAAAGGGTAGCTGAGACAGCCAATGTATTCGCTCGATCGTTGAATTCTCTTGGAACAGCAGAGATGTTGAAAGTGTCAAAATTTTCAATTTGGTCCCAAACCAGATTGTGGTAGTGGCGCAACTTTTCATTTTTTGTCTGATAGAGATTCCTCACCTAGCAGACTACCAACTCAGCGTCTCCTTTAGCATGGAGTATCCTAATGCCTTTTTCTCTGGCAGCCCGTAATTTGAGTAACAGGGATTCATACTCAGCTATGTTATTGGTATTGTTGAACTGCAATTTGTAGGACAAAGGAGTAATCTCTCCTCACGGAGACACCAACACAACCCTGGCTCCCAAACCAGTAGAGGAGCAGCTGTCGTCAAACTCTAAGGTCCATACCTCATTAGACGCTACTTTTTTTACAAAAGCTTTTTTGTTTTGAGGAAGGGGTTCTTCCACGTGTTCATTTTGCTTTGGCACTTTACCCTTTGCGTCAACTAAACTCAAATCTAAGTCATCACCCATAAGAGTTTCATCAGATGTATCATGGATCTCATTTGTAGACAAGAAATAGTTTCCCATGCCTGAAGACTCAAATAAAATTTGAGCTTCAGGTGCTGAAGAATAGGTAACTACATACCTGGCCTCTTTTTCAGGGAGCAACTTCTTCATGACGCCTTGAATGGGGATCCTCGCTTCTGACAGGTCCATGCTTAGCTCGCCTCCAACATCTTTACAAAAATTTTGTCCAAGCAGGATGCCATAAGAAGCTGGAACATCGGCCACTAGGACCGTCATTTTTATCCTTTTTTTAGGGAAAGTCGCAAAAGCAAATTGAGCATCCTTTATCTGACCAAGGAGGGGAACTTGTTTATTTTCCATAGAGAAACACCTCCCAAAAGTTTTGGTCAAGGTCAAGCTAAGGGAATCTGCCACCTTAGCGGGCATGATGTTATCTAAAGCTCCAGAGTCTATGATGCAATTACTCAGCTTATAACCATTTATAAGCAAGGAGACATAAAATGGTTCAATTTTCTCGAGAGCGATAGGAGGAGTCACAACAAGATTGTTTTGAGCAGGTTTATCTTTAGAGAGATTGGGAGCGGCCTTTAAAAAATTTTGTCCTACAGGGATGGCTTTATTTTTCACGTAGTCTGCCAACCTATTGAATTGTTCAGGGTTGGCTCTTAAGTACTCAATCTCTGTCATTTGAATTATAGTCTTTCTGGCATGATCAATTATATCAAATAATTGAAAAGATTTTAAAACAAAGGAAGAGGAAGGCCCATCTTCTAGGTCTTTAGTAAGTGTAGCACTGTTCTGAATAGTAGAAGTGGAAGGTACAGGGTAATTGGAGGTATTTACCTTTTTATGAGTTACCTGATCTTTTGGTTGTGGAGGTAATGAAGCCCCTCGTTTAGCAATAGAAACTGTCAGCCAGAGTTCTTCCTCTACTTTTGCCTTATCAGTCTGTGAAGTTGACTGATTTTTAGATCTGGTGAAGATAGCATAGGATCCATCTGACCCTTCCCCTTTACTTCTGGCTTCGTCTTAGTAATCTAGGAAACCAATATTGGAGTCACCAACTAATTCTTCTTCCTGGTCATCGAAGAGATTAGCATTATCTTGTTGGTCCAACTGTGGTTGGAGTGAATAGTCATGTTCAGCCTCTAGGTAATCGACTACTGAATTGGCAGGTGCTGCTTCAATGGCCAATCTCCCTGGAGGAGGCAAGCGATTGGGTTGCCCTTGGTTCTGGGTAGCATTACCTTGATATTACTGGTTTTGGAATGTTCTCCTAGGCATATCTCGATAGGTGGGAGCAGACGTACCTTGGGATATTTGTCTCTTCAAAGCTAACAATTCATTTGTCAATTTTTGTACCATAGGGTTTGTAGTGCCCGTGGAAGAGCTTTCAGCAGATGAAGAGATTCTACTTTTACTAGGATCTTTTCTGATCTTTCCTGCCAGGATAAGATCATCCTCAATTTTAGTAGCCAAATTTTGAGCCAATGCAAGATCCATAGGGCCAGCTTGCCTCAACAAGAAACTCACTTCAGGAAGCTGGGAGTTGATAAAAAAGCATTTAAGATTCTTTGGCGTGGGCTAAGCAATAGCTGGGATCTAGTTCGTTAACTTGTTGAATTTAGCTATGAGATCCCTCATGGGTTCTTGGGGTTCTTTTTTCATCTAAGTTAGCTGAGCTAACAAAGCATGTGCATCTTCAGTAGGTTTAAACCTTGCTTCGAATTTGGACTTTAGAGTATCCCAATTAGTTATAGTTCGAGCTTGAAGGTGGTAAAACCAATTCGCGGTAGTGCCTTGCAAAGTCTCCACAAAAAGTCTTACTACTACATCCTCAAATTCCACATCGATTACACCACATGCTATGGAGAAAGCAGTAATATGCTCATCGGGATGAACCTTTCCATCTCCAAAAAACTTAGGAAATTTTTTTCTAGAACTATGAGGTAGTTCATGCAAGGGTACAGTCAAGTTAAGAGGACCAAAGGAATTGCCCCATGGGCCTTGAACCATTATAATAGGAGGATTAAACAGCGGGATAACAAACCTTGGTGGAGTGTTTATAAGTAGGTGGCAATTAACAGTGGGAAAAGGAGTTCTACCTTGCGTTGGTGACCTGACAAGGTTAGAAGAAAAACTCCTAAACCATTGAAGAGAAGCTGATGAAGGAAATAGATCAAAATTACTCTATTAGGCCAACTCAAACATAGGGTCAACAACACCCTTAGATCTCTGGCTTCTTGTATAGCATGGAGTTGCTAGATTTCAACTGAAAAAGGGAATGAAACTACTTCAAGTTGAAGCTTGAGGCTTCAAAATGCACATTCATAATCCCCAGCGGAGTCACCAAAAAGCTGTTGGGTGAATATTTTGTCGTCAACTAACTGATGACAAAATGGGTATATCAACCACAGCACAGGGAGATTTACACCATAAGAAGTATGGGTTTACCAGATCTGGATGAGGTAAATCTCTCCTCTCATCAAGGGGAGGTTCCCTATAAATACTTATGCACTGGCTCGATGTATATAATTAAGCAAAAAATAACACATGGGGTGGTATCACAGCATCTACTTCTCTTTTTTTAGAAGTAATGTATAAAGAACAAAAGAGGGAAATCCTAGTCTGTAGCTAACAACCTTCCTCTTCTTTCAGGAATGGTATCAAATGTAGAGCAAAAAATCACCTGAAGTGACGAAGTTCACGAGAACACTCATGTAAGCACAACGTCTTGCGTAGTCTCCTTTACTGATTCGAAACAAGTACAACCATAGAGTGAAGTGAAGCACAAAGTCTTCACCTGAAACTACAAAGATAACTGAATCTCAAAGATAAAAGCAGCACAAAGTCTATCTTCTACCTTCTATAAATATCCTCAGATAATACTAACACACCCACTTTGCTTATTAAATTAGATAAATAAGATATTACTAGGAAAAAGGACAAAAAAACTATTTCTTAAATAACACAGACAATCTCAACACAAAGTCTAAAACAACCTGCTTCTCATTATTCAACAAAATATGATTTACAAATTTGAGCACAAAGTCTCAAAAGTTGCTTCAATTTCAGTAGAGTGTTTGCTATTAATTTTTCCAAGCCCCCTTTACAAAATGATGTCTCCACTATATATAGGGAGAAATCCTCAAAAACTAGAAAATAATAAAATATACAAAATATCTTGGTCAAAGATGACTCATCTTTGACTTGGAGATATTTTTCCAAAATATTTACATGTAATTACATATTTCAAAATTACATGCACTTTGCACAAAATAGAAGTGTGTAAGGAGAGAAGAAGAAAGAAGGGGAGAGATTCAGTTTTTGCTGCTATATTTCTTCATATGTGCATCGAACATAGTGATGGATGCCTAAATTCTTAAGCTGTCTGGCACAACTGTGTTTTTGGAGATGATTCTAGCTCTAATCAATGTGTCCTTCAATGTTGTGATAGCTTTAGCATGGCCAATTAACCTGGATTTTAGATTCTCCAAAGTTAACTGAGCATCTAGAATGTTGTCCACAGTAGACATTGTGAAGGCTTTTTCTTCAAAATCTCTCTGAATCATCTCTTTGAAATTCGGAATCATTTCTTCTGCCAGAAAGAACTGATTGTCCTTAGAGGTCAGGTTGCATGGTAGCTCTTCTAATTTATTCAGCAGGCTCAGGTCACTCTTCTCACTAGCCTCCTTGAAAGCTTTAAGATCATCAATCAAATCTTTGAGTACCTGGATCTTGAAGATCAGTGACTCCTTGATTTCAACACAGGAGTCCTTGCTGGAGATGGCACCAATAGATATCAAGATGCTTTTCTTCAGATCCTTCATCTCCTTCCATTTGCTAAGGACCTTTTCTGAGCTGTCGATCTCTTGAGAGATAAGGGAGATGAACTCATCTACCTCTACTCTTAACTTTCTCATCTTTCCTATCCTTTCTGCAACTTTTGTAAGCAAAGAAACTCCCTGAGTATGCATCTTTTCAATATAGTCCTCTAAGACTTTTCCCTTCAAATAAGTCTTTTCTGCTTTTTGAATGACTGAGTCATCCACGGAGAAGGCCTCTAGAGTTGCTGCTTCAGATGGAAAAGTGAACCTTTTTATTACTATCGTTAGATGCTCTACCTTGGCCTTGTAATAATCCTTCATTTCCTTCTCTCGATCGAATTTCTGGACCATGATGTCCATAGCCAACTGAAGATCGCTTTTCGCACCTTCATGAATAACTTTGCCAAGTTCAACACGAGAGATGGAATAGCTGCCCATCTCGAAACCCTCAAGGGTTGCATCTTGTGGAGGCTTGGCAATTTCCAAAAAAAATTGTCCTTTTTCTTCGACCAATTTAGAGAGGATTCTTGGCCTCTTAGGAGCCTTTGCTTTCACCGGCACTATTTTGCCAGAGTCGAATTCATCTGGGGAAATGGCCATCTTCTTCTTTTTTGGCGTGAAAGTAGACATCTAAGGCAGGGGGAAGAGGTATCTGTTGTGATGACAGTTCCCACAGCTGGTGTTATGGTAGCGACTTCTATGCTGCTAGTGGTAACAGTGGTCACAGTTGGAGTGACCGGTAAAACTATACCAGCCATTGATTCAGGCTCTTGCATAGGGCTTACTGTCAAGTTGAAGGAAGGAGATGATAAACTAGGGATGGTCCAAAAGAGCAAGGAGAAGCTCCAGAAGTGCCCTGAGGATCACCGAATACGACTCTGGAAGGAGAGGTGGCTCCAAAAGAGGCAACACTGATTAGAGAGACAGGAGAAGAGGGTACTTTGGGAGACTTAGGAGGAGAAGGAGAGATGCTCTTGAGTGGCTGCACTTGTTCTTGGGAGGGTAGAGATCCAGTGCTTGGTTGCCCTGATGGCTGATCATCTATCTCCATGGGCTAGGTAGCCTGTTCCTGAGAACTTTGTTCTACAATCTCTTTGACTGCCGCTTCTGGCCCTTGTGCAGTCTTTGATTTCTTGGACACAAAGATGATCCTAAGCTTGTGAGGCCTAGAAGGAGAAGGGACATCACCTTTGTTTTTAGTTTTGTTCTCTGCTTTCCTCTTCAATTATACCTGGTATTCAGTCTCTGATCCCGTAACAAATTCCTTCAGGGTGATCCCTTTGGCTGCTAACCAATCATTGGTGTTAGCCAATATTGGTTTGAATCTTTTTCTCAGAGAAGTTAGCTCCTTTTGAAACCACTGAATTAGAGGAAGAGGGGAACCAAAAACCTTCTCAGCCAGATACCTATTATTAACGATGTTTCCATCATCAACTAGATTAGAGGGGATCTCTGCAAGCCGTAGGTATTTAATTTGCTCTAGGGTCAGCCTGCAATAGTCCATTTTTCTAATCTCCTCAGCCATCCTAAGGTTTATCTAGATATCCTCAATCATTGGTTCATGGAACTGAGTTTTCCTTCTGATCTTGTCCTTGACTCCCCTGTAGTCAAATTTTTCTCGTCTCTTGAATGGTCTTAGAGTGACCATCTGCATTTCAATTTCCATGACCTTGGCTTTGGCCGATGTTGCAATGGAATACCTGCCAATCTTGATCAAAAACTTGAAACCTGGTCTCTTTAGTTCCATCTATCTGGTATGCATGATAATCAGTTGTCGGCAAAGTTTCATTAAAATTAGCTTATTTGAAGGGAACCTAGGAAGCATGTAGGGGTAGCCTTGGTAAAAGTTGACCCAAAGATAGTAGAATGTGGAGAATTAAAGGAACATGTAGCTGTAATCATTGACCACTGTCTAGGCCTCGTCTGATATTCTCTTTTGCCCAAGTTGTGGGTCAAAGAGACATAAAAACATGGCAAAGAAAGCATCATTTACACTTTTGAAATGACAAGTTGACCCTTGAAGCATCAGCTGAGGGTAGTATGAGTAGACTGGGGTCATCTTTCTATCCCCCTCTGTGGTCAAGCCTAGAAAAGTCCGTATCGCGACAACTATATACACAAGGTATGAATTCATGTAAAACTTGTGAGAGGTCTGCACCTTGGTCAGCTGCTCATGGAGGGTGTTGCTGATCTACTCTCCCCAAAAGATGGCTTGTTTGCCTTAGAGGATGATCTTGATGAATGGATACATCCATTCATGGAACTGTGAAGAAGATGAGAGGCCCCATACTCTACTGAGAAGGGTGATCAAATCACCAACTTCTTCAATGAAGTCACTCCTCAGAAAGTTTCATGGCCATCTTGATAAGCTTGTCCTAGGGGACTTCAACCACTTATGGTTCATAACTTTCTTTGCCCTCTCAAGGTCTTTGTCATACTCTTTCTTAGCGTTCCTGAAGTCAATTTGGGTTACTTCGGTGGTTGGAGGGCACATGAAAACTTTATCGATGAATTTGGGGTCTAACCAAATCACCATGTTACCACTGGCGTCTGAGATCGACCTAGTCTCTTTATTGTAGAAGTGAGCGCATTAGAGGATGAATTTAGTATGATGCGGTGCTACTAGAAAGGTAGCCACCAGGTGGATGTTGCTATTGACAATCCTCTTCATCCCGATGCTTGGATTCGTTGCCTTTGTCTGTGCTAGGAATTTGGCCATGTCCACATGGTCAATCTCAGTATCTCGAATGTCGTCGACATTCAAAGAGACCGACGTGAGTGGAAAGACACCCTGATACTTATATTTTATTGTTTTTGCCTTCTTGGGAGACACCTCTGTCATGGGGAATGATCTCGATCGGATGGGAGCAGATGTGCAGGAGTTCGCTGATTGAATTGTAGTCATGACCACAATAATTAAGGGAGATAGGACGAATGGGGAAAACACATTTTGAGTGATCATGACCAAGGATGTCACTTAAATAGGCTAGGTTAGGAGAAGGAGAGAAAAATGAGGAAGAAAGGCAAAGAAAGGGATAGGTGGGAAATTCCTTCAGAGTTAGAAAAATTTGGAGGAAAAAAATGCATGGGCAGCGAAAATCACCACCCTTGCAAAAAGCTAAAAAAATAGGTAAGGGTGGCAAAAATCACCGCCCCTACAAAAAAACCTGCATGAGTAGTGAAAATCACCACCCTTGCAGATGGGGAGAAAAGACGTGTAGGGGCAGCAATTTTTGCCGCTCCTATAGATAGGGAAGAAAAACGTGCAGAGGTGGTGATTTTTGCTACTCCTGCACTCTGGGTATGCGTAGGCAGTGAAATTCACTGCCTCTACATGATGGATTTGGAGGCCAAAGCACGAGCGGCTAAAAATGCCACTTGCATGAGTTTTTGGGAGAAACCCACGGGTGAGGGAAAAACAATGCCCGCGATAAGGTGGAGAAGAAGCACGTGGAGGAGAGAAAGATAAAGAATAAAACAAAAATAACAACAAAAACAACTAACACTAACCAAAAACAAGAAAAGAAAATAAAACAAAAGCTAAAAATGAGACCTACTTGAGAAACCGTGCGTGCCACGAGGTTGAATCCACCAAAACGCACTTCGACTCGTCAGTTGGGTCTCTCAGACGTAAGAGGCAGGAGGAGAGGAAAAAGCAATGAGAAGAAATAGGCTCAAATCGGTTTATATGGGGTGAAAAACCCACCCCAACAACCCTTTACATGTGGTAATAAATGTCGTGCATAGTTATCAAGATGTGCAGGTGTGGCAAAATTTGCTGCCCTTGCATGTTCCATTTAATCCGAGTGCAGGGGCAGAAAAATTTGCCGCCTTTGCATGCCAGAGTGCAGGGGTGGCAAAATTTACCACCCTTGTAGGGAAAAAGTGCATAGGCGGCAAATTTTGCTGCCCTTGCACAAAAACAAGGAAAATGTAGAGGCGGCAAAATTTTCTGCTCTTACACGAAATGAAAGAAAAGACTAACTCTGGAAGAGGTAGTCTGAAGAGGGGACTTGGTTCCCAGAACACTTCGAGACCGTATTGGCCTTCACTTTTTGGGAAGACATGTGTCACAATTTTTAGAAGGTTCAGGTAGACCAAGACGAGAATGAGAAAAACTTGCCTCAAAAACAAACTTAGAGAGATGAAAGACGAAACAGGCAAGTTTCGTAGGGGGTTGTTCCCAAAAATGAGCTAAGCTGATTTTGGAAACAACAAACATGATCCATTAATATTTGGTCTATTATATCAAATATGAACTATTGATGTCTATTTAAAAATATGAACAAACATGGGCCATCAATTTGCTTGAAATTTATGATTGAGACACTTGACACCTTCATAATCATCCTCAAAATCCTCTAACATTTTGACCTTAAGCTTTTTGTTGATCTTTAACTACATGATTAAACATGCACTGTAGATATTTCTTGACTTGTTGATTTTGTGAGATCATCTGTGTGCCATTGATATTTGCTCTGATCTTCCATGATCATGCCACCTAATAGCCCTACATTAAACATGAAACATGTTTAGGATTTTTTGAATCTAAATGGCTATTTCTTGTGGCCTTAACTTGATGTCTTTAGGCACATCTCCACTACTAGATCATTTTTTAAAGGCTTATATCTTGAGATAGAAAACTCATCAAGACACCAAACTTGTAGGGGATGAACCTGTCACAAAATACACCATTTTCATACAACTCTTCAACCCTAGTGGACCTCCCAAGTGTACTTATGAAATACACAACCAAACTAATATGTGCATTCCTATATGATGTGTTATGATGACCTATTTCCCAATAATCAAATTAAATAATTTTCAAGACCAACTCATTGACTCATAAGATAAATTGGTAGGATGTGCAAAGTTTTGAATGGTAGGGGCAACAATTTGACCTATGAGGGTAAAATTTTCAACATTTTGGTGACTCAACTGGGAAACATGCCTGTTATGCTTAAGACCCAGACCATTTACAGACTTTTGGACTCATAAATAATGACAAATCTAATTCATGATTGCAATAAACCTTTTGACCTAAAAGAAGACAACTATTCCACCAAAATAAGGATGGAAATACATAAAATAGGGAAACTAATCTAAACAAAAAAAGTGTGAAAATAAATCTACTTATTTGGGATAAAACACAAGCAAACTAATGTGATATAATAGCACTTGGAGGAAAACAAATAAACTAATTATGTAAAAGGAAGTCAGCTCTTCAATAACAATGTTTCAAATGTATCCCATTAACTGGGATAGGAAGCTCCTTGCCATCCATCTTTACAAGTTAGAAGGTATTTTGGGATTTGTAGCTAGAGATTGTGTATGAACCACTCCAAAGAGAGTCAAAATTTATATACCTTCCTGGTTTATCTCTATCCTCATCCTATTTGAGGACCAAATCTCCTTGTTTGAAACTTCATGAGGAAGATCTCTTGTTAAAGGCTCTCTTCACTTGTGCTTGGTGGGTTTCCATGGATAACATGGACTGATTTTGAACCTCTTTCAGCTCTATAATCTCAACATATCAAATTTCTATTGATTCATTCTCCAATAACTCTAATTGATGTATTAGTTCTAAAATAGGATACTTAATAAAAATAGGTAATCTTGTTTTCTTACCATATACCAAATTGTATGGAGAGTTGGCTATTGATATTTGGTAGGTGATCCTATCAACCCATAGAGATGATTTCAACTTGAGTTACCATGACCTCTGATTATCTTCAATAGTCCTTATGATCTTTAATAGAATTTTATTTGTGGACTCAGCAATACCATTGCCTTGTGGATAGTAATTTGATGAAGTGATAAGATAAACACCATGTTGAACGGCCCATTGGTCGATCCTAGTCCCCACAAAGGCCATAGCATTGTCAGAAATAATGGTTGAATTAACTCCAAATCTAGTAATCAAACCTTCATATAAATATAGAACATTAAATTCATTTGCTTCTTTCAATACTAATACTTTTGTCCATTTAGTGAAATAATCTGTAGCGATTAGTATCCATTTATGTCTTGAACTTGAAGGGGGATTAGCAAGACCAATAAAGTCCAATCCTCATTAGAAAATGGGTTGGTCCACCATAATTGGTTGGAGTAAGGCTATAAGTTTCACTTTTCTCATAAATATAGCACATCATTTATGTAGACATCAAGTTCCTAACACCATTTATATTGAAATTATCAATCTTACTCAAATTTTAATCAAATGCCCATTTTAGGTCAAAAAACATAAAATGCCCTAAATGGTTTGAACTTGTCCCTTACAAGTGCAAATTTAGGTCAAAGTATCCCTAAATAGGGTAATGCATTTTATGGTCTAGCTAACTTTGATCAGATCATTTTGAGTCAAAATGACCATTTCACCATTTAGTGCTCTGGATCACTCTTTTCTTCTAATTCATTGGTATACATCATGTACCTTTGTTATTTATTGTTGGCAACATCCTAAATGGGAATATGGTTCCAATACATCTAACGTCACCTTCTAATTCCTCTTCAGTCAAATTATGACCTAGTAATATGACTGTTTGACCATTTTGATTGATTGAGGACCAATTTTCAAAAAATTGCACAAATGTTGATTAACCTTGTTTAAGCTAATTAATCCAAATCAAGAGCTTAAATGGATTTTCCATGAGAGTTATTGAATATTTATTTTTGAAAATTGATTCTTATTATTTTCATCACCTAGTAACATCATCTATGGGGTGGCATCCATCAAGCCATAAGTGCATAAAATATCAGGATTATGGGTCACCCATGCCTAGTTAATGCCTCACGTGCCTCTTCAATTCCCCTTCTTATAAGGTCATGATGAAGCTAATTGTGGATTTAATTCCAAATATTAGGATTATCCTCAACAACACATCTCCATCTCAAGATGGATGGTTCAAGTTGATCCTGACCAATCTCAAAAATCTACAAATAAAGAGGTCATGGAAATTATTTCCAAGATATTTTGGTACAAGGTTATTATGCTCAAATATCTTCAAAGCTTGAACAATGAAAAGTTATAATGATAAATTATTTTCACAAAGCTTCATTGATAGGCTAGTTTAGTGATTCCACATCAAGAGCCTAGGTTTTATGGAGTGTTCTTAAGGCATTAAAGGAGCTTACCACCATTGTTGACAAAGACAAGGATACTTGATCAAGGGAGAACATGTTTTTGAGCCACATGGGTATGGTGAATCCATTTGGGAAGGTAATTATGGTGTTTATTTCTTTCATTTGTTTGTTGCTATCCTTTGTAATTCTCATAGGAATAAATAGGCTTGGTTAGTTAGTTCTTTATGAATGTTTTATTGTTTATGGACTAATGCTTGACTAACTTTCTTTGTAATCCTCTCTACATTTTACACTTCCTAATCCATGCATGACAATCACCAAATATTCTAGGCCAATAATATCCACCTCTCATGATCTTAAGGGCTATGGTTCTTGTTAAATAATATTCCCTCCACCATGTCCCTCATATATCTCTTTAATCAATTTCTATGTTTGGCTTGGCTCTATACATCTTAGCAACATATCATTGATATCTTTCTTAAAAACAAACACCATCAATAAGAAGAAATGGAATTGATTGCAATCTAAAATGTCTTATTTTTAAAGCATTTAGATGAGAGGGATAAATGCCATCTTGGAGATATCTTACCAAGTCATAAAACCAGATGGAAGGTGAGGTATGGTCAACTATAACCTCTTCATCATTTAACACCAAAACCACCTCATTAGCCTCTTGAAAGTCTTGGGCTAGATTTTCACAAAGTCCTTTGTCTTTAATCAGCTTTGTGACCTTTAATTCCACATCATACTCCATTACCCTCATTATCCAACTAGCTCTTATCTCATTTATGTCTTTTTTCAAGAGAAACTCCTTAATACTTAGATGGGCAACCATCAGGTGTATATTATTGTTAGATAAAAAGTATGTAAATATTTTGAGAGACTCTATAACTAAAGTACATGTTTTTCAATAAAAAAGTACCTTGTTTCATACTCTTCCAAGCCTTGACTAAAAAAGGCTATTGGTTGCTCCAAAGCTTCATGATTTTATTCCATAAGAATGCATAAAATGGTGTCTATATTAGCATAAGTGTACAAATTTAAACTTATTTCATAAATTGTACAATGCATTATCATCTTATGCAGTATAGTCAAAGTTATTGAGCTCTAAAGTTGACTGTGTGTTCATTCATGCTCTATAAGTAACCTTAAAAAGGTAATTAAGATGTTCACAAACTGGGTCAAGTTAGTCAATCAAGCTATACATAAACCTACTAAAAATACACTAGGTTGACCTAGTCAACCTAGTAGGATGAACTAGAAGTCTAAAAATGCACTAGGTCAAGTTGGTTGACCTAGTAGGCTAATTAGGGGTCCTGAAAACATGGGAACCTTGGATTAAGCAAGGTGAAATAATTGAATCCAGGTTTTGAGAATTTTTCCATTCTCTCAAATATGGAAGATCAACATGAGGTAAAGGGAGCTCTTTATGAAATCTAGGTTTATGAGTATAGGAGCACTAGTTATGGCCTCCTTTATCTCTTCAAAACTCTCTAATCCTTCCTTGGAGTAGCTAAAACTCTTATTCATCTTTATCATGGTTATAAGTGGATTCACTAAAGTGGAAAAATCTGAAATATATATTCTTATAAAATTTATTTTACCTAATAAGCTTTACAAAGCCTTCTTATGATTGGGCAGAGAAAATGCAAGAATTAAATCTATCCTTTCAGGATCTATAATCAAACCATGTTTTGAAATCACATACCCAAGGATCTTACCTTCATGAACTAAGAAGACACACTTATTGGGATTTAGAGACACCCCAAATTGCCTACACCTTTCAAAAACTTGCTTGAGATGAACCATGTGCTCACTTGCACTCTTTGAGCACACTATTATGTCATCTAGATAAATGATCATAAACCTATTAAGAAGACCTTGGAATGCCATATCTATGGCACTCTAAAAGTATATTCTAGCATTAGATAAATTAAAGGGAATCTTTCTATATGCAAATGTCCCCCACTTTGTAGTGAAGGCTATCTTAAATTAGTCTTCTTCCTTAACCAAAACCTAGTTGTAACCACTATATCCATCCAACAAAGAAAACCTCTCTAAACCTGGAACCAACTGTATAATTTGTTCCATAAATGTAAATGGATAATGATATTTAAGAGAATCTTTGTTCAAATCATGCAATTCAACACATAGTCTAATCTCACCACCTAAGTTGAGTTTTTGATTGGAAATATAATAGCTAACTCTATGAACTTATGAAGCTCAACTCTCATTAAAGGCTCAATATTTGGATTGATAGGCCTTTGTCTTTATCTTACTAGTTTAGTTTCAACCTCTAACTCAAAAATCATATACCCAAAGAGCTTACCTTCATGAATTGAGAAGACACACTTTTGGTATTTAGAGACACCTCAAATTGCCTACACCTTTCAAACACTTTCTTGAGATGAACCATGTGCTCACTTGCACTCTTTGAGCACACTATTATGCCATCCAAATAAATAAGTATAAACCTATTAAGAAGGCCTTGGAATGCCATATCCATGACTCTCTGAAAGTTATTCCATCATTAGATAAATTGAAAGGCATCTTTTTATATGTAAATGTCCCCCACTTTGTAGTGAAGGCTATCTTAAATTAGTCTTCTTCCTTGACCAAAACCTAGTTGTAACCACTATATCCATCCAAAAAAAAAACCTCTTTGAACCTGAAACCAACTGTAGAATTTGTTCCATAAATGGCAATGGATAATGATCTTTAAGGGAATCCTTGTTCAGATTATGGAAGTTAACACATATTCTAATCTCACCACCTAAATTGAGTTTTTGATTGAAAATATAATAGCTGAATCTATGATCTTATGAAGCTCAACTCTCATTAAAGGCTCAAGCTTTAGATTGATAGGCCTTTGTCTTTATCTTAATAATTTAGTTTTATCCTCTAACTCAAAAATCACATACCCAAGGATCTTACCTTCATGAACTGAGAAGACACACTTTTTGCGAGTTAGAGACACCCCAAATTGCCTACACCTTTCAAACACTTGCTTGAGATGAACCATGTGCTCACTTGCACTCTTTGAGCACACTGTTATGTCATCTAGATAAACAAGTATAAACCTATTAAGAAGGCCTTTGAATGTCATATCCATGTCTCTCTAAAAGGTTATTCCAACATTAGATAAATTGAAGGGCATATTTCTATATGAAAATGTCCCCCACTTTGTAGTGAAGGCTATCTTAAATTAGTCTTCTTCCTTGACCAAAACCTAGTTGTAACCACTATATCCATCCAACAAAGAAAACCTCTTTGAACCTATAACCAACTATAGAATTTGTTCCATAAATGGCAATGGATAATGATATTTAAGGGAATCCTTATTCAAATCATGTAATTTAATGCATAGCATAATCTCACCACCTAAGTTGAGTTTTTGATTGGAAATATAATATCTAACTCTATGATCTTATGAAGCTCAACTCTCATTAAAGGCCCAAGCTTTGGATTAATAGGCCTTTGTCTTTATCTTACTAGTTTATTTTCAGCCTCTAACTCAATGGTGTATTGAGATAAACTTGGATCAAATCCCTTGAGATCATTATATTTCTAGGAAAACACATCAACAAAACTTGTACATAATTCAATGAAATCTTCCTTTTGTGAATGAGTGCATACCTTACCTAACTTCAAGTTTTTACCAACTAAAATCTCTACATTGGCATAATGTTCCTCCTTTGTTGAAAAAGATGACTTTTTCGTTCTCAACTCATCATCACCACTGAATATATTCTCAAGTGTGACCAATCCCTTGGGTAACTTATTTATTTTCAATTGCACAATCTGATCACCATATTGTTGCAATAACTTTGGTTGATTTCTCTAGGAAAACTCAACCTCTTCTTGTAAGAACCTGATAATTTGATTGTCATCTTCAAACACTTGCCAATTCTCATGGTTATCCAGAATAGAAGGCCTTAAAACCACCTTGATGTGTGATTTAATTTTTTCACTTATTATATCATTTGGGATACTAAATTTTGCCCCAATGGCAGCCAACCTATCTATATATTTGTTCTCGTCTCTTGGTATTGCATGAATGTTGAAATCTTGAAAAATCCTCAAGTAAGTACCACACCCTATGATTATAAGATATAATCAATAAATTTTTACATACATTAAGACCTCTTAATTGGTGAACTACAAGTTCAATATCACTAAAAACTTACATGGTGTTGACTTTCATCTTCCTAGCCCACTACAAACTGTGAACCAGTGCCTCATACTCTACAATGTTGTTTGAATAACCAAACTAAAATTTGATAGAAGAGAAATACCTTTGATTTTCAAGAAAAATAAATCATTTCATCCCCATTACCATTCTTATTCCTTGATCCATCAAAGTATAATTTCCATAGACCATCATTGGATTCATCATCCTTCATCATGGTGGGAATTGGTGTATCATTCTCATGGAGGTAATAAACACCAAGTCCCTCTTCTTAAATTATCTTATAAGGATCATGTACATGAAATGTAGATTCCAAGTCATCAAGGAATAGATCTGAAACTCCATCTAAAGATGATTTAGTTTCCACTCCTTTAGTTTCTAGCACCTCATTCAAGATGACACAGTTAGTGTTCATAACACTTGGCATATATGGCTCCAAATGGAAATGTGCTATAGGTTTAGAATGTATTTTTACCTTGGTATCATACCTATTTATTAACATAAAATATGTCTAATTAGTTGATAAGTATCCTCCAATCTTTGAGGTGAAGTCACTTGATAGACACATGGCAAATTAGGGAGGTACGTCCACCACAACTACATCATGTTGAATGGTAACATTGGGATAAACATGTAGTGTCAAATTTAGATCTTTAATAATTCTTACTATCTTTTTTGGTGATCCATCTAGTTATAATACCCCTTTAGTATTTGGTTCATAAATAAGACCAAGTTTATCTATAATTTGCTTAAGCATAACAGTGCTACTAGCTCCACTATCCTCCATACAGTTATGAGATAAATTGTCACCAACTATCAAAGAGAGTTAGAAAGGAGTTTTATTTGATTTTATCTTAGTTCTATCCACATTTACCATCTTATGTACCTCTTTTACTTTTTTATTATTTGGCTGGTCTAAATTAGTTAGGACAACACCTTCTTTCTCAACTGCTTTTGCAAACAACTTAAGAGTTGAAAGCTCTTAAATGAGCATATATTTTTGTCCTATAATAGAGAGGGAATCCCACATGTTAATTCTTATGTTATAATTCTTCATTTGATCCACTATACTAAATTTATCCCTACTAACCTTTGGTTGCACTTTCTGAACCATCGATTGCTCACGAATAAGAGGTACTTAATGAACCTTTCCAACCTATTTATTCTAAATTTTTTGCATTATAAGGGCAGCAAGTTGATCTTTGATACTCTTGTAAATAACATTAAGAGTAATTGAATCATTGCTCACATCTTGAGCCTCATTAATGTCTCTTCATTTAGATCTAGTTAGAGTTGTAACTTGACCACTTGTATTGTTAATCTCACCACCCTAATTGAATGCAACATGATCATCCATTTTCCAATTCACATTAATGGCATCAAGATGCCCTTAAACTTGTTGATTCTCTCCTTGTGATGCTAAACTTGTTTCTTGATATTGAACTCATTGAAGAGAAAACTCTTCTTGTGTCATTTGTGGCATAGTAATATTTTGTGACACCAAGGCTTAGTTTTGAGCATCATTGAGATTAGAAGGCTACCAACCTAAATCCTGCATCAAGTTTTTTTGAAGTGGTGTCAAAAAAATAAATCTGGAAGTGGAAAGTCCATTAGGGTCAAGAGATGAATATGGTTTAGCTTGAGTTATGGATCCTTATGATTGGTAGGGTGAATATATTTTCTCTGAACCCTTGATAAAGAGGCCTTTCATCTCTAAATGGCTATAGGTGGTCTAATTTTGTTGTTGATGAGGCCTATTATCCTAATACTACTATCTCTTAAGTTTTATAATTTCATTTCCTAAAGATTGTAATAAACCTTTTAAATCTTCAATCTCACTAGATTGAGTAGAAGGGGCTCCAAGTTGATCTTTAGGGGATAGAATAAGGTCTAAATATGGAATTTGACAAACTTGAGGAAATGGTATGGACTTTAATTCTAGGAATATAGGCATTAAGTGCCTTGGAGTGAGTTTATCATCTTGGGTTAAACTATTATCTACTCTTATTACAACCTCATAAACATCTGGTGAGGTAATACCACCCATTAACTGTATCATTACACTAATATCATATTTGAGGGCTTTTAGATAGCATAATAAGGAATATTTTAGGGATGGATTAATTAATGTAGGTATCTTGGTCCATGTATTTTGGAATTTAAGTTTAAAATCAAACATGAACTCATGAGGATCTTTATTTATGGTAGTCGATTATTCGAATAAAGATAGGTGATTAGTGTTCAAATCAAAAGAGGTTTTTAGGTACTCTTCTTATTTGTTTCATCTCATGATGTATCAAAAATCTGACCTCTTTGCCCAACATATGCATCTTGATATGTATGACCCAAGTTTTGATCTCCAAAGGACCACTCCTATGTCTGCATGGACACATATTTTGTCAAAAACTAGTGATCCATATGAATTCTGGGAATTATTTGTTACCCCTACTTTTTGTCACCTCAGCCCCAAACTAGTATGAATAGACTATTCCCAAGTGTTTCAAACCTTCTGGCCAGTTGCCCAATTCCTTGTGATTTCTATTTTGGATCTCACCATATAATTATAAGAGTCCATGGTTTTTGTGGGGAACCAATGTTGCTACCTAAGATTTTGACTTTTAGGTTAGCATTCTTAGAGTTCACCAGGTAGGTATCTCCAGTAGATAATGAATATGGCTCTGGGAAGAGGAAGAGGAAAATGTATGACCTCCCATGGATGACAACCAGCATGGTTTTGGAAACCAGAGACGCTGAGATTGTGCTACTTCGAAAGCTGGCCTTCCTAGGTTTCTTGCTAGTCGAAGACAAATGGGTATATGACCCAAATGGTTTCATAGCTTCTTGGATAAGGACTATTAGGGTTGAAACTAGAATTGCACATGAAGGCTACCCTTTTTGGGAAAATAGGAAAAATCCTAGAGAAGATGCTCCTGGATTTTATGTTGAATTAACAGACTTGCCCCTTCCACAAAATAGACCCTGGGAAACATTCTATGTTAAGCAGAGGGATTGTGATCCTAAATTCAAAATGACTTTTGGCTTAAGAAGGACACTAAAGAATAAAGATTGGGATGCTGAGAAAATAGAAGCCTATTAGAAATATAGGCAAGAAATTTGTCAAATAACCCATTCTTTTGGGAACGTGGACTCAGATGAGAGATGGGAAGAACTCTGGTATGAGTACCATCTCTCCCCTGTATTTAGCCTAGAGACAAGTAATTTGTCGATACCAGGTGTAGAGCCAGAAGCCAGAGCAAGGTCCAGCCAAGAGTCATAGGCCTGAGGGCAAACTATAGCTGCAGTAACTGTATCAATTTGGCCTCAATCTCTCAACATCATGGAAAAGCAAAAGAGTGTGGTGCCTTCACCACTAAAAGCTTCCCCATCAGCATCGGTTATTGAAATTTCCAATTCTCCACAAGCATCACTAATGATAGGAAAAGAAACATAGACAGAAGAAGAGACACCTAAGAAGTGAAAGAGAGTACAGTTTCAGTTTGATTCAGAAGAGGAGGCAGACCCCCCACAATGTCAATTATAGAGTACTATAATTTCCCCTCAGGTAAGTATTATTCCTCCTTCTCCTTCTCAATCTCTTTCTTCTCCTATTGGCATGTTGATTCCATTTAGCCAGATGACATCCCCTGCCACCTCTATAGTTCCCATTTCTCACTTCACCCCATCTATACCACCTTAAGATTTAACATTACCTCACTTTTCCCCTTCTGTTCCCAAGAAACTTTCCCCTCAGATTGCCCATAGCCAATAATTGGCTATTCAATATGGTTTGCCACATGGACATCCTTTTGTGGGTGGGCACCTTACCTCTCCTTCTATCTTCCAGACCCAAGCAGATGTTGCTAGGAAGGCAAGGGAAGCCTGAAGAGAGAAAAATAAAATCAAGGAAAATAAAGCCTTGGCTACACCCCATCTATGGTTGCAATTTGACCCAATTCAGCAACAACTGACAGTGACTCATTTGTCACCAAATGTAATCAAACCAAGTGAGCAGATGTAGTCGTAAGACTACATGATGAATGTAGTGGCCATCGACATGTCCCTCTTTAGGCCACAAGACAAAATTGAGCTGCTAACTGAATCCACTTCTGTAGTTGCTAAAGACTACTTGAAGAAATCAAGCAGGCTACAGAAGATGGAGGCTGATTTAGCTAAGGAAAAGGCAAACTATAATAGTTTGACCATAGAACTCAATAGAAAAGACAATGAAATAGAGAATCTAAATAAACAATTGCAAGATATTGTTTCTCTTTAGACTCATCGAGCAGTCTAGGCCCAAAATGATTCCTTAAAAGTACGGCTAACATAGGTAAAGGATGCAGTAACAACCCTAAGGCACAAAAAGGTAGCATTGCAAGAAAAATGTGAGGAACACCTATTGCAAGTTACTCAATTACAATAGAAGCTGTTGGCTAAATAGAATAATACCACATCTATACAAGCCCAATTTCAAGCTAAGCAATAAAGAGCAACACAATTGACACTGGAGCTGGCCAATAGGCCAAAGAATGTCAGAGTGTTAAGTCTGGTGAAGGAGATTTATGAATCCATGTGGAAAATAATCTCTTTAGAGATTAGTCAACTCAGGCCTTCTCTCACCTTCCTACTAAGTGCACAGAAATTGTGCAAAAATGTGGAAAATTTAGTTGCAAACACTCTGGCTACAATTTTTGGGAGAGTATTGGACTCTGAAATGCTACTGCAAAAGCTTTATGATGCAACAAATAGAACATTGTCAGTAGTAGGAATTGAGAATATAATGGTCATTGCTAAGCGAGTGAATGAGGTTCTCAGTTGCAATTCTGTAGCCATTAGTTGCAGAGAGCTCATAAATGTCATGAAAGAAGGAATCAGTGAAATGAAATAGCACATTGAATATCTAGTGCAATTAGGTCTTCTTTCTCCATTTCCTAATGACAACATGGTGATAATGGTTGATGAAATTGAACCTTTGTTGTTGGCCAAATAGAATGATCAGACAGTTTTTCAAGATCTAAGGCATGATTCATTAGTCCCTGACGTAGAAGCTATTTTGATTCCTATTTCCCAACTCAAGTTCAAATTGAAGGCTACGGTTCATATTTTGTAGAATTTTTCACACAAAGATATTATTAACCTTGATTTAGCCTTCAATGAATTGTAGAATAAATAGGGGTTATCTAACGATGAGTGGTCCACCTACCAAATAGCATTGCTGAAGCTGTAATTTTGAAATTTTGATCTAGCGAGAGTTGTGGTTTCTTTTTGAGTAGGCTCAAAAGTCCTTGGGGTTGCCAATAACTATAGATTAAAAAATACTCTATGTTTCATTCTTATTTTTAGTTGCACACTACAAAATTTTGTTCCCCCATACTTTGGTTCAAGATGGCAAAGTTTTGAAATAGAGCACGGGCTCTAATTTCTTTTTGATTCACTTTTGTCTAAGTGTTGAAGTCAGGCAGAAGTTGCCAAGTGTCATCAACTGAGGCACCTTTTACAATTTTTATAATTAAATTAGAGATTGCCATGTATCTCATAGTAACTCAGCAGAATGTGACAAGTGTCGACATCTGTGTTTCATATCAGCATCCACATTTCAAATCTCTTTTCAGTGGAAGGTTTCAACAAGCTAAGTATCAGGATCAGGTGGAAAACACCAAGTGGCAATCGTGGAAGGTTTCAATTTGCTTTTTTAAAAGTGATAGAAGATGTCACGTATCTCAATTGAAGAGATTAGAAGCCACCATGTGTCAACCTCTGAATTTTGTTCATTTTGTTTCACCAATATAGTAAAGACTATGGTGGGACTCAGGTTTTATTTCTGAAGCAAGCAGAAGCTGCCAAGTGTCGTTGTCTATGCAAATATGAAATGAGGCCTGATTATTTCTATAATATAAATAGAGTGATGTGGAAACCAGCACGTGTCACTTTCCACAAGTTTCTCAAAAGGTGGCTAAAAGCAGTGGAGATTGCCACATATCCCTATTTAAGTAAAGTGGAGATTGCCACGTATCCTTTATTGAGGCAAGCAAAAATCACCACCTGTCCCTATACCTTTTTAAAGTTGCTTAGGTGAGAAACATTGTGGGTCTTTTTTTTGTTAAGTTGTTAAAGTTTTGAAGAAGTGGATTGCGACAATTTTCAAAGGTGGAACACTCTTGAGCAAAGACACAAAAGAGTATAAGTTACGCAGAAAGTGTCGTGTGTCTTCGGTAAGTATTGTGGAACATGCCAAGTGTCATTCTTTGGTGTCTCCTAAGTAATAAGAAGGTTTTCAAGGAATTGGCCAAGTGTTCTCTTCTATTTAATAGAAGGGAGCTTCCTGTGATCTATTTCAACCAATGAACTGTTGGAAGATAGAGCATTTCAGAATCTAAGAAATATCTTCTATTAGACACTTCCAGTTCGGTTAGATTTCAGTTGGGCCATTAGATTGGGAACACACAAACAATCCAAAGTGAATCCAAGGCTATAAATAAGGGTGTAGAGATCACCAAGAAAAAGAGATACTTAGAGAGAATTTTCTGAGAGAATTTGTCAAGAGTTTTAGACTTTCTAGAGCTATGACTAGGAATATCATTTGCCTTTGTTATGTTTTCTTAAGTTGGAAAGTTTATGTAACTGTGCATGTTTCTGTGCCTCTTATGTGATTGGAGAATTAATAAGAAGATTGAATCATGTGCCTTTGTTGATATTTTCTATGTCATTGCAAAATTATTCTAAGCTATGTTGTCAAGAGTTTTAGACTTTCTAGAGCTGTGATTAGGAATATCATTTGCCTTTGTTTTATTTTCTTGAGTTGAAAAGTTTATGTAACTGTGCATGTTTATGTGCCTTTTATGTGACTGGCGAATTCAAATAAGAAGATTGAATCATGTGCCTTTGTTGATATTTTTTGTATCATTACAAAATTAGTCTAAGATGTGAGCCTCTGTTTCTATTATTCTCATATTTTACATTGATCATGCCTTGTTTGCTCTTAAATGTAATTAAATCTTACATATAGTTTCACTGTGCTCAAATTAAGGGTCGAATTAAATTTAGGCACATCTCCATAGTTAGATTTTCTTTCTTTACATTTGTGTTTTTGTTAAAATTCCTATCCCTTTTCCCAGTATACGCTCGATATAAAGAAGAGACCAGCTTCTTAAAAATCTGGAGGTTGTTTCAAGTTGCAAGTCCCACATTCTTGAAACTTCCCATTGTTGGTGTTAGAAACAAGTGCAATTTTAACCATCAACAATTATATTTGTCCTCATTTTGTCTAAGGCTACACCTAATTCATCCTAGGTAGCAATGGAATTTGGTGGCAGGTTTTTATACCACTACAATTCTTTTTCCTTGAAGGAAGCAGCAAGAAGTCTAATAGCTACATTGTCTTGAATAACATTATGAACAGAACAAAGGTTGGTAACATATTAGATGTGCTCAATAGGAATCGATTGATCTTCTCTTAAGAATAATGGGATACTCTTAAGAGAAGATGCAAGAATATAATTAAAATGGGATACATTTAGTGGATTACCTCTATTGAATGGAGCAAATACTTGGTTTCTAATAGCCATCTAGATAGTTGGGATTTCACTACTTAGGATAATACGATGACTAAGAGATTAATATTTATTTTGAGGATAATATTTTGTCCTACTAAACCTTGATATTTTATATGAAGTAGAGGGAAATTCAATGAATTCAAAAGGAATACCTTTAGTAGCTGACATTGTGGTAACCTTTGGCATGAGAGTATTACCTGGATGATGCTATGAAATTTGCAACCTAAATAATCTTTAGCTTCTAATGATGATGGATGTCTTCCTTTGATGAAAATACTTCTCCTTAGCACCAAAATTCAACTATGCCAAGGAGAAAGGGTCCCACTAGGCGTGCCAAACATTGTTATGGCCTTAATTTGCACCCTTGGGGAGAGTTCTTTAGGCTTTCTCCAACTAAGCCATAAAATGGGAATAACCTCAAGCTGTGTGTATCTTATAGTGAGTTTGAGCCTCCAAAGAGGGTTGGTTCTCTTGGATATATCACCTAAACTAATCTCTTTCTTGGAAAAGGGAGAGAAATAGACAATAATTCATGAAAACATGTAAAAAGAGGTGATACACCAATGTTTTGGACACTTATGATTATAGATAACACACTTTAGATATTTTTAGACCTACAAATATCACTTCATTCACTTTTTGATCAGATTTCACATAGTATTTCATAAAAAGGAATGAATTAGCTATCAATCTAGCATGGGAGGGAAATTGTCCACTTCCAAACCAACCAATAAACTATTTATGGCACTTAGAATGACTTGTGAGAGATGAAAAACACTTCATGAACGTGAGAAAACTTAGATATAGGTAAATGTAAGGATGCATTCACTTAAACACATTAATGAGTTCATAGGATACACTTTAATTTAGCTTGTGAATGGAGGAATTTAGTCATTTATTACATCAAATAGATGTTACAGTACAAATATTGGCATAACCTGGGCATGCCAAAAGCATCATAGTCTCTTTTTGGTTGGGGAGAAATGGGATATATATAAAAAAGGGGAAGAAAGAGGGAAACAAGTAAGCAAAAATTAATAAATGATGCCCAACCTCTCTTTGATCGATTAACATTAATTCTACCTCAATAAATTAACCTTTATTAGATCCAAACTCTTTCAAGACATCCCATTGGCTTAGAAACACACCTCAAAGATAAAATCCTACTGAGTATGATGAGTCATGATCCATCCAAAAAGGAACAATTTCCAAAGACTTCTAAAATTCATTAAATGTTCCACCAGTCCTTCTCAACCTCTAAACTCTTCATCTTCTTAATGAGCTTATAGCACCATGCTTCATCTTGATATTCTCTTTACATTATCAAAAAACCACTCAAACTCATTCACTCATGTCCCTTATGACATTCCTTTCATAATCACCATGCTGCCATTACTCCAAACCCTAAACATAAGTCTACTATAGATGAAAACCAATCACCTTATTAGTTTTCATATAGTCATAATTTCAAATGAAGATATGTATGCAAGGGTTTCTTGATCATGAACAAGATGTAAAACTCATGCTTGATGGATTTTAAGAGGTTTAGCTAAGCATTAATGGTGTCCTACAACTATGTAGTGTCTACTTTGGTAAACTAGATTGTATTAGATCTCACATTTATACATATGCCTACTTGGGTGGCAAAATCCTTTGATTTGATGTGTTTGCCTATGTGGCCTTTCCTTAGGCTAATTTTTTCATTTTAAAACATGACCATTGTCTCTTTAGACATGTGTATTTATCTCACCCCTTAGGTTCTGATCAAATTTTCTCCATTGATTTCCTTGGGAGTCTCCTGGTTTTGACCTTTATCATCAGCCATTGATCTTTGATCATTCTCTAGATTATGCCACTTGGTATCCCCACATTGATTCTTGATATATATTTTTGAAAATGTGACACTTGGTAAACCCACGTGCCTTTTGTGGACCCTTCTATCATATTATATGATCAAACATGCTTATGCCACATGGCAGCCTCATGTGCAATCTGGGCTCATTGACTATTTAGCTTTGATTCACACCATCGACCTACTCCTGCATGATTGAATATGTTCCAATCTTTGATCTACTAGATCAAATGTGGACCATTGATCTCTATTCAATAATATGATTGAACATAGGTCATTGATATACTGAGAAGTCACCATGATTGAGACACTTCGCACTTTTATCTTCATCCTTAGGATCCTCCAACCTTTTGACTTTAGCTTGTTGTTGATCTTTAACTACATGATTAAATGTGCACCATAGATATTTCTTGACTTGTTGACTTCATGAGATCATTTGTGTGCCATTGATATTTACTCTGAGCTTCCAAGATCATGCCACCTAGTAGCCCTACATTCAAATTGAAACTTTTTAAGGATTTTTTGAATCCAAATGGCTATTTCTTATGGCCTTAACTTGACATCTTTTGGCATGTCTCCACTGCTAAATCATTTTTAAAAGGCTTATAAATTGAGATAGAAAACTCATCAAGACACCAAACTTGTAGGGGATAACCTTGTCACAAAATACACCATTTTCATGTAACTCTTCAACCTTGGTTGACCTCCCAAGTGCACTTATGAAATGCACAACCAAATTGATCTATTTATTTATGCATGACATGTTATGATGGCCTAGTTTCTAATAATCACATTAAGTAATTTTCAAGACCAACTCATTGACTCACAAGATAAATTAGCATGATGTACAAATTTTTGAATGGTAGGTGTGAAAATTTGATCGATGAGGGCAAAATTATCAATAGGCACTAATGGGTGATAACTTGAAGGGCATTGTAATACCTTCAAGGTATCTCCTAGGAGATACCTTTCAAACATTTATAAGAATGGATTTCTCATTTAAGGTATGTCCTAGGAGATACCTTCAAGTTACATATGAAGGTATTACAAGGCCCTTGATTTAATCTCATAGGAGATACTTTGAATAAAATTATCAAACATTTAATGGAAAGTTGAAGGTATCTCCCAAGAGATACCTTCAATATACACATAAGTGGAATTTTCCTTCACCTTCAGGGCACTTCTAGGTGATAAGTTGAAGGGACTTGTAATAACTTCAATGTATCTCCTATGAGATACCTTTCAAACATGTATAAGAGAGGATTTTTCCTTGAAGGTATCTCCTAGGAGATACCTTCAAGTTACCCATGAATGTATTACAATCCCCTTTGAAGAATATCCTAGTGGATACCTCAAATTTTGTTGTCATACATTCAAAGGTACATTAAAAGTATCTCTTATTAGATACCTTCAACATACACACAAGTGGAATTTTTATTCGCTTTGAATGCACTACTAGATTATAACTTGAAAAGCCTTGAAATACTTTCAAGGTATCTCTTAGGATATACCTTTCAAACATGTATAAGAGTATATTTATCCTTCAAGCTATATCCTAAGAGATACCTTCAAGTTATCCATGAAGGTATTACAAGGCCTTTAAAGGAATCTCATAGGAGATAATTTTAACATGCACATGAACATAATTTTACTTCACCTTGAAAGTATTATTGGGTGATAACTTTAAATGACTTGTAATACCTTCAAAGTATCTCCTTAGATATACCTTTCAAATATGCACCAAAGTGTATTTATCCTTCAATTTATCTCTTAGGTGATACCTTAAAGTTACCCACAAAGGTATTAAAAGGCCCTTGAAAGCATATCCTAGGATATACCTTGAAGATCATTATTATACATTCAAGGGGATGTTGAATATATCTCATAGGAGATACCTTTAGCATGCACATGAGTGGAATTTTCCTTCACATTGAAGGCACTATTGGGTGACACCTTGAAAGGATTTGTAATACCTTCAAGGTATCTCCTAGGAGATACTTGGAGTGGCCTTATCCATTTGTACTTTGTATTTCATTGATTGGACTAACCATAATGATGATTAATTTGATTGTTTGTGACTCGAGCATGTATGTGAATGGTGTAATTGAGTTGTAGTCAAACATTGAGTGAGCTCAGGGAAATAAATTTACAAAAAATTCTTGGTATTATGGTTATGATAATTCTACAACATTTCATACAACATTATTACTATGTTGATATAAATTAGTAGGATGCCATGATTTATTATAAATTGAGGATCAACCCTAAGATGTTTATAAAGTTAGCATCAACACTATTGTATTGTGTGATAATTTATAGATTGTTAGTTCTTTATATTACAATGTTTATAAAAGCATGTTGCACAATCTCACTGCATTGATTCCTTTTATTAGATTATCACCATTTTAACTATTGACATCCTTAAAAAAATACATAATACTTTAACTATAATATTATATCATTTTATTTAATGATGAAATTAAGTTATTGAATACAAGAAATAATAACGAGATAGAGCTGAAATGAAAGGAGAAATGGATATTTTTAGAATCTAAATCTATTAATATATTGTACTTTGATAAAAGTGGAAACATTATCAGTAAGATGTAAGGTCTGGCATCAAAAGGCATTTCCTATTTGAAATGAATGAATGTGTTTTCTTGAGCCATATTAATTGATCCCATTACTATTTTAATCAATAATTTTTATTAAGGGAGTTTATGTGCTCGACATCATTAAGATCTGAAGTGAAATGTTGATTCACTTAACAAAATATGATGATCAATTTATAAAACATGAAAAACATGGTGAGCATGCCTTCAAATAAACTAGTTAGTATTGATTCTAGTTTTGAATTAAATAGAATTTATATACTAAATATCAAACTATTCAAAAACCATTCTTAGATAATGAACATACAAATAATAATATTTTGCTTCATTGATTTCATTCAAACATATTAAAAATATAGGACTTCATATTCCTATAATAAGGTATTATATATCCCTACAAACTCTCAACTATTAAGGTCCAATCTCCTAATAATAAAACCAAACCTATATGTGATAATATAATATCTTAAAGTTACACACTAACCTATTAACAAATCTATTAATTTTATATTGTAACTAACAATAATAATGTTAAAATAATAATTTTTCACACTATACCTCAACATTCACCTCCTTGTGAATATTATTAATCCTATCTACACCCCCTTAATGTGAACATGGGGAAAACAATTCTCCCATATCTGCACCTATAATCATGACTTAGTGATTTTTAAAGGACAGTCACAAACCTTACATGACGGTTTTATAAATGGTTGACAAATAACCAAAATAGTGGTTTTACAAGTGGTTAACCAGAAACCACAAAGCAAGAGTTTACAAGTGGCTTACCATAAACCACGTCATGATTTGCAGTTTAGATTCTAGCTCTCATCATTTTCACATTTTAGAGAAGTTACATAGGAATATAGATTTCACTTATGAAAAATGTGAACAAGCATATAACATCTATTCTTATTTGAAATCACACTATGCTAAAATCAAACACATCACACACAACTAAAAATAAAAATACCACTAAATCAAAAAGTGGCCCCATTGCTAGTGGTTAACAAAAGGCATAAAAATCTTCCTACCTTCGTTACCTCTGACCTTTAGTTGTGATGCTTCTTACTCAGCTAATAATATCTTGAATCTCAATTGAGGAGAAACTCTTCCCACAATCTAGATGTCGCATACAAGCAAAAAAAATTATGTGAAGCAATTTTTTTTTAATAATTTATATAATGACTCTAAGCCTAAATGACTTTGACTTTTGACAATAGATGAATTTTTTGACATTTTTATAATGACTTGATATACAAACTATATAAAAGAAATAACCTTAACATAAAACAAGACTTAATTGATAAAACTGATAAAAAACATCTAATACACTAGACTTTATAATTTTAACCAACTTAAGTTTAAAATAACACCTAAAAACTGGTAGTACTCAAACTATTACCTATAAAAATATAATTTATCCAAGATCATTAAACTATTATATGAACCAAAATATGTCTCGTACTAATTGGACATAACTATAAACCCAAGGATTAAATCAAACTAAAGAAGAATATTAAATAATCTGAAAACATTATTACCAACGCATTAAAGTCTTTTTCACTATTTCTAATAAAGGACATAAATTAAATACTCTTAATCCATATAAGACAAAAAAATATATAAAAAAATGTTTGACCTTATATTACGTATAGTGCAAGGAATTTGGTGAATGGAAATGGAATGTGTAGTGATACTCAGTTCATGCAAACTCTTATTTATTCAATCAAGAAAAGACATAATGGACCCAAAGAAATTTGATCTTGGGCTTGATCTATCTCCACATGTAGGTTTAGATCTAGATGGCAAGATGAGTGAGGATGATTGAGAAGGAGATTTATATCATAGATATGGCAGTGATATGTTTGGCTAAATTTTGATATCAATGTGATTTGTATCTAAGGCCATCGATGTGGATTCAATAATAAAAGACTATAATGAACTCAATGTAAGTGTAGGATGCTTTGTTGAATATGTAATGCCCAAAAAATGTAAGACACAGACCAATTCCACATGATGAAAATAGATCTCGACACAATGTAAAGAAATTTGAATACCAAAGAACATAAGTTAGAGATAAGACAACTATTATTTTTGAGACACAATCCAAGGATTTAGTATTTCACTGGAACATGCATAATTTAATGCTTCTCCTCTTGCTATTATTCTTTTATGATTTACACAAAAATTCTATTCTCTATGGGATTTATCTAATTTGAATACTCTCCATTCCCAGGTGTGAAGGATAAATGAATACCCCTACCAATCTTTGGGAACTTATTCTCACAACTCTATCACTAGAAAAACACCACTCTGATACCAAATATTGATTCTAGTTTTGAATTAAATAGAATTTATATACTAAATATCAAAATATTCAAAAACGATTCTCAGAAAATGAACATACAAATAAAAATTCTCACAAATAATAATATTTTGCTTCATTGATTTCATTCAAACATATTACAAATATATAAGACTTCTGATTCCTATGATAAGGGATTCTAGATCCCTACAAAATCTCAACTATTAACCTCTAATGTCCTAATACTAAAACCAAACCTATATGTGATAATATAATATCTTACAATTACACACTAACTTATTAAAAAATTTATTAATGTTATATTGTAACTAAAAATAATAACGTTAAATTAATAATGTTTCACACTATACCTCAACAGTTAGTTGGATTCTAGACATGCCAAAAAATAGAATAATAATTTAAGACAACTTTGACCTTAATGACAATAAATTTTAAAAAATTATGGCTCTAGTTTACTATATACTAATTTACCAACCTAAAACATCTATTTAGAAACAAATCATTTAATTTCATTGAAATCATAAATCAAATGGATACATATTTTCCTAAACTATAGTTATTAAAGTAAGAATCCACTCACAGGAATTGGTTTGGGTGGGGGATTGATGCAAATATATCATTGGGTTCTAGTGAACACCTTCTTGGAAATGGATTATTACTAAGTAATGATTAGTAAACAAATATTCTTTAAGGATCCAAGACTTTGATCAACCTCAAGACCTTGTTAAACTTCCTTTATCAAAATTGTTAAAATTAAATATAATATCTTTAAGAGATTAAACTTCTCAATACGTGTCAATAGATCACTAGCTTAGGATTTCTTAGACCTGATATGGAATATGTGCATACATAGTCAACTATAGAAGGGCAGCCAGGATGTTTCAATTTTGACTTATCTACAAAAAACCATAATAACTTAGCTATGGTTTATGATAATTTGATTCCTTGGAGGTTTCAATTTGGTCCTTCAGGTTCATCTGGGTGATTACCTATAACTATTCAGATCTAAAACTATTAAAATAACCTAGTTCCATACAAAATGATGCAATGAAAGATCTATCTTATTGTATGTACCTAAATTTACTCACTTCATCACTAACATTATTAATTTCATCTAACTTTTTCTAATTTGTCTTACTAATCCTCCTGGTTATTTTACCCCCTCTTCACTCTTTATATTCATACCCCAACCTTATAGCATCTCATAAATCAATCAATTCTTCTAATCATGTCTTATTTTTCAACTAACCCCCCTTATCCATTATATTATGAATTTTTAATTCACAACCCACCTATCTACCTACTTATAGGCTTTCCTAAAAGCCTAACCCCTATTCCTCACCTAACCCTTGTTTGAATCACAATCTAATCCCCTATCTAATCCTCGTTATCCCCTAATTAAATATAGAGTTATACAACTTTAGGAACATCTTCAAACTTCTCCCACCTCTCTAGAATCCTCTAAATCTAGAGGATTCTTGGGAATTTTAAATTCCATTTCATTCCCTCCTTTAAAATCATTCAAGGAATTTTGAATTCCTTGAATAATTCTATACCATTTATCTCATATTCCCAACTTTGAATTTTAGCCATTGATCTTCCCCCCTCTCTCTTTATAAAAACCAACCCGTCCTTCATGCAAAGGTCAATGAAGAAATTCATGAGCTTTCATGTCAATATTATGTTCAAATCCATGAATCAATCGCTAGTCTACTAATAAAAATATTATCAAACCCATCATAAGCTATCAAAAATCTAAGCCTATGGTAACAATCCTCTAGTTATAATCATTTAGTCTTTTTATTTGAATCTTTATTAAGAATATTTGGCTTTAGATTATAATGTTGTTTTAAATGTTTGTTTTATTGCATTTTGGTACAATCCTTTCCAATTTTAATGGTAGATTGGTATTTTGAGTAATTTTGATTTAATTTACATATCATAAATCCATTTCTCAAAATCTTAATCTTACACTTATTCAACTCTCTCTTAATGATCTTATGAGGTTTACAATTTTGATGGGTTTCACATTGAATCTTAGAATTAAGACACTTTGACA